>CM057049.1:31326161-32526161 GCA_029948455.1 Solanum rostratum
AGCTCGAGCCCAACGAATACGAATGGCTGAAGATGAAAATCCTAACAATCCAAGACAATCTGTTCACAGAAAATCTACACAGGACAACAGACAGAGACACTCATATCAAGTATGTCTTACATTTTCATTCTTCTTCCATCAAAATTTCAAGAAAGATTCATACACAAAATAACTTAGTGCACAATATCATGTTATATGACTAAATAGACTAGCTCGTTGACTATCTAGCTCGTTGATTATGACGAGGACATCAAGATTGTTGAAATGGATTTGGGTGAATCAAAAGTCAGCACAAAGAGTAGAAATAGTTACTCAAACCAAGGCCAAACAGAGAGAACAGAGCACAGATTTTCAACAAACAAGGCATATACAAATCAAGAACATCAACACATTTCCCCAGTACCATCAGCTATAACAGATCAAAGTCCAAGAACCTACAGTGGACACTTTGAGGAGTACTCATCATATCCCACAGCTTAAAGCAGCCCTCAATACTACAACACCATGTCAAAACCCGATCCATCAAGAACCCCATTCTCATCGTATGCTCGTTCAGAGTATGCAGAACCTGAACCCCTTTACAATGAGAGGACCCGGATTTTTCCCAGAAAGAGAGGTACTTAATAAGTTTCTCTAACCCCCAAAACGACTGATCGACATATACTAACCTAGCTACATTCAGAGACACCCATTACCTCAAAATAGTTAAAATCAAACAATTTTACTCCCAAAACTTCAATCAAAAGCTCAAATAACACAATAATGCAAAACCCCCAAAAAGGAAAACTGAAAAATTACCTGTAAGAGAACAACAACAGCGCTTTGAATCTTTTTCTCTAAATTCGACTCTGTTTCTCAAAGAAGACACCTTGATTCTTCTTCTTCAACTATTGCATGTGTCGATTTCTTCTTCAATTGCTGAATCGTCGCCGTCGATTTCTCAAAGAAGGAGTGCGTCTACTGTTTTCTGAAGGAGTCGTGTAGTACTGAAGGTCGAGTATAATGAAATAATTTAATTTAAGTGGAGGGAAATGTTAAAATAATTTTAGTGGAGGAGGGAAATATTTTTATTTCCCGGAATGTTTAATTTTTTTGCTAAAATTAACCGTGGGCATAGTTATTCTATTGCCACGGTTTAAAAAAACTGTGGCATAAAGAAATCTATAGCCACGGTTAACGTACTAATAACACGGTTTCTTTTAATAATTGTATTGCTACGGTCAAAATTATATTGCCACGGTTTTAACCGTGGCAATAATTTATCTATTGCCACGGTTCTTTAACCGTTGCCAAAAACCGTGGTAATATACTGAATTTCTAGTAGTGACTTAATATTTTTTAAAAAAAAAAATTAGTCCAGATAAAAGAATAAACTTCAAGTACTATAGATTTAAAAGAAATAAATTTCTTATAAATTAAATCACAAGTATTTTTTTCCCTGTTAGACTTGTGTCCTCTCTATTTCATCCTCATGAATTGAATAAACAAAAAATAACTGCAACTATGACTCACACAAAATTAAGAAAGCAAGTCCTAAATTGTAAATGGTATAAATTTCAATAACTATATAAAGAATGTTAGATATACACAACTATTATTTAACTATTGTTAATTAATGAAGATATTTACATTATCAAATTACTTAGTTATACTAATAATTTGATATAAATAATCGATCCAGATCATTATTTATCGCTATATATATGAATATGAATCTAAAAAAAAATCAAGATTTACAAAGTCAATCTTGCAACATCACTTACCTCTAGCGACAAAACTGTAACGACAAAGAAAAGTTAAACTACTTAAAACCACATACATAAATTGTTAAAATACATAAATAAATATCGAGTAGGGAAAAAAGTTGGGTAGTAATTATGAATTTTAATATAATGGCAACAAACAGGAGGAAAAAAAGAGAAAATAAATAGGAACCTTGATAAAAAGTCTTGATTTTGAGTCTTGAGTACACTTTTCCTGAATAAGCCCTATACGACATGAACCCAAATTAATTAGTAGGACTTCAACACTAACACTGGACAATGGAAAAAAAAAAGTTGACAAAAGATATATGTATAGTCACCTCAATGAGAGAAATGATAAATGAGATGCTTGAAATTTTATCAAGAAAAAGACACTAACGATCCGTTTAATCGTTATTACAAAAATAATTGAGTTAAAATTTTTATATCAAGTCGAGTTAAGTGATGAGTTGGTGAACAAAAAATTACAAAAGCTGGATTGCCTTAGTGTGGTGGCAAGTCTTGTTCTCCTCCTAGGATTATTGGTAAGCGAAAAAGAAGGATAATGGAGAAACAAGACTCTCAAGGAACACATCTTTATCAATTTCTGTAGAACGGAATCAGGATTTATGTGTTGTGTAGCAACAGCTTGACATTAAGGTAGATTTGATGGAGAATCATGATTAGGCTTCGATGAATAAATATGGAATTGAAAAGAGTCATTGGCATGTTTATGGGCTAGTGTATGAAGCCTTGATAGGTGTTTTGTGTTAATATATGACCTCTATGTGAAATAATAATGTGAATTATGTAGAGGTAGCTGGCTTATAAAGAGAATCCACTAATGAAGTGGTGACTTAAATCAGGTGATGACTCCAATGTAAGGGTGTCATTCAATAGTTAAATCACCCTTCCTGGATATAAATATGGGAGGTTACCCAAGGAAATGCATTGGAATTTAGACTTGATTTAGATTCATGTGTGCTTTTAAGTGTTTGATTGATTTTGGGACATGCTTGTACTTGATGATATGGTTGTAGATGCTTAAAATGCATAAGTTATAATATATCAGATCGTCACTCAACTATGACTTCTTTTCACAGAAAATCACTCAACTATAGATTTTTTTTACGAAAATTCACTCAACTATAGTTTTAATATATCATGTATCGCTACCTGTTAATTTGATGAACTTTTTTTGCCTTTTTAATAATTTAACGTAATAAACGGATATATGATTAACAATACGACAAACGGATATATGATTAAAATTTAAAAAATTTAGTTTTAAATAAAATATTTATGTCAATAAATTCTATTCAAAAAAAAAAATATTAAAATGATTGAGTGACTTTGTAAGTAAAACATTTATAGTTGAATGACTTTCCGTGAAAAGAGCTCAAAAAAGTTAAATGACTTTTGAATGAAAATTCAAAGTTGAGTGACTTTCTGTGAAAAAGTCTCCATAATTAAGTGACTTTTGAGTTAAAATCAAAGTTGAGTAGTTTTGTGTGTAAACAACTCATAGTTAAGTGACCATTTGAGATATTATCTCTTGCATGATAGGTTAGATTGAATTACATTGTATTGCAAATGTACTTACAATTGTTGAACACATCTTGAGAGATGGTGAAATTGATCATTTATTGTGATGTGTGAGGGAGTTAAAGGATAATTATAACCTTCTTGCTGATGAGTGACTCGAGTACGAGCTAAAATTTTAGACGAGCAGTTATATTTATTTGAAGAGTTGGACTCACATCAGTATGATACTAAACCAAGTTAGTCCCAGTAGGTGATGACTGTTAAAAAACATAAAATTTCTTTGGTGTGTGTACAAATAAGAGAGTATGATATGAGGTGAGTGTGATTCATGAATTGCTCTGGTACAAAGGTATTTATATGTCACATCCCAAACTCGAATCGCGATTAAAGAAGAATAAAGTAAAGAGAAAACAATCACAACGTATCATACGACATCTCAAAACCTGGAGTCATGAGTACAAGAACATCTAAAGTGGTATGAACGAGTAAATACAACTATCTCAAATGAAAATACAAAGTTGTCTGACAGTATCTCATACAGTGTCTTAAATAGAAAGCAATAAAAAGGAAGTCTCAAAGATCCACAACGACTCGAAGTTTGAGCCTCACCGCTAAGATATGAAGTAGATAGAAAAAGTCTCTGATAGAGTGATATCAACTACCCTGGTGAGGTCCCTGTGCTCGATCTACAAGGAGGAAACAAAGTAGGGATGAGTACACAAAAATATATACAATAGGTTCAACCAACTAGGTAAAAGAAATCGAGCAAGTATGTAATAACGAAAAAACTCTATCACTTGCATTAAAAGGGTTAGTACACAAATAGATTAGACATAAGGTAAGATACAATAACTATAATAACTAATGATACAAAGCAATGAGAGTGTGAATACAATGCAAGGGAGTCTCATCAGGCCATTAATCAAGTGTCTCTCAACCTGGCCACCTGCTCGTGGTCAAGGGGTGTTACAATACTTTGACCTTGCCACCTACTCGTGGTCAAGAGGTGTCACAATATTTCAATCTTGCCACATATTCGTGGTCAAGAAGTGTTACGGTATTTAACTTGCCACCTACTTGTGGTCAAGGGGTGTTACAGTATTTAATCTTTGCCACCTACTCGTGGTCAAGGGGAGATATAGTACAATATGGACAAAATGCATGTCAATGATTTGATTCAAAGCATAAAATGACATCATAATACTAATAACAGTAAGCAAATATCATAGAATCACATAAGATAATAACAAGCACTATAAAAGATATCATAAAACTATCTTTTAGCCTCTAGCCTCTAGCTTCTACCCCTTATATTCATACTGGTAGTCTAGTGTCCCGACCATACCCATCCAGATGTATACAATTGCAGCATAATCAGAATACTAATATACAAGCCTCGTGTAACTGGGAAAGTAAGATCAAGTGCCATAACTGGTTCCCAAACCATCATCATATTTCATATCATTATAATTATAGCAATAATCAGATGTTCCAACAAAATTAGACCTCACTCATCCTATAGTATAGACAGTTAAAATTAACCATAACCTCGGACCTCACTTGTCCAAATCTCTACAAGTATAAAACTATACTGGACCTCGCTCGTCCCCAAGTTATACAAGTAATCCTCAGAATGCCTCAAAAGCCATGAATATATCCCAAAATATACCATGATCCCCACAAGTATGTCCTAAACCATCAAATGTCCACATAGTTTCCCAATTAATATCAAAAGTCTCATAATATCACGTTTATAGCCCAAAATATCTCAATTCATAAGATTCCATCTCAAGGCATCATTAGGATCACAATTTACTCAATTTTTGGCATAATCGGAATCACAATTCCATCAGTACTATAACATGCTAATCCAATTACTCATGAATCAAGAAGATATTACAATTACCACATAAACATGTCCAAAGACTCAAATCCAGTCCCAAAAAGGTAGTCGAACCTACCTCGATGCCGAAACCGCACTCGGACAAGCTTTCAATTAACTCAGGTCTCCAAACGATCTCTGTGCTCAATCACTATCAAAATCAAATACTACACATCAAGAGGTGCATTTTGATATCCAGATTGGCACGAATTAGGCTTAGGGGCAAAACAGTCAAAATTAGAGTAAAAATTCCAAGTTCTCAAATTTGGAAATTGACCTTAAAATCAGGTTTTACACAAAAAATAGAGTTCGTGGGTGAAAATTCCACTAAAATCGAGTTCAAATTGAATACGAAATTGCCATTTATAGTTTCAAAATGATAGACCAAATATTTCCCATTTTTGGACATTCAAAATCTTGAAATTCAAGACAAAATCAAGATAAAGGTCATAGAAATTAATCAAAATGATGTTAGAAACACTTATCCACAAAATTTCTCCAAAAATTCTCTTCAAAGATCGCCTCTCAAAACTAGCAATATTGAAAATGGAGTAAAAATAGTGTTTTTTTGTCTTTAAAAATTGATTCAGACAAAATTTACACTGCGAATAGGGGTAAATATATCCGCGAATGTGGACCATAACCACAACAGACCTCCACGAATGCGGAAGCTTGTGCACAAATGCGGAGAAGGACACATTTTGTTCTTCACAAACGCAGAGGGTTAAATTACCCTACACCAGATCCTTCACACCAACACTAATCAAATCTCAAAATGGACCCCTAGGGTCCATTTTGTAACACCCCAACTTTTTTTCTACTAAGATGGAGGCATCCTTCATATGACATACGATTCTAATTGATAATTCTTAATCGAGTATAGATGTTAAAATTTACTCCTTAGAGTGGGAATAGAATTGGAGATGATAAAAGGATCTCTTACATCACAAGTCAAGTCCAAAATATTTCTACCGACTAAGTTTTCGTATGAGTTGATGGAAGGGTCAACTTCAAATGACCATATCTCCTAAAGTATAATGAGTTAGGTGACCCATAATATATCAAATTAAAGATCTTTGAGTTAGCTTTCCAACGCATTTTATTCCACCTTAATTAGAGTATGGAGTAGAAAGTTATGACCACTTTACTGGAGACCTGCATAGCTATCTAAAGAGCCGCGACAGCTCCGCGTCGCAGACATATCGCGAACCCTTTCTGGATAAGCCAAACGACGTCCTTTTATTTTATTTTGAGGGTACTTTTATTCTAAAACCTTTGGGGGTCTACTTAAGGTCCCAAAACGCATAAAACGTCAGTTTTCATAATCAAAACCCTCTCCTTCACTCTTAAACACAAACACTCAAGAATCATCAAGAAAATCATTAAGTTAAGGATAGCTTCCAAAATTTATCATCTAGGTAAGCTATTCTTCATGAGTTTCAATCTACCTAACCCGAATTTCTTCATCTATTCATGAATCTCTAATAGAGTTTTAAATCATAACCTAGGGTTTCAAGAAAACGAATCCAAGAATTCTAAGAGAGGATTCCTTGATTCTTCTTTTTCAAGAATTAGGGTTCTTCATCAAGAACTCTGAAGATTCTAAGTCAAGAATTCAAGAATCAAAGATAAGCTATTCAAGCACTTCCATTCTAAAAGAACTATTGAGATCGAGAATTTTCTCCAAGAAGGCTAGTAATTCATCAAATTTTGATTGTAATATCAACTTTTCAGGTATGTAAGGCACTAAAAACATGAGATTGTCCTCTCATGTGCCCATAGAGGTCATAGATGAGTTGATGATTGAAAAGTCTACATGCATGATTCCTTTGATGGTTTTTCTTGAAAATTATATTTGAAATTACATGTTTTCTATGTTGATGATCATCATACTATTTGTTTTCTTAAATTGAATATCTTCATGAGAATTTGCATAACCCTACATGAATATTTTGAAAAGCATGCATAACAAACTTGAGAATTGAGTCTAGAGCCTTGAGTTGAGATTGTGATTGTTGATTGTGATTGTGATTGTGATGAGAGAATGATGAGCCTAGAGCCTTGAGTTAAGATTGTGATTGTTGATTGTGATTGTGATTGTGATGAGAGAATGATGATGAGTTGATAAAGTTTGATTGTCTTAGAGTCTCTATAAATGAACTCTATCAGTGTGTCTTTTCACTTGATTCCTAATGATTGTTCTAAATCTTGAGTCATTGATGAAATTAATTGATGAGAGGGTTAAAGTCCCTATGAGATTGATTGATGAGAGGGTTAAAGTCCCTATGAGATTGATTGATGAGAGGTTTAAAGTCCCTATGAGCTTGATTGATGATAGGGTTAGAGTCCCTATGAGATACCGACCGTTGACGGGGTTAAAGTCCCTATGAGATTGGTTGAGATAGAGGTCTTATGAGCATTGAGTCGGCAGGAATATCGAGCACCGAAATGAGTAAGAGTGAGTCCCACTCAAACTCATTAACTATGTCGCCAAACGTAGGTGAGGCTTAGAACCATCATATATATTGTGGTTCCCTCTTGATTAGAAGTCCCTGAAATAATAGCGGACTTATTGACGACTGACTCCAAATTGGGTGAGCTGATATGGTTTCGATTAGTTCCCTACCTAGCAAGTTTGGAACGGCTGTGGCAACATCAGCGTGATTGTTGTACATTCACTGTCTCATAAGTGGTTGTTGTCGGATAAGAGAAACTCCCATAAATTTCCTACCTTGAGTATTCCAAGTCTAGATGAGATGAGAGGAGGTGAGCTCCTCTGAGATGAGATGAGAGGAGGTGAGCTCCTTTGAGATGAGTCTGAGATAATTGACGAGTTTTGAGTTATTGATGGGTCATTTGTCTACTCTTTATTCTTTCATAGATGGACATTTGACGATTTGATGTAATTTGATGTTTATTTTGAGTTGATATTGTTTCCATATTATTCTACCGGTTTCGGTTTCACTCAGCTATTTTGCATACCAGTATATTCCACGTACTGATGTCCACTCTGGACTGCATCGTTTTCTGATGCAGAGCCAGGTAGTAGAGATTGTCAACAGGCGCTCCGTTGAAGATATGAGATTCGAAGCTGATTTGGTGAGCCTCCCCTACTTCGGAGGATCCACTACTTTTATTTCATCATGCTTTAGAGTTAGATTGAATTATTTCTTTTATTTTGATTTGGGTAGCCATGGATTTGTCATTGGCACCACAAGATTAGTGATAGAGGCTTCATAGACGATGGTCGAGCATTGATGTTGAGATTGTGAGCTAGTTCTTTCTACTAACCTTCATTATTTTATATATTCTTTTGAGACTTTAGATGAGATGTGCCCATTACTTACTTATATTTTTCGCTATTCAGTAGAGTTTATGTGATTGAATGATGTGATGAGGCTAAATGGTTCGCTAGGGGACTAGCAATAGTCTTTGAGTGCCGGCCACGCCAAGGGTACCCTCCCAGGGCGTGACATATTTGGAACACGAATTTCACAAATCAAACATGTATCCATATCGAAAAAGGAGACCCAGACTCAACAAAATAATCAGAATTCAATTCTGAGGTCACTATGACATATTTACCAATGCAAGTTAAATATACTAGTTTAAAACTCAAAATACCAAAATTGCCCTTGGCAACTCCAAAAATTATGACGAGACCATTTCTAGCGTTAGTTTCACCATCTAAAACTACTGAAGCTGTCAGAATTTTGACCGAGCTTCCGAACTCTAAATGTTGACCAAAGTCAAACTTTGGCTTCGGTAACAACTAAAAATGCAACTTTGGGCCTAAAACCTCATTTTAACCCCGAATTCAGTTCTGTAACTTCTCATAGACTAGATTCAACGTTCCGGAACTAATAGAATCGACATATTTCCGATCTGACACCCGAAACTCAGAATGGTACAAAAATTCACTTTTTCAACAATTTAAGCTTTCCAAAAATGCCAAAACTCATATTTTCAACTTTTAAAACTCATGATTTCATTTCCTATAATATAGATAGTTTAAATTAGGTCCAAAGTAACTTACGAAATGATAAAATAGTAATTTTGACAGATAAACTCATTGCATTATATGCATTGGTATTGATTGCTATGGTTATGGAGCCTCGTATATGTTTTATGTTGATTATGACTTATGCATTCTAAATTGATAATGTTGTGAACTTGGAGTTAGAGGTTATGTCATGATATTATTTTGTGACTTAGTGTATCCTATTTGTTGTTGAATTGTGGAGATAATCAGAGGTTTCTTGTGGTGATATTGCCTTATTTTGTCTGTTCCTTGTATTATCTTTGACGAAAATATTTATGATAATTATTGGTTGGTTGGATAATAACTATAACTTGTGGTGAATGCGGGGTATTAATTACTCCACAGGATATTCATGTTGTTGTAATTTTTATATAATGTTGTGTGATCTAATTATTATCAAACCATGATGTGTACCAGTACGTATAGTATACTCTCTTATGTGAAATGATAAGTATTTATCATCTTGCACCTTTTTTTCCAACAAAAGTTGTGTATCTTCTTGTCTTATTCTATTTAGAAGCTTTTCTTTACATGTGCAGACAAGGTCATGGGAGCTGGTTTATTTTTCTGAAGTATTACTTGTAAAGATATCCATTGTTCATATTAATATTGATATTATGATGCATCGACTTATTATTCAAAAAGGGATTTTCGCACATAGTTAATTGGGTGTTAAGAATTTTTCTATCTCGTTAAAAATAGAGTAGGTGCTTGTTCATTTCCATGATTTGAATCGTAAAAATTCAAGAATTATAATTTATATCTTAAAGGAGAAAACAAAATCAATAACATTAAGAATTGTTTATGAAATTAACTGTAAATTGAGAATGATGGGGGAAAATGAAAGGAAAACAACTTATAAAGTGTCTAATATACAAAATACGTAGCTTTCATAAGTGTTCCTGTGAAAGATGGGTTGAAGAATCAAAAATTTATTCACTGTGTTTATATGTTACAGAAAGCCTCAAACAAATTTCCCAAAAAAACAAGGAAGAAGGAAAAAAAAAAAAGAAATGAACTTATCTAACAAATTCATATGTCATTGATACTTGTAGATTAATTAAACCATATGAATTAGATAGAAAAAGTTGAGAAAATATTTTATCTAAATAGAAAATATATATAGATGAGGATTTTCTATAACTCAAGAAATATAATAAAATGTTAAATAAATATGATAAAATATTTGTCATGACCCTCCAAGTCATTTATGTGGTTTCACAAATATTTTATTAGTTCGAGCATTTGCATAGTGATCGTGGGCTATTTGTGACTTACTGACACTAATTGTTCGGTCGTTGGGTGAATCGTTTGACAATTATACAGCTTTTCGAGTTAAACGAGATTTTATAACCGTAAAATGAATTTTTACGTAAAGTCCCAGTAAACGGCCTTGGAGTGAAATTCTGATGGTTCCATTAGTTCCGGAACGGTCAAATTAGGCTAGGAGCATGTTTGGTGCAATTATGTCGAGTTTTGTAAATTTAGCCTTCGAAAAGGGTCAATAGTTGGCTTTAGTCAACGTTCTTGGTAAACATGCCCGTATGGAAATTTTGATTGTACCATTGGATCCAGAATGTTGAGTTTGGTTTAGGAGGACTTTTCGTTCGATCCCTAGGGCTTTCGGGTGTGTTTTGGTCCCTTCGATAGATTTTGATATTGGGAAATGGGATCCACGTAGGAATAAATGACCTCCGATGGGAATTTAGACTACACCATTAAGTCCGGAATATCATTTCTGATCTAATTTCATATATGGCTTGATGCCGGAGCATTAAAATTAAGTATGAGCAGTAGCTGAGAATTAAAAAGCGGCGCGAGTGACGTGGCCCAGTCTGAGGGCACCACGTGGCAAGGCGGTGGCAGTGTTTAAATGTGCCATTTCGCGAAGGAAACACATACCAGCTTCGATTAGCGATTACTTGCTCATTTTTTATCCGATTTGGGTGATTTAAAAGGCTAACTTGTGTAATTTTACGATAGGAACATTGTGAAAGTGTCAGAAATCAATTTTGGCACATCATTTGAAGTAAAATTTGATGTTTTCCTGCTGCGTATTGAATATATTTTTTTGGAAACTTCGCTATGTGATTTCTTATCCATTTTGAGTCAGAATTTGGTGAAATTTGGATATTTTTACGAGGCGCATGCCGTGATAATGTCAGAATTAATTGATAGGGCTCTGTTTGGCGCGAAAACCTTATTTTAGCTGCTGTTTATGTTGTATTTTTTTCAAAAATTTCGTATTGTGATATCTTCACCGTTTCTTATTGGTATTTAGTAAAATTTGAGTCTAAATTGTACTACTTTTTGAGACCTACGTCGTGGTGTATTCAAATTCTGTTAATTCGATTGTATTTTCGAGAAATCTGAGATGGAAGCTGTTGTACACATACGTTGTTTTCCGATAAGAAATGTCATTTATTTTTGGGTTGTTTCTAATTATTTTGGGCCTCGTTTTGAGCTCAATTTCTGGCTATACACTTGGGGTGACATACAAATCTTTTGAGGAGAGTTGGATTGGAATTTTGGGTATAGGCGCCATTTTCTCCATTTTAATCGCAATTGACCTATTCTCCCCCGTTTCTCGAAATATTATAGTCGAAATAGCCGTGTTTATATTGTGATTTGTGTTTTGACAGTTGAGCAGCATTTGGAAGCGGTCAAGTAGAATAAAGCTCACATGGACTAATTCAGAGCACGTGAACACTACAAGAAAATAGGTCTTTAACGAGGGAAAATTCGGTCGTTAAAAGTATAAATCCGGTCGTTATTAGTCAATAACGACCGATAAAAATCCCGTCGTCACCGGTCGTTAGTAGCTCCGACGTTAAAAGTTAATGACCGGATTAAATTCCGTCGTTAAAAGTTAACGACCGAATTAAACTTGGTCGTTAAAAAAGCTTTAACGACGACAAAAATCCGGTCGTTATATCTTTTTCGTAGCAACCAAATTTTTCCTTCACTAATTGATTTTCTAGTTATTAAAAAAAAAGGCAAGCCTGGTGCACTTCCGAGGAGGGGTCTAACCACAAGAATCTATTGTGGAGTAGTCTTACCTTGCAATTCTGCCAGATGATGTTACTAAGGTTTGAACCCGTGACCTTCTGGTCACATGACAACATCTTTACCAATTACTCCAAGGCTCTCTTCAGTTCTAGTTATTAAAACCTTAATTATAACCACAAATCAAATCAGCAAAAGTGCAAACTACATATGGATTTACGCACAGAAACATACAAATACATGCACATATGAAAACATACAAATTTATTATCTTTATATAAAATTTCATAGTTCACTACAAAGAATGATTTTGCGTAAAGTTACAAAAATATAGACATACAAATTTATATAATATGATATTTTTTAACTCTTAATAAAATAAAAACTAGAATATTTTTAAACAATTTATGAAATAAGAAATGCATTTTTCCTGTGCTTCAAAATTTTCTGTTGCTTATACTTCTTTACACTTTTTCTGAGGATGAGTTCTTCAAACTGCATGACCTTTCAAAAAACAAGTATAAAAACTTCATGTAAAGTTAGTAATAATACTCCTAATAACTATTATCTTCCTTTTTCTTTTTCGCAAAATCAAAGATTAACCACAATGAAATATAAAATTTGTTTCTGTTCTCACAACCATATAAAACAGAAAGTTCAGCTTCCTAGTTCTAGAATTAAAATTGTTTGTTTTGTATTTTGCACCTTAAGATATTGACTTTTTGCACATTGCTTCATGGATAAAACACCCAACTTCTTTTAGTTTCACTTTTTATACTAATGGTATTCACCTAATATAAATAATTCAATATCATTAAAATTATTATGAGATACAAATCAATTATATCATCTTAAATTATAAATAATAAAAAAAATCATGATTTCTTAATTAATTAGTTGTTGATTATATGTCATGTAAAGTTTTTAAATTTTCTGTTTGTAAAATTTCACGTTATACTTTTCTAACTTAAACAAATGATTTTTCTTTGTATACACCTGTTGGTTTTACAACCAATAATGGAAAAACAAATCAGCACAATATATATTTTTTTATTAGAAGAAACATTATTACTGGATACTGATTCTTAAGTCTATTAATCGAGGTAATTTGCAAGTGGAGAAACATCTTTCCTATTGAGAAAATTACTTACGACCAAATTTATTTAACTTTTCTACCTTAAATTAATCTCATAAGCTCATAATTATATATTTAATATTATTACTTTTATTGTTAATTTTTTGTTTCATTACAATTTTTTGTTTTGGCCTACTTCATCTTGCATCTTTAAAAATGTCAAGTAAAGATGAATAAATTGTCTCTCAAAATAAAAACATATATAAAAACTATATCAAGAAAATATTTAAGTTAAAAAAATTATGTCAAAAAGATTGTGACTAAATATTTTTATAATATTTCAAAATTTTATTATAATTGACTATAATACAAATGATGGATAGAGTATTAGAAAATAATAAATTAATATTTTTTTCTTTTTATTAAATTCTTTTTTTATAAAATAAGCAAAATTATAAAAGATGGAGGATTTTTATCAGAATCATTAACAAAACACGACTTGTCATACTTATAATATGATTTGGTCTGATCTCTTTATTCTCATATTAGTTAAACATATTTTTACACTAACTAATATGTTTTAACAATGATATGTTATGCTTTTTAAAAATCAAATTTGTCCCCTCGTTAATGTTAGATTAAAATTTATTTTTAATGATCGGAAAAAGATTTGGTCGCTATAAGTGTATTTATAATCGAAAAAAATTGGTCACTATAAGTGTATTTGTAACGACCGTAAAATAATTTGGTCGCTATAAGTATATTTATAACGACCGAAAAAAAATTTGGTCACTATAGGTATATTTATAACGACCGGAAAAACATTTGGTCACTATAAGTATATTTATAACGACCGAAAAAGAATTTGGTCACTATAAGTGTATTTATAACGACCGGATTCATTTCTCGTCGTTAAGAAATGGTCGTTAAAAGTCTCATTTCTTGTAGTGGAATTCGCCTTCCAGGTAGGTTAGACTTTCCTTACGTCTAGACTGAGCTGAAATATATATATATTGGGAGCTTGTTTGCGGTTGGAAGCCTTGAGTAAGATAAGTATACATATCGTGAGGTTGATTGTTAGTTATAATTCCTGCTATACGTTTAAACACTGTTGTCATGATTTATTAATACTTGTTTTCCTAGATAGTCGTTGTACTTAGCATATGGGTAACTACAATTATGTTGGGATACTTGTTGTTGTTCTGAACTGTATTAGCTGTGAACAATATAGTAGCTGAGTTTTGGTACTGTTGAACTACAAAAAACCCAGGTAAAGGCTAGATATGATGCTTTGAGACAAGTATGTATTCTGGATACTTGTGATACACTCATCGATTGCTCAAAGGTTAGGGATCCCATTGATTTTCCTTGGGTTTGAGGCCCAGTTGATTTTCATTGGATTTGAGGCCTAAGTGATTTTCTTTGGGTTTAAGGTCTAGTTGATTTTCCTTGGGTTTATGCCTAGTTGATTTTTCTTGGGTTCGAGACCCATGGTTACTCAGAGTACTTTTGATTGACTAGAACGTGGTGTATTTCGCTTTGGGGGGCATAACCCTACATTAGTCTGTGAGATATATACTTTTGTATACAACTATTAGTCCTTGTGCAATTGTTATCCTTACCTGAGGCTGGGATTAGCTAGTGTTATCTGAGGGATGGTGACATACAGTTGTGTGGGTTAGATTGTGTAGCATATATATGTTATGAGTGTCGTTGTCTATGTTCACTCTAGGCACGGTATGACTTTGGAGTTCCGGATCTAGATAGATTGGTTGAGTGAGTGACTATTTTGATACCTCGAGGCCTAGATGATGCTCCCCGCGCTCTAAGCTTCGATGGCCATGTACGAATGTCTGAGACCCGGGAGTTGCACCCCGTGGTCCGAGTCTGGTGACCTTGATTGGGATGTCGGGTGGCAGATGTCGATTATGAGGTCTAAGCACCTGTTGATGTTTTGAGTCGAGGACTCCGTCAATTACATTTTGGGTTTGAGGCCATACTAATTATGTTAGGGGGATTCTTTGTCCCGCAGAGGATACATACCATTATTTATATAGTCAAACCATCTCGCCTAGCTGACTGCCCCGATCGGAGCCAGGTCAGGAGGATTAGGGGTTCGAGGCCCCATGTGATACGGGTTCCTGGATAGGTCGAGGACCTGGTGGTTATTTGGCACTTTGGGCCGAGGGCCTAGTTGATTACCTGTGGGTCCACACACCTATACACACTCTAATTGTGCGTGGGTGCACCTTCTGGGCTTATGGGGATCCAGTTGGCCTACATGCAAAGACACTAGGGCCATACATCCAGTACATCTTGACCCCTTGATCATGTGATATCGAGAGTTGGGTTTCGTGGGTTCCATGGTGATTCTGCCAGTTAGGTTGTGCGTGGGTGCACCTTCTGGGCTTATGGGGGCCCAATCGGTGTACATGTATAGATATTAGGGCCTTGCACCCACATGCAACACGGTCTCAGTCCCGATGATAGTTGTGGTTTAGGCCTACTCATATTTTGTCAATTAGTATCATTGCACACCACTTGGGTTGGTTCAATTAGGGATCGTGATTCTCTAGACATGCTTACTCTTTGATCAAAGTTTTGATTTGCTACACTTACTGTAGTTCTCTATATTTGAGCCTTTTATATTTACAGTATTTCACTCAATCGACCAATGATGCCTACTAGCTGCTGTTAGCAGTACTCATCCTTAAATTTTTGCATCTTCCCATGGTGCAGGTCCAGGTACTAGCCACAATTGCTGAGTTAGGGGTTCGTAGACGATTCAGGAAACATTGGTGAGCATTAGTAGCTCTGGACATTTTGCAGTCTCCTTCTATTTTGATGGCCATTTTTTGTATTCAGACACTGGACTAGTATATGTAGTTCGAATTCGTATGTGTAGATTGTTATTATGGTTATGTATGTAGATATGTATATTTTATTTTTAGTTTATAGTAGCTCCATATAGGTGACTTCCAGGTCCTAGGTCCTGGGATAGGTTGTTGTTGGTTTATCTTATATGTCGTTAGCTATTGTTATGTAGCTATTAGGTCAGGTACCGTGGGTATTGAATTGGCTTGCCTATAGGTGGGATCTAACAGGTGCCATCATCACCTGAAAGGTCGGGTCGTGACACTCCCAATCAGCGTACAGGCATAGACCCTAGGGTCTTACACCTACGTATATCTCAACCCCTTGATCATGTGATATTGAAAGTTGGGTTCCGTGGGTTCTGTGGTGATTTTGCCAGTTAGATTGTGTGTGGGTGCATGTTCTGGGCTTATGGGGGCCCAATTGGCATACAAACATAAATATTAGAGCCTTGCACCCGCGTGCAACACTATATCTTAGTCCGGTGACAATTGTAGTTTGAGCCTACTCATTTTTCGTCAGTTAGTATCATTGCACACTACTTGGGTTGGTTCACTTAGGGTTCGATGATTCTCCAGTCATGCTCACTCCTTGATCGGAGTTCTGATTTGCTACATTTACTACAGTTCTCTATATTTGAGTCTTCTATATTTATAGTATTTCACTCAGTCGACTGGTGATGCCTACCTGGTGCTTGTTACTGGTACTCATTCCTACATTTTTGCATCTTCCCCTGGTGCAGGTCCAAGTACTAGTCGTAGTCACTAAGTTAGGGGTTTACAAACAATTCAGGAGACATTGGTTGAGCATCAACAACTCTGGACATTTTGCAGTCTCCTTTTGTTTTGATGGCCATCTTTTGTATTCAGACACTGCCTTGTATATATAGTTCGGATTTGTATGTGTAGATTGTTATTCTGGTTATGTATATAGATATATATACTTTATTTTGAGTCTATAGTAGCTCTGTACAGGTGACTTCCAGGTCCTGGGATAGGTTGTTGTTGGCTTATTTTGTATGTTGTTAACTATTGTTATGCTTAGCTATTAGAACTGGTACAGTGGGTATTGGGTTGGCTCTCCTGTAGGTGGGATCTAACAAGCGCGATCATGACCTGAAAGGTCAGATCGTGACAATATTTTTCTAATTATAAAATAAATTAATTAATGAGAACAATAAAAACAAACTCCTCCCCCCCTCCCCCCGTACCCTCCGCCCTATTAAAAAAGAAAAGAAATCATCATATATCTAATTACATGGAAAAAATTAAATTTGTTTGCTCGTGATCCTTTTGAGTGATCAAAATGCTGCAGTTAAAATATTGTAATCTATATAATGAATAATATCATTGATGGTTAGAAAGTGTGTTAAGAAAAAAGGAAAAAATGTGCTCCTGATAAGCTTACGGTATAACATTTTATGAAATTTTATAAGAAGTTTTAATAGTTAAAAATGATGAAGTGATAAAATTTGTGTAAGTAACTTTTCGATGCGAATTGATACTAAATGATATCTCATCAATGATACCCTTAGTGTAATATGGCGTACAAATATTATTGAAGATTCTGAAGATCTCAATTTAACATTTCTTAAAGAATGATGACATAAAAATAATTATGAATTGAAATATTGCATCTTAATAACACTAAAAACTTTTTGACTTGCAGTAGTTCTGATAACTAAACAAGTTATGATGTAAATATTGATGGATGTTGCATGAAAAAATTTTATAAAAAACTTTTGAAGGATTCAAAAAACCTGAAGCGTTTTCAAATTTTAGAAATTTATTTATAATCCTTAAATAAAATAAATCTAGTAAGATAATTGTGACTTAATTATCTTAAGTAAATATTAATTAACGAATGGTACAAAAATGACTGTTTATTTGCAACTATTTATGAAAATCAGAATCTTTCATATTATTGTACAGGTTGATGACTTGAATTGAAACTCTATAAGAGTTATAAAGAATAATAGATTATCTGTTGAAATAAGTTCAAGTGCATATTGTATATAATATTTTTATAAAGAGATACTGTCATACCATATTGTGTATAGAACAACAAATCGTACAAAGGATACTAATAATTTATGAAGCAAGTTAGGAATGCATACTTGGCGTGATTCTAACAATATTATATGTTAATGATTCAACTCTATTAAAGGCAAATCTAATTACAAAGACACTGCAAATTTCAATATATGATGATTTAGCATACAAAATTTGTAACACCCTAACTTTTCAAAACGTCTAAATTAACTTGTATCTTTATGGAAAGACAAAGAGAATGAATAGTAAACTAAGAAAGATGTAATATGTCATATTTTAGATGTTCAAGGATTATATTTTGATGTGAGGCAAAAAAATAAATATATTTAATCATTATTTTTCTTATATTTAATCTTTTATTTATTTCTTTTTAACATAAATTTTATGAAATATGCTAAATTAGATATTGTATTTGTTGAATTAAATTAACATAAAAATGAACAAATTTAAAGTTAAAATGAATTAAAAATAAAAAATTATAAAAGAAAAATCAAATAGGCAACTTAATAGATTAAAATGAATATTATATTAATATTCATATATGAGAGCAAAGTTGAGAACCAAATATACAACTCATGTGCCACGTGGAATGCAGCAGCGACGACAAAAGTTGAAGCAAAGGCGGTGCAATATTGGGAAATCCAATTCCTTTGGTTTTGGATTTCGTTATTTTTTTACATTCATAAATAGTTTATAAAAGTAATTCTTTCGCAACTAATCAATTAACATCTGGTCATAAATTTTACCACTTATTCATAATTTATATTTTAGAATTTTATAATTTGGAATTGTTGGAAAAGTCGTTGCAGGAGATTAGAGAATTTTGGTTTATTCTTTTCTTCTCTTTTATTTGTTTGTGTTCTTAATTATTGGAAGATTATTTAGCTATTGTTCTTGATTTTTATGATTAACATAATTAAGTTTATTTTATAAATTTTAATTGTGTTTTTACAATAATGAGTAGCTAAATTTTATAATTAGGATTGTGGGAACGATGATGGATTAACGAAGTACGTTAATGTAAAAAATGATTCTTGAATAAATTTTATGCATGTATTATTCATCTCTTTACTTTGATTGCTTTTTAACGGTCGTCAACATTATTTCTATCTTATTTTTACTTGCTGGACTAAGGGGTAATGAATGGCAAAAGGGACAAATAATAGGATTTGATGTGAGTACACTTATCTATTTAGCTTGAACGAACTAGGGGATAACTATACTGGGTTAAAAGTAGGGTTAGTAATCGACACTCGTAGACGACCAAGTTGTGTGGTGAAAATTGCCTATTTGCCGGACCAAGGACTTAGGTGAACATAACTTACTAGTTCTGCGTACTACACACTAGAAAATGTTATAATTATCTTGCATTCTACTTATTATTAGGATAGGTTTTAGTTATTACTTTTTATAACATAAATTCCCCTTTTGGAAATAAGTTGATTAATTCCTCGAAATTGCTTTAATTATTTCAAGTCTAGACCATATTTCTCATGGGATCGACCCTAACCATTGTTAGGTTCTATATTTTAAACAACGACTGCTCGTACCTCAATAGGGAGGTGTAATTTGGGTGTGATCATATTTCAAGTTTTGAAGTTAAGAAAATGGGAAAATAAAGGCAGGTGAAAGTTATCGTAAATTCCTTTGTGAAGTTTTCTTTGAAATTGGATCAAACGTCTCAAAAATTTCCCCCAATCTATAATGATTTATGAGGACCACGAACTATCAAATTTGAAGGTCTAGGAATGTAGTTTCCAATGCATCAAACCGTTTATCCATACCACTTCAGAATAGGAAGACACTTGCTGTTTTGTAAGACTGCACAAATAGCCACGTAAAGTGAACTGCTAGATTGGTGAAACTTTATAAAAGTGTTCCTTCTCCAATTACATTCTTTTCAGTTCTTAAAAATCCATCAAAAATCAGAAAAATAACCTCCTAAATATTGATAATCTCATATTGGATCTTTAATGACAATTGCTCCCTATTGTGAACTCATCATTTTGGCATAGTTTGTCCCATCAATTTCATGATGTAGCTTCTTGGTGGTTGTGAAAGTAGGATACTGCCCATATAAATTATTTCTTGCACAATAAAGAGAGTATATGTCGATTTAAGGACATTCTTTATTGGTATATAGTTACTTTAGACATGGGGTAATAGTTCCTTTGGTGAAAATCCATAAAATTTGTCGAATTACCTTGTTACCTTATTCGTTTGCATACTAATTTATCTCCTTCCATATTGTAGGACTACTTGAGTCTGGGAAGAGGTAATTAACTGCTTAAAGTGTCGAAAAAGGTATGTTATGGCTATTCCCTCTTTTCGGCATGTTTCCTTAAAGTTTAGGAGAAATATAATTGGATTGTTGATTTTAATATACTAGTAGCCTTAATTATTGGTGGTTAGCTACCCAAGTTATTATATTCCTCCTTAGGCCGGTATCCTTATTGTGTTGGTACCGACGCTATATTGGGTATGACTTAGAAACTATTCGTGCAAGTTGCTTATAACTAAATTGCTTGCTTTTAACCTCTTGAATTGTTATTTCTGCCCTTGGAGCTATTGTGGTTAGCCTCAGAAATGTGATCACTGCCTTAGAGGGCTGTAAGTTGCTTATGGGGCTATATTGATGCCTAAGAAGGCTATGTATTTCCTCTAGGGCTATGTTGCTGCCTAAGAGAGCTCTGTGTTGTTTACGTGGCTATATTGATGTATAAAAAGATGTATTGTCTATGGGGCTATATTATTACCTAAGGGGGTTATGAGTTGTATATTGATGCCTAAGAGGGTTATATGCTACCCGTGGAGTTATATTACTGCCTAAGAGGGTTATATGGCTGCCTATAGGACTAGGGGGCTACTGATATGGGTATTTAGATTGAATTGGCACCTTCTATGCTTATGGTGGCCTAGGTAGATGGTTTTGCCGATGTTTGTACCTATTGAGCTTATAAGGGCTTGATTAGGTTATTTTTTTTATTATTTTGGTATGCTCAGATTCAGGAGCATATTGATATGCTTATCTTATTCTTACTTCCTTATCTAATTACATTGAGTATATTATGATACATGTTTATTTAGATTACTTCTTTTATATTTGGTCTATTATTTTGTCCTGACATCCTATTGCTTGGGGGTGTTTCATTCATACCTATAGGTCTCAATAGATGATCCGATAGACCTCCCCAGCAGCACGATTGACTTCTAGTTGGTTGATGAGCCCCTTTCTTCTAGAGTTGTCAAAGTTTTGAGGTTTATTAACTTTTATTATATGTATTTTTTAGTAGGCCGAGGTCTTATTCTTACCAGGATTTACTGCTCATAGAGGCTTGCAAATTAGTGTATGGGTTGTATAACTACAAAAATGGCCATGTTACCCTAATTGTTGGCTATTGAGATGTGACAGCCATTGATGTATTGTCTTGATATGTAATTGGTTTCAGCTTTTGTGTAGATATCATAGTGATCTTGATGGTCCAAATAGGAATTGTGTGCTCGTAGGTTAGTTCTTTATATAAATTGTTGGTAGTAATTGTTTATTTTGTAAAATAGTTAATAGGGGGCTTGCCGATCGATTGTCTATTTTTGATCCAATGTAGATGTAATGATCTTAACCGTCATTTTTGCGAGTGTTTATAAAAGTTACCATTTTTCCCTTCTGTTTGTTTGCACAAACCTTATTTGAGCTAATTGTGTGGTTGGTAATGGCATATTGTGGATACAAGAGGTATAATGTGAGTTTGTATGTTTTGGAAGTTCAAGTTGTTCAAAAAGTGAGTTTTTATACCATTTGGAGTTTCGAACCTTGGAATGGAATTTCTTAGACTTCATTAGTTTTGAAACATGAAAATTGGTCAAAGAGAAATGACGAAATCAAATTTGGAGTCCGTATGTGGAAATAAGGTCGAAAGTTGAAAAAGTTAATATAAAATGGCATAAATTTGACTTTGGTCAACAATTGGAGTTCGGATGCTCGATTTGGAATTCTGATGGTTCTGTTGGATTTGGGAATAGATTTTAGGACTAGGAGAGGCATTATCATATTTTTGGGGTACCCAAAGGCATTTTGGTCGTTTGAGGTCCTAATCAAGTTTCATTATGATTTATGGGTCACTGGGTCAAGGGGACCTCAGATTCGACTTTTGATGATTCCATTGATATCAAAATGCATTATTGATCAATTTGCACTATTAGTTCATATTTATAGAGTTCTGAATGAGTTTCGAGGGTCAAAAGCATGTTTTGAAGGGTGTTAGTGCATGTTGACTGCGATTAACACGTGGTCAACATGGTCAACGTAGGTCAAACTTAGTCAACAACCCTTTTTCTTTTATTTTTATAGCTGAAAATACAACTGTTTTGAAAGAAAATACAATGTTGTCTCATAATATTTGATACATAGTCTGAGAGAAAAGAAATGAAAGAGGACCCAAAGATCCACAGCGACTCGATGTCTAAGCCTCACTGCTAAGATATGGATGGTATCAATAATACTCAGATGGAATGATCAACTACCCTATACTAAACCCCGTGCACGATTTGTAGGGAGGAAAAGAAAGTACGAGTGAGTATACTGAAATATACTAGTAGATTCAACCGACTAGAGAAGAGAAATCGAACAAGTAATGTAATAGCAAAGAATCCTACACTTGCATCCAAAGAGGTTTGTGCACAATTAATATATACATAAAGCCTTATAAGATTTCCCATATGTCTATTACAAGACCATAAGCTATGTATACACAATATATGAAATACTATGCAGTCATGCATCAAGTGTCTCGCAACCTCGCCACCTACTCGTGATCAAGAGTATTACATTGTCTCATCCTTGCCACCTGCTTGTGAACAAGGGGTGTGACAATACTTCAACCTTGCCACCTACTTGTGAACAAGGGGTGTGACAATACTTCAACCTTGCCACCTACTCGTGATCAAGGGTGTTACAATACTATCAACCTTGCCACCTACTCGTGAACAAGGGGTATTATAATACTCCAACCTTGCCACCTACTCGTGACCAAGGGGTGTTACAATATTTCAACCTTGCCACCTACTCGTAATCAAGGGGTGTTATAATATTTCAACCTTGCCACCTACTCATGATCAAAGGGTGTTACAATACTTCAACCTGGCCACCTACTCGTGATCAAGGGTATTACAATATAATATGAAGAGAATGCATGTCAATGATTTTATTCCAAGCATAATATAACATCATAATTCTAATTCTGGTAAGTAGACATCAAAGAATCACATAAGATAATAACGGGTACCACAAAAGGTATTACAAAGCTATCCTCTGGCCTCTACCCCCGATATCCATATCGATAATCTAGTATCCTGACAATACTTATATAGATATATATACAGTTGCAGTATAATAAGAGTATTAATACACAAGACTCATGTAATCAGGGAAAGTAGAATCAATTATCACAATATATAATAATATCTCAGGTAGTCATAACCAAATCAGTGATCAAGTATGCCAAAAATACCAGACCTCACCTGTCCCATAATATTTGCACAACTTTGTTATATCCAAGAGTAAAGTATAACACAAGTACCGAACCTCACTTGTTCCATATATATATATATATATATATATATATATATATATATATATATATATATATATATATATATATATATATATATATATGATCATCAACTGTGTCACATAAGCCATCAAGTTATCATAATATTTTCCTCAATTAGTATCACAAGTCTCAAATTATCACAATGCTACCCCACAGAATCTCAATCCACTAGTTCCATCTCATATTGACAATAGAGTCACAATTTACCCAAAATTCAGCTCAACTGAAATCACAATTCCATAAATATCTCATGTCATCAACATAATTACTCACGAATCAGTCTAGATCTCACAATTATAACATAAACATGATAAATAACTCAAACCTAGTCCCAACAAGATTAGCCGAACCTACCTCAATATCGAAATCGCACTCGAACAAGCTTTCAATCAACTCAAGCCTCCAAACGATCTTCAAATCGACTAACCACTATCAACAATAGTTAGTACTTATCAAGAGGTGCATTTTGATACCCATATTGACACGATTTAGGCTTAAGGACAAAATGGTCAAAATTAGGGCTAAAATTTAAAGTTTCTGAATCTGGAAATTAACTTTAAAATTAGATTCGACTCAAAAAATGGAGTCTGTGGGTGAAAATCCTACTAAACTTGAGTTCGAATCGAAGGAGAAATCACCATTTAAAGTCTTATAATCATAGTCTAAAAATTCCCAACTTTGGACATTCAAAATCATGAAATTCAAGAAAACAAAAAGATAAGACTTATGGAAAATTATTAATATAATGTTGAAAATACTTACCCAGAAAAATTCTTCAAAAATCTCCTTTCAAAATAACCCAAAAAGCTTGACAAATTCAAAAAATGGAGTAAAAATGGTGTCTCTTGAGTTTCAAAAACTGAGTAGTGAAATGCTCTCCACAAATGCGGTACCAATCCGCGAACGTGAAGACTAACCAAGTCCAACTCTCTGCGAACGCGGGGACCAGGTCTGTGAATGCGGAGCCTAAGGGCACACCACTCCGTGAACGTGGGGACCAGGTCCGCGAATACGGAGAAGAACAGTGCCTGCACCAGATATTGGCAAAATCAACAATCTAAGTCCAATTTCCCTACTCGGAATGGTCCCTGAAGTTTATCCGATCTTAGAATTTTAGAAACGCACACAAAAAATATCGTTCCGGATTAAACAAAATAATCAGAATTTTATTCAGAGGTCTCCACAGCACATTTACCAATACAAGTTCAATAAACTAGTTTAAAACTCAAAATACCAAAATTTCCCTCAACAACTCCAAAAATTATAACGAGGCCATTTCTTAGCATTAGTTGCACCATTCAAAACTATTGGAATTGTCAGAATTCTGCTTCAAACTTTCAAACTCCGAATATTGACCAAAGTCAAACTTTGGTTTAAAACGTCTAAAATTGTAACTTTGGGCCTAAAAACCTCATTTTAACTCAAAGTTCAGTTTTATAACTTTTCATAGTTCAGTTTCAACATTCTCGAGCTAATGGAATCGATGGATCCCTGATCCGACCTTCGAAACGCAAAATGATTGAAAAACTCACTTTTTCAATATTTTAAACCTCCAAAATTGTCAAAATTCATATTTTCGACTTTTAAATCTAGAATTGAAGCTCCTATTCATCCCCCTCCATGTGGCTAACTTGGATTCACAAAGATTGTTATTGTGGTGAGTCCTCCATTTCGGGGACAATATCCAATTTCATTCTTGCTTATATTGAGACACTAGTACTTTACTTTGTATTTTGAGGGTCAGCCTTGGACATTTCTTGGCCCCCATTCTACTCATGTTTTAGAGGTGTTGTTGGACCATTGTCGCGACCCGAGGCTAAGGTCTAGATGTGACACGGTGAATGGGGACTCGGGAGGCCGAGTCCCCAAAGAAGCCTTGAAGTATCCAAATCCACATCATTGGTTTGGAAGCGCAATCAAATAATAATACATAATACTAAGGGTTGGGTAAGTAGGACTCATGCTATGGGGAAAATAGGACTTGGGACTTTCCATATTTCCACACCAAACATGCAAACATGACATATGACCGTAATCGACCCATAATAGCCATTTCAAAAAGGTAACCAATAACATAAGCTCCGAATACACACACACACACACACACATATATATATATATGTAAATCTACGGGAGTTTACAAGATGTCCAACAATGCCTCTAGTCATAAGATGGATCGGGGGCCAAGATATGTCCAGGGCTCACCCTCAAATGAGAAAGTAGATATAGGATAACATAGATAGAGGAAGGTGGCTTGTCCTTGGAAGATGGGACTCACCACAAGTTCAACTTTTGGAATTTGAGTTATTTGTCCAACGGTGGATATTCGTATCGCTCGATCCCTACATGGTAAAATCATGTAGGCATTGAGCATGCGTTAGTACGTTTGAATGTACTAAGTATGCGAGCATGCAATGCATATAACTTATCAACCTGCATTTCAATGTTAAAGGGCAAGGGCACATAATATAGGAAGAAGTATATATCTAAGGAAATAGTATACAATATGCGATGAAATTCATGATGCATGAATGCAATGATGTTCATACTTAGTAGGGATGTGATATCAACCGACATGAGTAAGACCAAGTGAGCTAGTACTTGGAATCCCGATGAAATCTCCTCACTGGTACAGAGGTGGTCTACTTGCCAAAGGTAAACCATACTTCACCTTACATGAACATATACCATTTCGTATGAAGCAACCCCCTAACGGGAACATATCCCATTTCGTTGTTGGACCATTGTCACGATCCAAGACTAGGCTCCAGATGTGACACGACGAATAGGGACTCGGTAGTCCCCAAACAAGCCGTGAAGTATCAAAATCCAGATCATCAGTTCGGAAGCTCAATCAAATAATAATCACATAATACTAAGGGTTGGGTAAGTAGGACTCACGCTATGGGAAAATGGGACTTGGGACCTTCTATATTTCCACACCAAACATGCAAACATAACTTATGACCGTAGTCGACCCATAATAGCCATTTCAAAAAGGTAACCAATAATATAAGCTCTGAATACATCACATAGCACACACATATATATATGGGAGTTTACAAGATGTCAAACAATGCCTCTAGTCATAAGATGGATCGGGGGCCAAGACATGTCCTGGGCTCACACTCAAATAAGAAAGTAGACATAGAATAACATAGATAGAGGAAGGTCGCTTGTCCTTGGAAGATGGGACTCACCACAAGTTCAACTTTCAGAATTTCAGCTATTCGTCCAACGGTGGAAAATCGTAGCGCTCGGCCTCTACATGATAAAATCATGTAGGCATAGAGCATGCATTAGTACGTTTGAATGTACTAAATATGCGGGCATGCAATGCATATAACTTATCAACCTACATTTCAATGTTAGAGGACAAGGGCACATAATATAGGAAGAAGTATATATCCAAGGAAATAGTATACAATATGCCATGAAATTCATGATGCATGAATACGATGATGTTCGTACTTAGCAGGGATGTGACCTCAACCGATATGAGTAAGACCAAGTGAGCTAGTAGTTGGAATCCCGATGAAATCCTCTCACCGGTACAGAGGTGGTCTACTTGTCAAAGGTAAATTATACTTCACCTTACGGGAACATATTCCATTTCGTATGAAGCAACCCACTTACGAGAACATATCCCATTTCGTATGAAGCAACCTTCCTTATGGGAACTTATCTTATTTCACATAGGATTCTCATAACATATGCTAGGCATATAGTTCGAGGAAAGGGAGAGGACCTTTGGGGATAGCCCTGACACCCCCAATCCATCGGTGCTAAGTCAACATCCCACGAGAATACATATAGTATATATATACAAACTTGAAAAAGTCAATAGTCATTTCAAATCCGATCAATGCATAACTAGGATCGAATTCCAAATCATAGCTTGTAGTTATGGACTAGTTCGATTACAAATACGGAATGGTACAAGCACCCAAAATGCTCAAAGAGCCATAATCATTGACATATATGTGATCACATTCTTGTCATAACCAACATCTTATCAAAAGCCATTCATAAAACATAATTGGGCTTAACCCACTTCATAATTTCCATAAATGTCAATGTTCATGAATGCAAATGCAATACAGATGTGAGAATAGCATGGGTAACATAGATTCAAGTTAAAATCGACATCATAATATAAAATTGAGTAAATTCATGATTAAATCAACATCTAAATTATAATATAAATCACTCATGCATAAATCAACTTTAAAAGGGACATGCATGTTCATAACTTCAGAATTTCAGTGTAAATCATCATTATAGGGATTTAAAGTAATTTAAAATCATAGATAAAGTACAGCTCATACATCAATTAGATTTATAAGATCAAATAATGAAAATTCACATTTAAAGTAAACTAAACTTCATGAAATTAATTGAAATTTTTTTGGGTCTTCTTGGTTGAAAGGGACCAAGAATCAATCTCACATACCTTGATTTGGAAGATGAATTTGAGAAGAATTTAACTTGAAGTTGAATCCCCCAATTTAACCCTAGCTTGAGTCTTGAGAGAAGGACTTAGAGAGTGTTTTGGAAGGTGATTTTAGTGTGAGAGTGTTTCCAATGAGAATAAATTAGAATAAAAAGGTATCAGCTGATTTAGGGGTCTAGGTTCGATAAAAAGGTCATAAAATACAATTAAAATAAGTCATAATTACATAAAATCTATATTGAAACGGATGGGAAACAGACTGTCACGGCTTCAGTGGCACCCACACAGTCCGTGAGTCGCTTCATGGCCCATGAACAGTGCCCATGAGGTGACATTTAAACAATTTTCATGATGCTCAACACTTAGAATTTTTTCGAAGCGAAGGGGTACTATACAGATGGCTACACGCCCGCGTGACGCTACAGGGGTCGTTTCAAGACCTGTGTGACGACACTTAGAAAAATCTTGCACGAAAAAGTTACGAGACGATAATTTTGTACTTAGAAAAATTTACGTTGCGAGCCATACGGTGGGTCACACGGCCCGTGACACACCATACGGACCGTGTAGGTGGCCATGTGCCCTTACTTAGTCTCAAAGTCTTTGTCGAATTCCTGTAACCAAAATTTATGGCCAAATACCTCTCCACTGAAGGCCACACAGTCCGTGTGGCTTTACATGGGTTGTGTGGGCCTCCCATGGAGCGACACTTGGTCAAATTTTCTCCCAGGCCAACGTTATGGGATCTGGTAAAGTCGTTCAAAAAACCAAGTTCTTACAACCATACTATACTATGTTATGTACCTATGATGAGATGTTGAGCTTCTATGGAGATTTATCCTTTAGACCCTATCCCCTCTATGATGTTACTTGATGTTGTTGATGTTGAAAGAAAGTGATGAAAGTCCTAAGTCCCTATTTCCCTATAACTTGAGTCATACTTACCCTCCCCATAGTTATTGCTGGCTATGTGATTCATGTAAATCCCTTTCCCTTGTTCCTATAACATGAGTCCAAAGCCCCTGTGCCTTTAGAATTACTTATTGATGCTTGTTTTATACTCCGCAACCAAGGATGTGCAAATGATATGCTAAGAGGCTTGTTTGGGTGGCCTTCAGGTTTCCCATTCGTCGTGTCATATCTAGGTCCTAGGTTTGTGTCATAAAATTGATTGTCATGTCATGGTTGTCACCTTCGTATATTTGGGTTATCGTAATTGTTATGGGTATGTACCTCTAGTTGTTATCCTAAGGGAGTTATCTCTTATGTTCGTGCTCAGCATGTGGTGGAGAGCGGATGTTTACCTTTTTCTCATGTGCATGATGTTTCTTTGGAGTCCTCATCCTTGAAGATCACAAGGGTGGTGTAAAAGTATCTGGATATGTTTCCTACTAACTTGTCTAGTATTCTCTACCACATATTGATTAGTTATTTGCAGTATACGATTTATTTAACTTGTCAAGTACCCTCGATGTCATTCTTAGGGCATGTGGTGACAAAGGATGGTATCATGATGAAATCCAACTAAGATAGTAGTAGCTTGAGATTGGGTGAGACCCACTACCGTGACAAAGATTAGGAGCTTCATCGGGTTTGCAGGTTACTATTGTTGTCTTGTTCAGAAATTCTTTTCAAATGCAGCCTCATTGACCAAGTTCACTCAGAAGTATGTTGCTTTCCGGTGGACCAAGAAGTGTGAGGCAAGCTTATAAAAGCTCAAAGATTTATTGACTTCAGCGCCTATTCTTGCATTGCCTGAGGACGGAGTTGCCTTTGTTATTTATTGTGATATTTCTAGTGTAGGTTTTGGTGGTGTATTGATGCAAAAGGGAAGAGTTATAGCCTGTGTTACGCCACAATTGAAGGTTCCATGAGAACAACTACCCTACCCACGATCTTAAATTGGTTGCAGTTCTATTATATTAAAGTTGTGGCGACCCTATATTTATAGAGTACATTATGAGATCTTTACCAATTATCAAAGCCTTAAGTATATCTTCTCTCAGTCAAATTTGAATAGAAGTAGTGTATGTAGTTGGAGTTGCTAAAAGATTATGATATCTCTATTCTTTATCATCCAAGAAAGGCCAACATGGTGGCATATGTTCTTAGTAAAAAACTTGTTAGTATGGGTAGTTTGGCATTCTTGAGGGCGGAGGAAAAATCTTTAGTGTTCGAGGTTCAGTCTCTAACCTAAAAGATGGTTGGACTTGATATTTCACCTCCTCACAATGTTTTGTGCCTTTGTGGATGCTAGATCATCTTTGCTTGACTAGATTGGTGCTCACCATTTGATGATGCTAAGTTGTGTTTGATTGAGATAAAATGTTGAGGGTGAGGCTAAGTCTGCTACTCTTTATTCAAAGGGGGTTTTAAGGATTAATGGTCATGTTTGTATGTCTAGGGTAGGAGGCTGGATGCACATGATATTGGAGGAGGCACATGGTGCCAGGTATTCTATTCATCCAGGTATGGCGAAGATGTATCATGATTTGCAACAACATTACTATTGGTGTAGGAAAAAGAGGGACATTACTGAGTTCATAGTTAAGTGTGAATTTTCAATAGGTCAAGTATAGGCACCAAACGCTTAGGTGTTCGATGCATATGATGCTTATTCCCGAGTGGAAGTGGGAACGTATCACCATGGATTTTGTTATCGAACTGCCCATAGCATTGGGAAAGTATGACTCTGTTTAGGTGATAGTGAAGCATCTGACCAATTTTGCTCATTTCTACCAGAGAAGACTAGCTACAGTGTAAAGAAGTTAGCTAGGATCTATATTCATGAGATTGTTAGGTTGCATGGGGTGTTTGTTTCCTCTGTCTTTGTTTAATTTTTATTTCTAGAAGGCTCTACAACATAGATTAGGTACCCGATTAGATTCGACTTCAGCTTTTCACCCTCAGACTGATGGGCAGTATGAGTGTATTATTTAGGTGTTAGAGGATATGTTCTGGGCTTGTGTGATAGATTTTGGAGCCCAATGAATCAACACTTGCGTTTGGTGGAGTTTTCATATAATAACCGTTATCACTTCAGCATTCAGATGTCACCATTCGAGGCGTTCTATGATCATAGGTGTTAATCTCCTATTGGATTATTTGATTCGAGTTTAGCTAACACCTTAGGTGTAGATTTACTCAAACTTTTCATGGAGAAGGCACAGTTAATACAATAAAGGTTGTTAACAACTCCGAGCTGCCAAAAGAGTTTTGTTGATAGGAGGACTCGATCGTTGGAGTTTATGGTAGGAGACAGTGTGTAGCTAAAGATGTCAGTCATGAAAGGTGTAATGTGGTTTGAAGAAAGGGCAAGTTAAACCCTAGGTTTATCGGCCCACTTGAGATTTTGAGGAGAGTGGGTGAGGTTGCTTATGAGTTAGCCTTACCATCGAGATTATTTGTGGTTCATCCGACATTTCATGTCTTCATGCTCTGTGAATACATTCCAGATGAGTCTCATGTGATATCCTTTGATTCAGTAGAGTTAGGTTTAGATTTTTCATATAAGGAGGAGCCTGTGACTATTATGGATAGACTAGTCAGGAGGTTGGAGACCAAAAATATTCTTTCAGTGAAGGTTCAGTGGCGACATAGGCCCGTTGAGGAGGCTACATAGGAGTTGGAGTTAGATATGCAAGCTAGATATCCCCACTTTTTTAGCTTCACGTACTTTATTTTCTCTCATGATCGAGGACGAACATTATTTTTAGTGGTGAATTATGTAATGGCCTTAACGACCATTTTTGTGAATGTCCATGAAAGTTATCATTTTTCTCTTCCGTTAGTTTCCTCGAACCTAATTTTAGCTAACTATGTGGTTGGTAGTGTCATATTATGGATTCAAGAGGTATAATATGAGTTTGTGTGTTTTGGAAGTTTAATTCATTCAAAAGTGAATTTTTGTACCATTCGCAGTTTCAAACCCCGAAAATAAATTTTGTCAATTACATTAGTTTCGAAACATGAAAATTGGTCTAGTCAGATTCGGAGTCCGTATGTGGAAATGAGGTTGAAAGTTGAAAATTTGATTTAAAATGGCCTAAGTTTGACTTTGGTCAATGATCGGTGTTTGGATGCTCGGTTTGGAATTTTGATGGTTCCCTTCGATTTGGGGATGATTTAAGTCCTAGGAGAGGTATTGTCATATTTTTTTAGGGTCTCGAGAATATTTTAGTCATTTGAGGTCCTAAACTAGTTTCATTGCGATTTATGCGTCACGGGGCAAAGAGACCTTAAATATATTCTTTGACGATTCCATTGATTCTGAAATGTATTGTCTAATCAGTTTGCACTATTAGTTCATATGTATAGATTTTTGAATGAGTTCCAAGAGCCAAAAACATATTTTGAAGGGTGTTGGTGCAAGTTGACCGCGATCCATGCGTTGATTGGGGGTCAACTTGCACCAACACCCTTCAAAATATGTTTTTGGCTCTCGGGACACATTCAAAAATCTATAAATATGAACTAATAGTGCAAACTGATTAGACAATACATTTCGGAGTTCTAAAAGCTTGGGGGCAATTTTGAGCGAGATGTTTTGTGAATTTTTATATGGGCAAACTTCCTGGATACTAAATCTTTGATTTTCAATATTTAAATTGTGATTTTGACTTAAAAGTTTTTATTTCAACCCTCCAAATTTTATGTTTCTTTTAAGAACATGATTCAAACTTTAAATTATGATTTCTCCCTCAATTTCTACTCAAATTTTATGGGATTTTCACCCCCAAACTCCTATTGTCATGTAGAACCTGGTTTAGAGCTTAATTTCCAAATTTGAAATTATCAAAAAATAATTTAACTTTAATCATTTTATCCACAGGCCTAATTCCTATCAATATGGGTATTAATTGATTAATTTTGACGCATATATCTCATTCTTGATAGTAATTTGATGTTTTTTGGAGTTGATTTTTTAGATTCATTCATTCAGTTGGCTAGTCCATGTGCGGTTCGGCTTTGAGGTAGGTTTAGCCATCCCTTCTTCTAAACTTGAGTAGGGTGATTGGATATTCATATGATGTATTCTATGAGATTGGGTGATATGATGTATGCTATTGAAGATTATTGACGTGAAGCCCCTGTGTGGGTTCTTAATTATTGATAATCAATGTTGAAACATAGATATTTACCATATTGTGCTTGTGTCTTATGGAAAGAGTATAAAATTATGAATTTCGGTTGAGGAACTTAGCTATGATTGAGACATTTTTACATATACATGTGGTGGAAATTGTGATTGAGCATTGTAATAAGAGTGATGACCTATTGTGAATAAAAGAGATGAGTTTGTGAAATAAGTAAGATGTGGGCAATAATATGATACCTATTATGTTGTGATAATGAATATTCCTTATGTCTTGTGTTTCATCTAGGCCTGGCACAGGGATTGATATCGGCACCACCAGACCGGTAATTACCGGAATCGGACCAGTACCGACAAAATGTGGAAACATTTTCGTCACCGATACCGGCAGTACCAAAAATTTTTTTCCCCTTACCTTACCGGTCTAGTTCATACTAGAACAAAACCGGACCAATAATGCTGATTTTTATTCAATTAAATAATTGGTTAATTTAATTAAATTATTAAACTTTGAAATTTATTTTTTAAAGGTTAAATTGAAGTTTAATATTTAAAGGTTAAAATTGAAGTTTAAAATTTTGAAGGTTTAAATTAAATATAGTATCATTATGTAAATTTTTTAAAGTTTAAATTGAAGTTTAATTTTTGAAGGTTTTAAAACTTACGGTTGTAAAGTTATAAGTTATAACTTACATAAAATTTAATGTTTTGAGCTTCAATTTTAAAAGTTTAAATTTAATTTTTTTAACTTTTAAATTTTAAATATAAAATTTAAAACTTTTGACTTTAAAAGTTTAAATTTCAAAAATTTTAAATATAAAATTTAAATTTTTGAATGTTTCATTTTATATTTTAAAGTTAATAAAGATTTGAGAAATAAGGGGGCAAATATATTTAAAAAAAATTAAAACTTAAAGTAAAAGTAAGTTCAAGCTAATAACTAAAAGAAAAAAGGTAAATAACCTTTAATTTTATTATGTTACTTCAAAATTTAAATTGTACAGATATTCTAAAAGAACCAAATTTACGCAGCCACCTTCTGGAAAGAGTTCTGTTTCAACTAGGTCTTATATATTGTAATACACTAATATCTTATACCACTTTGAAAATCTTGCCTAAGTGTTTCTAACATTTCTAATGTTACATTTTCTGGAATCGGCTCTTGAATTTGTCCTCCATAAAATCCATGTCTTCTTCACTTGATTCCGATAAAATATTATCTATATCGGCTTCAAATTGAGACGGCAAAGTTGGACGCCCTGAATTTCTCCCGCTCTGCATTTATCCAATCTCTGAATAAAATTGAAACTTCCAAGCTATTTGTTGCTAGTGAATGTCTATGGTCTCCAAATTGGAATCGTGCCGCACTAAAAGCGTCTTCCAAAGTCACCGACGATGCTTGAATAGCTAGGATATCACGAGCCACCTGCCGAAGTCTTGGAAAAGTTTTACCTTGATTTTTCCACCAATCCAAAAGCTGTTGCTTCCCCTCTGCATCCTTAATACTTTATATAGCCTGGTTAATATATTTATCAAAATCATTGTTTTTGTTAGTAGTAAGTCCAAGATAATTTTCCAACATGTCATCAATGTCTTCCTCGTATCTAGCCTAGATGGTTGTGGTTCTTGATATATTATATTTTCTACTAAATTATATTATTCTAAATCATACAATTTCCTAGCTTCTGTTCTAATGTTACTTTTGACGACATTCAAAATATGTGATTGATTATTTTCATCGTATTCAATTTCTAAATTTGCATATATACTATCTACTATTCAAGATACACCAACTTCTTTGTAAGTCGGGTTAAATAAACAAGCAGTTAAATAAATTTGAGGAATTGGAAAAAGTATTTTTTTAAATTTTTCAATCATTTCTTTAACCGGTTCTCTAAATTTGGGATTATTTTTAAACTGTGCAAATTTACTAGAAATAGCATAAATATTAGGTAAAACAGAACAAATAGTAGGATAATAAAGACCGAAAATTTATTTAGTAGCTAAATAAAAACTCTTAAAAATTCAATTAAATCTCTAATATCATTCCAATCATTTTCATCAAGTCGGTAAGTCATATCAGCATTATGGGCATTCCAAACCATTATATCGGGTCTCTTATATTCATAAGCTACTTTAAGCATTTCATATAACGAATTTCACCTAGTAGCTACTGTTTTGGAAAATTTTCTAACAGGCAAATTGCATTCAATACACCGACTTTCAAATTCTTTATGCCTAACCTTACTTGACATTTGAAAATAAAATGACATGCAATTTCTACTTTATTACAACGATTTTCAAATAATGAAACACCATCTCTAACAATTAAATTATAAATATGAGCAGCACATTTAATATGAAAATCATCTCCATAAATAAGAGTAAGAACATGTTTTAAATAATCAACAACACGTTTATTATTAGAAGTGTTATCTAAAGTTACACTAATTATTTTACTAGAAATGCCAAAAAATTATAAAACATCAAGAATTGTTTGTGCAATATAAGAACCAGTTTTTTGCATTTCACAACTTTTATATCCTAAAATTCTTTTTTATATACTCCAATTTTCATCAATTCAATGCTCGGTAATTGTAAAATAATCATTACCGGTTATACTACGACCCATATCAGAAGTAATTGCTAATCTACAAGTATTATAAGCAAATAAACAACGAAGATATTGTACATTTCGTGCTTGATAATCAAAAAAAGTTTTTTTAATTGTATTTCTTGTAAAACCATTAAAAGATGGGTTATAAACAATTTGAGTATAGTGAATAAAATTAGGATTTCCAGCAAAACTAAAAGGCAAACCAGAAACAACAATCATTTTTGCAAGTTCGTCTAAGTCACGTTATCTACTATAAGGACGATGTGTACTACGATCAAAAATATTAGAAGGGTTTAATTCGCAAATCCAACTTCATATTCTTGTTCAAGAGGCAAAATAGGGTGCAAAAATGGTTACCCATAATGTATATGTTGCCCATGTCATGAAATTTTTTTTGATGAAATTGCGCAAATCAATAGGGTTTGCGACAAGTCCGGGTAGTGGACTTGCCGCACCATAGGTCAAAATTTCTGAAAATATTATGTTTCAGCTGAGGGCAATTGGGTAGTAACCCAACACCCATATATACAAGATTCTCTCATTATTTAGCCATTTCAAGCCGAAAATCAGACAAAAACTCTCTCAAAAGCCTGTCTAGTCTTCACCAAATTCTCCATTCAACTTTAAGGCTCTCAAGAATCTTCTTGAGATTTCAAGAACACAAGTAGACCCAAGGTTTTTCTCAAGTTTCTTTCAAGATATTCCAAGTCTTAAAGGTATGTGGGTTTGATTCTTCGTTTCCTTTCAACCAAGAAGTCCTCTTCGAAAACTAAATTTTGAATTACAAATCTTCAATCTTTGATTATGGGTAGTTGTATGTTAATTGATATTTTCTTAGATTATGGTTATTCATGCATTCTTATGATTATTTACGAATATTTATCAAGGTTTTGCATGATTTGATTCAAACATTACGAATTTGCATGATTTAACTTAGTCTGCACTTTTATACGTGGAGCTCTCTTATGGGTTAATGTGATTTTGTTCCTATATTGCTTAATTAATTATTTTAAGCTTTCTTATGATTCAATTACATAATTTTGAGGTTATTTGAAAATTTGAAAATATTTAAATATGAATTAAGTTGATTTACGAATTTCGGATAATGACCTTTATGGCATGGACTTGAGTATATGATTTTGAATAAGGACAAGAACTATAAGTTTTGAATTGATATTGGGTGAATTATTCCAAAATTTTGTTATGGAGCTATTCTTAAGTACAAATTGAATATGTTTTGACAAGCTAAGACCTTCCGAATTAAGTTGAGTTTTGTTTAATTTGATTATGCATTGTCTATTTCCATGCGATTTTGTCTTAGAACCAAATGAGTTAGCAGTGGGGCTCAACCTAAGGAGTTTTACATAAAGCTTCTAATCTCATAACTACGTACCACCATCGAATATTTTTTGTTATGCCTTTTTAGACCTTTTGACTAGTGAATCCATCTAGTACTTTCATTTTTGGAGTTTACCTTGGCAAGTAGGCTTACTCTTTGGCTGGTATAGAATATAACATCGGTATTCCATATTGTAGCTCATATGGTTTTGTCGGTCACAATCTTGTTCCCACACCTTTTTTCTTATATGTTTCCTTTGCATTATTGTGACATTATTTTACGCTTTATTTTGAACTGATTATATTGTTAAAGCTTCAGAATTGGGCATATTTGGTACGTATTCTTTGTCATTATATTTACTTGTTGTAGTGCATGCCTGCATTCTTGGTACATTCTGAAGTACTAATTGTATTTCTCCTATATGCTTGTACTCATGTAGGGATAGGTGATCCACCTTATCGTCCTCCTCGTGGCTAGGTTGATTGTTAAGACTTTGAGCTTTTAGTGAGTTCTCATTCATCGAGAATGGAACCCTTATCTTCTAGATTTTAGACACTTTATGTATTTTTTTTATGACTTGTATTGAGGGATCCAGACTTGTTGTTTTTGCTCCATTTATTGTCTTTTGTTTAGAGGTGTGTTTGGACCACTACTTCACTTTGATTATGTTTTGAACTATTAGGTTAAACTTCAACGTTTAGATGATTTGTCTCTTAGTCCTATGCCCTCTTTTTTTATTGATGCTCATCTATTATTTATTATTTGAACCTATGAAGTGCATGCATGATCTAAGAGACTTGTTTGGGGACCTGCGGGTTCTCATTTGCCATATCACACTTAGGCCCCTAGTTCGGGTCATGACAAGCTTAGTATCAGAGCATGAGATTTTAAAATATTCCTCGGAAGTCCACACACCATGTCAAGTAAAGTCCTATTCATGGTTGTGAAGCATGCCACAATTATAGGCAGGGAGCTATGAAATGTTTAGGATTGTTTCACTTCTTTGTTTAAATCAAGTCATGCCTTACAGTAAGTTAAGGTATTCTTCTTTCTAACTACTCATCCTTTGTGCTATAGATAATGCCGCCAAGAAGGAATGCTCGTGTACTCGAGGTTCCTCAACCTCATGAAGAGGGTAGTGTGTTCCATGCTGAGTTCAGGAATGTTATCTCCTTTTTGGCTCAAGTTGTTGCCAACCAGGCTACTCAGGCTCCACCTGAAGTTCCAGCTTCTCCAGCTTCCACCCAAGCTTCTAGGGTGAGAGACTTCACCCAAATGAACCCGCCAGATATCTATGAGAATATGATTAATGAGGATCTAGTGGAGTTCAATAATGAGGTATACAAGGTTCTTTCCATTGTGGGTGTTTCTTCAAAAGAGAAGGCCGAGTTGGTGGCCTATCATCTTAAGAGCCTTGCTCAGACATGGCATGATCAGTAGAAGGGAGAGAGGTTGCTTCATGGTCTGGTTGGTTGGGAAGAGTTCAAGGTTGCATTCTTGGACCGCTTCTTTCCTCTTGAATTAAGAGAGGCCAAGATGAAAGAATTGATAAATTTGAGGCAAGGATCAATGAGCGTTCATGAGTACTCTCTTAAGTTCAACACACACTCCAAGTACACTCCCATGCTTGTAGCTGTCCCGAGGGAAAGGATGAATATGTTTATTTCAGCAGACTACTCTAGTCATCAAGGATATGGACTTAGCTCGGCTTATGACTTATGTCGAGCAACTTGAGGAAAAGAAGCTACGTAATATAAGGAAGAGTGATACAAAGAGGCCGAGGTATGATGGTAGATATTAAGGTAATAAGGGTGGTGATGGCAACCAGAACTAATAGAACCAAAGGTTCTAACAACAAGGGTCTTCAAATGCTTCCAACTAAGGTACACTATTGATTGGGCCCAACCTTCTAAAGGTCAGCAACGTGGAGGTGGTGGTGTTCAAGTCTATCCAAAATGTTAGAAATATAGTAAGAGCCATGGAGTTGTGTGTTACCGGGAGATGGATGATTGCTTTGCATGTGGCCAACTTGGTCACAAGATTTTCGATTTTTCCAAAGCTCATGATAAAGGTAACAATATGTGTCTACAAGGCAAAGAAGCTCAAGCAGGGCAAAAGCCTCAAGGTGTGCAACAAGGTGGTGCTTCTCGTAACAATAGGTTATATGCACTACAAAGGAGGCAAGAGGTGGATGAAGAACCAAATGTTGTCACGGTTATGTTGAAAGTGTTTGATTTTGATGTTTATGTGTTGTTAAATCCTGGTGCTAACCTATCCTTTGTGACCCCTTTCCTTACAAATAGGTTCAATCTGAGTCCTGAAGTTTTACATGATCCTTTTCTTGTGTCCAACCCCATGGGTGAGTCAATAGTGGCTAAAAGAGTCTATAAAAGTGTTCTCATGTCTATTAAGCATAAGACCCTTCCATGTGATATTGTCCAATTATTTATTGTGGATTTTGATGTCATTTTTGGTATGGACTTGTTACATGCCTCCTATGCAACCATAGAGTGTAGAACCCGCAAGGTCAAGTTTCAAATTCTGGATGAGCCCATATTTGAGTGGAAGGTCATGATTCTGTGGTAAAGGGTAGGTAGAACATAATATAGAAGAAGTCATATATCCAAGGGGAAATAGTATATGATTTGCCATGAAATTCATGATGCATGAAATGTAATAACGCTCATACATAGTGGGGATAGACTATAACCGACAAATCAAACCCATGTGAGCTATTACATGAGCTAGTCCAATAGAGACCTCCCATCGGTAGGGAGAAGATTACTTGTCAAAGGTAATCTACATTACACCTTACAGGACCCCCATTTCGGTGGATGGTCACCTTCCTTACGGAACACACCATTTCGAAAGGATTTTCCAAAATCATATCATATCAAAGCAAAACGAATAACCATTTGTAACAACCCAGTCATTTCAGTAATGACTTCCATTCCTATGTTGGCACATAGTTCGAGGAAAGAGAGAGGACCCTTGGGGATAGCCCTGACGCCCCCAATCCATCGGTGCTAAGTCAAAACATCCCACGAGAATACTTATACATATACATGCTTCCAATAGATACAAAGTTCATTCCAAATTCGCTCAATGCACATTTGGGCTCAAAAGCCAAACCATAAATCAAAATCATGATACTCATACACAAGAATGGCTCATTCAAATATACAAGATGGTGCAAGCACCCAAGATGCTTAGAGAGTCAAAATCATTACACATGTATGTGATCACATCCTTGTCATAACCCATAATCGTATCAAAATCATTCCATAAGACGTAATTGGGCTTAACCCATGCAAAATGCTTCATAAAGTTCCATGCACATGAATGCAATGCTATGAGTTGGACATAAATTACATGGGCAATGTAGATTCAAGGTTAGATCAATAATACATTTTGAAGTTCAGCTCGAAAATATAAGTAAAATCAACATTTAAATCATAGTATGAATTACTCATGCGCAATTAAAGTCTTGAAGGGGACATTCACTTTCATGAATTCGTTATCTCAATGCCAACCATTGCAGAGGAGCTTAAAATAGCTTAAAACCATCAAATAAATACAACCCACACTTCAATTGAATTAAACAACCAATTATCCTCAACACCCATTTGTAAAGTAAGCAAAACCTTATGAAAATTAGTTAAAAAAGTTTGGGACTCCTTAGTTTGAAAGGGACCAAGAATCAATCCCATATACCTTAGTGCTAGAGGATGAACTTGAGAGGAAATTAGCTTGAAGAAGAGCCCCAATGAATCCCTTGCTTGAGTCTTGAGAAGAAAGCTTGGAGAGGAAGTTTAGGAATTTATTTCTTAGGACGTGAGTGTTCTAAAGAGAATGAATAAGGATGGAGTTGCCTCAGCTGATTTAGGGGTTTAAGCTAGGCAGAAATGCCTTGAAAACACTTAAAGTGATTCGAATTTACATAAAAGCCATCAATGAAGCGGGTAGGAAAATGAACCGTCAGGACCACACGAGCGCCTACACAGTTCATGAGCTGTCACATCGACCGTGAACACTGCTCGTGAGACGGCACTTAGACAGATTTTTTGGTGCCAGCATTTACAATTTCTCTGAGGTTAAGGGGTTCTATATGGGTGACCACACGGCCTGTGTAACGCCATATGGGTCATGCCAAAAGCTATAAAACATCACTTAGAAAAATTTCGCATGAAAATGTTACGAGACGGTTATTTCGTGCATAGAAAATTTTTCAAGTCGTGAGCCCTACCGTGGGCCACACGGCCCCTGACATGCCACACAAACCGTGTGCCTAAACTTGGCTTGAAATTCCCCGTCGAGTCCACGCCATCGAAAACTGGGCTAAGTACCCCTCCTCTGGAGGTCACACACTCTGTGTGGCTTCAGACGGGCCGTGTGGGCCTTCCATGGAGCGACATTGGGTAAATTTTTGTTCGGGACAACACTAAGAGGTTTGTAAAGCTGTTCGAGAATTCGGGTCCGTACATCATCTCCCCATGGGAACATTCATTCCCGAATGTGCAACAACAAGGCTTGAAAGCTTGACTTAGGACATAAAACATCCAAACACGGGGTACAATGCATGGTTCACCATTCAAAAATCACAAAGCTTTTAGATTCCATACCAAAATGCATTCATATCATTCAAAACATCATGAAAAATAATTTTTTGTGCACATGCAGGCATGTCATGTCATGAAACTCAAGAGTGAAATAATTACACTATTCGGAAAGGAAAGAACCTAGTACCTTAGGATTGAGTAGATTGGAAAAGATGAGAATATTGGTTCATCATGTCTATCTCTGCCTCCCAAGTAGCACTTTCCAGGTGTTGATTACTCCAAAGCACCTTCACCGAAGCCATATCCTTGTCTCGGAGCCGCTTCACTTTCCTATCAAAAATCTCCATCGCGACTTCCTCATAGACCAAGTTCTCCTTAACCTCGATCCCCTCCAAAGGCACAATAATGCTAGAATCACCAACTAACTTCCTCAATATAGACACATGGAAGACATAGTGAATGAAACTCAAGTCCGGAGGCAACTCCGACCTATAAGCCACATTTCTAATCTGCTCTACAATCTCATAAGGCCCAACATACTGGGGGCTTAGCTTGCCCTTCTTACCAAAATGCGTCACACCCTTCATAGGCGAAATCTTCACAAACACCCGATCACCAACATGAAATTCAAGATCCCTCCTCCTAACATGTGAATAGGATTTTTGGCGACTCTGTGCCATCTTCAACATTTATCTAATCACCTTCACCTTTTCCATAGCCTCCAACACTAAATCTAGGCCAATCAATGTTATCTCTCCCAACTCAAACCACCCCATCGATAACCTACACCTTCTCCCATACAAGGCCTTAAACGGTGCCATACCAATGCTAGCATGGAAGCTATTATTATAGGCAAACTCAATAAGTGGTTAGTGGTCGTCCCAATTACCTTTGAACTCTAATACATACGCCCTCAACATGTCCTCCAAGGTTTCAATTGTCCTCTCAACCTACCAATCAGTTTGAGGATGGAAAGCAATGCTCAACTTAATTTTAGTACCAAGTTCTCTCTAAAATGACCTACAAAAGTGAGAAGTGAATTAGGTGCCACGATCCAAGATGATGGACCTAGGCACACCATACAACCTCACCATTTCTTGGATGTACAACATTGCATAATCCTCGGCACCAAAAGTGGTTTTGACCGGTAGAAAGTGAGCCAACTTTTTCATCCGATAAACGATAACCCAAATGGAGTCAAATTGCCTTCGGGTCTGAGGTAACCCAACCACAAAGTCCATGTTTACATCTGTAACACCCCAATTTTTTTCTAAGCTAAGACTGAGTCATCCTTCATATGATATATAATTTTAATTGATAATTCTTAATTGAGCAAGATGTTAAAGTTAATTTCTTAGTGTGGAATAGAATTGGAGATGATAAAGGATCTTTTACATCAAGTCAAGTCTAAAGAATTTCTACCGACTAAATTTTCATATGAGTTGATAGAAGGGTCAACTTCAAATGACCATATCTCCTACCGTATAATGGTTTAGGTGACCCATAATAAATCAAATTGAAGATCGTTTAATTAGCTTTCCAATGCATCTTATTTCGCCTTAATCTCAGTTCGGAGTAGAAAGTTTATGATTACTTTACTGAAGACCTGCAGAGTTGTCTAAAGATCTACGACAGCTACGCGTTGCGGACATATCGTGAACCCTTTTTGGATAAGCTAAATGACGTTCTTTTATTTTATTGTGAGGGTAATTTTATCCTAAAACCTTTGGGGGTCTATTTAAGGTCCCAAAACGCATAAAATGTCAGTTTTCATAATTAAAACCCTCCCCTTCACTCCTAAACATAAACAGTCAAGAATCATCAAGAAAATCATCAAGTTAAGGATAACTTCCAAGATTCATCATCAAGGGTTTTAAGAAAATGAATTCAAGAATTCCAAGAGGGGATTCCTTGATTCTTCTTTTTCAATAACTAGGGTTCTTCATCAAGAACTCTAAAGATTCTATGTCAAGAATTTAAAAATCAAAGATAAGCCCTTCAAGCAATGTCTTTCCAAGTTCTTCCACTCTAAAAGAACTACCGAGATCGACGACTTTCTTTAAGAAGGCTAATAATTCATCAAATTTCGATTGTAATATCAACTTTCTAGGTATGTAAGGTTAAACTAAAACATGGGATTGTTCTCTCATTTGCGTTATAGAGGTCATAGATGAGTTGATGATTGAAGAGTCTATATGCATGAATTTTTATGGTGTTTCTTGAAAAATTGATTTGAAATTATATGTTTTCTATGTTGATGATCATCATGCTATTTATTTTCTTGAATTAAACATTTTCATGAGAATTTGCATAACTACATGATAATTTGAAAAACATGCATAATGCACTTGAGAATTGAGTCTAGAGCCTTGAGTTGAGATTGTTGATTGTGATGATGAGTTGAGGGAATTTTGATGACTAATTTGAAAAGCATGCATAATGCACTTGAGAATGGAGTCTAGAGCCTTTAGTTGAGATTGTTGATTATGATGATGAGTTAATGGAATTTTGATGACTAATTTGAAAAGCATGCATAATGCACTTGAGAATTGAGTCTAGAGCCTCGAGTTGAGATTGTTGATTATGATGATGAGTTGAGGGAATTTTGATGAATAATTTAAAAAGCATGCATAATGCACTTAAGAATTGAGTCTAGAGCCTTGAGTTGAGATTGTTGATTGTGATGATGAGTTGATGAAATTTTGATTGTTTTATGAGTCCCTATAAATGAACTCTACCGTTGTGTTTATTCACTTGTTTCCTAATGATTGTTATACAATCTTGAGTCATTGATGAGATGTTTGATTATAGGGTTAAAGTCTCTATGAGATGTTTGATGAAAAGGCTAAAGTCCCTATGAGATGTTTGATGAAAGGGCTAAAGTCCCTATGAGATAATGGGGTTTGAATCTTTATGAGATACCGATCGTTGACGGGGTTCGAGTCCCTATGAAATTGGTTGAGACAGAGGTTTAATGAGCATTGAGTCGGGAGGAGTATCGAGCACTTAAATGGGTAAGAGTGAGTCCCACTCGAACTCATTAACTACATTCCCAAATGTAGGTGAGGCATAAAACCATTACATATATATGGTTCCCTCGAGAGTAACAGTCCTTGAAAGCAATAGCGGGCCTATTGATATTGACTCCATATTGGGTGAGATGATATGGTTTCGGAGCATTCCTGACCTAGAAAGTTTGGAACGACTGTGGCAACATCAATGAGATTTTTGTACATTCACTGGCTCATAACTGAGTGTTGTCGGATAAGAGATAACTCCCATAAATTTTCTACCTTGAGTACTCTGAGTCTAGATGAGATGAGAGGGGGTGAGCCCCTTTGAGATGAGATGAGATAGGAGGAGGTGAGCTCCTTTGAGATGACTTTGAAACTATTGATGAGTTTGAGTTATTGATGTGTCACTTGTCTACTATTTATTTTTTCATATATGGACATTTGACAATTTGATGTGATTTGATGTTTATTTTGAGTTGATGTTGTTTCCATATTATTCTATCGGTTTCTGTTTCACTCAGCTATTTTACATATACCAGTACATTCCAAGTACTGATGTCCACTCTGGACTGCATCATTTATGATGCAGAGGCAGACCCTAGAGATCATCAACAGGCACTCCATTGAATATCTGAGATTCGAAGCTGATTGGGTGAGCCTCCCCTACTCCGGAGGATCCACTACTTTTATTTCATCGTGCTTTAGAGTTAGATTGGACTATTTCTTTTATTTTGATTTGGGTAGCCATGGATCTGTCATCGGAACTACATGATTAGTGATAGAAGCTTCATAGGCGATGGTCGAGCGTTGATGTCGAGATTGTGAGCTAGTTCTTTTTACTAGCCTTCATTATTTTATATATTCTTTTGAGACTTTAGATGAGATGTGCCCATTTACTTACTTATACTTTCCGCTATTCAGTAGATTTATTTGATTGAGTGATTTGATGAGGCTAAGTGGTTTGCTTGGGGACTAGCAATAGTCTTTGAGTGCTAGCTACGCCAAGGGTACCCTCCCGGGGTGTGACAACATCCTCCCACTTCCAAGTGGGGATCTTGATATCCTGAGCTAGGCCACAGGGCCTTTGGTGCTCCACTTTCACATATTGGCAACTCGGGCACTCAGATACGAACTTGGCTATGTATTTCTTCATTCCATGCCACCAATAAACCTCTTTCAAGTCTCGATACATCTTAGTGGATCCCGGATGGATAGAGTAATGAGAGTTGTGAGCTTCTCTTATGATCACCCCTCGAAGTCTATCCACATTTGGAACACACAATCCAGTTTTGATACCGAAGTACACCATCTCCCCCTCAGGAGAACACTTCGATCTCCTTCTTGGCACCCAGCTTTTTCAATTCTACTTACGATGGATCCAAATCTTATTTAACTTTTCACATCAAGAATAACCAAAGATTCAGCCCCATTTTGAACTTTAAGCCAAGTTGGCCAACCTAACACCCAACCTAGCCAACCGGTGAACATCCTTTGCCAACTCCCTCCACTTTTCCCCAAGATGCGCCACACTACCCATCGATAGCTTACTAAGGGCATCGGCTACCACATTGGCTTTGCCACGATGATATTGAACACCCATGCCATAGTCCTTTAGGAGCTCCAAACATCTTTTTTGCCTCAAGTTGAGATCCCTTTGGGTGAATACATACTGCAAACTCTTATGATCAGTGAATACATCAACATGAACCCCACACAAGTAGTGCCTTCAAATCTTCAAGGCAAAGACTACCGCCGCCAACTCAAGATCATGTGTTGGGTAATTATGCTCATGCACCTTCAACTGCATTGATGCATATACTATTACGTTACCATGTTGCATAAGCACACAACCCAACCCAATCCGCGAGGCATAACAATAAAGTACAAACCCCTCTAAGCCATTTGGTAACGTCAAGACAGGAGCCGATGTAAGCCGATCCTTCAAGGTTTGGAAACTCTTCTCGCATTCATCTGACCACACAAACTTGACCTTCTTTTGGGTCAACTTAGATAACGGAGACGCAATAGATGAGAACCCTTCAACGAGCCTCCTATTATAGCCGCCACTCCGAGAAAGCATCGAATGTCCGAAGGAGTCAACGGTCTAGGCCAATTCTTTACCGCCTTGGTCTTCTTTGGATCAACCTTTATACCACCACCGGACACCACACGACCAAGGAAAGATACTTCACTTAACCAAAACTCGCATTTTGCTAAATTTGGCATACAACTTTTTCTCCCTCAAAGTTTGTAGAACCAACCTCAAATGCTCCATGTGCTCCCGCTCAGTACGAGAATAAATGAGAATATCATCAATGAAGACGACCACAAAACTGTCGAGGAATGGCTTGAACACCCAATTCATGAGATCTATGTACACGGCCGGAGCATTAGCCAAGCCAAATGACATTACCACAAACACGAAGTACCCGTATCTTGTTCGAAAGGCCGTCTAGGGAATATCACACTCTCGAACCTTCAACTGATGATACCCAGAACAGAGGTCAATCTTTGAGAAGTGGTTAGCCCCTTGAAGTTGGTCGAACAAATCATCGATCCTAAGCAGATACTTATTTTTAACGGTCACCTTATTCAATTGTCTATAATCGATACACATCCGAAGAGATCTATCTTTCTTCTTTACAAACAACACTTGTGCACCCCACGTGGATATACTTGGCCTAGTGAAGCCCTTCTCCAACAAGTCCTTCAACTGGTCCTTTAACTCTTTCAACTAGGTCGGTGCCATACGATACAGAGGAACAGAGATAGGTTGAGTATCCGGGCGCAGATCGACTCTAAAGTCCACTTCTCTTTCGGGAGGAATACCAGGCAAGTCTTTGGGGAACACATCTGGGAACTTCTTCACCACCCAAACCGACTCAAGAGTAGGTGATTCGGACTCCATATCCTGGACCCTCACAATATGATAAATGCACCCCTTGGAGATCATCATCCGGGCCTTGAGGTAGGAAATAAATCGACCCTTAATAGAAGAGTCACTACCCTTCCATTCAAGAACGGGTTCACCAGGAGGTTGAAACTTGACTCTCTGGGTTCTACAATCTATAGAGGCATATGATGCGTGCAACCAATCTATCCCAAGAATCACGTCAAAGTCAAACATTTCAAGTTCTATGGGAAGACTTTGTGCAACACAGAAACAGGATAACCACGATAAACCCTATGGGCAACAACGGATTCCCGTATGGGGGTATACATTGAGAAAGGATCCTTCAAAATTCTGGGACTCAAACCAAACTTAACAACCAACAGAGGGGTCATTAAAGACAGATTTGCACCCGGTTCCAGTAAAACATAAGCATCAAAATCGAAGATTTTTAACATACTGGCCATGACATCCGGAGCTTCCTCGGCCTCTTGATGGACATGAAGTGCATAGAACCTATTGTTCCTTGGGGAAACACCTTGGGGAGATCTTTCTTGACCCAAGCCACCTTGAGCCGCCTGACCTTGACCTTTCTGAGCATTCCTAGGACAATCGGCAACCTTATGGTTCTTATCACCACACCCATAACACAAACTCAAATCCTTCCTACAAGCACCAATGTGATTCTTTCCACACTTTTCACACTGTGGGCGTCCCTGCCCATCACTAACCAGTGCCCTGGGATGGGGCACCCTAGCACCCGAACCTTGGCCTCGGCCTTGTTGGAAACGATCAAAACCGCCACCACCTCGAGAATCGGAGAACCCACCATCAAAATGGGCTCTCTTAGAATCATGCATCCTCCTTTCCTTAAGTTTCCCCCCTTTGATTTGTTCAGCATATACCATGAATCTAGATATATCCACATCTCGTATAAGCATAAATGTATGGCATTCATTCACTAACAAATTAGAGATACCCGAAATGAACTTGTGTATCCTTGCACGAGGGTCAGCCACAAGTGTTGGAGCATACTTGGAGAGCTTGGTGAACTTGAGAGCATACTCTCTCACACTCATACATCCTTGCTTGAGGTTGATAAATTCGATAATCTTGGCCTCCCTAAGTTCAAGTGGGAAGAAACGATCCAAGAAGGCAAACGAACTCCTCCCAATTAACATCATCAACACACATCCTCTCCATAGACCACTGGGTGTACCACACCTGAGCTACATCCTTCAGTTGATAAGCAATTAATTCATCCCTCTCCTCATAAGTGACACCCATGACTGTCAGTACTTTGGTGAGATCACCAATGAACTCTTGAGCGTCTTCATCAGCCTTAGACCCATAAAACTCGGGAGGATTCATCCGGGTGAAATCCCTTACTCTCGAGGCCGAAGTAAGAGTCCATGGAAGATCAATCCGTCTTGCCTGAGTTGTCACCACCTGAGAAAGCATAGCAAAGGCCATACGGAATTCACCATTGGAGATAGGTAGGCCCTTGAGGTGCCTGGTCTTCATTAGCTGGAGTTGGCCTTGGTAGATGGGATCTTCCTTGAGGCATAGTCTGAAATGGAGCAATGATACCATCACGGTCAGGGAAAAACCAATTATACAACTATTGGCACGACACATAACATGAAGAAGTGAGACAACTCCTAGTACGTCTACGTAGCCTCTTACTCACAGGTATGGTGCACTTCACATCCATGAACAGGACTCTACGAGACGCAGCATGTTGGACTCCGAGGATCATTACAAACCTAGTGCTCTGATACCATCTTTTGTCACGACCCAGACCTAGGGCCTAGATGTGACACAGCGAATGGGGACCTGAAAGTCCCCAAACAAACCTCAAAGCAATCAAAACCACATCATCGGTTCGGAAATGCATTCATGAAATAAACACATAGTTCTACAAGGGGGGAAAGTAGGACTCACGCTATGGGGGGTCATAAGGAAAAGGGGTCTTTCAGGCCGAACGTATAAACATATATAATCTACATAGTCAACCAAGATAGTCATAGTCAATAGATAGTCAAAATTGTAAACTCTGAACATAACATCTCATAAATATAAGTACACAAATGTCTACAAGGTGTCCAATAATGCCTCTAGTCAAGATGGGGATGCGGGGCCAGGACATGTCCCGGGCTCACCCTCAATTACTCAAATTAATATAAAGTAACATGGATAGAAGAAAGGTGGCTTGTCCTTGAAAGATAGTACTCACCACAAAGTTAACTTTCCAGATTCGAGCTATTCGTCAAAAGGTGGATGGTCGGGGCGCTCGGTCCCTACAAGGTAAAATCATGTAGGCATAAAGTATGTGTTAGTATGTTTGAATGTACTAAGTATGCGGGCATGTTATGCACATGACTTATCAAACCTGCATTTCAATGTTAGATGACAACAACATAATATAGAAGAAGTCATATATCCAAGGGAAAATAGTACACGATATGCCATGAAATTCATGATACAAGAAGTGCAATAATGCTCATACATAGTAGGGATGGACTATAACTGACAAATCAAACCCATGCGAGCTATTACATGAGTTAGTCCGATAGAGACCTCCCATCGGTAGGGAGAAGATTACTTGCCAAAGGTAATCTACATCACACCTTACGGGACCCCCATTTCGACGGATGGTCACCTTCTTTACAGAACACACCATTTTGGAAAGATTTTCAAAAATCATATCATATCAAAGCAACACGAATAACCATTCCTTACGACCTAGTCGTTTCGGTAATGGCTTCCACTCCTATGTTGGTACGTAGTTTGAGGAAAGAGAGAGGACCCTTGTGGATAGCCCTGAAGTCCCCAATCCATCGGTGCTAAGTCAAAACATCCCATGAGAATACTCATACGTATAAATGCTTCCAAGAGATACAAGGTTCATTCTGAATTCGTTCAATGCAAATTTAGGCACAAAAGCCAAACCATGAATCAAAATCATGATACTCATGCACAAGAATAGCTCATTTAAATATATAAGATGGTGTAAGCACCCAAGATATTTAGAGAGACAAAATCATAAGATATGTATGTGATCACATCCTTGTCATAACCCATAATCGTATCAAAATCATTTCATAAGACGTAATTAGGCTTAACCCATTCAAAATTCTTCATGAAGTTCCATGCATATGAATGCAATGCTATGAGTTGGACGTAAATTACATGGGCAATATAGATTCAAGGTTAGATCAATAATACATTTCGAAGTTCAGCTAGAAAATATAAGTAAAATCAACATTTAAATCATAGTATGAATTACTCATGCGCAATTCAAGTCTTGAAGGGGACATGCACTTTCATGAATTCGTTATCTCAATGCCAACCATTGTAGAGGAGCTTAAAATAGCTTAAAACCATCAAATAAATACAACCCACACTTCAATTGAATTAAACAACCAATAATCCTCAACACCCATTTGTAAAGTAAGCAAAACCTTATGAAAATTAGTTGAAAAAGTTTGGGACTCCTTGGTTGAAAGGAACCAAGAATCAATACCACTTACCTTAGTGCTAGAGGATGAACTTGAGAGGAAATTAGCTTGAAGAAGAATCCCAATGAATCCCTTGCTTGAGTCTTGAGAAGACAACTTGGAGAGGAAGTTTAGGAATTTATTTCTTAGGAGGTAAGTGTTCTAAAGAGAATAAATAAGGATGGACTTGCCTCAGCTGATTTAGGGGTTTAAGCTACGGAGAAATGCCTTAAAAACACTTAAAGTGATTCGAATTTACGTAAAAACCATTAATGAAATGGGTAGGAAATTGAACCGTCTGGACCACATAGGTGCCTACATGGTTCGTGAGCCGTCACACGGTTCATGAACAATGTCCGTGAGACTGCACTTAGATGGATTTTGTGGTGCCAACACTTAGGATTTCTCCGAGGTTAAGGGGTTCCATATGGGCGATCACACGGCCTGTGTAACGCCACAGGGGTCATGCTAAAAGCCATAAAACATCACTTAGAAAAATTTCGCACGAAAAAGTTATGAGACAGTGAGTTTCATACTTAGAAAAAATTTTAAGTCGCGTGCCCCGCGGTGGGTGGCCGTGTACCCACACTTGGCCTGAAATTCCCGTTCAGTCCACGCCATCGAAAACTTGGCCAAGTACCCCTCTATTGGAGGCCACACGGTCTGTGTGGCTTCACATGGGCCGTGTGGGCTTTCCATGTAGTGACACTTGGTAAATTTTCATTCGGGACAATACTAAGAGGTCTGATAAAGTCGTTCGAGAATCCTAGTCCTTGCAATTATGTGGATTTTAGGTACAATGGCTCCCAAACATATAAAAAGTGAGATTTGAGCCAATGCAGCGTCAATTGTGAGATAAGTCCTTGGATACCTTGGGTTCTAGTGAGGCCAGTGGGTCCCCCGAAGACCTTGGTGTCCAGCCAGATATGGGCATCGAGCAACCACACACATGAGAAGTTGCTAAACATATGGGGAAGCCTTAGACTCGGGACATAGTGCTCTACCCTCCCCAGTCGAACGAGGGAGGTGGCATGGACAATAACTCCATCCAGATGACTTCCCCCAAAGAGGATTCGAGTCTAAATCTGGAGAAGAGTCCTAGTATAAGTCTTATTCACCACTCTTAGCACTATCCTCGCTCATATACATTGTCTAATCGGTAGTATGCGCAGGGCATGCAACCGACTATAAGGATGACCTCCAATATGACAAACGGGGCCGACAGACTCGTACTATATTTGGGAGCCCCGAATCATCACCTTTGGGCTTGACAGTGTCCCCAAACTCCAGGACACCATAGCCCATTATAACTTGCAGTAGTCAGCAGCTCTATCGAGGAAGTACTTCCCGACGATGCTCAGTGAGTTTTAATGCTTCATATGCCACCACCATTATGGAGTCGACCCCTAAGGGAAAGATACCTCTTTCACAGCCCCATCTCATACATACGAGGGTGAGGGGAGTTTCAATCAATCTATCTGATGCCACCATTCGTCATGTTCTTTTTGGTCCCAATTATCAGGCCCCTAGGTACAGTGCTAAGTATGACCACATATTGGGGCAGACTCAGGACAAGGTATTGATAAGATATCGAACCCACAAGATCATATTAATGATATGGGTCGATGATCACATTGCAGAGCAGGGACATGACCTTGAGTGGGTTTTAATATCATTGGCATCGATAGTAAAGGCATCCCTCAGCTTCACTGGTAAATTTTTGTGGGTTGTTGTTAAATCGCGGATCCGACCGACATATGTTGATAATACTTTGACATTGAATTGTGCCATATTGGTTGCTAGTATATTGGTTGGCTATGACATTGATTAGGCCCGACTGGTAGCAGCTCAGATTCATGAGGCGGCCCTGAAGAGGTCCATCTCCATCCCCTTCCCGTGCTTCGTATATCACCTATGTACAACAGTAGGGTTGGAGATTCTTCACTATCTGGACACCTTGATGGAGGTTCAGAGAACACTGGATGCTAGCCTGATAAAGACTAATAAGAATCTAATGGCCCTACGACAAGCACCACAGCCTCCAGTCCACGTGCCAGAGATGTTCGTTGCAGTACTACCATTAAGCCTCCGTCTTCATCCACTACTATTGCTCCCACCAGCGAGGGGCCCCCACAGACAGAGGTTGATAAAGAGAGGTGCCCACTACTACTACTACTACTACTGCTGCTGCTGCACCAAAAGCAAAACCTGCACATTCTTCACCCGTTGGCATTGTATATATGTCACCAACATCTATTCAGGCTCTGGCATAGAGACAGACACACACTAAGTCCTAGTTGACTCCATTGCTGTAGCAGATTAGGCCTTAGATTTGCCAGGACATTTCAGAGGCTGAGGCCCGAGTAGAGTCACACTTTACGAATGCACTTATAGAGAGGCTTACACTTGTACACAACTGTATTGATGCATTTGAGAGACAAAGTGGAGCAGAGACTTAGTTCAGCCCAACTTGCATACTTGACAACTATTCGAGTAGAGATCCGGCAGCTCCATTCTGAGATGAGGGCAGCAACATCAGCATCGCTTGTGCTTGCTCCTTCTACCACCAGTGAGGTAGTTGTTGATTTGTATGGCCTCGAGAAGACACCACTCTCCACCCTCGAGAAGAGGCCTCTCTTAGAGAGTGATGATCCAAATGCTGCGAGGCGAGAGGCGAAGATAACAGAGATGGAGTAGTTTGAGATTACGAGACTTTGCTCCAGGACAGATGAAGAGGCACGTCAGATGCATGAATTAGAGAGGATGAGGGGTGTTGGAACCTGCGGACATGCTGCCGCTACTAAGGAGACCACCCAGGCAGGTTGAGGGCGGTCAGTCACAGCAAGAGACTGGCGCTTAGGCTCCCAGGCAAGTTCCTTTTGACCCCTATGCTTTGATTTAGTCATCTTTTATTACATATAAGGCAATGAAAACACTTTTTTATGGAATGTGGGTAGTTATAGGCCTCGGTGAAGTCTGAGTCACCATGGCCAATAATTGTACCAAATTTCGAGTTTGATGGATTTTCTTCCCTGTGTTATTTCCCTAAGGACATTTATTTTCTATTAAGCTGGCACATTTAGGATGTGTAAGTAGTGTTAGCAGCATACTGTACTAAAGTCTATGGCATATGTTAGTTTTTTGAAAAAATCATAACCTAAGAATTTTTGTGTTAGGTAGTTTTGATAACAACCATATGAAATCAATGATTGACAGTGCTTTTTCTCATTAGTGAGGTTCTATTTTGATGAAAAGCATGATCTGAGAGTCTATGTTGATAGTGTAATCAATGCCAAGTGTGTGATCTTCTTTGCATAATTCTTATACTATGCCTCAATTCAGAACTTGCTATGTTACTCGAACTAAGACTGTAGGTTAGTTGGTTTAGAAAGGATCTTAGGCCATTGTTCATATTGGCCCACTTAGCCTAACTAAGCAACCAAAGTCTATGGCATATGTTAGTTTTTTGAAAAAATCATACCCTAAGAATTTTTGTGTTAGGTAGTTTTGATAACAACCATATGAAATCAATGATTGACAGTGTTTTTTCTCATTAGTGAGGTTCTATTTTGATGAAAAGCATGATCTGAGAGTCTATGTTGATAGTGTAATCAATGCCAAGTGTGTGTGATCTTCTTTGCATAATTCTTATACTATGCTTCAATTCAGAACTTGCCCTGTTACTCGAACTAAGACTGTAGGTTAGTTGGTTTAGAAAGGATATTAGGCCATTGTTCATATTGGCCCACTTAGCCTAACTAATCAACCAAATGCTTGATGTATCCCTTGATCCTAATGTTTGAGTTTTGCATAAATCCTTTTCTTTGTAAACACCTAAGGAACCTAGCCTTGTAGAAAATGAAATCTTAAATTTGGCCCTAGTCCTTCCTTGGATATTATGCACCTTGACTGAGGCAAAAAGCCTAAGTTGAGGGTGGCTACCAAAAGTAGCCCTGGTTCATAGGCTGGATATTTTGCACCTTAACTCATGACAAAATCCTAAGTTGAGGGTGGCTGGTATAAGAGAAATCGCATTAAATAGGGTGGAAGCTAGTGATGCATTAAAAAGGGGAAAAGGTGCTATGAGTGCAAGAAAAATGAATTGATGCCTATATAATGAGTTAAAAAGAAAAAGAATGTGAAAATAAAAGGCGATGAGCTAAAAATGTGAGTAAGGCACCCAGATAAGTTTGAAATAGAAGTAGGGATGAATAGGTTGAAAATAATTGTGTTGGTAAGGTAAAAGTGTAGAATCACGTAGTGTCAAGGAGGACCATTAGTCACTATGTTCCTAAAATATCATACCAAATCCCCTTGAGCCTATGTTATAAGCCAAGAAAGTCCTATAGTGATCCTAATCCAAGTAGTCGAAGGTCATAGTTGCGAGTATAGGGGCAAGCATATGGTATTAAGTACAGTGTCCGAATATTTGTTATGAGTATGAGTGATTTTAGTTTAGTCCCAAGTATCAAATTTGAAAATACTATCATTAGTGGGATATGAGACTTCTATTTGTGAGGACACTTGCATTACATTATTTATTCTAGGCTATTTCAATGATTGTTGCTTATCTGTAGTACTTTGCTTGTCATAGTTGCACTGTGACATATATTGATCTGCATTGATTTATTTGATGACTATTTGATATGTGTTGATGAGTTCGTATGGGTATCTGTGCTTGATTTAGAGATAATGTATGCCATTAGATTAAGGTTTGTGTGTTGCTATATTGCTTATGTTGATTGAGTCTGTCGCTTGAGGACAAGCAACACAAATTCAGCAAATGTGAATTCTGGATGACAGAGGTATCTTTTCTTTACCATGTGGTAACTATTAAGGGTAGTATGGTTGACCCAAAGAAAATTGAGTCGGTGTGAAACTAGCCAAGACCCTTAACTCCATCTAACATAAAGAGTTTCTTGGGTTTGGTGGGTTCTTACCGACGGTTTGTAGCAGGGTTTTCTTCAGTTGCGTCCCCTTTGACCAAACTGACCCAGAAGAAGGCCAAGATTATATGGTCTGATTAATGTGGGAAGAGTTAACTGACTTTGAAAGATAAATTGACTTCAACTCCCATCTTGAGTCTTCCAGATGGTTTGGATGGTTTGGTGGTATATTGTGATATATCAATGGTCGGATTAGGTTGTGTATTGATGTAGAATGGAAAGATTATAGCCTATGCTTCTAAATAGTTGAAGGTGCATAAGAGTAATTACCCAACTCATGACCTAGAACTAGCTGTCGTGGTTTTTTCCCTTAAGATTTGGTGGCATTATCTTAATGGGGTTCACGTTGATGTGTTTATTGACCACAAGAGCTTGCAGTATGTGTTCACTCAAAAAGACTTAAATCTGAGGCAACAGAGATGGCTTGAACTTCTCAAAGATTATGACATGAACATTCACTATCATCCTGGGAAGGCGAATGTGGTGGCCGATGCTTTGACTAGGATGACCATGGGTAGTGTAAGTCATGTTGAAGGTGGAAATAAAGAGTTGGTAAAAGAAGTTCACCGACAGGCTAGATTAGGTGTTAGGTTGAATGACACTAGTGATGGTGGCATGTTTGTTCTCAATGGATCTCAATGTTCCGTGGTTGTTGATGTGAAGTCCAAACAAAACCTTGATCCTACCGTAGTCCAATTGAAGAAGTTGGTTGAAGAGAAAAAAGTATAGTCCTTCTCACAAGGAGGAGATGGTGTCCTTATATACCAACGTAGGTTGTGTGTACCGAATGTAGATGGGTTGAGAACTTTTATCTTGTAAGAAGCCCACAACTCTTCTTATTCCATTCATCTAGGTTCTAACAAAATGTATTGTGAGTTGAAAGAAGTATATTGGTGGAGTGGTATGAAAAAGTATACAGCCAAGTTTGTGGTCGTGTTTCCAAATTGTCTACCAGTCAAAGACGAGCATCAAAGGCCTAGTGGCCTAGTTTAATATACTGAAATCTCATCTCGGAAATAGGAGGAAATCATTATGGACTTCATTGTTGGGTTGCCTCAGACTCGAGAGGAATTTGATTCTACTTGGGTGATTGTGGATCATATGACAAAATTGGCTCACTTTTCACCAGTCAAGACTTCATATAGTGCTAAGGATTATGCAAGGTTGTACATTCATGAGTTGCTCCAGTTACACAGGGTTCCCTTGTCAATAATATCATATCGTGGTCCTCAGTTCACTTCTCACTTCTGGAAGTCATTCCAAAGAGGTTTGGGTACTAAGGTAAAGTTGAGTATTGTATTTCATCCACAAGTAAATGGTTAAGCCGAATGAACCATCTAAAGATTGGAGGATATGTTGAGAGCCTGTGTCTTGGGGTTTAATGGAATTTAGGATGATCACTTGCCACTTGTTGAGTTTGTATACAACAATAGTTATCATTCTAACATCGAAATGGTCCCGTTTGAAGCTCTTTATGGTAGGCGGTGTAGGTCACCAGTTGGTTGGTTTGAAGTAGGTAAAATGACCTTGTTAAATCCAGAGTTGGTTTTGGAGGCTATGGAGAAGGTGAGGATGACAAGAGATAGATTAAAAACGGCTCAAAGCCGACAAAGGTTGTATACAAATATGACAGGAGAGATCTTGAGTTTAATACGGGAGACTAGGTATATCTCAAAGTTTCACTCATGAAGGGTGTTGTTCATTTTTCCAAGAAGGATAAATTGAGCCAAAGGTTTGTGGGTCGTTACAAAATTTTGAAAAGGGTTGGTAAGGTAGCTTATGAACGCGAGTTGCCTAATGAGATGGAGTTGGTTCATCTCGTCTTTCGCGTAGTTATGTTTAGGAAGTGTGTTGGTGACCCAAGCTCTATAATACCTTTGGAGGTTTTGGGTGTTATAGAAGTCATTTAACCTATGAGGAAGTCCTGGTGGAGATATTAGATAAACAGGTGCAGAGGTCGAAAAACAAAGATGTGGCATCTGCCAAAGTTTTTTTGGAGGAATCATGAGTCGGAAGTGCTACTTGGGAAGCGAAGCAAACATGAAGAAGCAATATCTATATCTCTTCAACTCTACTAAAACCTAAGGTAATAAGATAATTCAATCTATGGTGTAAGTCTTATACTTCAACCCTTCAATGTTAAATTTCATGCGTATATATTCATAAGTGGCATATTTTGATGATAAGTTTGAAATTGTCATGAAAATAATATTTGGATTGCATTGGTGCATTCATGCGGGCTGAAGATTGTCTAATCACTCTTTAGAGTACATCAACATTACATTCGCGGATGAATGTTCCCAAGGGAGAGATATTATAACACCTCTCATGCAACTCGAAAAATGCCCTATAGTGTATTTCTTGAATATCTTAAAATATGTGTGTTATTTCACAAATCTGGCTTTATATGCTTGTTTTGAAAGCAAACATGTGCAGGGAAATGGTTACGCACAATGTATAGGTTTCCCGTGTTAGAAAGTAAATTTTTTGATGAAATTGACCACTAGGGTCTGCGACAAGTCCGCGTCGCAGACTGGCCACATCATAGGTCAAACTTTCCATAAATATGTTGTTTCAGCTGAATAAATTTAGATAATAACCGAACACCCATATAGACGGGACTCTCTCATTATTTAGCCGTTTTTAAGCCTAAAATCACACAAAAATTCTCTCAAAACCCTCTCTAGTCTTTACCAAATTCTTCATTAAACTTCAAAGCTCTCAAGAAACTTCTTAGGATTTCAAGAACACAAGTAAATCCCCAAGGTTTTTCCTCACGTTTCCTTCAAGAAATTCCAAGGCTTAAAGGTATGTGGTTTTGATTCTTGGTTTCTCTTCAACCAAGAAGTCTTCTTCGAAAACTAAATTTTGAATTACAAATTTTCAATCTTTGATATTTGCTTAGATTATGGTTATTTATGCATTCTTATGATTATTTATGAATACTTATCAAGGTTTTACATGATTTGATTCAAGCATAATGAATTTTCATGATTTAACCTTGTCTACACTTTCAAACGTGGAACTCTCCTATGGGTTAATTTGATTTCGATCCTATATTGCTTAATTGATTATTTTAAGTTCGCTCATGATTCAATTACATGATTTTAAGGTTGTTTGACAAATATCCAAATATGAATTAAGTTTATTTATGAATTTCTAATAGTGATCGTAATGGCATGGACTTGAGTATATGATTTTGAACAAGGAATAGAACAACAAGTTTTGAATTGATATTGGGTGACTCAAGACCCACTCCGAATTATTACGAATATCTGTTATGGATCTATTCTTAAGTACAAGTTGAATATGTTATGACAAGCTATGACCTTCCAAATTAAGTTGAGTTTTGATTAATTTGATTATGCATTGTGCATTTCTGTGGGATTTTGACTTCGCACCAAATAAGTTAGGAGTGGGGTGATGTCGCTCAACCCCGCTACTCCAAGGAACCAAGGGTGGTCATCATCAACATAATAACCCCCTTTAGAGGTCAGGGTCGAATCCCACAAAGAACAATGTGTCGGCGATTGAGTAGAGCAAGGACCAATAGATACTAACTTTTGATTCAACAAGCGAATACCAAGCAAGAATTCTAACTAAATGGAGGGAAGACTAAGCTAACAACTACTCCTAAGGGACAATTGAGGTAAGGATTTGTCAAGCAAGGATAGGGGATATGAGAATCAACCAACACTCAATCGATCCATCACACTTAGCATCAAATTAACTCTATGGGTAAGCTAGGTTCCTTGTAATCACCCCTCAGTTATGATGTTGGTGATGTTTCGTAGGAGACTACTATGACCTCATAAGTGAGCCACTCAAAGACACACCTGGCTTGAACACCTCAAAGCAAAACTCCCAAGCCCTTAGCCGTTGAGTCCCTTTTGAGACTCTTATCACATAAACCCATGAATATCATACAACCCTCCACTTCAACAACTCTAGCTAAAGCAATAATTGAGCTAGATTCCAGTTCATGACCTCAATCTAAAGTTATACATGATGGTAGACAAGAACCCATAATTCAACTTAATTAAGTCAAAGCAATTTGGGAGGTGCCCACTTGATTTTTCTAGTAAATCATCAACTAAGCATGAAAGCAAGAAAAATAAACAAGACCCATAGACAAATTAAAATCCAAGTTCAATTAAATCTACAAATTAGCATTCAAGGACAAGGAAAGAAAGAGTGAGTGAAAAATAAATACAAGTAAGCTCACACTCTTCAATCCACTCAAGAATTTGTAGAGAACTTGCTCTAAATCCTCACTCTAACCTAAAATCTACACTAAGGTGTTTTTCTCTCTTCAAGAATGTAAGAATGTTCTTCTCTGTTTGATGATGGTTGAGAATGGGAGTTGGGAATGTGTGTCTATCAAATTTGGGGTTAAATAGTGCATTTATGAATCTGCCATGATGCTAGTTGCCAAAGTGCTAGGCGTTCGTGGATCTTTGACTGTGTTCTCCTCGTTTGATTGCCTCTAACACTTCTGTGTTCGCGCCTAAGTATTCCACGACTAAAGACAATGATCACCCTTTGCTCCGACTATGCGTTAGTGTTGAGCGTGTTTGCGCCCTTTTTGGATCCACTTCTCTGCGTTCGCAAACCTGAGGGCCGCATTCATGGAGTGTACTTGCTACCAGGTACACTTATTTACATTTTCAGCTCTTCTTTGCTCCAATTTAGCTTTAACTTCAATTCTTTCCTGCAAAGCCAAATCTAAACCATATGTACCTGTAACATACAACACTCAAAGAATGACTAGCCTCAAGTTATAGTATAACAACACAAAATCATAAGAAAAAGAGTAAGAAATAAGTGTATATTATACACTACTCAAGTAAGAAATGAGTGTATATTATATATTCATCAACACCCCCTACTTAAGACTTTGCTTGTCCTTAAGCAAAACAAAACCAAACTCAAGGGGCTAGCAATTTAAGCACAAATCCCAACTCACTTTACTCAACTAAATCATGATCATGATAATGGTTGGTACCAATAATTAGCACAAGTGAGTTAATGCCTATCATGTAACTCCCTCCTTTTCTAAAGAACATTTTTCGATTCAAAACAACTTTCAAGGATGACCAAGTGTCAACACTAATTCTCAAGAAGTGACTCAAACTCCTAGTGTTCCACTTGACTCAAACTTAGGAAAGCGTCAATATCACCAATCCATGTTAATTTGCATGTCCTCACAAAAAGAAAGAAAGTCCAACAACACACAAGTATATACAATGAACAAGGGACAAAAACTCAAACACTCACACTCAAAAAAGAACATCATGTGTACATAATTGTCACGCTATAGGCTTGTCTTTATTTTCAATCATTGGCTCAATTTTATTTGGTTGGAACTCTCAAAGGGCTTTTTAGGATAGTAATGCAAGCTTAGAGGTAGGGTAGGATACAAATTTAGGCCATAGTGACTAACTCCTCGAACTCTACACATAACATTCATTCTTTTCCAACTTTTTCCACTTTTCTTTCACATCACACACCAATGCGCCAATTTCAACTTAGGTGTCCCACTTGCAACCGTTCCAACATTTTGGGAGGATTCTTTTCATTCAAGCACTTTTTCTTTGTTTTCTTTTCATTTTGAAAGCACTCTTTTTCTTTTCTTTTCTTTCCTCCACTCATCTTTTCTTTTCTTTTTCTTTTGACAAGCCAAGTGGTAGACACCCTTTCTTTCTATTCCTACATCACCCCCAACTTAGGCATAAAGTCTCAATTGTCACAAACATATCAAGTTCAAGGAGGGATAAAGGTTCAAAAGAGTGATATCTTTTCAAAAAGTTCCAAAGCTTGTAATTTAGGTCGCCAATAGAAGAGGTATAGGCTCAAAAGGGACACTAGGGATAAAATTAATACAATTGGGTGGCTATTTAGGCTAAATGGGCTCAATTTAAAACAACGAATGCCTAAGATCACTTTTTCAACCCAAGTCTATCAAGGCCAACATCTCAAGACCAACAAGACAAGTTCTAGGTGACACAAATGCACCCAAGGAAAAAAAATAGAAACTTATAACACAAATAACATGCAAATCAAGCCATAAAGGATCAATCTCACTCACAAGTCAAGCACAAGGCACTCATTTTTGAAAATATATCTATCTAGTAAGTAAGAGTCACAAAAAGAGTCAAAGTGTTGTCTTAAAATCATCCCAAAGCCATTTAACTTTCAAAAATTGGAAAGGTATGCCTTTTTGACAATCCACAACACTTGACTAAATATATCAGTACAAAACAAGTCACAATCCCAATGTATAGCTCAAACAAGAGTCAATGGCTACTTAGACTTCACCAAAGTCCATATTCTACTCATGCACTCATACATCCCAATCGATTATTTTCCCTTAATAATATCTTCACTCAATCTATCATCGGGAACGGTCGATTACACACACCATTAAAAAGAAAAATAAGAAGCTACCAAGTCTACTAAAACAGCTAAACCCAAAAACAATATATATAAGCCCAACAAGGGCGTGTCATAATCTAAATAAATAATTGAATCCAATCAAATTATAGGAGCACCCTCAACCACAAAGGTACTGTGATCTCATAGTACGGCTATAAAGTAAAAAAGGAGACGAAGGACTCCCTGAAATGGTCACTTGGAACTCTAGCCCAAATTTTCTCTCAACAATTGGTCTCTAAGGCATTAATATTGAATTTGGCTACTATGGTGCGAATGACTCTATTAGCTCCTTGACAAAGCACATCTAACATTTTTAGTCTTCTTACTTCACCTCTAGCAGGATTTTATTTCAACGAAGTGTGTTGTCAAGATTCACTTTCAACCAGTTAGCCCTACATTCAAATCCATATGATAAGAACATCTTATAGACATTTTAAATCATGTAGTAAGACACATTTAGATCAAGAGAGTCAACAAGATAAAGTTCGGATCAAGCAGTGAGGTGTTGTTGTTTCTGAATAGTAACATATTGTACTATGTGTCCATGGTCATATTGGTGTTTTCACAGAGTTCAGGGCACTCCAAGCTTTCACATCCATGCAAGGTTATCAGCATTCGCGGAAGGCCGAGAATTCCCAAAACAACACAATCACGGTATAATGTCACGTTCGCGAAGAGCAACAGTCACTAGCATCACATTCTGGATTTTTCATAGGCATTTCATCAAACACATGGTAAACATATACTCATAGAATTATTTTGACAAAACATCACCCCCTCCAAATCTATCCCTAACAACATTCAGTCACTACCCAACCAACAAGCAACAACTTAACACAAAAATCCACTTCATTTTTCAACACCTAAGCCCAGAAATCACCTCCTAAAATACCTAGAGGTACGGCACCACATTAACAAAAACATGAACCCTAGATAATGGATAAGACTATCTTGGTGTCAAAATTTAACAACCATGGTGAGACAGATTTAGTAAAGAAGCATCACCAATGTCATGGAATTTCATGGTTGCAAAGATCGCCAACTATGAACAAGAATGGAGGTAAAGTAGGATGAACATACCTTTGAATGGATAACCAAAAAGGATGAAGAAGGAAGAATTTGAGCTTTTTCTTGAAGACGTGTGAGATCCAAAGTTTTAAAAATTGTTTACCTTACATTTGATTTTATTCCCTGCCCATAGTCTTCTTTTTCTGAACGTATCAAAAAAAGTCACAAGTTGACTTGTCTTTTTATCTATGACACTCATTCAGTGTTCCGCCTTCATGAACAATTAGGTGCGATCGAACGCCATCGCTAATTGTGCACTCTGCGTTCACAGACCTAGACCGCATTTGCAGATCTTTATTGTGTGTTAGACCTGGGCCAAGTTTCTGCAACTTTGGGTGGTCCCAGGCCTATTTGGGTGATTCCCTTCACTGATGGGCAATACCTAGGCCTCAAAGTGTGGTCAAAATAGCCCAGGTACATCCTTTTGCAATTTTGGTTAGTGTTTCCACCCATTTCGTCAACTCCAATCATCTTGACACTTCAAAACCTGTGCAAAACCACTACCAAAGACTTGAAAATTGTGAAAGTTAGCTAAAAATCAAAAATCAAAGTCAAGAAGCTACTCTAAAATTTTGAAATACAAGAATTTATTAGAATATGAACAAAATTTGATTCACCACCCTTTTGTGTTTCCACTTTGAAGTAGTGAATCTTCTCCCAAATTTCAAGATGATTTTCCTTTTGACAACTTGGGTATGGTGATGAGAGATCATCAGCATCTTCCACCGGTCTCTCCACTTTGAGCACTTGAATTGTCTACCCAACTTAATATCAACTTTCCTTTTTGGGTCTTTGGGTAGACATGGAAGTGTCAAGAGGCCATGTTTGAATTGATCTTCACATTTTCTGACCTCTAAGTAAGCAACACTACCAACTTCAAACTAAATAAAGTTTCCATCTAAGATTTCCATGGCTTTTTCTTGCAACTTTAGTATCATTTTCTCAATTGTGACCTCTTGGATGATTATTGGCCTTGATGATATGCATTGGCCTAATATTTCTTCAACAATGAGAACCATCATATCTTCCTCTTGAGACTCCACTCCATGATTATTTACCATTTAACAAGGAGCCTTACTTACTCTGTTGCTTTCTCAAATCATCATTTAAGAAAGATATGTCTCGTTCGAATAGGGGCAACCTTTGATATCTAACAATGAGCATTTGGTTGACTTCATTCCTCTTATAGAGAAATTCTTTTCTTTGAACATCTGCATTGATGAGTCTTAGAAATGAGTTTGTGAGATAAGTTTTACTCACAATACTCACCTCTTCACTTACCTCCTCAACATCAACTTGCTCATTATGAGATATTAAACTCAAAGGAGATAGAAGAAAGGCTTACATTCATCAAGCAAGTTTTCATCACAATTAGCAATACAACAAAAAGAAAAACAAACTAAAAAAAAAGAAAAGTATTCACAAATCAAACAAAAAAGAGTAAACTACAAGTCCTAAATCAACTCAATGCGCCTATTGTTCCCCCGTAATGGTGCCATTTTTGTATGTTGCTCAACTCGGCTATCCAAAGAAAGCAGGGGGCAGTCATCATCAGCTAATAACCCAACTTTAGAGCTCGAGGTCGAATCCCACAAGGAATAATATGTCGGTGATTAAGTAGAGCAAGGACCAAAAACTACTAACTTTTGATTCGACAAGCGAATACCCAACAAGAATTCTAACTAAATGGGGGAAAGACTAAGCTAGCAACTACTCCAAGAGACAATTAGGGTAAGGATTTGTCAAGAAAGGAAGCAAGGATAAGAGATATAGGAATCAACCAAAACTCAATCGATCCATCATACTTAGCATCAAATTAACTCTATGGGTAGGCTAGGTTGCTTGTAATCACCCCTCAGCTATAATGTCAGTGATTTTTTTGCAGGAGCCTATTACGGCATCCTGTGCGAGCCATTCAAAGACATGGATGACTTGAACACCTCAAAGCAAAACTCCCTAGACCTTAGCTGTTAAATCCCTTTTGAGGTTGTCAATGCATACACCCATGACTATCATGCAACCCTCCACTTCAACTACTCTTGCTAAAGCAATAATTAAAGATCTAAGCTAGATTCAAGTTCATGACCTCAAATCAAAAGTTATACATGAAGGTAGACATGAACTCATAAATTAATTTAATCAAGTCAAAGCAATTTGGGAGGAACCCACTTGATTTTGCAAGTAGATCATCAACTAAGCATGAAATCAAGAGAAATAATCAAGACCCATAAACAAATTAAAATCCATGCTCAATTAAATCTACAAATTAGCATTCAAGGACAAGGAAAGAAAGAGTTAGTGAAAGACGAATACAAGTAAGCTTACACTCTTCAATCCCCTCTAGAATTTGTAAAGAACTTTCTCTAAATCCTCACCCTAACCTAAAATCTATAATAAGGTGTGTATCTTTCTTCAAGAATGTATGAATGTTCTTCTCTGTTTGATGATGATTCAATGGGCATTGGGAATGTGTGTATATCTAAATTGGGGTTAAAATAGTGCATTTATGAATCTTCCCTAATGATGGTCACTAAAGTTCTTCGCATTCACAGATCTTTGACCATGTTCATGGAGGTCAACTACCTCTAACACTTCCAAATGCGCACCTAAGTATTCCACGATTATGAAAAATGATCACTCTTTGCTCCGCCTACGCGTTAGTGTTGAGCGCGTTTATGCCTTTTCTAGATATACTGCTCCACGTTCATAGACCTAAAGGCCGCGTTTGCGGAGTGTACTTGCTTCCAGGTATACTTCTTTGCATTTTCATCTCTTATTTGCTCCAATTCAGCTTCAGCTTCAATTCTTTCCAGCAAAGCCAAATCTAAACCATATGTACCTGTAACATACATCATTTAAAGAATAATTAGCCTCAATTCATAGGATTAACAACACAAAATCATAAGAAAAAGAGTAAGAAATGAGTGTAAATTATCCACTCATAATGGGCCTTGACTTAAGGGGTCTTATATAAAGCATCTAATCACATAACTATGTGCCACTATAAGATATTTTTATTATGCCGTTTAGGTCTTTTGACTAGTGGATCCATCTAATACTTCCATTTCCGAAGTTTACCTTGGCAAGTAGGCTCACTTTTTGGTCGGTGTAGGGTAAAACATCGGTATTCCATATTATAGCTCATATGATTTTGTCAGTTACAATCATGTTTCTAGACCTATTTGCTTATTTATTTCCTTTGCATTATCATGACATTATTTTATGCTTTATTTTGAACTAGTTATATTGTTAAAGGTTCATAATTTGGCATATCTGGTACGTATTCTTTGTTATTATATTTACTTGTTGCATTGCATACCTGCATACTTAGTACATTCCAAAGTACTAACCACATTTTGCCTACATGCTTATAATCATGTAGGGACAGGTGATCCACTTTATCCTCCTATTCATGGCTAGGTTGATTGTGAAGACTTTGAGCTTTTGGCGAGTTCCCATTCACCGGGAGCAAATCTTTTGTCTTCTAGCTTTACTTGATATTTCGGATACTTTATGTATTTTCTTTTATGACTTGTATTGAGGGGTCTAGACTCATTTATGGTCTTTTGTTTAGAGGTACGTTTGGACTACTACTTCACTTTGATTTTGTTTTGAATTATTAATTTGAGCTTCCACATTTAGCTATGATTTTTCCCTTAGCCCCATGCCCCTTTTTATTTATTGATGCTCGTCTATTATTTATTATTTGAACCAATGAAATGCATGCATGATCTAAAAGGCTTGTTTGGGGACCTTCGGGTTCTCATTGGCCATGTCACTCCTAGGCCACCGGTTCGGATTGTGACAACTACTGTTACTATATAGATTTGTAGTTTTTTTCTATATTTTGTTGAAAGGGCATTGTATTCACTCTCGTACTATACTAGATGCTCTTTGTACTCATAACACTAGATTTCGGGATTTGACTAAGTATTGGGGTGGTCTGTTTTAGCTTTCCTTTTTAATATAGGGTATCGTATTTAAGTTGGGTCTTAGTTAGTCATAATCTAGTTTTGGGTCGCAATAATATATATGTTTGTTTCTAAATTAGGTGTTGCTAGTAGCAAATAGTTCACTGCGGTTAGTTCTAGCCTAAGTCCTTTTCTAACAATTGGAAAAGACTAGGGCTTGAGGAAAGAGGAGAAGAGCTTGAGATTAAGGAATTCAAGAGGGATTCTTGAAGGTTATTATTGATAGCTTCATCCCAGGTATGTGAGGCTAAACTAAAAGCTTGAGATTGTCCTCTCGTGTGCCCCATAGATGGTCATAAATAAGTTGAAAGTCTATTGAGTCTATATGTATAACTCATGATGGTTTTTGTTGAAAATCCTATTAAAATCATATATTTTTCTATGTTGATGATCATCGTAAACTTACTTTCTCAAATTGAATATTTTCATGAGAAATCGCACAATCCTACATGACTATTTTGAAAGCATACACGAATAAACTTAAAAATTGAGTCTAGAGCTTTGATATGAGGATGTCCATTGCGATTGTGATTGTGATTGTGATGAGAGCATGATAAAGTGTTGATAGAACTTGATAGTCCTGTGAGTCTCCATAAATGAACTCCACTGGTTTGTCTATTCGATTGTTTCCTTACGATTGTTCTAAATCTTGAGTCTTTGATTGAATTGTTCCATGATGGGAGGGTTAAAACCCCTATGAAATTGATTGATGAAAGGGTTAAAGCTCCTATGAGATTGATTGATGATAGGGTAAAAAGTCCCTATAATTTAATTGGTTTAATTGACTTACACTTGTCAAACTACGTCGCCAAGCATGGGTAAGGATTAGAACCATCACACTATATTGTGGTTCCCTCTTGATTAGAAGTCATTGAAAGCATTAGACGACTTAATTGATTACTATTTCCTTTAGTGGATTCGATTCGTTCCCTCTCTGGAAAGTTTGGAACGGCTATGGCAACATTAGCTTGACTGCTGTGCATTCACTGACTCATAAGTGATTGTTGTTGGATAAGAGAAACTCTCAGAAAGTTTCTACTTAAGTACTCTAAGTCGAGATGAGATGAGATGTGATGAGATGAGTTCTATTGAGTTGAGTTGAGTTGATTGATGACGTTGATTGGTTGATAGGTCACTTGTCTACTCTTTATTCTTGCATAGGTAGATATTTGATGATTTGATTTGATTTGATAATTTTTTTGAGTTGATGATTGTGTCATATTATTCTACCAGTTTCTGTTTCATTCAGCTATTTTACATACCATGCAGATACAGGGATTAGGGATCGTCAACAAGTGTATCATTGAAGATCCAGGACATTTAGCTGATTGGTGAGCCTCTCCTTCTCCGGAGGGTTCACTACCTTTATTTTATCATGCTTTTGAGTTAGACTAGACTAGTCTTTTATTTTGAATTCGGTAGCCATGGGTCTGTCATAGGCACCACTTGATTAGTGATAGAGGCTTCATAGATGATAGTCGAATGTTGATGGTGAGATCGTTGAGCTAGTTCTTCTACTAGCCTTCTATTATATATATATATATATATATATAATATTTACCTTTTTATATATATATATATAATATTTGAGACATTTGATGAGATGAGCCCATTTACCTTTTTTACTGTCGCTGATCTGTAGAGTTGTTGAATTGAATAGATGTGATGAGACCAAGTGGTTCGCTTGGGGACTAGCAATAATCTCTGAGTGCCAGCCACACGAATAGTACCCTCCTAGGGCGTGACAAACTTGGTGTCAAAACACAAAGTTCAAGTGTCTTAGGGAATCTATGAAGCCGTGTCTAGTAGAGTCCTATTATTGATGTGAAGAGCTCCACATCCATAATTTGGAGGCTATAGGACATTTAAGAACTGTTTCACTTCTTTCATGTTCTAAATTATGCGATAGAGTTATACTCTATGAAAAGTCTCCTCTAATTCGTGCTCTACATGTTGTAGAGTTGTGATCATGCCTCCTAGAGGAGCTGTCAGAGGTAAGGGGACATCCCGCCAGACAGAATGTTTACCCACCTGAGCCTCAAGGACATGAGGAGCCCGTAGAGCCAGCTGTCCCTATTAAGCAGCCCTCGCAAGATAAGGTCTCCAATGCTGAGTTAAACCAGGCTATTCAAACTCTAGCCCAAGCTATCACAACACCTGCTACGGGACAAGGAGAGGGTAGATAGGATTCCTATGACACCTCTAGAGTCCGGGAATGTTTTAGGATGAATGTGCCTGAGTTCACAGGGTCTGCATCCACTGAGGATCCCGAGAACTATGTGGAGGAGCTTCGAAAGGTATTCTAAGTGATGCATCTTGTTGATGTGGACAGATTTGAACTGGCTGCTTACCAACTTAAGGGTGTGGCCAGACTATGGTTCTACCAATGAAAGAAGGGTAGAGGAGATGATGCTCCAATGTTGACTTGGGCAGTGTTTGAGGAAGCCTTCTTGGGACGCTTCTTCCCAAGAGAACGAAGAGAGGCCAAGGTAAGAAAGTTCTTGAATCTAAAACAGGGCTCTATGACTGTGCAACAATATGGGTTGAAGTTCATGCAACTATCTCGTTATGCTCCGGACATGGTTGCGGATATGAGGGGAAGAATGGGTTGAATAGAGGACCCAAGAGAGATGGGAGAGGAGCAATGCTTGTGAGTGATATGAATATTGGGAGATTGATGATGTTCGTGCAACAAGCTGATGAGGAGAGACAACAAGATAAGGAAAAGTTCAGACGTAAGAGAGCGAAGACATCCAGCCATGAGGTTGGAAGAAAAAGTACTGGTAACTGATTCCCAACGCCATCATCTGCCAGTGCACCTGGGCCTAGAGGCAGGCATGATCAGAGATCTCTAAATGTCAGAACCCATGGAACTCAGTCATAAGCTAGTGTGGCTCAAGATTCACAAGGTAAACCACCATATGGTAAGTGTGGCAAAATACACTTGGAGAGATGTCATGAAGGGAAAGATGTATGCGACAAATGTGGCCAAGTGGGCCACTACCAGAAGGATTGTCCAAAGTGGTCTGAACAGGCTCAATTTTCTACACCATCCTCGCTAGCTAGACGAAACCAGAAGGGCACTACGCCAGGTGCAAGTGGAGCAAGAAACCGTTTGTATGCCATGGGTAGTCGCCAAGATCAGGAGAACTCCATAGATGTTGAGATGGGTATGATTCGAGTCTTTACTTTTGATTGTTATGTTGTAATGGATTCGGGTGCCATATTGTCATTTGTAACTCCTTATGTGGCCAGTAGATTTGATAGAAACCCTAAGAGTTTTCTTGAACCCTTTGATGTTTCTACTCCAGTGGGTGAGTCTATTCGAGCAGAGAGAATCTATAGAGCTTGTGTAGTGTCTATCCATCATAGGGATACTCTTGTTTATTTGATTGAGTTGGAGATAGTTGTTTTGATTTAATCCTTGGCATGGATTGGCTTCACGTATGTTATGCCTCTGTTGATTGTAGATCGCGAACCATTAAGTTCTAATTCCCAAATGAACCAGTTCTTAAGTGGAAGGGTGATTCTGTTGAACCTAGGGGAAATTTTATCTCATACCTTAGGGCCAGAAAGCTAATTTCCAAAGGTTGTATCTATCACCTCGTGCGAGTTAAATCTGATGATATTGAGTCTCTTACTCTTGAGTCAGTCCCGATTGTGAATGAGTTTCCTAAAGTGTTTCCTGATGATCTGCCTGGAGTCCCTCCTGATAGGAAGATTGACTTTGGGATTGATGTTCTTCCCGATACCCAGCCTATCTCAATTCCACCTTATAGGATGGCCCCCGCTGAGTTGAAAGAGTTGAAAGATCCATTAGAGAAGGGCTTTATTAGGTCGACTGATTCTCCTTGGGGTGCCCTTATCCTATTCGTACGAAAGAAATATGGATCCCTCAAAATGTGTATTGACTACATGCAACTAAGTAAGTTCACCATAAAGAATTAATATCCTCTTCCAAGGATAGATGATTTGTTTGACCAACTTCAGGGTGCCTCTTATTTCTCAAAGATAAACCTCATATCTGGCTACCATCAGTTCAAGGTGAGGGAATGTGATATTCCAGAGACCACCTTTAGGACTAGATATGGCCATTTTGAGTTCTTGGTCATGTCCTTTGGGTTGACGAATGCACCTGCAGCCTTTATGGACTTGATGAATAGAGTATTCAGATAATACATTGATATGTTTGTGATTGTATTCATCGATGATATTTTGGTGTACTCGAGAGATGAGGAGAAGCATGCTAATCATCTCAGAGTTGTCCTCCAAACACTTAAGGACCATGAGTTATATGCGAAATTCTCGAAGTGTGAATTTTGGCTTAAGACGGTGGCTTTCCTAGGCCACGTGGTTTCTAGTGATGGTATTCAAGTGGATGCCCAAAAGATTGAAGCAGTTAAGAACTGGCACAGGCCGACCTCTCCGATTGACATAAGAAGTTTCTTGGGGTTGGCAGGCTACTACCGCAGATTTGTTGATGGATTTTCTTCTTTATCCGCACCTAGAACAACATTGCTCAATTCAGTATAAAGATAATACAAAATTCATGTAGATTGAAAGAAAGACTTTTTTATATTCTTGGTTTTAAGGCAATAGAAAGAGAGAAGCAAAAAAGAGAGAACTTGAGGAACTTCGTCAACTTGAGGAATACATACACTAAAAGATGGATTAGAATCCATATGTAACACATAAAAACAATAAAATCGAAGAAGAAAATAAATAAAGGAAGCGTATGAGCCACCTGATACATGAAAAAATTTCATATGCTTATGAAATTAAATTCAAAATTTGAATTTGTTTTTTTTAAGGAATCCAATGAGGTTTTTTTATGGAAATAAGTTTATTGACATTAATTAGCTTAATTTATGATTCAAAATTTATCTTTCCTTTTTTTTTTAAAGAATCTATTAGGTTTTGTTTTATGGAAAGAGTTTGAATGACATCAAATAGTTTAATTTATGGAAGATAGAGTAACTATAATTAATATGTATCAACAAGTAGCTTTTTTAAGGGATTTTTGGTAAGTTTGAAAAGAGTAGGGACAAATTAAAATTTGCTCCTTGCGCAATGAGATTTGTGTAAGTTATACTTTAAAATATGCCTTTTCTATTAAAGAATTCAACCCCAACCCATTTTCAAATCAATTTTTGTCAGACTTTGAATAGTCCAGATTTTTATTATATTAAAAAAAACTTTATTTATAGTTGCAACTGAGTTATCTCTTGAAAATGATAACTTATATTAATTGTGTTACATTACTAATTGAGTTTTATTGAACTCGAGAAATTGATTGAAAGAAGAGACAATGATTATAACGAGTATGAATCAATGTTATCATTCAGAGATCGACTTTTTGAGATGTTTGCAAGTGAAGTAACATTCCCTTTTCACATGAAAAGGCTAATCTAGGACATAATATCTGAGGAGAAAACCTTTTGGGTCCCTAAATGAGGTTTCATGTGAACTGATCATATGATGCTTTTTGTTCACATAACATGCATGGTGTCATTTTTGTTAGAGAGAGAGACATTTTTTTATGTAAAATTTTAAGGGAGGAGTATTTTTTTAATCAAAATCTAATCATAAGGTATTTTTGCTCCTTTCTGATAGCTATGGGGTATTCTTAATCCTTTTTTTTCCCATTAGAAAGATGTGTATTTTTGAGCAAAAAATTTACTTGAGGGGTATTTTTGATCATTTTTCCTATATAAATTTTGTAAGATATCACTAGTACAAAACTATAAATACAAAAGATAAAATCAAGAAAATTAAAAAAAGTTGTAAAAGAATTTGAGGAATATTTTTGTCTTTACATATTTAATCTCATGATATTAAATTTTATGCATTACTAATACCACCAAATAAAAGATATTAGTGTTTATTAACTAATACATAAATTCAAAATTTCTACAAAATAAAATATTAAATAATATCATACATGAATTATTTTTTCCTAATACCTCCGGCCAAAATTGAGAAAAGGGTCGGCGGTGAAGTAAAGCGCGTGAAGATAGTTGAGGATGCCAGTGTGTAAAGCAGTTAGGAGCAGGAGGCAATGTTTATAATTTCATGTCGTATTATGTAACCCCCCTTTTCCCCTTTTTTTCTACTGCTGTCTATCTTTCTTTTGCTTTCTCTTCCCTCCTATTTTCCTCTCTCCTCCTCCTTTTCCCTCCTTCCATCTTTGACCTAATTGTCTGTCTTAAGATCCTTTTTGTTCACCTTCCCTTGTACATCTACCAGATCCATTGTTGATCTAGCAAGATAAGAAGAAGAAGATGACTCCATCAGGTCAATTCGGGGACACCACGTATACTAAGGTGTTTGTTGGGGGTTTGGCTTGGGAGACTCAGAAGGAGACCATGAAGAAATACTTTGAACAGTTTGGTGATATCTTAGAGGCTGTAGTCATCACTGATAAGGCTACTGGAAGATCCAAAGGCTATGGATTTGTATGTCCCTTTAATTTTCACTATTATATCTTTCGTTTCAACCCTTCTAATTTTCTATCTTTTCCCAAAATAGGTAACATTTCGTGATGCAGAAGCAGCTATGAGGGCTTGTGTTGATGCTGCTCCTGTCATTGATGGCAGAAGGGCCAACTGCAATCTTGCTTCCATGGGAGTTCAAAGATCTAAGCCTACTACCCCTAAACATGGTAACCTGCCATTTTCTTTCATATTTTACCTAATTAATTTCATCACACAGTTTATACTAACCAAGCTAGTTGTTTTCTTTGAGTTAAAGCTTTGGATATTAAAACAATTCATTGGATTTCAATTAGTGGATGGTCATTATGTATGTTTGACTAGTCATGAATATTCTTTGCCATTGTGGAAATCAAAGATACTACTACTGTACTTGAAATGGTAAAAGGGCCAAAGATAGTAGGAATTATTCAAATTTACTTTTCTTTTTAGCGATTACTCTATTATAAAGAAAAATAGTCTGATTTTGCTGCAAAATATTTGTCCTTTATTTAAAAATTCGATTATATAAGTGCTCTTAATTGAGCAAAAATATATTGACGGTTATGGAATCAATTTCACTATTTTACATGACAATTTTTATATAATGTCAATTCGATATTTTATGTGAAGTTTAGCTATGTGCATTAATTTTTCAACTGTTTTCTTTCAAAAGTATTATACCAACCCTCGTTTCGAATTTGAGGTGACTTAAAATTTTGATAAGTTATATGCATATCAAGGTATAATTTAATTTGATTTTATTTACCATATCAAATTCTTAGAGTTTAGTAAAATAAATTCATTATTATTCATGTAGATAAATAAATATAAATAGTTATGTATGCCGTCATTTGTTTTTGTTAAAACGAAAAGTGTTAACACTACTTATTTTCTTACATGTTAAATATATGTTTACCACAAATTGCTCAAAAAAAAAAGAAGTATTGAGTATAAAAATATGTTTGGAGCAATGTTTAAAAAAAGAAGAAGATATTTTGCTAATTGGAAGAGATTTTATTTTTTCCATAAACATGAGGGTAATAAAGGCATTTTCGTGTGCGGGAGTCCACTTTATGATGCTCTTTGCTTTAGCACCACCAGTATAGCATGTGTGAGGATATGTTTTAGGAAAGCATGACAGCTCATTCTTCCGTGTAATAAAACGTACACCTTTTGCTTTTTGCCATTCCTGGTTTTCTTTTTTTCAAAGATTTTACACTAGTCATTGTTTGATGTTTATTAAATAATGAACAGGAGGCGGCAGGAACTTTAGGGTGATGAGTGGTTTTCATGGAGGGTTTCAAGCAGCAGGTGGGTTAGGAACAGCTTTTCCTTCAGCAGCAACCTTCCCTCATTATGCCATCCAACAAGGGATCCCTTACAATGTTTATGGGTATGACACCAATATTTTTTAAAAAAAGTAGTGAGTCGTCACGTGCATTTGCCAACGCATTCCAACAAAACCTCATTACACTATCCGCGCATGCTCATAACCACCATTCTTTTCTCTCTCACACAACAATAATAATGTCCCCTCACGTCCACATGATCATATATACACAGCTCATGACTCATGCATTTATGTACTATCATCATGGTGCTTGTACAAACTCACTAAGAAATGACATAAATCATTTCAATTTAACATCTCAAACTCATTCAACAAATAAATTCAACTGACATAATAAAAATAAGTTTAAATATACATTAAGATGAAGCTAATATGTCTATCTAGCTAGGTATAATGCCTAAGTAAACTTCCCTACCAAGTTTCACGTTCTGATGCTTTTTTGTTTGTTTTTCTTGTGACAAACTGTCAGGTACTCTCCCTACTCGCCAGATTACACTTACCCTACGGTTTGTACCCTTTTATCTCCTTTTATTTTAGTCCCTATCTCTCTTTATATTTCATTTACCTCCTTTTCTTTTAGTCCCCATCACTCCTTTTATTTAACTGTTCAACTACATTGTGCATGTTACGTCTTGTTAAAGGAATCTATTTATTGCTTCCACCGCTTCATCCTTTATTGGCAGTGTTTGATTAGAAAGAACATTTTTGGTTAATACAAAAATTATTTTCTAATTTAGTTAAACATATCTTTATAATTATCAAACCTTGCCATTAAATATAAAATAAAAACTCTAAAGTTAAATAGATTAAGTAATTCTTTTTGATACGGTGAGCTAGTAATAGTGACATTAGTAATGCTTATAATTTCTAAAAGTATTATTTATTTATAAATATTATGATGAAAAGAATATAAAAAAGGTTTTAAGAAATAATTATTTTTTTTAATCATGTTAATATATGCATTAATATTTTTTTACATTTCTTTATACTAAATAGAATATATAACTAAATACAATCTAAAAAAATATATCAAATACTAATAATACATACATTATTTTCTTCATCCTTAACTAGAGGTCTCGGGTTCGAGTTTCCTTGGGTACGGAGTCACTTTTGATAGGTAGTGCTTTACCTCCAATGTGGAACTTCCCAACGTGAATTCGAATTTAGTCGAGCTCCAATATGAATACCCAATAACACCGATGGAAAAAAAATACATACATTATTTTCTTATTGCACTGTACTGAATGACCCCTCCAAACAATTCCCATGGGTAATGGGGTATTATGGCACTTCCTACTTTTTCATGCTAATTATGCCCTTAAAAATTGAAATGAAGATTTTGAGTTTCATTCTCTTTATACAAATTAATGATGCTTTATGTTTCCAACTACAAAAAAAAGTTTAAAAAAATTTCTCTCTTCGAACATTCATTTAATGAATTTATCTTACCAAAATTTTGAAAATATAGCTTTTTTTTTTCTTTCTTGTTTATATCTAACATTTATTTCTTTTTCTTAATTAAAGAAGTGACAATTTTATAAGTTTCTTGTGAAAAAAATAAAAATGAAAGGCTAACTTGATTACTTGTATTAAATGTAGAAAATAATTTATACTTGATCAAGAATAAAGAATGTGTTTAAACGTATACACCTTACTAGTATATTTTTGTTAAGGAACTATAAATGTAGAAAGATAATGAACGGCTAGCTTGATTACACGTTTAAATATATTTTGGTCAGTCAAATTCAATTTATATAAATCAGTATTAAGGCATACTAGTTTAATTTAAACATTCAATATATTGAAAAGATAAAAAAAGATGAATATGTTAATATATAATTATTACTTTTTCTAATAAAAAATTATTGTAGGACAAGAAAATTGTTACTGACTTCGGTCAACAATTGTTGATCACTATTCATTTAGCACATGTGTTTAAAAAAAGTAATAAGTAATAAAGATAAATTACTATATGGAAGTACTATTTGGCCTCAAATATACAAAGACAATATTAACATTTCTCTTCCAAATAATATTTTTTTAAATTAAAGAATATTAAAGTGCTTATTATTCTCAAAATTACATTTCAATTTCAACATTGATTCCAAGAGGGTGCTTGGATTAGCTTAAAAGCTAGTCAAATCTGCTTTTAAGTTCTTTTTATCTTTTGGAAGTGTTTGACAAATTCTAAAATTGCTTAAAAAAAGTCAAAAGTTAAAAGTCGATTCCCCGTTATTATTTTTTGGTTTAGAAGTCATTTATATTTGACCAACAAAATTTACCTTTTATTGCTAATGTTTGCTTATAATTTTATATTATTTTGCTCCTACTTTTTTTTTCTATTTTTTTTTAAGTTTTGCTCTTTTTTTTATTCTTTATCTTTTTCTCTTCCATTTTTTTCCTTCTTCCTGTTTTTTCTTTTCTTTCTTTTTTTTTCTTCTAAATTATTTTCTCCTTATTATTTTATAGATTATTTATAGTAAAGAAGAAATATAGCCGTTACTTATTATAAAAATAATTAAAAAAATACTCAAATATTTCATGTATTTTATCAAAATTATATACTTTAAAAATTAAAAATAACTTAGACATATAAATTAACTTATATAATAAATTTATATTGAAGATGGATTAAAATAAATTTAGTTTAATTTAATCTAATTTAGAAACAAAAATTTAGAGTATGTAAATGTGTAACTTCAAGGGTATTTAAGATATTTTGATAAAAAAAATTGCTTAACAACACTTAGGTACCAATCACATTAACAATTTTTTTTTAGCTTAAACAATTTTATTCAAACACGTAACTATTTATTTTTATAATAAGTTTCAACATTTTAAAAAATTGTGTTTCAGCTTATTAAAAGAGGTTATACACTTAAGTTAGAAAGCATTTTATAATTTTATTTTTACATATTACCTTCCCCGTCTCAAATTAATTTAATTTTTTGGAACTTTTTCAATATTCAAAATATTTGAATTGTTCAAAGTGTAAAGGTGAATGTTTGAAGTTTTTTTCATATTTGCCTTTTTCATTTATTAAACTTTTATATTTTCTTGGAGATAAATTATATATATATATTTTTTTTATAATTTTACAAAGGACAACAATGGAAAATATGTGCATTATCTCATAAATTTAATTAAAATTGGACAGAGGATATATTCTTCTTTGCTGTAAAATGTAAATTATGTGTTGAACCAATTCATAACCCCATCCACCCACTCATCCTCCCCATCCCTCTCTAAACCCAATATTGTCCAGAACACGTTCTAATGTTATCTTTACAAAAAGTACTCTTTAATCTAAAATAATCTATATATTGATAGAGAATTAAATTTCACATTAAATAATACTTATAAATAAATATCTGATTTACTTAAACACATCCTTAATTAGTAATATAGATTTAGTAAAATTGTAATTAAGTGTGGATTTAAAAAATCATAATTGAATTTTTCTTTGAATATGTTCAAGTAAATAAATAATATTCAGTTCTTTGATGATTGGTGCACCATCCACACCATAAATATTATTTCAATACTAGATATGGAAAAAAAAGAACAGAAAGGAAAAAAAGGAGAATTACTAATAATGAAAAGCAAATGGCCGCATGTAAATACGATAAAAGTATACTAACATACTATATCACAAAGTCATATATCAACCTACTCCTACTAGCCTATTAGCCCTCTACCCTAATACGCGATCTCCATTCTTTTCTATCTCAGGTCATGTCCTTGATGAGATGAAGTTTCGTTATATCTTGTTTGATCACCTTTCCCAATACTTCTTCGGTCTACCTCTACCCCTCCGTGTAACTCCTAAATTCAACCTCTCGCACTTCCTAATAGGAACATCGGTACTCCTTATCTGCACATGTCCAAACCAATGCAATTTCGCTTCCCTCATCTTGTCAGCCACATGACATTATATTAATGATATAATTTTTAATACTTTATTAAATGTATATTCCATGATTGCTCTTGCAAAATGTGTACTTTAATTTTTTTTATAATTAATCAAATTAAAAAATGAATTATTTTTATACTATATATCAATTATTTTATAATATATGTTACAAATGTAAGTTTATTTATCAATTTTTTTTAAAGAAATAATGCTATTTTAAATGCCTAATTTCATTATTTATAAAAGTACACGATCATTAAATACGAGTCTTATTTTAGACATGATGAGCATCTAGATTATAAAAATAAGGCGGAATGATCTAATAGGCCCTTATACTTGGTCCCATTTGTCACCTAAGCCCTTATACTTAAGACTTTGCCAAGTAAACCCTCGTACCCACTCAAAAGCTACATTTTAAACACATTTTTATGACCTGGCATCCTAAGTGGCATACCAGGTTAAGTGCATGTGATTCACTCCCTTTAGGAGCTTGAAGGGTTTCTAAAAAGCCCTTTAATGGTCATCTTCTTCCCCAAATTCCCACATATTATTACTCCCCATTTCTTCTTCTCAAAATTCTTCAATTTTCTTCTCATTTTTGTCTCTCCAAATTTTTTCTCTTGAAATTTCTTCTTGTTGGCCATAATTATTCAAGCCCCGTTGATTTTGTACTTGAATTTTTTTTCATTCATTAAATTTCTTCTTCTTCACTACAAAAAGCTATATAATAATTCAATTGGACCACTAACAAGAACAAAATCCAACACAATTGACAATTTTATACTTATTCGTAAGATGATTTTATGAAAAAAAAAAACCTAAAATCTGATCGAGAACATTGCAAGCAAATTTTTTTTTAAGAATCTAAGTTCACAAATAATTTTTTTTATGAGTGTTTGTCTGGAAAAAAATAGGGGAAGAAAGTTTTGGAAGAGAGATGTTTTTTTTTTAGGAAAATCAAAATTTGACGATTTAAACAACTGAAAGCAATTGGATTGTTCAAAACCCACATCTAAGAAAAATTGAGAACTGATTTGCAGCCAAAACACAGGAAACAAATTCAAACACTGAATATATAGATCTATTCGAAAGGGCAAAAATCTCTTCCTACCCATTCTACTTTAGCTCATTCCTACAGATTTTTACATAAATGGTCTTTTTTTTTTTTTTTGATTTGGGTTTGATCTGACCTAGAAAAGACAACTTTTTCGGTAATTTGGAGTTGGATTTTTGGTGGGTTTTGTTTCTTGAGTTGAATTGGAGGTGGGGGTTGAAGAAGAAGGGGTTGGTGTACTTGTGTTTGAAGGGGAAAAGGTTGAAAATTATGAGGATTTTTACTTTTTGACCAAAAAAAATTGTTCTAAAAAATTAAAAATGATGTGGCAAATCTAATCTGACATGGAGTGTGACATTAGCGCGATTGAGAGACACGATAAGTTGGAGGGGTTTAAAATGTATGTTTTGAATGGGTACAAGGATTTAGTTGGCAAAGTTCTAAGTATAAGGTTCTAGGTGACAAACGAGATCAAATATAAAGGCCTATTACGTCATTCCGCCTAAAAATAATAAACATTTTTTTAGTCCTAATTAATATCAATTCAAGAACGTCACATATTAATGTTGTAATACACTCCTGTACTACATCAATTTGATAGGTGTGAACCATTATTTATGCTGACATCTTATAAAAATCATATTGTCATAGTCTCTCACCTCTATATTACGTCAATTTTTTTTGATGTCTTGTCAATTATTACTTATATTTGTTATTAATATAATTTTTAATTAAATAATTCTATTAATTATTGTATTTCATTTATTTGATATAATTTAAAATATTTTAAAAACAATGATTAAAAATCAAACACTTTAAAAATGGTAGGCATCATCACATTATAAAATCATATAGTTCATATGTATCAGCTCTAGTTAACAATTTAAAAGAGACATTAATGTTGTAATCTTGCACTACTATGTTATGCCAATTCGATAATTATATTTGTTATTAATATGGCATCTAATTATATTATTAGTATGGTTTGGTTAACGAAAAGAAAGTCAAATCCAACTAAATTTTATTAAAAATATTTTAATTTAATTTGTAAATATATTTAAAAGTAATTTCATATTTTTTTATTTTTTAATATATTATTTCAAGTTTGAACTTAAAATTTTATTCCAAATAGTTCAATAAGTTTTATAGTTCACAGATATTATTAACTCAAACAAAGTTGAAATCAAAATCCAATCAATATTAAGTTAATATGGAATCACAATAATGCTAAATATATCATATATAGTATTTAGTTTTATATTGATTTAGATGGTAAAATACGTAAATTCATTTTTTTTTTTTAAGTCATGTAATTAATTAATACTAAAATATTACTTAATTAATCAATTTTTTCTTAGTATATAGTGGAACATTTTTTTTTTCACTTCAAGAGTAAATTCGCAAGAATTAAACTATAGAAATAACATTATCATTTTTTAATTTTAATGTTTTGCCGTAAAATGCACTTAATGATTTGTTAACTTTCTTTTCAATCTATTATAGTTATCATTTATTGAAATAAAAAATAAAGTAATTAAGAAAATATAATTAGAGGGTAATTTGAAATGAATATCAATATAGTGCTTTTAAATGGAATATATTATTAAAAATAACACATATGAGTTGGAACATAAATTAACTACAACAATTAGATATCAAAAAATGCTTATATTAGATTAACTTATAAAGAGAAAAATAAATGATCAAAATAAAAAAAATTAAATTCTAATAAGTTAATGTTGATGTGATTATATAAACAAGATATGCTAGTAATATGCTATGATTAATTACTATGTATTATTATTTTTGCTTAAAGCAATTACACAATATAAAAAATTTAAACTGTTATTCAAGACATCTTTATAAATGGCCCATTATTATTAATATTTATTTAAAACATCTAAGTCTCAAAATTATATTTTTATTTTTCTTGAAAGGAATGCACACATTGTATGAACGAGTTCATTAATCATTTAAGAACTGTATGCAATTTTTTTATTATATTTAAAGAAAATTCAATTGTAATCCATACTTCAATTTTACTATATTGTATGTTACTGAGTAATTATTATTATTTTTTATTAGATAATATTTTTTATAATTATTACTAACATGGAAGTTTAATTGTCTCCTTCAATAGATAGTTATATTAAATAAAAATTATTTTTTAATAACATGTATCCTAATACCACCTTGGAGGTGGAGATATTATTTTGGATAGACCTTAGTGATAAACTACAAATTATTACTTGTATTTTTGTAATTAAGTAATTTTATTATATTAAACTAAATTTAATTGAATATTAAAATAATTTTTAAATATAATTTAAAAAAATTTTAATAGCGACTATGCTTTGATATGGTAGACATTGACGTATTGTAGAAATAATTTTTTTTTATATAATTTATACACGTCAGCTTTAATAACACCGATCCAAGTGTCACGCATTAATGTTATAGCCACACTTTAGTATTAGGTTAATTTTATTACAAAATTTTAAGCTTTGGTAAGTGATAAACACACCAACCTTGAGGCCAATTATTGAAATATATAATTTTTTTCATTGTACCAATTAAAAAATAAATATTATCGTCAACATTTTTTTACCTAAACTATATCAATACCTAATAATCGTAATACTCTATTTTAATAGCTAAACTAATAAATACAATATAATCAAAATTAATTATTAAATGATGAATTATATTTATACATTATTTTTTAATCAACATAAATGCGAGACGTTTCAAATAAATAAGGTCAACTCAATATTATACATAAAAGAGGCTAATTATTGAAATTTATAATTCTCAATGTATCAATAGAAAAAGATTAGCATTATTCTTAGACTTTCTCCACTCCTGCCTCCTGCCCTTTCTCAGGAGATGGGAGAAAAATTGAGTAATTTGGGAGTTTGGAGTAGTAGCGGAGATGAACACCATGTGGGACACCACTGCTAGTTACATTAGAATAGTAGTTGTCGAGGTAGTAGAGGTTCCGAGAGGAATCTTTGGTGGATGTCAAGGTGATTGGTGATGAAATGAAGAAGTTCAAAGCTAAGATGATTGCGCAAAGTAGTTGGAGTGTAGGGATAGGGATAAAAAACGAAGATCTAAGGATATCTATAAGATGACAAAGACAGAAGCGAAGACGGGGGTGACGAGTACCAAGACAATAGTGTTTGAGCACTTGTATGTTGAGCTAGGTGAAAAAAGCAAGGACAAGAGATTGTATAGGCTCGCGAAAGAGCGAGAGAAAAACTCATGACTTGGACGAAGTGCATTAAGGATAAGCGTGAGGTGTTAGTGGATGAAATTTCCATTAAGCTAAGGTGACAAACTTACTTTCATAAACTCTCAAACGAAAAAAAGGATAGAGATATTGAGCTGGGTTATTTGGTGCGCTTCAATAGTCATCAATGTTTTGGTTATTGTAGGCGTTTCAGAGTTGAAGACGTTAGATGTGCGAGTCGTAGGACCCAATAGGCCTCATATTCAATTAGAGCTAGACCCAATAGACCTCATATTCAATTATACATAGCCAAAACATAACCTCAAGATGAATCTTAAGATTGTTGTACAACTATAAGTATTCATGGTAGCTCTTCTATAAATTCACACAAGCAAAGTTGTGCATGTAGAATCACTTGTATACTTCAAATATCCCAAACAATACTAAATCTGTCATAATTGAAATAATCAAGTCTTCACAAATATCCTATCTTACCAAGAGAAAATTGGAAGATCGGTTCGCCCGATCCACCACTAAGGATCCATCTACAAAAGTGAAGACACGAGTGGGAATAACCAGAGAGTAATACTCTAAAACACGCCCATAATGAAGTAGGTAGTCACATAAGAATGCACAAAATCAAAGTCGAATGATATAAGATAGTTCTTTCACAATGCTCTAATCAAACATTTTCATTCATCTGACCCTATCTTTTTTTTGAATTACTTTTTTTTACTACTCACAATCAACATGTCTGGTCCCCAATACAATCGTACACATTTAATTTACCAAACTCCATATACTCCTCACAATACTGCATCAAAGGCAACACTCATAATACTAACAAAACATCATAGCCATACTGGTCATTTACTATCCTCTCAAATTGTTACTAGTATCAAAGTCTTCTTAGTAACACATTATCATTTTCAAATATTTCAAACTATGACTTCCTCTCTTTTCATTTAAGCATTTCTTATACATATGAGTCACACCCAAAGCTGATAGCATTTATTTTAAACTTAATAGTATTTTTCTTATCGAGGTAAAGTTATATAATTATACCTAAAGTCAATTTCATACAATTTTTTCACATACCAAATTTCAACTACCATTTAAATCATCATATACCCCATGCCAAAACTTAGAGAGATTCCTCGTCACCTTAATAATTCCCATAAGCACATAACATCTAATTATCATCAAGTATCTATGCAACGCATCACAATAATCTATCTATGTAGTCTCATTAACAGAGTAGTTTCAACCCTCTCAAAATCCTCAATAATCATGTCACTACAGAAACTTTGTATGTTGCATGCTTAAAGTGCATCCATAAATGAACAACTTAGAAGGATTGTAAATCAATCCTTATCATCATCCAGACAACAAGTGTATGCACAATGTAAGTAACTATTGTTATCCAAGGTAGACATAAACTGGATCTCATAGTGAAATACATATATTTTATCCAATAAGTGTGAGCAAAATTAATATAAATAAGGAACATGACTGGTAGTAAAACCTAACATAGACCGAGGAAATGTACTGGCAAAGCGAGCCCATGGTTCTTCCAATCCCGCATCGCTGCAGCATGGACAAATACAATCCCCTAACTTCATCTAAATAAAAAAACATATCGGAGTCTACTGGGCTCACATACTGGGGTTAAAAAATGAACAACTCTAAAAAGGAAATGGCAAGTAGGGCAAGCAAATCCAATGAATTCCTTAGGGCTTCGTGTTAGTCACCAAATTATTTTGAATGTATTACGAGTTAATAATGTAATATGGGGGCACATACATGGCGAAAGATGAAAAGAAAACTTCAAAGCAATAATAATTCTAGCATTAGTTCACAAAAAGCTCTCAAGCATGTTAGCTTAATAAAAGTTCCTTTAATAACTTCCTCTTTATCACTATGATCTTTTTTTTCCTTCTCTTTGACTAGTCCAAGCAGCTTAAAATTTGTACCTAATCAACAATATATTCGAGTAAGAAAGTAAACACAAGAGCAAAGTGACATCAACAACCTTCACAATCAGCCCGTGTTTAAAAATTTGGGCGACACCCATTTTCCTTATTATCCAAAATCAATATATCAAACTCTTCTATCCTCCCCAAAACATTAGCACATAAGCAGATACTAACTCAAATTATACTAGGATCACTAGAAATAATGATGCCAGAGCACTCTCCTGACAATGTAAATATATCAGCAGATTATGATATCCCATCTAAAAAATCAAAGGAAGAAAAACCATCATACATGAGGGAAAAATAACAGAGTCAGATCTGTGACAAAACTTCCTAATCCCTTCCTCAAAACTCCTTTTTAAAGAAACTTCTCTTTTTCTTTTCCTGTGTTCAAATTGAATCAAAGACTAAAATAAAAGTGAACTTCATACACAATATGAAACAAATTATTCCTAACACAATCATACTCTCTCAAAAGATACATCTTTGACCTTTATCACCAAAGTGAATGTCTTTGTTCTTGTATCTTTCTGAAAGCTAACCTACATCTCATTAATTTTATTTATTAATAACTCTAGCTCCTTTCAATTCTATCGAGCAGTGTCTCAACACATTCTATATCTTTTCATATGATCACATTACTCATAAAATAGTAGCAACCATAACTTTTGATACCTGCCAATTGTGTTTAGCATACTGAATTTATCCGATCAAAAATCCTTATCATATGATTGGATCTTGATCATAATCCATTACGAACTCTTATTACCATTAAGCTCTATAGTCGTTGCCATCATCTCAAGGTTAACCTCATCATCGATATGACACCTAAACCTCGTATATCGATCATCGGTCAAATCTAAAGGACTAACTCGATTTTCTGTACACTTCCTTACTAGAATTCTCGATTGGCTTTGCATAAATATACTCACTGGGACTTTCCTTACTCATAAACTTATCATTTTGATCTTGAACCACTCCTTTGGATTTTATTATGGATCAGTAGTTCTCATTTAATATATGCATTACAACTATTGCATTACTAACACTTAGAAATTCATGGTATAAGTAATATGCAGTAAATATATAAATAATGCAAGCATTAATTATACATAAGTTGAAAAATAGTACCAAATAAGGTACTAGTAATACACAAAGATAATGTGTATTATTTTTCTTAATATACTCTACCAAACGATCCCTATACCAAGCTTAGATGAGATAATTATAAAGGTAGAGAATTTTGGTAAAGCAAATCTCATCGACTGTATTGTTTGAATTTTTGCAGGGTTACTATAGTGTGTATGGAGGAAGTAGTCAATATCAAGTGTATGGAAGTACGACTTTATCAAATGCAGCTGCAGCATTTTATCCATACATGAATTTTGGAGAAGGAAGCGGTAATGGCTGCTACACAGCGAGCCAGGGATATGGTGTTCAATACTCACACCATCTTTTCCCCTATTCAGCTGCTGGCCTTGGTTACCCAACACAACACTATGGTACCCCCATTTCCGTCGCTCCATCACCTGCCCTGCATTCAGGTTTGTATATTTATCTACTCTTTTATTCAATATTTGATCATGAAAATTAATTATAAGGAGAGGTACTAATATCTTTGACAGTTTGTTTTGCTGTGCCACAGGCGTGACAATAAAGCTGCATGCACCAATTCCTCATCAATAGGAGAGATTGTACAATTGTCAAATGGTCAAGAGAGATCGATACAACATTGATCTATAATGCTCTATATGCCAGCTCTTTGAAGGATCTTTGGCCTAACCATGGTTCTCTTGCATCTTTCTCTTTGTCAATTAATGGAGGTCAGCCCGCGTATGGAACAAGGGCTTCTCCACAAGTTTAAAAAGCCCTCTATAGGGGTAATTGTACTTGCAAAATATGTGGAGTAATATTAAATTCTCCACATTTTCATTTCTTCTCTTGTAAGGTAAGGGTCCTTCAAGAGAAACAAAGCATGCATATGCATCTCCTCCTCCTCCTCATCATCATCATCAACTTAAGCTATCAAAATAGCTTAGTTGATCATCACTTTTTTAACTTTTTTTTTTGATCTCTAAAATTTTAGCCTTGGAAAGGCTGAGCAAATTTTGCCCCTCAAGGGTTAAACTAAGAAGTCCCAAGTTAGTTTTAGTTTTTAAAAAAATGTTTTCATATAAATATCAAGAATATTCCAACTTGTAGTCTTTCCAAGTTCACCTTAATGTGGATCTTGAAATGGCTAATCCCTCCAACATAAGCTTTACATTGAACTTGTAGATGTTATAAAAGTCTTATGAAATTATGGTCCTGGGGATGTTTTCATGTTTTTGTTACTGCTAATTATTAACTAGTCTTATAATTTTAGAAATTAGGCTAGGAATCACTTTTTAAAAATCCTTTAAATCTTCTTTTTTAGCTAATAAGTGACTTACTAGTTTGCAGTCTCTCTTGAGGATAAGAGAGAATACCTGAATTAACTGTTGATGTTTTTTTCTTTTTCAAATGATGTAAAAAGTCTAGGAAGGGGGCTAGAATTGGGTAATTTTTGCCCCTCTTTAATATGTTGATTTTTTTTCTTTGGTAAATCAATTTAGCTTTTATCATATTTTATTGACTTTTTCAAGAACTCCATTAAATGGTGATGGAGTTCCAATGCATGAGAAGTTAGTTACCCTAGGGAGATATTTTGGAGTCTCTTGGGTTCTACTTCAACTAGACTCTCAACCATGGTTAGGACTCAGGTCATTTACGTTTCTTTGTCAGTCTTTTTCTCTGTAATTTGAGCTGAAAGTTGACATTCCTTTTATATGTATAAGCCTATGATATTTGGATTGTAGTAACTAAGAAGATTCATTCTCTATCATGGATGATTGAGAATGAATTCATACTGCTTAAAACAACTTACTATTTTTATTTCAATTAAGTCATAGACCACTTTATTTTTATTTTGCTAATGCATTTATTGTTGGACTAGTGTTTTCTGTCATCCTACTTTTGAACGTTTATCATTAATTAGATAATTCTTGAAATGATCAATCAAGTTTTGAAAATTATTTTAAAATGCCACTTTTATTTCATTTGGAATTGATATTTCACTCAACTATCAATATTTTTCTCAAAATTTTAACACTTCAAAATTCTTTTTCTTTTCTAATTAGCATGCTATATCATCTAAGTTCATCTTTTTAATAATAGACTTATTTAATTTATTAAACTCATTTAACAAAAATATAATTATTTTCTTTAAAAAATACATTAGTTTATTAAGAAGAAATTTTCATACTTAAGAATTATTTATCATACTTGAACTTCATCGTTTTTCTAACTATGAAGAATAGTTTTTTAACACATACTATAATGCCATCAAGTTTGAATGGTTATAAACATATATTCTGAAAATATTGGTTTTAAAAATTCAATTGAAGTCCAATCTCAATCGTAATATACAAGTCTGTCACGACCCAAAAATGGACGTGATGGCACTTGCTCAACCCACCAGAACAAGTCAGCCTAAACCCAACAAGAATATCGAAATAACATGCGGAAGTACTAAATAAAATAGATAACTTAAAAAGAGAAATCTTCACAAAACTTAAATACCACCCAAGGATTGGTTGTCACGTGTACAAGCCACTAGTTATACAGAAATCCAAAGAATTACAAAGTCTGAAACTGTCTTTCTTCTCAAATAGAACAAAGCAGAAAGAAACAGGATAAGAGAGTCAGCTAGATGACAGCAGCTACCTCTCTAAATCTCCTGAGAAGCCTCGGATGATCAAGGAAAATACTACTCACAGTCCGGGCTCAAAACCTACACAAGTGTAGAAGCAAGGGTGAGTACCAAAAACAACGCGGTACCCAACAAGTCAACTAGCAAAACAGAATAATTCCGATAGAATACACAAACTCCTTTCACACCCAACCACATACCGCCGAACTACACACTTGCACTCAGAAAAGTCCCAGTCCAGCATCACATAATACACAATAAAGATAGTTTTTCAGTATATCACAAATATCAAATCACAAGTCACAACTCAAAGGAAGCAACACAATCAAACACAGGGTTAACGTCATGCCACACAGGAATATGCAAGGATGAGATGCAATGCGTATGCAACAATTGCCGGCAAAGACCTCGGCATCACAATATCATCGCCGGCAAAGACCTCGGCATCACAATATCATCACCGGCAAAGACCTCGGCATCACAATATCGCCGGCAAAGACCTCGGCATCACAATATCTCGACCGGTAAAGACCTCGGTCCCAACTTTTACCATCTCACTCATATCAATATCCAGAACCAATGCAATGTGCGTGACATAAAATGAATGCATATGAGATGAAATCTACAACCAATCCACTCATAATCACCAACCACAATCATATATCTCAAACATAAAAATTCTCATCACTTAACCACATGTTTAATTCATCTGTCACAACAACACACCAACTCACATTTATATTTAAGCACCTCATTACAATATTAAAAATACTTCACGATTCACACATAGGAGAAAGGATAATTCGAGAATTCTACAAGAATTATAAAGTTTTAAAAAGTTCACTTGCCTTAATCAAATCACGATCAGTCAAACACTTGAGCCCTTCCTTTTCGAATAGAATCCGTAGCACCACGATCTAAACAAATAATGTATCGTTTATAGATAGCTAAAAATTCACTATTAAGAATAAGTATCCTTTTATGTGGATTGATGGTTTTTCAAAGATTGAGTTGTGACCCAAGTACTACCAGCTAAGAGTCAGGGATGTTGATATTCCAAAGGCAATATTTAGGATGAGTCAGAAGCTGAGCAGGTAGACCACTTGCGATTTATATTACAGACTCTCCAGGACAAAAAGTTATATGCTGAATTCTCCAAATGTGAATTTTGGTTAACCTCTATAGCTTTTCATGGCCATGTTATTACTAGTGATAGTATCAAGGTCGATGGCCAGAAAATTGAAGCAGTAATTGCCTAGTCGAGACCCTTGAATCTGACAGAAGTCCAGAGCTTTTTGGGCTTGGCAGATTATTATGGGAGGTGTATTGAGGGATTCTCCACTACCTATACACCACTAACAAGGTTGACGCATCAAGCAACTAAGTTTCAGTAGACTGAATTATGTGAAATAGTTTTCCAGAGCTAAAGAAAAAGCTTACCACTGCACCTATCTTGGCTCTTCCAGATGGAACTGAAGGCTACGTCATATATTGTGATGCCTCGAGAATTGGCCTAGGCTGTGTTCCGATGTAGCATAGTAGAGATATTGCATATGCTTCCAAACAGTTGCGAAAGCATGAACAAAATTATCCCACCTATGATCTTGAGCTCGCTGCGGTTGTATTTGCCCTAAAGATTTGGCGACATTATCTATACGGAGTTCATGTTGATATTTTTACCGACCACCAGAGCCTCCAATATTTATTCAAGCAGAAGGAGTTGAACCTATGACAAAGAAGGTGGCTAGAATTACTAAAAGATTATATTGTTGTTGATGCACTTAGGCGAAAGTCTATGGGAAGTCTAAGTCATGCTGAAGCTGATAAGGTTGAAATGACAAAAGATTTACATCAGCTAACTAGTTTGCAGGTGCGATTAGTAGATGCGAAAGGTGGAGGTGTGATTGTTCAAAATACAATTGAATATTCCATTGTTAATGAGGTAAGAGTGCAACAACATGAGGATCCTAAGCTTATGATATCGAGGGAAAGTGTTCCACAACATTAACATCCTCTAATTGAGCTAAATTGAGATGGAGTTCTTCAGTATCGGGGCCTCTTATGTATGCCAAACACGGAAGGCTCCGTGCCAAAATTCGTTTTGAAGCTTATTATCCTAGACATTCGGCTCAACCTAGGGAGACAACAAAAAAAGAGGGTATTGAGACCTATGACAGATTTATTGGTGGAATGGCATGAAAAAGATTTCAAAGATTGTGGCCAATGCCCCAACTACCAGCATGTTAAAATAGAATATTAGAGGCCTGGAGGCCTAGCTAAGTATACTGATATTCCATTCTGGAAAATGGGACATGATAAATATGGGTTCATCACTAGGTTGCCTCATACTATGCGTAGGTATGACTCCATTTGGGTAATCATTGATAGGTTAATAAAATCTGCTCATTTATTGTCAGTAAGAACGACATATTCAGCGGAGGATTATACTAAGCATTACATTCAAGAGATTATTTGCCTTTATGGAGTCCATTATCTATTATCTCTGATTGAGGGGCTCAATTTACCATACATTTTGGAAGTCTTTTCGGAAGGGTCTAGGCACTCAGGTTAATCTCAACACCGCTTTTCATCCACAAACTGATGGGCAGGCAGAGCGTACGGTTTAGACCGTTGAGGATATGTTAGCTTCCACACTAGTATTCAAATGGACTCTTAGGGAGCAGTATACGGGCGACGATGTAGGTCAATGATTGATTAGTTTGCAGTTGGGGAGGAAAAGTTGCTAGACCTTAATCTACTTCAACAAGCAACAAAAAAAGAAACTTATTAGAGATTACCGCAAAGGGCCCAGAATCAGCAGAAGTCTTATGGAGATGTTCGAGGACGAGACTTAGAGTTTGATGTAGAAGATTGGGTCTTCTTAAAGGTATTACCTATGAAGGGAATCATGCGGTTTGGAAAGACAGGAAAGCTCAGTCCTAGATATGTTGGACCGTATAAGGTTATTAGAGAAATTAGCAAGGTAACATACGAGTTTAATTTTCCTTCAGAATTGAGGGAAGTCTATCCAGTGTCTCATGTATCTATGTTGAGGAAGTACATTAGGGATCCTTTGTTTATTACTCACATTAAGGATACCCCCATTGCTGAATACTTAACTTATGATGAGGTACCATTGGCTGTTTTAGATTGACAAATAAGAAAACTTTGAAATGAAAAGTGGCCTTTGTGAAAGTGTTGTGGAAGAACAACCATATTGAGGAAATGACTTGGGAAGCCAAAGAAGAAATGATGAGGAATCACCCCCAACTATTTATAACTTAAGGTGGGTCGCGTTCCAAAACTAGCAGTTATCATTATTTTTAGTAACTTAAGTTTTAAAGGATTTGGAGGTGAAACTTGTATGTTTTACCGCGGGATAGCTATACAAAGCTTAGTAATTGGAGTTTTGGAAGTTGATTTATGGTTTTCAAAGGTAATAGATGTATAACAAAAAAAGACATTTTAGTAGATGGTAATGCAATCAAGGGGCTGTGAGACCCCATGTTTCTCCTCTTCCATTATCTAAATAGTATGACATTATATAAGGCACATGTGATTTTTGCTAGAACCTAAGGATAATAAGGCATCAAATAAGTGTTAATATCAAGGACCTAAAGTTTTAAGCCAAAGGAATACCCTAAATGCATGTTCGGGATTAAAGAAATGACCCGAGTGGCACCTCGCCCTTTTTGGAAGGTTTAAATTAGGTTTCACTTTTCAGATGGGACTAAAAGTTTATAATTTGCTAATAAAGGATTTCTTTAAGCTATTTTAGTAGCACAAAGGTCATACATTAAGTTTTGAAATCAAGAAAGTTGCAAGATAAAGTTTGGCAAAAGTTACCGTAAGTTTCTTTAAGAAATCCTTCTTAAATTTGGATCAAATGTATCAGGTCATAACTCCCAAAATATAAGGATTTAGAGGTCCATGACCTATCACATTGAAGATCTATGAGTCTAGTTTGCAACGCACAAAACCTCGCATCAAACCGATTTCAGCATAAAGAGTTATGGCCGTTTTACCGAGACTGCCCGAGCTGGAAACTGGGTCATGGGTCGGGTCGGGTTGACCCAACTTAACGTCGGCTATTTTGACCTTTTAAAGCTAAAAAATGAGCCATTTTCATCCCAAACCGGTATGGAACTAAAGAGAAAGCTCACAAAAGTTCTCTAAGTGATTTAGGTAAGTTTTTCGCATTTTTACAGTTAAAATTTATTCCCGTGCCTACAAATGCATGCCTTATGCTTTGCAATTGTTTTCCCCTCATAGTAGCTGTGTTTGGAGCTGTTTTTGGGCTATAAAAAAGTGGTGTTCTTGCTGGTATTGTTGGTTTGCAGCTGGTGTGTTTAGGTGTCTTTAAGATGCGTATACATAGTCGTTGCGAAGCTTAGGACGTAGGGAACAACTTTCGTGAAGGAACTTTTAGCAATTGGACGTTCATTGGAGATATATGTTAAGTCTAAGCTCCGTCTCTCCTTTTAGCACGAAATCCGGGAAGTTTCCCAAAAGGTCAAATGCGATATCTTACTATTCTGTTGCTAGAAAGACCTTCTGTGAAAGGCATTGGGATTGCAACTGACTTTATTTTCACGATGGTATTAGGTTGAAATTCCATTCATTCGCTTAAACAGGACATTCAATTGCTATATATCATTTTGTGGGTTTCCCGGCTACCTATTCATATGTCCGAGGCATTTTTCTTCTTGGTGTAGTTCCATTAAAATAAATGTAGAATGCAAAGGGAATGTAGTATTCAAAATCAGTCTTTCTTCCATACAAAAATATAATTGAAGAATTTAATAAGTAACGCGTTGGTTTCTAATATTCTCAAGTGAAATGCTCCTGTCTAAACTACTAAGGTACTTGATCCTGTTTAAATACATTCTTTTATTAATTAGCATGGGACCAAATATAATTATTATGTAAAGCACCTTTATGAACATTTTAAAAGTTAAGGCTTTACTCTAAATGTTGGATTAAATTCCCAAACTTGTTAAAAAAACATTTATGATCCCACAAGCCATATGTATATGCAATGATAATGATTATGATGCTATGAGAATAAGTGTACCAATGAGCCAAGATTGGCTGAATGACAACGACTATGATGCTATGAGAATAAGTATACCGATGAGCCAAGATTGGCTAAGTTCTTATTATGGCTTACTATGTGCATTCTACGTTCATATCATACATTGCACGTTATGCATGGACTTCGAGCTATAATCGAAGGTATGGGGCCTATTTGCCAAACTATATATATGTATATGGTACAGATGGCCACAGGTTGGCAGATATAATGCCAGTTAGCTACTGGAAAGGACCACCAGTGCTAGCATTTGATTGGGTATGTCATGCATTTGCATTTATATATATATGTATTCACAACATGCGATACTCGAGCATACCATGCATTTTTTTGTCACTAGGAGGTGGCTTATTGTCCATTAAAGCTACTTGAGATTTGGTTACAGGTGGTATTTCTATTAACCTTTTTACTACGGTTATCTATGATTTTACTTCCTTCCTTACATACCAGTACATGTTTATTCGTACTGATGTCCCTTTGCCTAGGACGCTGCATTTTATTACGTGTGTGCAGGTTCAGGTAGGGGTTCTGATTTATCCCTCCACTAGGAGCCCCTTTCAGCTTTGAGTTGGTAAGCTCCACCTCTTCCTGGAGCTTTCACAGGATGTTTACTTTTTTTTTGTTGTATAGTTGGGTATGTCGGGGCCCTGTCCCGACAGTGTTAGTGATTCTCGTAGAGGCTATTGTGGATATATTATCGTGGGTTGGTCCTTTTGTGTCTTTCAGTCTCCAAGTCATAAGATTGGCATGTATATATGGTGTGTGCCTGTACCTTTGTGGTGGCAGCCTTGTCGGCTAGCTAGTACTTTATCGTTTGGGTTTACTTATCTTGATGTACGTGATTTACTGTTGACCAGGTCATTACCTAAAATGTCCAGGCTTAGTCTTTTAGATGTTATGCTGCCCGATTTTCTTCTGGTCCCTAGTCAGTTCACTGGCATGTTTAGTGGCTTACCCGGCCAATAGCGGTATCAGGTGCCAGTCGCGCCTCCCCTCTCTTTGGGGCGTGACACATATATAGTCATCAACCAAAAAATTGTAAACAATCTTCCAAGGCAATGTAAAAGTCTTCTTTACAAAAATGTCTCTTGTCTTCTTCAATCTAGCATTCCCTTAGTAATTTAATTGAAAAGGCTTACTTGAGCTTATAAGATTGTGAAAGATTTGTGAGTAAGTTGTCAAGTGTTGCACGAAATCTTATTGGAAGTCTAAGTCCATGACACTATTGCCTAGGTGCGACATGGCGAATAGGAACCCAAAGGTACACCAAACAAGCCTCATACTATACTTAAGCACATCCTTGGTTGGGAAGCATAGATCAATCATCAACAATTTGTGCTAAGGGGATTAAGGACTTAGGGCACACTCTATGGGACAAGAGATAAGGGATTCCCATCATCTCAAGTGCAACATGTATTTATAAGGGAAAGGGAACACAAGACGCACTCTATGGCGTATAGGGACTTTGGATATTCAACGCCTTATGATTATCATCACAAGAAACAACAAACATGGGATAGGGACTAAGGAAAACTCTTCATAGATACATAAGCGTTGCATAGATCATACATAATATAGTATACAACAATACAACTAGTCATAAGTGGAGAGGGGGCCAAGACCTTTTTCGGGCTCATCCTCAAAGTCAATATCAAAAATAGATATCTTAACATAGGTAGATAGAATTGGATGTTGCCCTCTAAAAGGAGGACTCACCACAAGAAAAGTCCTCAAGGATTATACTAGCTACGAGGAGGTGGATGGATAGGAGCTCCAGTCCCTACTAGCTACGAGGAGGTGGATGGATAGGAGCTCCTGTCCCTACATGGTTAAATCATATAGGCAAAAAGTATGCATTAGTACTTTGAGTGTACTAAGTATGCAAGAGGCAATGCAAGAAGAGATCATAAGCTATAATATACAAGATGCATAATCATACACAAAGGTAATAAGCTCAATATGACATGAATGATGAATGCCTTAATTAAAACATACATGGGGGCAAACACATAGGTTCATAACATAGCATATACATATGTTGGAGGAGACCTTAATCGATACTAAGACCATGCGAGCTACTATATGAAATTTCGATGTCCCTCCACACCGAAAAAAGATTGGTCTACTGCTAAGGTAAACCATATCCTCACCTTAAAGCATGGACTCTTTGGTGACTGTTACATGACCTAATGGATCCACTACTGTAATCCCATTTAGGGAAATAATAATAGCCTATGGTGACACATAGTTACGAATTAAGAGGCTTTATATAAGGACCCTTTGGGATAGTCCCCCATCTCAAGACTCATTCTGTGCTAAGTCTAGTCCTATGAAATACATAACATAAGTATAATCATGACATGTATTACTTGTTATGCTTAATAGCATAGTAGGAGTAGCTCATCAACATCCTTGATCCCTTCAATTGAGCATTTTCCTTTCACGAGAGGGTATAACATAACATCAAAGGGGTTTATGATCATGCATAATATTGATAGAGTTTTTCTTGAATTTATGACATACTTGGCAGCCCATAATCATTCATAACATTCATGACTTGCATAGTTTGCAAAAATCTTTCACCAACATAAGAGCTTCATCATATAATCTTAGTCAAAACATGGCGGGTTTATGCATAAGGACTTAAAATCATAAAACTCAAGAATATTGAACATGAATGAAGTAAAACATGATCATTTGAAAATCATTAAAATAAGTCATCATCATAATAATAAAATTCTTAGTTAGGGCATCATGAAAATCATCTCAAAGTCCGTAAGTTTCATAACATTTCATAATATCATAATATGCATAACTTGAAGATCCATAATTTGCAAGGACCTCAAAGGTTATTTTTGACATTTTCAATAAAATTAGTATTCTTCCCTTCTCGAAAGTTGTCATTTGTCATTTCTGGTTAAATCTAAAAGTCAAATTTTGAAAACCTTGTAAAAAGTTGGGGTTTTGCTTAAAAATAATTCTTAAAAGCTTAAAGTTGGAAATTTTATGTTTTGAGATCATCTTGAGTTTCGGAGGTCAGAATATAATTTCATTTATACCATTAGCTTTGGAATGTGAAATTTGGTCTAGGAGAACTGACAGAACCAAATTCAGAGTTACAATGGAGATTTTAGACCCAAAGTTGCGTATTTAGTTGAATTCAGATCATAGTTGACTTTGGTCAATATTTGATGTTCGAAAGCTTTAATGCAAATTTCGATGGTTCCATCGAGTCTAAAACGTATTTTCTAGTAGGCTTGCATATTTGGTTCATACTTATAGGGTTTCGGATGAGTTTCGAGGGTCGAAAAATATATTTTGAAGGGTATTGGTGCAAGTTGCGTGGCACGCGGGTCAACATGGTCAACAACCCCTTCTTCCCCATTTTGAGTACTTTACCATTTTCTTCCATTTTTGGAGTTCAAAAACCTATGAGGTGCAATTTTGAGCAAAATTTTTCATGCATTTTCTTTTGGTAAGCTTCCTAAACACTAAATCTTTGATTTTCAGTATTTAAATTATGAGTTTCACTTGAAAATGTTTGGTTTCAACCCTCCAATTTTTATGTGCTTTCAAGAACATAATTCAAACTTTAAATGATGATTTCTCCCTCAATTTCTACTTAGAGTTTATAGAATTTTCACCCACAAACTCCATTTTTCGTTTACAACCTGACTATGAGTTCAATTTCCAGATTTGGGATTTTTGAAATATGGCCTAAGTTTTGACCATTTTATTCCCGACCCTAATTTCTATGAATATGGGCAATTGACTCCTTTTAATGTGTATATCTCATTCTTGCAAGTGGTTTGATGTTTTGGAGTCGATTTTGTGGCTTCATTAATCCAATTGGCTAGTTTGTGTGTGGTTTGCTCTTCGAGATTGTGGTGATTAAGAGTATTGTAAAAGAAGAAAAGGCTTGGATTTGAATTGATTGAGACTTCGATTATGACAAGTAAACTTCTAACCTTTTATTAAGTATGATTGAACCTTTTATTATCCTAAGTATGTGTGTTTGGGTGTTTTATGGCATGAAATATGATAGAAATATACTATTATAGGCTTTGATCATGGGATTTTGGATTTGATAATTATAAATATTGTGAATCCTTGACTTGTGAAATAATTATAGGATTGTGAATACTTGTAAACTTGTGGATTATCAAGTTTTCGATTGATTTGGCTATTGATTGAAGTAAGTGGACCCTAGCCCTTGTTGAATTGATTTTAACTTAGTATTTTCTTTCAATGTGAAACGTAGGGGTTAGTGAGCTATTCTAATGGATATGATTTGAGTAATGGCAAGGTGGAAATGATGACATGTATAACTTGAATTATGAGATGATGCCATATTTTGTTGACTTAGGCTTGTGAGAAAATATTTTGAAATGAGCTTGTGATGCCATTGTTGATAATGTGATAGTGTTCATGATGTTCTGGTTGTTAAACTTTGAATTATATTACATGGAATTGTCTATTGAATCTCTTATATGAAATGTTGAACTACATGCGTATGTTGAGATGTTGTTGGAAATGGTGAAACTAATTACTTGTGAAATAAGAACTCTAAAAGATGAATTGTCTTAAGCTATAATGACTAATGGTAATTGAAAGAGTTGAACTATGTCATAATGTGAGTATTACGTATGTGTCAATGATGACTCAAATTTTGAAAGACAATGCAATGATTGAACAATTGTGAATAAATGATGCAATATGGACATCTTGCCTATTATTATATAAGCAAAAGTGATTGTTATACCATGATGACATGAATTGCTAGATGCTCTACTGTGCTGAAAAGTCGATGGGAAATGGTTCTGACTAATTGATGATGAGATTTGAGTACTTGTTTATGAGTAAATGAACTATGCGGACATCTTGTAGCACTCTTGATTATGAAAGTGATACTTGTGACATGATGATATTGAGATGGTGTGTATTTGCATTCACTTGTTATTTGTGCATTGATACTTGTGATAGCTATGATAGAGAGATGAGTAAAGTAACATGTGGATTGGTAGCCGAGGTCTCTACCTATCGATGATTAGCCGAGGTTTCTTGTCATGACTTGGGCCAAGAGCCTAGGAGTGGAATGGAGAATGGGAATCGAGAGTCTCCAAACAAGCCTCATAGTATCCATATACACGTCATTGGTTTAGAAGTTCATAATTAAACAATAAGCACATAGTTATAAGGGGAACAGGGCTTTGGACCCAACCTATGGGGATGTCATCAAGAAAGGGAGTTGCATAGTTCACATAGTTCACATATCAAATAACACTTAAGTATTAAGGGGCAGGGAAGTATGAGTCACGCAATGGGGATAGAAGGGTCTTAGGACTTTCCACATTTTCATATCTCCTCATAATCATTTTATCATAGCACCAAAATCATGATACAGACATAAACATAGTCTCCATAAGCAATAAGAATCACATATAACAAGCCTATACATAGAGTTTGCATAATGTCTAACAATGCCTCTAGTTCATAGAATAGGACGGGGGCCAAGACATGTCCCAAAACTCACCTTCAAAGTAAAGGCCTAAGTGAATATAACATAATAGGTAGATAAAAGGTGGGTATTCTACTTGGAGTAAAGGACTCACCACTAGTAAGCTCACATTCCGATCTAACCGTTAAGAGGTAGATAACGATACTCTCCAGTCCTTACATGGTTAGATCATGTAGGAAAAAGTATGGGTTAGTATGTTTGAATGTACTAAGTATGCAGGCATGAAAATGCTTATGAACATATTAACTTGCACTTCAATGTTACATGACAAGGGCACATATATATAGAAGGAGATATATAAGAAAGAAGAATATATCAATATACCATGAATTTGTGATGCATGAATTCCATAATACTAAAACATACATGGATGGGACCTTAACCGACATCCCAATCCATACGAGCTAATACATGAATCACCCAATGACCATCCTCCCACCAGATTAGACTATACTACTTTCCAAGGGTAGCCTACACCACACCTTACGACCCTGTCTTTTTAGTGTGATAGCCACCTTACCTTACGACTCGACCTTTTTGTAAGGATTTCATAATGATCCCATCAAAAACCTTAAACATGAACCTACACTGGCATGTAGTTAAGAGAAGGGAGATTTTATATACGGACCCCTTAGGTGGAGTCCCTACCTCCAATCTCATTCAGTGTAAGCCATCATCCCACGGGAATACAAATACATACATATGCTTGAAAAAGGAGAATAGGTCTTTTCAAATCTTCACCATGCATACTTAGGCTTAAAAGCCAAACATACTTCATAATCATGCATACTTGGGCTAAAAAGCCAAATCATACTTCAATTTATGAATACATGCATAGAAGTAGCTCATTCATGCTTGTACATGTTGGTGAATTCTCACTAATGTCGCCCAAGCTACACCTCCATTTTGAGGCAAAAACAATCGTTGTCAAGATATAAAAGCTAACCAAGGTTAGGGTCGAATCCCACAGGGAATTTGATAGACTTAGAAGAATTCAATGCAATTTGGGTTGATTAACCAACTTATCTCCCCAAAGGGGGGTTTTGAAACAACTATGAAAAGTGATCCTAAACTAAGGCAAGAGTTAAACCAGTATGAAAAGTAACTAGGGTATTGTGTTCCCCATGATTCTTTAACTCAGTATTACCAGATAATAAAATTCTTTTCTAGTGTGTAGAATGTAGAACGACAAGTTAAATTCACCAAAACCTCTGGCCTATACATGAGACGAATTTCAGTATGTGATTTGATCCATCCCTGCAGTGTGACATTATTAAACCTTACCTATGATTCCAACACAACCTCCCCTTGGCCCAGTTCACTTGATTAGATGAGAAACATCAAACGAATCATGTAAATTAATCTCTTTTCCTATTTATTACTACCTTGATCCAGTCAGTAACACTAGGTGAGTTTTAACATTGTCCACCATTAGAAAGAATTCAATTTGAAGAGAATTAATTAATACATGTATGCACACTTTTCAAGAATTAAGAATTATCAAGTTTTACCTTGTTAGTTCTTCATGGTTCCTATAACTCTATTTGTGAATTTAGCTACTCATGATCAGTGTAAACGCAAGACTTATAAATTTGAATAACATATTTGATTACTTACACAAGAGAATTAAGCACAAGAAATCCAAACTCTTCAATAAGCATCACAAGATTAAAATTAAAAGATGAAATAAAGTTTTACAAGTGTTTCTCAAGCTCTCTAGTATTCTATCACGTCCCTCTGTTGTTCCCTTTGAAAAATAACCTAAAAAATCTATTTATGGTGTTTAAAATACAAAACAAAAATGGTATAGGATAACTGGGTTGACGTACGGTACGACAGCTTCTAGGAGCAGTCTAATGTTTTACGATCTGTAAATGGGCTTTTGTGGATTGCTTCTTCAAATCTGGGGCTAGCTTATACGACACCCTTCTACGGCCCATATAAAGTTCTATGGCCCGTAAGGGATTTTGTCTGATGATTTTTCAGCAGCTCCCCACTTTCAGATCCTCAGGGCACGACACCAAGTCTATGGCTCGTAAAGTCTTCTACGGCTCGTCTGCATGTTCGTAGACATAACTTCAGAAAATCACCCTTCACTGGAATTGTACACGAAACCATCTTTACAACTTGTAGAATACTCTACAACTCGTAAAGAGTCTCGTGGATCCTTTACTTCAGCAAATTCTGCACACTTAGCCCAAAAATTGTGTCAACCCTGTAATCCTGCTAAACAAATATAAAACACATCAAATCTACTAACATCGCATTAAGAACAGACAAAATTCCAAGTTTTAATCATCAAAAGTGTTGTATTTTGACAACACATCAATACCCTCAACTTAACATTGTTACTTGTTCTTAAGAGATAGGCTCAATCTACATAAGCAGCATAGTAACACACAGACCTCAGTCTAATGGCGTACTGATGTCGCCCAAGTTACACCTCCTTTTTAGAGGATAAAACGATAGCTGTAAAGAAATAGAACCTAAGAAAGGTTAGGGTCGAACCGATAGGGTTACGTAGACTTAAGAGAATTCAATGATCGCAATTCGAATGGTTAACTGACTTACTTCCCCAGGGGGGGGGGGTTCTTGCAATAATCGATGAAATATATAACTAAACTAACTAACACAAGAGAGAAGCCAATATGGAGAAAAACTAGGGTATTGTGTTCCCCATGATTCCCCAACTCAGTATGACCGAATAATCTAATTCTTTTCTACTGTATAACATGCAGGACAGTAAGTTATGTTCACCAAGTCCTTTGGTCCAAGGTGAGAGGTGAATTTCAATATGAAACTTGGCCCTTCTCCATAGTGTGCATTAGTAACCCTTACTTATTAGTCCCAGTACAACCTCCCCTTGGCTCAATTTGGTTGATTAGACGAGAACAGATCAATCGGATCTTGTTAATTAATCTCTTTTCCTATTCATAACTACCTTGGTCCAGTCAGTAACACTAGGCAGGATCTAATTTTGGCCACCATCAGAAAACATACAAAACGAAGAGAGTTAATTAATACATGTATATACACCTTTCGAGAATTATTCGGTTTTACTTGGTTAGTTCTTCATTATTACCACAACCCCAGTTGTAGATTTAGCTACTCATGCTTTGTGTAGATGCAAGAATTATGCATTGAGAAAACATAATTGAACACTTGCACAATAGAATTAAGAATAAGCGAATCCAACTTCAATAAGAATCACAATCTTAAAGATGAAATTGAAACTCAAGTGTTCTCAAAGACTCTCCAATATGATCTCACAATTTTCTCTTTCTAATTACTGAGTTCTCTGAGTACTAGATGAAAACTTTAGCAAAACTTATCAAAACTTACAAAAAATAGCCTAAAAAAACCTATTTATAATAAGTAAAATACAAGTCCTAACTGAAATAGGATAACTAGTTGGCAAGCCATACGAAAAGGGTTTACGTGCAGTATTGCATTCCACGGCCCATAATCGGGGTCTCGTACTCGGCTAATAGAAATTTGAACTTCAACTCAATGACACTCCTCTATAACTCGTAAAGTGGTTTACAACCCATAAAGGGGGCTTCGTCTGATGAACTTCAGAAAGTCCCATTCTCTGATCTCAGGCACAAACCATCTTCTACGATTCATAAAACCTTCTACGGCTCATCTGCATGTTTGTAAAATAAACTTCAAAAAATAGCCCCTCATTGGAATTATTCACGAAACCATCCTACGACCTATAGAATGATCTACGTCCTATAAAGGGTCTTTTATAACAACAAAAATCAGCAACTTCTTCACCTTTTCCAAAATATAGACCAACCATTAATCCTGCAAATATAAACACAAAAACACATAAAACCAACTAACATCACATTGAAAACACACCAAGTTCCAAGTTTTAAGCATCAAAAGTCCTGTGTTTTGGCGGTACATCAACACCTCAACTTAAAATTGTTGCTTGTCCTGAAGCAATGGTCTTAATCTATATAGATGATATAGTAACACACAGACCTCAAACCCATGGCATACATCACATAAATCTCAAATGCAGCTACCCACACCAATGTTTCAAAATAGGATCAAATAGCTATCTAGAAAACCAATACAAACAGGTGCATGTGACAACACCACTATGACAAGCGAGGTAGTACCAACAATCCACAATCACTAAATAAGTCTAGTGCTAACAATGCAATGCAAGTGGCCTCACAGAAAGAAGTCACATATCTAACACTCAATGATGTTTTCATATATAACATTGGGACTATACAAAATTACTCACTCTCACAAATGATATTCATCCATCGTGCCTAATACCATAGGCTTTCCCGTATACTCATGATTAAGACTTTCAACTAACTGGTCTAGGAACACTTTAGGACTTTCTAGGCTTGTAACGTAGGGTCGAGGGGCTTTGGTATGACATTATGGGAACATAGTGACTAAAGGCCATCCTTGACATTGCGGTTTTTGGCCATTTTGCCCTACCAACTCTGTTATTTTCACCTTATCCTTCCCTTTTCCTATTTTAAAGCTTTTCTGGGTGCTTTCTTTTCATTTTTCAGCTTTTTGCCTAATTTCTACACTTCATTTTTCTTTTTAGCTCACAACTAAGACATCACTTGTTTTACTTGCACCCAGTACGTGATTTATCTATATCACTAATTCACCCCCTCATTTTTGTGTTTCACCCTTACACCAGCTACCCTCAACTTAGGCTTTTGGCCTATGTTGAGGTGCGCAATATCCGTCCTCAAAACCAAGGCCACTTTTGGTAGCCACCCTCAACTTAGGATTTTTGCCTCAGTCAAGGTTCACAATGTTCAAGGAAGGAACAGGGTCAATTTTAGGATTTTACAACTAAGAGGCTAGGTTAACTAGGTGTTTTCAAAAAATAGGTGCAAGTTAGGCTCTAACATTAGGAACAAGAGATATATCATAGTTTCTGTTGGTCATTTTAGGCTAAGTGAACTACTAAGAACAATGGCCCAAGATCCTTTCCTAATCCAATCAATCTACAATCTAACTTAGAGTAACAGCACAAGTTTTGAATTAGGACAAAACACATGAATCTAGCAAATTCAACTCACCCTCACATGGCACTGTATACATCATCAAACAAAAGACTCTCAAATCATGCTTCTTATATCAATTTATCCTCACTTATCAAAGCAAACATTGTCACACACCTAAACATTCATGGTTGCTATTTAACTACTAATCAAAACAAATTATTAGTCGATATCATTTTCCAAACAAAACACAACAAACATGCTTTATGCCACAAGCATTGGTACTATATGCTACAAATACTATCTAAACATCCTAAACATGCTGGTTCAACAAAAATTAAATATCCACAGGGAAAAAGAACACATGCAAGAAAACCCAAGATAAAAAGTTGGGGTAGTTATGGACCCAATACTCAGACTTCACTGAGGCCCATTTCTACTCACACCCTATCGAAAAAGATGTGCATTTTCTCCAATGCACAAAATCGAAGCAAAACAAAACACATAGGGGTAAAAGTACATACTTGGGCATCTAAGCACCAGTGTGTACCTTAGGTTTCCTCCCTAGCAGCGCCTAATTTAATGTTGCGGCATGACTTAGACAAATTAGTTACTCAGACTTCACCAATTGCCTAAACTTCATTCTTTAGATCATTTGGATGCTTCATAAACTGACAGATTTTGAAGATGACTTCTTCATCATTCAATCTAAACTTGAGTTGACCAGCTTTCATATCCACTAGTGCTTGCTAAGTGGCTAGGAATAATCTTCCCAAGATGATTGGGACGTCAAAGTCAACTTCGCAATCTAGGATCACAAAGTCTGTGGGGAATATGAACTTCTCAACTTTGACCAACACATCATATAGTATCCCCACTGTCTTCTTCACCGTGTGATCCGCCATCAATAACCGCATACTCGTCAGAGTAGAGGCTCCCTATCCAAGCTTCTTCTAGACCACAAGGGGCATCATATTAATACTGGCACCTAGATCACATAGTGCCCTTGCAAACTCCATATCTCTAATTGTGCAGGTTATGGTGAAAGCACTAGGATCTTCTCGCTTCTAAGCCAAGGACCTCGTAAAAATAGCGCTGCAATGTAGAAGCTCTTGGGAGAGCTCTTAACTCACAGTGCACTTTTTAATGACCAGGTCCATCATGTATTTAGCATACCCCAACATCTTCTCCAATGCCTCAATGAGAGGGATATTGATGTGAGAGCTGTTTAAGCATAGGGAGAAAGTGCTTAATTTGCCTTCTTCCTCCCTCCTTTTGATTCTTTGAGGGAAGGGAGGAGGAGGCCTGGGAATGGGCTTCAACTTCTTTGGTGCATCAACAACTTCACTCACCCCATCCTTGCCATGATCATTTCCTATCTTCGCATCCTTGGTTGCATCCATCTCCTCTCGAACATCTTCCTCATCAGTTGGCATAGAAGGATCAATGTTGCTCTTGCCACCCCGAGTAGTAACTGCCATACACTTCCTTGCATTTTTTGGATTTTGAACTGTGTTACTAGGCAGTGTACCCCTTTGACGTTGATTAAGTTGAGTCGACACTTGATCGAACTATTTTTCAAGCTGTTTGATAGCTACAGAGTGAGACTCAATTTTCTGATTTATACTTGAAATCTCTTATTTTATGCCCCTTAGAGTCTCATCCTATGTCTCAACTTTCTTCAACAGGCAATCAAACATCTCTCAATTCTGGAACTTCTTGTACTTGCGTCATGGTTATGTGATAACACATAAGGATCATTTCTGAAGCCTTATCTACGGCCTTAATCTGCATCTCTCTGTGGAACCTTGTTTTCGTCATAATATCCTCTGCAGTTGTCCCTGTAAGCTCCATCTCTATTAAAATTCTGATCTTGGTTTCCTTGACCTTGGTGCCAATAGTCCTTATTGGACCCTTGGGTGTTTGTCCAGAAACCCCTTGTCTGATCAGCAACAAAACACATGTCCTCATCATAGTAAGGCTCATCATTCGTAGGTGCACGTGGAGGTTGATGAACCACTGCATTCACTCGCTCTTGGTTCTGCTTCATCATCACCTCTATACCTGTGCAAATCTGGGCAAGCTGTTGCATAATTTCTTCATTGATTCTTTCTTGATCCGGAACCCACACTGACAACACATGAACTTTTAGTAGATGCAATGTCTCTCTACCCCCATGCACGATTAGTATTGATCACTTTTTCCATTCGCTCTGCAATCCTTGCAAATGGCTAATCTAAGAACATGCACCCCATGATAGTATCAGGACGGGCCTGACTGTTCTCATCAAGGGCACAATAGAAGATCTCCACCAAGGAATCATCAACTCTCTTATGGTCCGGGACACTCCTCAAACATTTGGTGAACCGCTCCCACATAATACTGATTAAATCACTAGGAAGTTACTCAAAATTGTTGATCTGGTCCTTCAACTTGAGCTTCTTCGATCTAGGGAAGTACCTCTCCAAAATGGCTTTTTGCAAGTCTGCCCAACTGGTGATCGAACTCCGTGGGAGCTCTGATATCCATAATGCTGCATTGCCCATAAGAGATAATGGGAAGACACGAAATCCCACAACATCCACAAACAGATTTTGTGTTTCCGTTATACTCTTGCAGACGAATACCACATTGTGTAGGTTGCTATGTGGATCCTCTAATGGTAAGCCCACAAATAGCCTACGGGTCTGCAGCATCTGAAGTTACCCACTCGAGACTGTGAACTTTGTGTCTATCGTTAGTGGTGGCAACACAATAACTCTAGTCACCTCCATCGCCATATGATTCAGCTTGTATTGATTCCACTGATTAGCATTGGCATTAAAAACCTAAGGCTTGGAGCAATGTCCTCCAGAGGAGGTGGGTTCTCATTCTCAGCATCCTCATTTGTATTCCTATTTAGACCTGCATTTGCCACGTTATTGGCATTGTCTTGGGCCATCCTACTCAACGTTCTATGGACCTCTGGGTTAAATGGAGTTAAGGTATTGCCTTGACTTCGAGTGTTGTGCATACACTACACTTACACCCTGAAAAAGCACAAAAACAACAAACAAAAATAAAATAGGGAAAGTACGGATTAACACCTGAATTACTTATAAATTCACTAAGCCTAGACATATTCCCTAGCAATGACACCAAAATCCTGATGTCGCCCAAGTTACACCTCCTTTTTAGAGGATAAAGATGCTGTTGTCAAGAAATAGAACCTAACAAAGGTTAGGGTCAAACCCATAGGGAAAACATAGACTCAAGAGAATTCATGGATCACAATTCAAAACTGACCTACTTCCCCGGGGGGGGGGGGGGGGGGGGAAGGGGTTCATGCAATAATTCATGAAACATATAACTAAAATAACTAACATAAGAGAGAAGCCAATATGGAGAGAAACTAGAGTATTGTGTTCCCCATGATTCCCCAACTGAGTATCACTAGATAACCTAATTCTTTTCTAGTGTATAATATGCATGATGGTAAGTTATGTTCACTAAGCCCTTTGGTCAAAGGTGAGGTGAATTTCACTATGTGACTTAGCCTATCTCCATAGTATGCATTACTAACCCTTACCTATTAGTCTAGTGCAACCTCCATTTGGCCCAATTTGGTTGATTAGACGAGAACACATCAATCGAATCGTGATAATTAATCTCTTTCCTATTCATTACTACCATAGTCCAATCAGTAACTCTAGGCGGGTTCTAATGTTGGATACCATCAGAAACATGCAAAAAGAAGAGAGTTAATTGATACATGCATGTACACTTTTCAAAAATTATCCTATTTTACTTTGTTAGTTTTTTATGGTTTCCACAACCCTAGTTGTGGATTTAGCTACTCATGCTTTGTGTAGATGCAAGAATATGGATTGAGAAAACATAATTGAACACTTACACAATAGAATTAAGAACAAGAAAATCCAAGTTAAATAAGAATCACAATCTTAAAGATGAAATTCAAACACAAGTGTTCTCAAAGACTCTCGAATATGATCTCACAATTTTCGCTCTCTAATTACTGAGTTCTCTTAGTACTAGATGAAAATTTTAGCAAAACTTATCAAAACTAACGAAAAATGACCTAAAAAACCTATTTATAATAAATAAAATAGAATTCCTAACTGAAATAGATAACTAGTCGGCACACCATATGGAAGGGGTTCACGGGCTGTAACGTATTCTATCACGCGTAATTGGGGTCTCATACTCAGCTACTGGAAATTTGGACTTTAACTCTATGCCACCCTTCTATGACTCATAAAGTGGTTTACTACCCATAAAGGGGGTTTCGTCTGATGAACTTCAGAAAGTTCTATACTCTGATCCTCAAGGCACGAACTATCTTCTACAACTCGTAAAACCTTTTACGGTTCGTTTGCATATTCATAAAATAAACTTCAGAAAATAAGCCCACACTAGAATTGTTCATAAAACCACCCTATGGACGTAGAATGATCTTCGGCCTGTAACGGATCTCGTATAACAACAAAAATCAACAACTTCTGCACTTTTTTCCAAAATCAAGGCCAACTGCATAATCCTGCAAATTTAAACACAAAAACACAAAACCAAATAAGATCGCATTAAGAACACACAAAATTTCATGTTTTAAGCATCAAAAGTGCTGTATTTTGGCAGCACATCACATACATCACATCAAACTCAAGCAAAGGTACCCACATCACTTTTAAAAACACCTTAGATAGCTATCCATCAGACAATGCATGTGACAGTGCAACTATAACAAGCAAGGTAATTATCAACAAGCCACAATCATTGAGTTAGTCTAATATTAACAATGCAATGCAATGCAATGCAAGTGCCCTCACAAAAAGAAGTCTCATATCTCACTCACCATGATATTTTTAGGTAAAATTTTGGGACTATGTAAAATCACTCACTCTCACAAGACATTCAAGTATAGATCTGTGAGACCCCGTATTTCTCGTCTTCCATTATATAAATAGTGTGGCATTATATAAGGCATATGTGATTTTTGATGGACCCTAAGGATAATAAGGCTGCCAGTAAGTGGTAATATCAAGGACCTAAAGTTTTAAGCCAAAGGAATACCCTAAATACATGTTTAGGATTAAAGAAATGATCCGAGTGGCACCTCGCCCTTTTCGGAAGGTTTAAATTAGGTTTCACTTTTTGGATGGGACTAAAAGTTTATAATTTGATAATGATGGATTTTTTAAGTTATTTTAATAGCAAAAAGGTCATACATTAAGTTTTGGAATCAAGAAAGTTGGAAGAGCAAAAAGGTCACACATTAAGTTTTGGAATCAAGAAAGTTGGAAGATAAAGCTTGGCCAAAGCTATTGTAAGTTTCTTTAAGAAATCCTTCTTAAATTTGGGTCAAATGTATCAGGTCATATCTCCCAAACTACAATGCGTTAGAAGGTCCACGACCTATCAAATTAAAGATGTATGAGTCTAGTTTGCAATGCACAAAACTGCGCATTAAATCGACTTCAGAATAAAGAGTTATGACCATTTTACCGGGACAGCCCAAGCTGGAAACCGGGTCATGGGTCGGGTCGGGTCGGGTTGACCCAACTTAAATGTCGGCTAATTTGAGCTTTTTAAAGCTCAAATCAGTGCCATTTCGTCCCCAAACAGCTCGTAAACTGAAGGAAGAGTTCCCTCAAGGTGCCAAAGGGATATGAGTAAGTTTTTCACATTTTTACCATTAAAATTTGTCCGTGTACCTAGAAATGCGTGCCTTACGCTTTGCAATTGTTTTCCCCTCGTATTAGCTATGTTTGGGGCTGTAAAAAAAGTGGTGTTCTTGCTGGTATTGTTGGATTGCAGCTGGTGTTTTTAGGTGATAAATTTTCGGGCTCTTTTACGGTCATTTTTACGAAGTTTTATGGACATTTCCTCGCGTAAATGCTCCTTGCCAAATCTGGTCATTAATGTTAAATTTTTGACTGTTTATAGGTGTCTCTAAGCTGCGTATATATAGTTGTTGCGAAGCTTAGGACGTAAGGAAAGACTTTCATGAAGAAACTTTGAGCAATTGGGCAATTGTTTGGAAGGTATGTTAAGGCTAAGCTCCGTCCCTCCTTTTAGCACAAATTTTGGGACATTTCCCAAAACGTCAAATGCGATATCTTACTATTCTGTTGCTAGAAATACCTTCTATGAAAGGCTTTGGGATTGCAGCTGAGTTATTTTCATGATAGTATAAGGTTGAAATTCCATTCGTTCGCTTAAACTGAACTTTCAATATCTACATATCATTTTGTCAGTTTTCCCAACTACCTATTCATGTGTTTGAGGTAATTATTTTCTTGGTGTAGTGCGATTAAAATATATATAGAATGTGAAAGGAATGTAGTATGCATAAACAATCCTTCTTCCATACAAAAATATAATTGAAGCATTTAGCAAGTAACGCGTTGGTTTCCAATAGTGAAATGTTCCTATTTAAACTACTAAAGCGCTTGATCCTGTTTAAATACTTTCCTTTACTAATTGACATGGGACCAAGTATAAGCATTACCCAAAGCATCTATTTGAACATTTTAAAAGTTAAGGCTTCACTCTAAATGTTTGTTTAAGTTCCCAAACTTATTAAGAAGACATATAAGATTCCACGAGTCATGTGTATATGCTATGACGACGATTATGATGTTACGAGAATAAGTGTACAATGAGCCAATATTGGCTAAATGACAATAATTATGATGCTATGAGAATAAGTTTACCAAGAACCAAGATTGGCTAAGTTCTTTCTATGGTCTACTATGTGCAGTCAACATTCATATCATACATTGCACGTTATGCATGGACTTCGAGCTATAATCGAAGGTGTGGGGCCTATTTGCCCAAATATATATATGTATATGGTAAAGATGGCCACAGGTTGGCAGATATGATGCCGGTTAGCTACTGGAAAGGACCACCATTGCTAGCATTTGGTTGGGTATGTCATGAATTTGCATATATATATATATGTATGTATATGTATTCACGACATGTGATACTCGAGCATACAATGCGTATTTGATCACTAGGAAGTTGTTTATTTGCCATTAAGGCTACTTGCATTTTGGTTACAAGTGGTATTTCTATTAACCTTTTTACTACAATTATCTATGATTTTACTTCCTGCCTTGCATACCAGTACATGTTTATTCGTACTGATGTCCCTTTGTCTGGGGACACTGCATTTTATTTCGTGCGTGCAGGTTTAGGTAGAGGTTTTGATTTACCCCTCCACTAGGAGCCCCATTCAACTATGAGTTGGTAAGCTTCATCTCTTTCTAGAGCTTTCACAGGATGTTTACTTTTTATTGTACAGTTGGGTAAGTCGGGGCCCTGTCCCAACAGTGTTAGTGATTCTCTTAGAGGCTATTGTGGACATGTTATTGTAGGTTGGTTCTTTTGTATCTTTTAGTGAAGTCATCAGATTGACCTGTATATATAGTGTGTGCCTGTATCTCTACTGTTACAACCTTGTCGGCTAACTAATACTCCATGATTTTGGTTTATCTATCTTGATGTACAAGATTTACTATTGACCAGGTCATAACCTAAAATATCCAGGCTTAGTCTTTCAGACGTTATATTGCCTGATTTTCTTCTGGTCCATAGTTTAGTTAACTAGCATGTTTAGTGGCTTACCTAGCCAATAACGGTATCAGGTGTCAGTCGCGCCTCCCCTCCCTTTGGGGCGTGACAAGATCAATGTATGTGACACTGCATTTTTCTACACTTTGGCGCTTTCAACACTGTTATTTTCCATCTCATTCTCCCTTTCTCCTATATCAAGCTTTTCTGGGTGCCTTATTCTTACCTTTTAGCTTTTTGCCTTTTATTTTCACAACATTTTTCTTTTAATCTCATTACTTAGGCATCACTCATTTTTATTGCACCCAGTACACATATTTTCTCCTTTTCCAGGTATCTCTCATTTTCACCCTCATTTTACGTTTTCCCTTACACTAACCACCTCAATTTAGGCGTTTGTCCTGAGTCGAGGTGCATAATATCCAACCTAGGAACCAGTGCTACTTTTTGTAGCCACCCTCAACTTAGGCTTTTTGTGTCAGTCAAGGTACACAATGCTCAAGGAAGGACTAGGGCCAATTTCAAGATTTTACATCTAATAAGGCTAGTTCACTTAGGTTTTTACAAAGAAAAGGTACATGTAAGGCCGAAACATTACGATCAAGGGATATTTCACACATTTGGTTGGTTATTTAGGCTAAGTGGACTATTATGAACTGCGACCTAAGATCTTTTCCTAACCAACTAATATGCAGTCTAAGTCAGAGTTACAAGGCAAGTTCTGAACTGAAACACAATACATGAATTTAGAAAGGTAAGTTCACACTCACATGGAACTGATTATACTATCAACACAGACTCTCAGATCATGCTTTTCATCTCAATTTTATCCTCACTTATTAGAACAAGAATTGTCAACACAATTAAACATGCATGGTTGCTATCTAGACTAACTGACAAAATTTTTTGGTGGGTATTAATTTTGACATAAATGCATAAAGACACATATATGCCATAAATATCAATACTATATGCTGCCAATACTACCTACACATCCTAAATATGCCCATTCAACAGAAATAAAAATCTAGGGGGAAAAAGAACACAACAAGAAAACTGCTAGGATCCAAAATTTGGGATAGTTATAGGCCAAAGCTACTCAAATTTCACTGAGGGCTATAACTACCCAAACCCCATGGAATAAGAGGTGCATTGTCCTTAATGCACACCAAAACTGCAAAGTAAAGTACCCCGGGTCAAAAAGAACATACCTGGGTGCCTAAGTGACAATATTTGACTAAGTTTTGCCACCCTCAACCTACCTGGTGGCCTCATCACTCCTCCTCCTGCCTCGAGAGCATCATGACAAGATCTAACTCCTGATCCTCTATCATCCTCGCATGCAATCTCACTATATGAATCATCATCAGTGCAGGGCCTCTTCTTGTGGGAAGGCTATGAAGGCTCCTCAAGAGCAAACAAATCCACCACCAGCCCCGATAGTGTAGTTTGTGGGAATGCCATCGGTGCGACAAAAATTGCTGTTATGTCAGCCCAGAGTTGATGAATCTCCATCTGTAGGGCTGTCATATCTGCTCGCCATACTGTACTTAGGCTCTATTAGACTTGCAAATCAAAAGCATCAATGCGGGCATCCACGACTATAACGGTTCTAAATAGTAATGATCATAAATGCTGCATGTGTCCCTCAGACTCCGTAATATCCTAGAGAACCTAAGGCCTAATTTTCTGAAGTAACCAAGTCAACTGGGACTCAGTGTGAGCCAGTCCTGTGCCATATCCTGGATGGACGCCATCGATACATAAACCACAGCGGGTGCTGTCTATGTAGGAATGACCTGTGATGCAAGCGTAGTAGTAATGGGCCGCCTATCCACATCTATCTCAGTCTGTGGGGGCCTCTCCTTGGTAGTAGTAGCAACAGTAGTAGTAGGTGGGACCTCAGTAGGTTTTGCTCAGTTGTGAACATCTCGGGCATCTGAGCTGGCTAGTACCGTGCTCGCCGAAGTGCCACCAGGTTATTTTCAGCCTTGATCAAGCTGGCATCCAGAGTACACTGGAACTTAATCAGTGAGTCCAGCTTGTGTAGACTCTCCAAACCCAACTCTAGACAAAGACTGTAGATCAAGCAAGGAAAAGGAATGGAGGTAGACCTCTTCAAGGCCATCTCGTGGATTTGATCTGCGATGAGACTGACCCAACCAATCTTATAGCTAGCCAGGATGCTGGTATCAGAACGGAACAGTTTGGCATTGAGGTGTTATCTGCAAGCATCGGTTAGATCTGTGACTTCACAACAACACACCAAAATTTGGCGGGGAAGCTAGGGGAGGCCTTCACAATAGCCTCAAAAGAAGTGGCAATCCATGCATGTTCTAAGCCCTGCTCAGCAATCTGTGTTGCCACCCATCTTATCATGTCAGATCTGTGGCTTTGGTCTCTCATCTGACCCTTTTCCCTAGTCTGTTTCAACCAGCGGTCATACTTTGCTGTGGATTTGGGGGCTGGGAACTTAGGCCCAAACAACATATGGCAGATGGTAGTCTCTGAAGTGTCTACTTACCGGCCCCTCACTCTAATGTGTGTTAGTCTGGGCTGAGCAAGGGGCTTCTTCCCTTTGGGAAGAGTGCTGAATACTGTGGTGTATAAGATGCATAGAACTCCCGAACTATGGTCGGGGAGTGCTTCACTATTGCTTTGGTAAGCCACTGGGCCCTCTATGTAGATGTCCCGTATGCTCTCAACATACCACTGACTAGTGAGAGCGTCTGGAGGTGAGGTGATGTCTGAGTTGGTGCGACAGAGGACTCTTTCTCCGACTCATCGCCAGATCCTGACTCTGAATATGACTCCTCTCTGGACGGAGTCATCTGAATAGAGCTACTATTGTTGTTGTCTCCCTTATCAGACTGGGGAGTGCGAAAGACAATAGCCTAGGTCTGGGCCTGCCCAAGTTTGGTGGCAACTTGTGTCTGTAGTCTATTAGCATCCGAGTTAGGTCAGACGCCGAGCTCCTCAATTGATCCACTAACCTCGGGGTATCCTGCTCCCCTGAGGTCTCATCCCTGAGCCTCCTATGTATGGATCGGATTTCATCACATCTCATCTTTGGGGGCATAGTACCTGAAACCTACCAAAAGTCAAGAAACAAAAAGCAGGATTAAATCAGACTTGGTCATAGAAGAGACTACGAAGGCACTTCTATGAAAAACTACGAGCCGTAGAAGACTCTCGTAGAAATAGTGTCCACAATTTTTGATTACTGGAATGGTATCTTTAAGACTAAGTAAGACTCGTAGAAGACTGAGTTGTAGATGTGTTCTAATGTTACAGGTAGGGATCTACGAGACCTGTCTATGAGTCGTAAAATATTCTATGACTCGTAGAAAGCCTCGTCTGATCGATTCTCAAAAACTTTAGGTTTCTGTATTTTCATACGAGGGGTAATTACAGCTCGTGGAAGTTTCCATGGGCTGTAAAAGACCCTCGTAGATCGGAAAACCCAACATCCTGAGTTCTAAGTCTATCAATATGGACCCAATACAATATTTTCAACAACATTTTCAGCACCAAAGCAATACTCACACACCCCCACATGACTTAAATCAAACACCCAACACCCCACATGTAAAGTTTATCATACACCCCATCAAATATCATTTTACATGTCTTCCCAAGCTAACCGACCCCTTTTGAATGATTTAGCATCGAGTTCTACATACACATGCCATCACACATCGAATTTTCAAGCAGATAGTCAATTCAATACAAACGGTATGTGATGACATGGATTTCAAACACATCATTCAAACAAAAATACAAGGCCATTCACACCACTTTGCGACATTTACACATATTCACACATTGACGCTTATTTTCCTTAATTCAATTTTTAAACACAACAATGGCATACACAGGTTCATTCATCGAATTACGATGCCCATCAACTAATTTCAACCTAATCATATATTTTTTATGATTAAAAGGGGTTTTAAGACAAAAAATTTACCAAATTGAATGACCAAGATGTAGAATTGAAGGAGGAAACGATGAGGTGGAACCCTAGGAATGTTAGAAAGTTGGCCGAAAAATGGTGGGGTGGCTGGTCTCCGTGGTCAAAGGAATAAGGGAAAGGGGTCCCTGGGTTTGTCTTGTAATTTTGGGAAAGAATGGGGTCAAAATAATTTGACCCCATTATTTATATGTTGACCGGGTTGGTCAAAGCTAATGGGCCCAAGCTCTACGAAACCTCGATTATGAACCGTAGTTGATTTTACAGCCTATAAATCATGGTCTCGTAGAATGTCCAAACCCTAGTTTTGAGGACTAGATTTCACGGGCTTGTCCACAAGTCATAGAACAGGATATGACTCATAGAGTTGGTCGTAGAAACCCCAACAATTAGTCAAAAATTAGAAAACTTACCTGGGGTCCACAAGCCTCATTCACGACCCCTAGTATTGCCTACAGACCATAAAGTTAGCTTGTGGATTGGCATGCATAACTTTTTGCTCACTACAAGTGTTCTACGAGTCAGTGTACAGGTCATGGATTAACATATTACTCGTAAAACTAGTCATGGAAGTACTTCTTGATGCCTTTTCAACCAAGGATGGCTGACTTAGTCATGTACTTGCACATTCTTCATAGGACACACTATTACCCTATATGCAACCAGTCCAATGTCCAAAATTACAACCACAATGCAAAAAATTAAACTACCTACAATTCGAAAAGCTAAAAATAAAACACAACTACAACTATTACATCAAATATCTTGGTTGCCTCCCAAGTAATGCCTGATTTAGTATTGTTGCATGACTTGGATATCTTGGTTACTTAGACTTCACCAAGTGCCCAAACATCCTTCTTCAGGTCATCTGGCCTCTTCATCGACTGACAGATATTGAAGACAACTTCTTCATCTTTCAATCTAAACCTGAGTTGGTTGGCTTCATATCCACTAGTGCTCAATCAGTGGCCAGGAAGAGCCTTCACAAGATGATTGGGACTTCAAAATTGACTTTGAAATCTAGGATCACAAAGTCTATGGGGAATATGAATTTCTTAACTTTGGTGAGCATGTGATAAAGTATCCCCACAAGCTTCTTCATCATGCAGTCAGCCATCAACAATCACATGCTCGTCGGAGTAGGGGATTCCAGTCCTAGCTTCTTGAAAACCGCAAGGGGCATTATATTTATGCTAGCATCAAGATTACACAATGCCCTTGTGAACACCACATCTCCAATGATTCAGTTATGGTAAAAGCGCCGGGATCTTCTCGCCTTTGCACCAAGGACCTTATGGCAATTCCACTACAATGTTGAAGCTCTTGGGAGAGCTCCTAACTCACAGTGCGCTTCTATGTAACCATGTCCTTCATAAACTTTGCATACCCTGATATCTTCTCTAATGCCTCAATAAGAGGGATGTTTATGGAGAATTATTTTAGCATGGAGACAAAGTGTTTGAACTTTCCCTCCTCTTTCTTTTTGATTTTTTAAGGGAAGGGAGGAGGAGGTCTAGGAATGGGCTTCAGCTTCTATGGGCGTCTGTAGCATCACTCACCCCATCCTTGACATGATCATCTCCGTTATTAGCATTCTTGATCTCAACTGTCTCCTCTCATCATCATCTGCTAAAATAGGAGGATCAATGATACTCTTGCCACCATGAGTAGTAACTGCCATGCACTACCCCTAATTCTTTGGGTTTTGAACTATGTTTCTAGGCAGTGTACCTCTCTGATGCTGGTTGAGTTAAGTTGACACTTGACCAAACTATTGCTCAAGCTTTTTGATAGAAACATAATGAGACTCGATTTTCTGATTTATGCTAGTGATGTCACATTTCATCCCCCTCAAGGTCTCATCCCGTGTCTCAGCTTTTTTCAATAGACGGTTAAAAGTATCCTCAACTCTGGAACTACTAGTACCAGTATTATGATTGTGTGGTGGCTCATAAAGACAGTTTCTATAGCCATCTCTACGACCCCAATTTGCATCTTTGTCCTGCCCTCAATACTTGTTGTAGTAACTTTCATGGTTGTCTCTGAACATGCCATCATTGTTATAGTTCCGACCTTGGTTTCCTTGACCTTGGCGCCAATAGTCCTGATTGGACCCTTGGGCGTTGGTTCAGAAGCCCCTCGTCTGATCAGTAATAAGGCAAAGTGTTCTCCTCATAGTAGGGACCCTCGTATATGGGTACTCGCGGAAGCTGATGAAAAACTACTGTAAGACCCCACATCTTAGGTGTACTAGTCCTATACATACATAACATGATATGATTCGGTAGAAGGAGCACCAACTTTAAAAGTGCCTAACTTTTAGATTGGAGGGATATATTTACATCTAAATGGTTAAAACGAGTGAGTATAAGTTTTAAGCCAAGTTGAGGAGATCACAACCTTAAACAAAGTGAAAAAGAGTGAGGTGCTTGTAGGACTTAGGAAGCTAACAGGTGAGTCACCTACACTCTTAGCTTAAATAGGTAAGGTAGAAGGAGACGAGGCCCAACACCGAATCTGTTCAAGTTCGATAATGAGTAAAGCGTAAGTTAAAGGTGTAATTTTAGCCCATTTTGTAGAATTATAAAGGGGAAATATTTTCAGCCCAAGATGAATAAAAAATGGCCCAAGTACATTCAAAACCCACTTGACAATTTGGGCCCAAACTAAGTGAAGATAAAAGAGTAAAATGGGCAGCCAAAGCCCATCTAATCGGAGCCCAATAAGGTCCAAGTGAAAGGGACAAGCAGGTGCATCACCACCTTGGTAAAATGTAGCTTAAAACTTAAGAGAAATTCGGCCAAGAGTGTCCCTATAAAGGGTTTAAAAACCAGCAACTCCAAGCCATTTAACATAGACCAAACATAAGATTTTTAAAAGTTTTTCTCCTTGGTCTCTATTGACTTTGCAAAGAAGCCAAAGCACACCTTTAGGATTCTTGAAGAGGACCTGATCCTTGAAGGCTAAGGTAAGTAGAAGTATCTATGGTTTAGTATAATTTTACCATGAAAAACATGAGGAGTATACTGATTATACTTGTGCTGGAATTTTGGATAGCATGTGTTCCAAAGATTGTTGTACACTTTTCTTGTTTATTAAGAGGCTTTTCTCTTCTTGGTTGGATAGATTATAAAGTAAGGTTTATATTTTTAAAAAGTTTTAGTTCTTTAGTGATATAAGAAGTCTGCTGCACCATTTTTATCTTCCACAAAAATGAGTTTTTGTATGATAGCTTAACTGCGCTCTTAGTAGGAACTTGTGGACCGGTAATTGGGAATTGTTGTTGCACGTCTTCCATCTACTTTGAGACTGTTTTTGGACTGTTTTAGGGCTATTTTTATGTGTAAATATGTTGGAGATAGTTTGGTTGAAGCTGAAACAAGTTTGGGATTGTTGACTTCGAAATATAGCGAGAAGACGTAATGTTATGCTGCCTACTTATGTATTGTGTAGAATTGTTATGTGTTGTGCTTTGTGAGATATTGTAACACTGTTATGGGACTAAAACAAGCTATACATGACATGTACATTATAATGTGTACTAGAAATTATGATTAGAAGTGGAAAGTTTGAAAAAATACTCTTGGGTTAATAATTACAAGCTTACCGCCTGAGGGTTTTTATATGAGATTCGACTACCAAGACGTGTTTGTTAGCTTCTAATACTAGTTTTATTACCTACCCTACTGTAGATAAATATTTGGGTGAAAATGAGGTTCCTTTGAGGCAATAACGACGTAGTACAATAAGGTATGTAGGGCTACTCGTTTTCATCTTATTTGGCATGAAATCTAGGTTCTTCCTTGGAACCTAGAGGTGCTTACAAACTCCAACATAATTAATAACCATGCCTCCACTGTTTAAAATGTTCATATATTCACATACATAGCCATTTTCGAATCTGCATACCTACTTTGGATATGAAGATACATGTGTTCCTTTTTGCTAAATAAAGTCCACGTGTTGTTTCATCCCCTACGCATTTCATTAGTTGTGGAACCTACTCTTTTCATTGTGGTATTGTCTTTCCTGTTTGTTTACATATCACATGTTATATCTATAGTCCTATAGCTCTAAATGTTATGACCATAAAAAATATAATCGTAAAAGTAAATAAAAGAGAAATCAAAGTTGCTTACTGATGGGTTGTAACCCAGGGGCTGGAAGAATCACCTCGCATGGGTCGGGGTGAAAGGAAAGCCTAGCATGGGTCGATCCCCATAATGATTTACCACTGATCAACTAGTCATTTGTATTATATACTATGCTCAGATTATACAGTAAAGAAACGTAAAGTAATAAAAAAGACATAAAGTACATGATTACACATTATGACTAAAGGTGGTCTCTTATCCTTACACACCAGTGTATGATTTCATTTGAGTTCTTATTTCATATATAGTACTTCCTGACTTACATATTCAGTACATTATCTTGTACTTACGTCCCACACGAAGGACCTGCATTTTATATTGCAGGTACAGGAGCTAGTAGATCTCCCCAGTAGGAGTACAAGATATCCAGTTACTGTTACTGAGCTCTAGGTTGCTTCGGGGCTTTCTGTGTCTAGAGCTTATATTTTTGTATTGTATAGTTGATCATGAGTCGGGGCCTGTCCTGATCAGAGTCGGGGCCTATCCTGATCCTTAATAGATACTGATCCTTATCTACAAACTTTGTAGACTATGTAAAGTAAAGTGTGGTCATGTATCGTACTTTAGACATCGTGGCTCCAACGGCCTAGTCATATGTATTTCCTTTTCGCTTTTTATTACTGTCTACTTTCTTGAAAGCATGCTGAATGTGGAAACCGCTAATAATGTTCATAGAAAGTTCATGGTTATATGTTGGTTCTCCCGCGCCTTGTTGGTAACAGGTGCCAGTCCGTCTCAATGGGACTTTAGCCGTGACAACTGCATTAACTTATTCTTTATTCTGCTTTATCATCACCTCCATACTTGTATGGATTTGGGAAAGTTCTTGCATAATCTCCTCATTTATTTCAGCTTGGTCCAAAACAATACTGACAACGCACGAACTTTTGGTAGATGACTTGTCTCTTTACCCCCATGCACGATTTGTCTTGACCACCCTTTCCATCCTCTCAACAATCTTGCAAATGGTTGATCTAAGAACATGCCGCCCAGGATAGTATCAGCACATTCCTGACAATTCACGTCCAGGGCATGGTAGAAGATCTCCACCAAGGCATCATCAACAATTTTGTGGTCTGGGGCACTCCTTAAGCACTTTGTAAATCGCTCCCATGTAGTACTGATCAAGTCACCAGGAAGTTGCTAAAAGTTATTGATTTGATCTTTCAACTTAAGCTTCTTCAATCTTGGGAAGTACCTCTTTAATAAGGCCTTATGCAACTTAACCTTATTGGTGATCGAACTTTGTAGGAGCTCGGATAGCTATAACGCTGAATTGCCTGTCAGAGAGAATAGGAAAACATGAAGTCCCACAACATCCATAAACAAATTTTGTGTTCTTATTACAGTCTTTCAGACAAACGCAATATTGTGTAGATGACTATGCAGATCCTCTGATGGTAGGCCGTGAACAATCCATGGTTTTGCAGCATTTGAAGAAACCAACTCAAGACTATGAACTTTGTGTCAACCGATAGTAGTGGTAACACAATGGCTCCAGTAACCTCCATAGCCATTGGGTCTAACCGATATAGGTGCCATTGATAAGCTTCGACATTGAAGTTTTGTGGCTGTGGAGCAATGTCCTCAAGAGGAGGTGGGTTGTCGATATTCATATTTTCATTCTCATTTAGATTCAAAGCTGCATTTGCTGCATTATTTGCATTACCTTGGGCCATCCTTCTTAATCTTCTCTGGATCTTTGGGTAAAATAGAGTTAAGAGAATGACCCAATTTCACGTATTGGGCATACACAACACATGTACCTTGAAATAAAGTAAAAGCAACAAAAATGTAAAATATGGAAATAAGGATGTATTGCCAAACTACTTGAATTAGACAAGTCTAGCGGCACCAAAATCTTCATGTCGCCTAAGCTACACCTCCTTTTTGAGGCTAAATCAATCGTTTTCAAGATTTATAATCTAACCAAGGTTAGAGTCGAATCCCACAGGGAATATAGTATACTTAGAAGAATTCAATGCAATTCAGGTTGATTAACCAACTTATTTCCCCAAAGGGTTTTTTTGCAACAATTATAAAAAGTAATCCTAAACTAAGACAAGAGTTAAACAAGCATGAACAGTAACTTGTGTTCCTCCCTAACTCAATATGACCAAATAATAGAATTCTTTTCCAGTGTATAACATACCAAATGGTAAGTTAAGTTCACCAAACCCTTTGACCTAGGCGAGAGGTGAATTGCACTACGTGATTTGATCCATCCCCACAGTGTGACATTACTAAATCTTACCTATTATTCTAGTACAACCTTCCCTAACCTAGTTCGACGATTAGACGAGAAACGTCAATCAAATCCTATTAATTAATCTATTCTATTCATTACAACTTTGATCTAGTCAGTAACACTAGGTGAGTTCTAATATTGGCAACCATTAGAAATCATTCTATACTAAAAGAATTAATTAATACATACATGCACACTTTTCAGGAATTATGAATTATCCAGTTTCACCTTTCATCGTTCTCACAACCCTAGTTGTGGATTTAGCTACTCATGATCAGTGTAAATACAAGACTTATAAATTTGACTAACATGATTAAGCACTTACAGAAGAGAATTAAGCACAAGAAATCCGAACTCTTCAATAAGAATCACAAGATTAAAATCAAAAGATGAAATAAAGTTTTACAAGTGTTTCTCAAGCTCCCTAGTTTTCTATAACCTCCCTCTGTTGTTGCCTTAAAAAATTAACCTAAAAACCTATTTGTTGTGTTCAAAATACAAAACCAAAATAGAATAGAATAACTGGGTCGGCAACCTCTACGATAGCTTCTACGGGCCATATAATGTTTTACGGCCTGTAAATGGGCTTTCGTGGATCGCTTCTCTAAATCTGGGGCTGACTTCTATGCCACCTTTTTATGGCCTGTATAAAGTTCTACGGCTCGTATGGGATTCATCTGATAACTTTTCAGCTATTCCCACTTTCTAAGCCTTAGGACACGACCCCAAGTCCAGGGCTTGTCTGCATATTCATAGACTTAACTATAGAAAATCACCCTTCATTGGAATTGTACACGAAACCATCTTTATGGACCGTAGGATACTCTACGACTCATAAAGAGTCTTGTGAATCCTCTACTTCAACAAATTCTATGCACTTAGCCCAAAAATTGTGCCAACCCTGTAATCCTGCAAAACAAACATTAAAACACATAAATTCTACCTACATCGCATTGGGAACACACAAAATTCAAAAGTTTCAAGCATTAAAAGTGCTGTATTTTGATAGCACATCACTCACCGATAAGTGCTTAAAAGCCATATCAGAGACATTATATGATCACATGCCATGTAATAACTATACTTGCTTGAAATCATAGTCATAATCATAATTGGGTAGTAACCCACATCATAAATCTCATGAAAATACTTATTCATTCATGAATATGCCACGAGGAATGAAGGAATAGCATAGGTATAACTAAAACATTATAATAAGATAATATCATAATGAATCCATGAATAAATTAAGAATTAAAGCATACTTGAAATTACCCTTGCATAAATTCATAAGTTAAAGGGGCATGCATATTCAATTCTTCATAAACTCTAGTAATTCATAATAATAAGATTTAAATCATCACAAAATCAATAATTAACTTCAGCCCATAGCAAAATTTCAACAAATTAAAACTAATTTAAAAGACCCATTCACAAATCATAAAATTAAAGAAATAGATTTTTGGGCCTTCATGATTGGATGGGAATCATAAAATCAATCCAACATGCCTTGAAGAATTAGGATGAAATTGACTTGAATTGAAAGCCCCCTTGAAATCCTAGCTTGAATCTTCAAAGCTTTGACTGAATGGAGTCCTAGGAGATAGATTTTCTTAGAGTCTAAGTGTTTAAAATGACAATGAATAGTAATGAAGAAGTATAGCTGATTTAGGGGTTTAGGATAAGTGAAAACGTCATAAGACCCTTAAGGTAAATCAAAATTATGAGAAGACCATTAATGAAGCGGACTTAAAATTTGTCCAAGGCACTCGTACAAATGCTCCACGGTCCGTACAAAGCTCCAGGGACCGTACAAGTGTCGGTGAAAGGGTCCCTTTTGACATTTAAAAATTTTTGTCTAAAAGTATTTCCACTGAAGGCTTCACGGTCCGTGAAACTCTCTGTGGTCCATGGTAAAGTCCATGAAACGTTCCAAGTTCCGCGATGGTACTTACATACTTAGAAAACTTTTGCACAAAATCCTTCCACGTGCACCCACCATGGTCAGTGGTGGGTTGTACAGTCCGTACAACAGCCCTTGGTTGCTGCCTTAGCCATAATAGTGGCTTGAAGGAAAGGTCACTTTCCAAGAATCTCTTTCACATCTAGTGGTGAGGACCACGAGCCGTGAAAGGCACCATTGATGGCCACTTGGCCTTGAACCTCTTCTGAAGCCACAAAAAGCCACGAAAATGGCTAAGGGTCACCCCAGGGCTGCCTCCAAAGCTCGTGGACCTCTCCATGGCTCGTGGAGGTGACCCTGGAGAGGCACCTTGGCCAAAAACGTTGGACACCCAATTTGTACGCATCGTTAAGGCCTCCCTAGGTCCAGGTCCTTACATTATTGCCGGCGAGCCGAGGTAATATGCTGGGTAATTAGTTTTTGGTCGAGGTTATTTTTTGTCGGGTGGGCATTGGACGAGGTCATTGCCAACAATATTCATGGATACATAGTCCTGGTATGGCCCCCATAGGTTTTGATAAGAGTTTATTAGCACATGTGTATCGTAGGACATACATGCATTATGATTGACTGATAATATCATAGCATTTCATAATATCATAATATGCGTAACTTGAAGGTCATAAATAATTCATAAAATCAACCCTAAATAGGATTGCATGCACATTCAAACCAATAATTCACAATTTCCAACTCAAATCATGTATAATGATAAACATAGGAAGTACCCATAATGAAATCAACCTTGAAATTAAAGGGTTTAGTTGAAAAGGATTTTGGACTCCATGGATGTAACCCACATACCTTGAGGTCTTGAAGAAGATGAAAGAAGTTTGGGAGAATCTTGAAACTTGGTCTTTAATGGAAGAGCCTTGAAACCCTAGAAACTTTGGAGAATTTGGCGGAGGAATTTTAGAGAGGAATTTTAGGAGTTTTAAAGAGTCAAATAGACCTAAAAATGATGGAATTTTTGATATTCCTGTATATAAGGGTTAAGGGATTTGTCGTAATTGCCCTTACTTAAATTTAGAATTTTTTTGTTATGGTGCAATGGGACTGTGATGAGGACTTGTTCCGCCGTAGTTTATTTTCACACGAAGTTTCATTTTCTCCTTTTTGGCATTGGGATGAGTCTCAGTCATTTTCACACTGAAATTGACCCTCTTTATAATGCAGAGATGTCGCGAACCCTTCTAGAAAGTGCACTAATATGCAAAAACATATTTTTTGATATGGTTGAATTAATAATCGAATGAAACCATTTTTTCATAGACTTTTACTTTCTGAACAAGAATACGGCCTCGAATTTGCAAAAAGCATATAAAAGATGCATGAAACAAGGAATCAATTCTAAGGTACCCTAAGGCCCTTGGGAGGTGTTACAATATCTCCTCTTGGGAAAATTCGTCCCCAAATGTGATGGAAATATGCTCGAGAAGAGTAATTAAATAAATTTTAAGATCCACTAAAGCGAGCTATTAAGCAACCTCTAATAATGATTGTTCTAGAAGCGATCCTCTACTATCGGTGACCCCTATTTCTTATAATGGCACATAGTTATGAGACAATTGGATTCTACTAACGGTCTCTTACCTAGCTATGGAGAGTATCTGCATCTATCCCAAGGTCCGCTCGATGCGAAGTGTGACCCTCACAGAATGACCATAAACTTGAATCATAGAATCATGTAGTAGGGAGAGGTATTCGAATAACCTATCCCATAAACATATGGAACATTAATCATTGTCATAAGGATAGCTCCTGTATCTCAGCTAAGCCTCTACTATCGGCTAATATCATAATCTTGGCTAAGCCTCTACTATGGGCTAGTATCAAAATCTTAGCTAAGCCTCTACTATCGGCTAACACAATCATCATAAGATTTGCTAGGTGGAGGACTTATACCTCAATCATTGATAATATTCGGGACATATAAAGAAAGAAATTCACAATCTTACATAAATTTTCATAATATTCTCATGATACCATGAGATAAATGTTGACTCTTAACACTTAGGACTCTTATGTTCTTATATAGCATGGATTGAGGCTTCCTTCTTTTACAAAATATACTCTTCATCTAGCTTAGGTTCAAAACATGAGACTTGCATGCTTAAAAACTCATAATCATGAAATGCACATGATTTAGACTTGATTCATAAATAACAATAATAAAGAAAGTATGAACTAAAGTAAAACCAACCAACTCTGCATCATCTTCAAAACCCAATATCCTATAAATAGGGAAAATCACAATTAGTAATGAAATCATGGATATTACTAGTTACTCATGTATAAGAGTATTAGGATTAAGATAGTTTAAGGAACTGATATCATCATCTTCATATCTCCAAATTAGCTCGTATATAAACCTCAAATAAATTCATAAGTTTAAAGTAAGACAACTTAGTTTATAGTTTTTCATGTATATAAGTAGTAGGATTCCTCAATTTCAAATCAATTTTAGAAGATCCATCAAATATCTATAGGAATTCAAGACATAACATTCTTATCTTGGTATTAAACATTATTTCATAATGATAAAGGCTAATAAACATCAATAAGTTCATAATACAAGTATTTGGAGTCATTCAAATCAACCCAATATGATTCTTGTAAAACCCTAACTTGAAGGTCATGATTTTAACATAATATGCATCATAGATCATAACATAACACTCATATAATTAAGAATGCATCATAAGTTACATGATTAAACCAACTTCCCAAAAACGTCACAACATACGTGAACCATGGCTCAAATTTAAAGTAGAGAAACTTGAGCTTTGTGAAGGGAAGGGATTCCAAATCAAACCCACATACCTTAGCCAAAGATTGATGGAATAAATCACTAATTTTGTTGAAGAAACCCAAAACCCTAGCCTTGTGTTCAATGGGGGACCTTGGGATACTTGAGAGGAATTTTTTGAGTTAGGTTTTGAAGAGTGGTTTACGATTAGGGTCATTTAGTGTAGTTTTAGAATGATATAGGGCGTGTGGGAAGTCAAAACAACGTGGGATTGGGCTTAGAGTGTGAGAAAAGGTCAAACACTCATTTTTAAAGGGGGCTAGACTATTTTAGAAACCCCGTTCATGGGCCGTAAGTCATTCCATGGCCCGTAGGGTGGGTTGTAGAAGTTGACAGCTTAACGATGCTTCAGTAAAATGGGCATAACCTTTTTGTCCGAACTCCAAATGAGGTGAAAAAAGTTGTGTTGGAAAGATAATTCAAAGAACTTTCATTTGGCAGGTCTTACAGAACCTAATTCAAAGTGTTCTAGGAGATACAATGATTTGAAGTTGACACATATATGAACTCACACTATAACTTAGGCGGTTCGAATCGTTTGCACTCGACTTGATGAGAGAGAGGCTTGGCATTGCTTGAAGGGTCATGGAAGGGCTAGATGAGACTATTAAGAGAATAGAAAAGATTAGAACTTTATTTTATATAAATCCACTGGACAAGACCACGAGACCCCATTTATGGGTTTGGTCCATTGTATGGGCTGTAGATGGTGTTCGTCTGATCAGAAACCCCTCCTTCGATTCTCATTCTACGATAGGGTGTATGAATCTTACAAGGCTTTATGGGTCATCTGATGTGTTGTAAATTGAACTCCTGAAAGATCCCAAATTTCATCAAGTCTGCCCAGGCTCCACGAATCCTCTTACAGACTGTACTCCAACTTATGATCCATAAACCCCTTCGTAAAATCATACAGTTCCAGAATTTGAAAGCTTATTTTCCTGGCCTCACTCAACGGGTTGTAAGTTGCCCTCGTCCAATTACTCTATGGAATTTTTTCGACCAATCTTCCTGCACACGTAGGCCCTGAGTATGAGGTGTTACATTATCCCCCCGGGAACATTCGTCCCCGAATCTTTATCAAATTAGCGCAAAAAGAGGGGAATGAACATAAAACAATCCTTCATAAATGCGACATGCAAGCCAAACATAATTTTCATGCAAACTTTTAAATCAATAATATAAGCGTTACTCTGAATGCGCATATAACATATTTTCATAATTGCACATGAGATTCTAGCTATGAACAAACCCCAATAACATGCATGCACTATAATCGACAAGTTATGGTTAAAATAAAATGATGCACGAGAGGGAACATGAAAACTACCACTTTTTTTGCACCATAACGCAACCATTTGCACTAAAACATCAACTACAACATCATAATCATGAAACCGTCTAACATCAATCACTACCATATTTAGAAGGAACACACTCTTACCGAGTAGAGCATTCTGAGCTCTTTCTATTCCGTTTCTAGTGGTCATCGGGCAATCCCTTTTCTTGTGTCCTAGCTCACCACACTCGAAGCAACCTTCTTGTCCCAACAGTCACTTCCCTAAATGCATTCTACCACACTTGTCACAAATAGGATAGAGGTTTCTTTCCTTCTTGCTCTTAGGCTCCGAAGTCTTAGTAGATGATGATCAGCGCTCATTCAGATGGGCCTTTTTTGACTCTCTTGCATTCTTCCACATATTTTCTTCTTCAATTTATTCAATATAAGTCTTAAGCCTCAAAATATCCATCTTTTTTACTAGCATGGTAGTTCGACATTTTTGAACAAGTGAATCGGATAACCCCGACATAAATTTACTCGTTCTAGAACGGGGTCGGCAACCAATGATGGGGCATATTTGGAGCGTTGGGTGAAATTGAGGGAATATCCCTCACACTCATATTCCCTTGCTTAAGGTTGATGAATTCTGGCATCTTAGCTTCCCACAAATCCAAGGGGAAAAAGTGATCTAGACATGTATCCTTGAACTCTCCCCATGAAATGGGTCCTCGATCTTCATTCCACTCACTTTCCCATTACGTGTTCCATATGTGAGCCACCCCTTTTAGTTTGAAAGATGCCAACTTTGCCTTCTCCTCAGAAGTCACTCCCATAACGGCCAACACCTTGTGCACTTCATCCACAAATGCTTGAGCATTTTTCTCCACCTTTGATCCATGGAACTCGAGAGGGTTCATTCTAGAAAAGTCCCTTACCCTCGAGGCCGGAGTGGGAGCATTGGGAACATAGGCCCTTTGGTCGGCTTAGTTGGTTACATTTTGTGCTAACATAGTAAAGGAGCTTCGAAATTCCACATGAGTTACTCCTTCATCTCTTGGGACTTCATGCATCCTTCTTGGAGGCATTATCTAAAAACACGGTAAATGATCCATTAGATAAAGGGAATCTTAGGGCAACTCTAAGGCATGACATAGATCATGAAAGAAGTGAAACCATTCCTAAACACCTTATAGCCTCCTACTCATAGATGTGGCGCGCTTCACACCCATGTATAAGACTCTATTCGACAGGGTATGTTGGACTCCGCGGACCATTTCAAAACCTTGTTCTTTGATACCACGTTTGTAACAACCCAATCTAGGGGTTTAGTCATCACACGGCGAGTGAGACACCCAAAGGTACCTCACCTAAGCCATCTTATATATCATAAGCATTCAAAGGCATAAAACGCTAAGATGAAATAGAAAATGAGGTAATACGAGGCTAAGAGCCACAACTTAAAAATCATAAAGGAGTATACGAACCAAATACCATCATAAAATTTTTCCAACAATACCTATAACATGAACTTGGCTGAGGCTAAGACATTCAAGCTCACCCTCAAATACATTCATAGCAAAAGAAATATACAACTGGAAAATAGAATGTCTTATACATCAATCTGGAAAGAAACTAGGTTATTGTCCCCGAAATGGAGGACTCACCAACTCTTGTCTTCAATAATCCAAAGTTAGCCATGAGGAGGATATCGAGAAGCGCCAATCCCTATATGGTTAAATCATGTAAGCATAGAAGTATGCATTAGTACTTTGAATGTATTGGTATGTAGGTATGCAATGCATAACATAGAAATAAATAATGAGATGATTCATGCTAAGTCCCATGTTGAAAATCATACATTTATAAGGGCATTGGTAAGTCATAATCAAGTCAATATTATTTAAACATAAAGGACAACTTTAGAAGGAACATACTAGGATTCATGAATACGAAAAATCATTTACAATTAGAACATATGTATAGTGATCATTTAGACATTTACACTCATTATAGAATATGAAATATTGCACATGAGAATTAAAATAAATAACCCTTAATTGAGTGCATGACAAGTCAATAAAGTTAAATTAGTGAGAAAATACACATTGTTATAATAATTAAAATATTAATATTCTTGGGTGAACATAATATCACTTTACATGAAAGACTATTTTATTTTGAAAGAGAGATTCATAATCATAATGAAGACCACCTAGCACACTCGTAGACACAGTAATATACCTTTACGAGAAATACCATTTGAGCTTGTGAAATAATGAGTTATAGGAACTTTAAGACACTTTTCAACATAATATGAAGGAACCATCATAAATCATCAAAAAGGACACCTTGGGAACATGAGAAGTACATGAATATGTGTGAGAGCACCCTTTAATTGACATAAACCATGTGAGCTAAGTTATGGAGTCCCAATGTTTTCCATACACTAGAAGAAAGGGTGAATTCACTTGCCAAGATGACCTCTTAAGATGCCTAAGTGGGTCCACTAAAGCGAGCTATTAAAGCAACCTCTAAGAACGGTTGGTCTAAAAACCATTCTTTACTATCGGTGACCCCTATTTCCTACAACAATATGTAGTTATTGGACAATGAGATTCTACTAAAAGTCTCTTTCCCTAGCTATGGGGAGTATCCGCATCCATCCCAAGGTCCATTTGGTGCTAAGTGTGACTCTCACGAAATAACCATAAACTTGAATGATAGAATCATGTAGTATGGAGAGGTATTCTGCTAACCCATCCCATAAGCATTTAGAACATTAATTATTATAAAAAGGATAACTCCTATATCTTGGCTAAGCCTCTACTATCAGCTAGTATCATAATCTTGGCTAAGCCTCTACTATCGGCTAGTATCAAAATCTTGGCTAAGCCTCTACTATTGGCTAGCATCATCATCATAAGATTTACTAGGTGGAGGACTTATACCTCGATCATTCATAATATTCGAGACATATAAAGAAAGAAATTCATGATCTTACATAAAGTTTCATAATATTCTTATGATGCCATAACATAAATGTTGACTCTTAACATTTATGACCCTTATGTTCTTATATAGCATGAACGGAGACTTTCTTCTTTCACAAAATATACTCTTCATCTAGTTTAGGTTCAATACATGAGATTTGTATGCTTAAAAACTCATAATCATGAAATACATATGATTTAGACTTGTTTCATAAGCAATAATAATAAAAAAAGTATGAACTTAAATAAAATCAAGCAACTTTCCATCATCTTCCTGACCCAAAATCCTATAAGTAGGGAAAATCACAATTAGTCATGAAATAATGAAAATTACAAGTTACTCATGTATAAGAGTATTAGGATTGAGATAGTTTAAGGAACTCATATAATCATCTTCGTATCTCCAAATTAGCTTGTATATAAACCTCAAATGAATTCATAAGTTTCAAGTAAGACAACTTAGTTTCTAGTTTTTCATGCATATAAGTAGTAGGGTCCTCAATTTCGAATCAAGTTTAGGAGACCTATCAAATATCTCTAAAACCCTTGCTCCCAAAATATAGGAATTTAAGACATAACATTCTTCTCATGGAATGAAACATTATTCCATAATGATATAGGCTAATAATCATCAATAAGTTCATAATATCAACATTTGGAGTCATTCAAATAACCCAATATGATTTTTGTAAAACCCTGACTAAAAGGTAATGAATTTCAACTCAATATATATCATAGGTAATGACGTAATACTCATATAACTAAGAATGCATCAAAAATCACATGGTTAAAACAACTTCCCAAAAAACTTTACAACATACATGAACCATGGGTCAAATTTAAAGTAGAGGAACTTGAGCTTTGGGAAGAGAAGGGCTGCACAAATCAAACCCATATATCTTAGCAAAATATTGATGGAAGAAATAACTAATTTTGTTGAAGAAACGCAAAAACCTAGCCTTGTCTTCAATGGGGGACATTGGGGACTTGAGAGGATTTTTAGAAGTTAGGTTTTGAAGAGTGGTTTAGGATTATGATCATTTGGGGGAGTTTTAGAATGATATAGGGCATGTGGGAAGTCAAAACGATGTAGGATTAGGATTAGGGTGTGAGGAAAGGTCGAAAACACCCTTTTTCAAAGCTTGTCGAACAGTTCCACGAAACCCCATTCACAGGCTATAAGTCATTCAACGTCTCGTAGAGTGGGTCATAGAAGCTGACAACTTGACGGTGCTTCTGTAAAATGGGAATAAACTTTTGGTCCTGAACTTTTAATGAGATGAAATCAGTTGTGTTGGAAATATAATCCAAATAACTTTCATTTGGTATGTTGTACAGAACCTAATTCAAAGTTCGTTAAAAAATATGATAATTTGAAGTTGATACATATATGAACTCATGCTAGAAATTAGGCAATTGGAATCGTTTGCACTCGACTTGATGAGAGAGGGGCTTGACATTGCATAAGGGGTCCTGCAAAAGGCTAGATGAGGCTATTAAGAGAATAGAAAAGATCAGAACTTCACTTTATCGAAATCCACTGGATAAGACCATGAGACCCCAATTACGGGTCGTGGTCCATTCTACGTGCCGTAGATGAGGTTTGTTCGATAGAGTTTTAGAAACCCCTTCTCTGATTCTCATTCTTTGACAGGGTCTATCACTCATAGAAGGCATTACGGGTCATCCGATGAATCATAGATTGAACTCCTGAAAGACCCCAAATTTCATCAAGTTTTCCCAGGCTCCACGAATCCTCATACAGGCTGTACTCCAAGTTACGACCCATAAACCTCTTAGTAAAAACATACAGTTCAATAATTCCCAAGCTTAGTTTCTTGGCGTCATTCGACGAGACTAACTATGGGCCGTAGCTCCTTTTATGAGCCATAAGTTGCCCTTTTCCAATCACTCTAGGTCATTTTTCCAACTAATTTCCTGCACTAATAGGCCCGGAGTCTAAGGTGTTACATCTTATCATAAAGTCCTCCTATGTTTTGCACATATAAGAGGCCCAGGTACTAAAGGACTCCATCTCAAGCTAGCTCAAATAGTGGATGTTGCTGTAGTGGAACACTTTTCCTCAATGTTATAAGCTCAGAATTCTCACATTGTTGCTCTTTTACTTCGGTGACAATGGAAGACTTTTGTTATATTTTGAACAATTATACCTCCATCTTCCGCATCTACTAATTGTACTGACAAACTAGCTAGCTGACCTAGAGCTTTTGAGATTTTAGACTTATCAGCTTCAAAATGGCTTAGACTGCCCATGGACTTCTTGCTAAGTGCATCAACAACAACATTAACTTTACCGGAATGGTATAAAATGTCAACATCATAGTGTTTTAGTAGTTCTAGCCACCTCTTTTGTCGTAGGTTCAACTCCTTTTGGTTAAATAAACATTGAGGACTCTGGAGGCCGATAAAAACATCAATATGAACTCTGTATAGATAATGCTGCCAAATCCTTAGGGTAAAAACAATTGCAGCGAGCTCAAATCATGAGTAGGATAGTATTATTCATATTTCTAAAACTATCTAGAAGTGTATATGATAACCCCACTATGCTTCATAACAACACCACCTAGGCAAATTATCGAGCCAACATAATATACAACATAACCTTTGGTTCCATTTGGAAGAGCTAAGATAGGTGTAGTGGTATGCCTTTTCTTAAGCTCTTTAAAACTTTGTTCAAATGCTTTAGTCTACTAAAACTTAACTACTTTATGCTTTATTTTCTTCAGTGATGCAAACATAGAGGAGAATCCCTCAACAAAACTTTTATAATATCATACCAAGCCCAAAAAGCTATGGACCTCTATCAGACTCAAGGGTCTCGACCAATCTATCAATGCTTCAATTTTCAGGCCATTGACCTTGATACTATCACAACTAATAACATGGCCATGAAAAGCTATAAAAGTTATTGAAAATTCACATTTAGTTAGTTTTAGCATATAACCTCTTGTCCTCGAGAGTCTATAATATAGCTCACAAGTGGTCTGCATACTTAGCTTTTGACCGTGAATATATCAAGATGTCGTCAATAAACATGATTTACTTAAAACTTAATTCATTAGATCCATAAAAGCTGCTAGGGCACTTGTATGACCTAGAGACATGAAAAGGAACACAAAATGTTCATACCTCATCATAAATGTTGTCTTTGGAATATTAATATCCCTGGCTCATAACTAGTGGTACTCGGATCATAAGTCGATCTTTGTAAAGCATTTGGCACCCTGTAATTGGTCGAACAAGTCATCAATCCATGGAAAAGGATACTTATTCTTAATAGCGACTTTATTTAGCTAACTGTACCTGATATACATCTATAAGGAGCCATCTTTCTTTCAAGCAAAAAGCACTGGAGCACCCCATGGAGATGTGCTTGGCCTAATATGGCCTTTATAGAGCAAGCCCTTTAATTGTTCCTTTAATTTTCTTAGCTCTGTAAGAGCCATTTGTAGAGAGGAATGGATATAGGCTGCATATGAGGAAGAAAATCTATAGCAAAATTGATATCCCTTTCAGGGGGAATCCCTAGAAGCTTATTTAGGAATATTATTGGGAATTCATTCACAATAGCGACTTACTAAAAGGTCAGTTGCTAATAAAATATCCTGTCTTCCATAATGGTAACATGCACTTGAACCCTTTCTACACTGCCAGTATGAAGCTTACCACATTATGTAGATGGGGGAATAGGTTGTCTCATATGTGCGAAACGCTCCTGTCAATGGCTATTAGGTTGACCTAAATTTGCCTTGGTCCTGACTAAATACAATGATCACATCTCTGGCCCAGCATCTTTGGTGGGAGACTACCCACTGAAAGAGGTGGATATCGATGAAATGGGGGCCTAGAATCAACCCATGGCTCCATATAATAATCTATTGTATGAGCCTTCTTATTAACCTATCTATCTCTATGGGTATCTCGAATCCAATGAGAAAGGTCCTTTGTAGTCTGAGCAATAACCTGCATCTAAGAAATATCTACATCATCTTATAAGGATGCTATCTTGTGGTCTCTAATCAAATGATCCCCCAAACCATCCACATAACGATGAACCCTGGTGTTCATGGTACATACAATATCTGGTGCATACCTAGCCAAAGAATTGAACCTAAGGCTACACTCCCTTACACTCATATCCCCTTGCCTCAACTGATAAACCAGTCAAGACGGGCCTTTCGAACCTCCTGTGGATAGTAATGGACTAGAAATGCCTCAGTGAAATCCTCCCACTCTTCTAGCATGGCATTAAGACCTCTATATTTATCCCATGCCTTGTACCACAAGATGACGACATCATGTAGTTGAAAAGAATCCAACTACAAAGCCTCAGTGATGGAGGCATACATCACCCTAAATACTCTATACATATGGTCAATAAAGTCCTAGGGATCCTCAATGGGACAGGGTCCTATAAATACTGGAGGGGTCAAGTGAAGAAAGTGTTGTACCTTTGAGCTTTCTATTTGATCCCTTATGACATCTGCTATCACCTCTAGTTGTCTCTCATGAATAGAAACTATCCTAGTTAGTAGTTGAATAGCCTTCTTCATCCCTTGCTCCCCATTCTCTGGTCGGGATGGCGTGTACTAGATCTCCTTGGACCCCAACAGGTGTTGGTGAATCTGGTATTGTGGGCACTGGAGACTCCCTATGTGCCTCAACGTGGAATATATCTACCTGGCCTAGAAAGGAAGGATAGGTACCTTCTCTAGATATATACTTATCTCATGTTGTGCCATCTCCTAAGCATAGGCAGCCCGTTAAATAAAAACAACATAACACAACTTCGATTTCACAGGTTCCTATAGCTTTACTCTATAACACGATCTATTACGTGAAAGAAATGTAACCATCCCTAAATACCGCGTCAATACCGCGTCAGCTCCTACTTATAAGTGTGGTGCACAACACACTCATAAGAAAGACTTTACTAGACACGATATTGTGGACTCCCTAGGACACGACCTGCTCTGATACCATGTTTGTCATGCCCCAAGATAGGGGAGGCGCGACATGCACTCAATACAGTTATTGGCCGAGTATGCCATTGAACATGCTAGTTAACTAAGCTAGAATCCAAAATATGGGGCAGCATAACATCTAAAAAAATAAGACTGGACCATTTAGGTCATGATCTAGTCAATAGTAAATCATGTACACCAAGATGGGTAAACAATAAGATAAAGTATTAGCTATCCGACAAGGCTGCAACAATAGAGGTACAAGCACACCCTATATATACATTCCAATCCTATGACTGGAGACAAAAAGGTGTTGAAGGACTAACCTAAAATAACATGTCCACAATAGCCTCTAAGAGTTTCTCTAACATTGCCAGGATAGGGCCCCGACTATGCCCAACTGTATAACAAAACGTAAGCATCCTGTGAAAGCTCTAGAAAGAGAGTGGAGCTTACCAACTCATAGTTGAACTAGGATCCTAGCGGAGGGGTAAATAAGAATCCTAACCTAAACCTAGATTCATGAAATAAAATGCAGCGTCCCCAAGCAAAGGGATGTAAGTACGAATAAACATGTACTGGTATGTAAGGAAGGAAGTAAAATCACAGATAAGTGTAGTAAAAAGGGGTTATAGAAATACCACCTGTAAGCAAAACTCAGATTACATTCATATCGAACACTCAACCTCCTAGTAATCAAATATACATGGTATGCTCAAGTAATCCCATGTCATGAATGCATATACATAGATGCAAATGCTTGACTTACCTAACTAAATGCTAGAAATAGTGGTCTTTTCCAGTAGCTAACCAATATATATATATAATCATTTGGGCAAATAGGCCCCATACCTCCTATTATAGCTCGAAGTTCATGCATAACGTGCAATTTACGATATGAATATTGAATGGACATAGTAGGACATAGAAAGAACTTAGTGAATCTTGGATTATTGGTACACTTATTCACATAACATCATAACCACTGTCATTTAGCCAATCTTGGCTCATTGGTACACTTACTCTTTTAACACCATAATCGTATTCATAACATATACACATGACTTGTGGGATCTTATATTTCATTTTTTTAACAAGTTTGGAAACTTAACCCAATATCTAGAGTGAAACCTTAATTCCGAAAAAGCTGATAAAGGTGTTTCACATAATGCGTATACTTGGTTCCATGTCAATTAGTAAAAGAAAGTATTTAAAAAGAATCAAGTGCCTTAGTTGTTTAAGTGGGAGTATTATTGTGGGGATTATTGGAAATCGATGTGTTACTTGCTAGGTGTATCAAATATGGTTTTAGTAAAAGGACCAACTATGAATCCTACATTCCCCTCGTAATCTACCTTTATTTTGGTGATACTACACCAAGAATAGTAACACTTCAAACATATGGATAGGTAATCACGAAAGCTAATAAATTGATATATCCAGTTTAGTGAACCAATGGAATGTCAACCTAATATCATTATGAAAAAAATTCAGCTACAAACCTAATGCCTTCTACAGAAGGTCTTTCTAGAAATAGAAAGAGAAAATATTGCATTTGACGCTTTGGGAATTTCCTAGATTTCGTGCTGAAAGAAGAGATATAGCTTAGTCTTAACATACCTCTCAACCGAATGTCCAATTACCTAAAGTTTCTACAAAAAAGTTTTCCTTACATTGTAATCTTTACAACCACTATATATACATAATTTGTAACCACCTATAAACAATCAAGAATTGAGCATTAATGATCAAATTCATCACAAAACATTTACGGGAGGAAACGTCCGTAGAACTTCGTAAAATTGACTATAAAAGAGCCCCAAGATTATTACCTTAACACAATAGCTTCATAACAAGAATAACCAGCAAGAACACCACTTTTTTACTGTCCAAACATAGCTAATAGGAGGGGAAACTAATTTTAAAGCGTAAGGCACACATTTCTAGGCATTGGAATGAATTTTAACGGTAAAAATGCGATGAACGTACCTAAATTTCATCGAAACCTTGTGAGAGAATCTCCAGCTTCTTATCTTTTTTGGGACAAAAATGTTATGTTTTGAGTTTTAAAAGGTCAAATTAGCCAATGTATACTTGGGCTTGACCTGACCCGGCCCATGAACCGGTTTCCTTCTTGTGCAGTCACGATAAATCTATCATAACTTTAATTATGAAGTCAGCTTGACATATAGTTTTATATGTTGCAAACTAGACTCATAGATCTTCAATTTTATAGGTCATGGACCTTCTGAATCTTTATATTTTGGGAGATATGGTTTGATACATTTGATCCAAATTTAAGAAGGATTTCTAAAAAGAGCTTACGATAACTTTGGAAAATCTTTGTCTTACAACTTTTTTGATTTCAAAGCATAACATATGACCAATTATAATGTTTAAAACTTCATTATTAGAAAATTGTACACTCTTAGTATCATCCAAAAATAGAAACATAATTTAAACCTTTCGAAAAGGGTGAGGTGCCGCTTAGGCTACTTCTTTAATCCTAAATGTGTATTCAGAAGATTCCTTTGACTTAAAACTTTAAGTCCTTGATACCACCACATATTTTTATACTTATTATCCTTAGGTTCTATCCAAAATCATATATACCTTACATAACATGCCACACTATTTATATTATGGAAGACAAAAAACACGGGGTCTCACATGGCTATCATGGGGTAAGTTCGGAGGAGAAATAGGAACTAGCGGCGTACCAAATCAAGGGCCTTTCTCAAATATGGTATAATTAAAGGAAGAAGGAGAGGGCAGATGATGATCCCATTCCATGGGAGGAATTCCAGGTGTCTTTCCTTGTTGCTTCTTTCTAATTGAGCTAAGGGGAGCAAAGTTGACGGAGTTCATGAATCTCAAGAAAGGTTCTATAAGCGTGAGGGAGCATTCCTGTAAGTTTAACAATCTTTCCAAGTTTATTCCTAACATGGTTGTCGACCCTCGGGCAAGGATGCACAAGTTTATATCGGGTGTATCCAACTTGATTAATAAAGCATGCCACGCTGCCATGCTCACTAAGGATTCGGATATATCACGGATTATGACATATGTTGAACAACTTCAGGGGGGAAACTTAGAAAGAGAAGGATGCAAGAGTCAAAGAGGGCTCAATTTGACGGCGGATTCCAAGGTGCTAAGGGTGATCATTTCCAATAAGGCCATAAATTCCAAGGCCAAGGGACCTCCAATGCCCAAAGCCAAAGGTTTGATAATAATAGGGTTCCCAACCCAAAGGCTCAAGATGGAAATTGTGGAATGACTTATCTCAAGTGCCCAAAATGTGGAAGGAATCATAGTGGCACCTGTTGGAGGAATACGAGTGCTTGCTTTTGTTATGGGAAAATGGGTCACAAGATTGTGAAGTGTCCAAACAAGGCAGGGATGGTCATCCTCAAGGGCAAGGAGCCCCTGGTGATTAAAGTGCACAAGGTTTTCAATAAGGAGGTGCTTCTCGACACAACCGGTCCTATGCTTTTCAAGGGAGACAAGGGGTATATGAGGCACCCAATGTTGGTAATGGGCATGGTAAAGATTTACAGTCTTGATGTATATGATTTATTGGATCCAGATGCCACTCTTTCTTTCATTAATCCATTTATTTCTAATCGGCTTTATATGTGTCCCGAATTGCCATGTGAACCCTTTGAGGTATCCACCCCCGTCAGTAAATCCAACCTCGCGAAAAGTGTCTACATAGGTTGTCCTGTGTCTATATTGCATAAGGTTTTCCTTGTGATTTTGTTGTCCCGTGTCTATATTGTATGGTGGATTTTGACATCATTCATGGGATGGATTGGTTAGATGCATATCATGCCACTACTGATTGTAGGGCTCGTAAGGTTACATTCCAAATCCCTAATGAATCCGTCCTTGAATGGGAAGGTCATGATTCGATGGTAGATTCATCTCTTATCAAAAGGCTTAATGGTTGATATCCTAAGGTTATATATATATATATATATATATATATATATATATATATATATATATATATATATATATATATATATATATATATATATATATATATATATATATATATCATCTTGTGCGGGTTAGGGATGTCGAATCTAGGGTCTCTCCTATTGAGTCGGTCCCAGTTGTCAATGAATTTCTTAATGTCTTCCCCAATAAACTTCCAAGTGTCCTTCCCAATAGAGAGATAGATTTTTATATATATCTCCTCCCCGATACTCAACCCATTTCTATTCCTTCCTATCGAATGTCCCCAACAGAGTTGAAGGAATTAAAGGAGAAATTAAAAATTTATTGGAAATGTGGTCCATAAGGCCTAGTAAGTCACCTTGGGGTGCACCACTATTGTTTGTAAGAAAGAAGAATGGTTCACTCAGAATGTGCATCGACTACTAGCAACTGAATAAGGTCACCATAAATAACAAGTATCCATTGCCAAAAATCGATGGCCTATTTGATCAATTGCAAGGGGCTAGTTTCTTATCAAGGATTGACCGTTGAGGGTAAGGGGGTGTGATATTTCCAAAGTGACTTTTTCGAACAAGTTATGGGCATTTTCAGTTCATGGCGATGTCCTTCGGCCTAACTAATTCTCCAACAATATTTATAGATTTCATGAATAGGGTCGTTAAACAATTTATTGTTGATATCTTCATTTACTCCCAAAATGAAAAGGAACATATAAAACATTTGAGGGTGGTGTTGCAAACATTGAGGAAATAAAAGATCTTTTCCAAATTCAGCAAATGTGAGTTTGGTTGAAGGAAGTTGCAATTTTAGGTCATGTGGTGTTGAGTGATGGGAATGAAGTGGAATAAAAAGAGATGCAGGTAATAAGAAATTCTCTGATGTACATTAGTAGCTTCTTGGGTTTGGTCGGTTACTACCGAGGGTTTGTTAATAGCTTCTCCTCAATTGCTTCTCCTTTGACAAAATTGGTCCAAATGAAGGCAAAATTTGTATGGACCGATGAATATGAAAGAAGGTTTTAAACCTTGAAGAACAAGTTTATGTCCGCTCCTATTTTCTCTCTACTAGGAGGGTTAGAGAGATTCGTGGTGTATTGTGATTCTTCAAGAATCAAATTAGGGTGGGTTTTGATGCGAAATGGCGAGGTCATCACTTGTGCTTCTAGGCAACTAAAAGTGCATGAGCGTAATTATCCCACCCACGAGCTCGAACTAGTGGCCGTGGTATTTGCCTTGAAGATATGGCGTCACTATTTGTATGGGGTTCATATAGATGTGTTCACCGACCATAAAAGTCTCCAATATGTGTTCGCCCATAGAGACTTAAATTTGAGGCAAAGAAGGTGGCTAGAGTTCCTTAAGGATTATGAAATGAGTGTCCATTACCATCTAGGCAAAGCTAATATTGTGGCCGATGCCCTAAGTCGGGTGTCTAGGGATAGTGTGGCACACCTCTAGGATAGCAAGAAGGAATTGGCGAGAGAGGTCCATTAGTTGGCTAGGTTGGGAGTTAGATTGAAAGAGGCCAAAACTGGTGGGCGATGGTAATAGACGGTTCCAAGTCCTCTTTGATTGAAGAAGTTTAATCGAAAAAAGACCTTGACCCCACTTTGACGAAGTTGAAGTCATTGGTGAAAGATGGAAAAGTGGAGGTTTTCTCCCAAGGGGAGATGGTATTCTTAGGTACCAAAGTAGGTTTTGCGTGCCCAATGTTGATGGCTTAAGAAGTATGATCTGAAAAGAGGCCCATAACTCTTCTTACTCTATTTACCCCGGTTCCACCAAAATGTATAAAGACTTGAGAGAAATGTATTGATGGGGTGGTATGAAGAGAGACATTTCCAAATTTCTAGCCCATTGCAATACTTGCCAACAAGTCAAGGCCGAGCATCAAAGGCTGGGTGGTTTTGCCCAAGACATAGAATTCCTACTTGGAAGTGGGAAGAAATCAATATGGATTTTTTAATTGGGTTGCCAAAGACTAGAAGGAGTTTTGATTCCATTTGGGTTATTGTTGATATAATGACAAAGTCGGCTCACATCCTACTGGTTAAGGCAGCATCTAGTGCCAAAGATTACGCCAAGTTATATATTCATGTGTTGGTGAGATTGCATGGAGTTCCATTATCTATCATTTTGGATTGGCGGTGCTCAATTCAAATTTCACTTTTTGAGGTCTTTCTAAAAGGGTCTTGGCACTAAAGTCAAGCTTAGCATGGCCTTTCATCCAGAACGGATTACCAAGCCAAGAGGGAGATCCAAATACATAAGGATATGCTTAGGGCTTGCTTCTTGGATTTTAAGGATACTTAGGATGAGCACCTCCTGCTCATTGAGTTTGCTTATAACAATAGCTCTTAATATAGGTGAGGGTGATAAGGAGAGGTTGAAAGCAGCTCAAAGTCAGCGAAAGTCCTACGCCGACACTAGAAAGAGGGACCTTGAGTTCGAAATTGATGCTTGGGTGTATTCAGAGGTTTCGCCAATGAAGGGCGTGGTTCACTTTGGCAAGAAGGGGAAATTAAGCCCTAGGTACGTGAGGCCTTACTAGATCTTGAGATGTGTTGGTAAAGTTGCTTATGAATTAGAGTTGTCCATGGAAATGAATATGGTCTATCCGGGTTTTCATGTTTCCATGTTGAGAAAATGTATTGGGGACCCTAGTTCCATTGTGCCTGTAGAAATGGTAAATGTTGAAAAGAATTTGTCTTATGATGAAGCCACGGTAGAAATATTTGATAGGCCAGTCAAGCGGTTGAGAAACAAGGATGTACCCTCTATCAAACTCCTTTGGCGTAACAAACATGTAGAAAGTGCCATTTGGGAATCTGAAGTTGATATTAAGAAGCGATATCCATATCTCTTCCATTCTAATAGAGCTTGAGATACTATGATCTTTCCTATTTTAGTGCCTCCTTTCCTGGCATGCTGTTCTCATGTTATTTATGCATGGTTATGTGATCTTGAGGGTGCATTGTAAGTGTTATTTGAGACATGGTCTAAAGATTTTAATGGTAAATGTGTTGCATTTTTGATATATGGTGTATTTGGCATATAGTGCATGTATTCCATTCCTTAAAGCTTGCCTTAGTAAATTTGGGGACAAATGTTTCTAAGAGGGAAATATTATAAGATCCCACCCATGAGAAGTAAGAAAAATGCAAGAAAATAAGCTTTAAAAACTTTTGGACTTTCAGCTTCTATGAGGGGTTTTTACCAACCATAAATCATTGCACGACCCATAAGTTGGTTTGTATAATCTGGGGCAGAGTTGTTGGAATTGGGATCTTTCAAAAATTCAATCTACGACTCATCAGACGGCCCATAAAATGTTTCACGAGCCATATATCGTGTCGTGGAATGTAAATCAGAGAAGGGTCTTTGATAGTCTGAAAAGGTTATTAAATGAAACTCCTATCTATGGCCCGTAGAATAGACTATAGCCCATAAATGGGGTCTTGTAGTCCTGTCTGTGTAGATTTTAAAAGGGGCAGCTTTGTCATTTCTCAGCCTTTTATGCCAATACTAGGTCATTTTGACCTCTAAAGGACCCTTTATCAGCCCTCTTAACCCTAAGCCCCCTCATTCCTCCCCATTCTAAAAGCACTCTTAGTCTCAAACCCCTCCCAAGTTCTTCAAGGGTTTTAAAGGAGAGAGCAAGCTAGGGTTTTGGTTTCGTCCTCCAAATCAAATTTTCTCTTCAATAAGTTCACAAGATATGTGGGTTTTGATTGTGGAGACCTTTCTTCCACAAGCTCAACCATTCCTCTTCTCCTTTATGATTTATTAAGTGATGGTAATACATGATGATTTTTATGAACTCATTTTTATGATGGTTATCCTAGTACATTATCATGTCATGCAATATCATATGAAACTAATTAATTTTATTTGAGGGTTTGATGGTTCCCTAACTGAGTGTTTTCATGATTAAGTGGTGGGTTATAATAATGTTTATTATACTCCTCTCCTGCCATTATTTACAAATTACATGATTTTAAGCTTGTGTACATGTACCCACCATGAATTTATTTGAAGATGCATGGCAAGTTCTTAAGTCATGAATGCCTTATGAAAAGATATGTATGATGAGTATGTTAAGAATAACAAGTGGACTAATAAGTAAGCTATGAGCTCATGAGCATGATATGAATGGCAAGAATTATGTAAAACCCTAACTTTTATTTTACAAGTTATGATTAATGAGCTACTCCAAGAATGATACTAAGACATTTTATGACTATGCATGCCATAAGTATGACTATGTTTCAAGTATTCTGTAAGGTTGTGACCTAGCACCGAGAGGACCTTGGTAGTCTCCCATGGTCCCATAACTATGTGCCACCATATGTTTATAACATTAATTCCCTATGTAGGCTTGTACCTACCGAAGAGGCAATGCCGTGAGGTGTGAATATCTGTTGAACCTACCAAAAAGGCTATGCCATAAGGTGGTGACACTTTCTAATAAGGCCATGCCATAAGAGTAGTATTAGGTTTGCCTTGGTAAAGTAGATCGCTTCTGGTTCAATGTGGAGTGAACATTGGGATTCCAAGTAGTAGCTTGATTGGTCTTATATGTTGGTTATAGTCCCTTCCCACTATGTATACGATGTCATGTAATTTGATGAATTTTCATGCATATCCCCCTAGGCAATTGTTTGTCATGACATACTGAGTCTATATTCATTGTTTATGATGATACATCTTGATTACCTATATTTATGTTCTTTGATGTGTTTGCACCCCACATACTTAGTACATTTCAATTACTAACGCATACTCTTTGCCTTCATGATCTAACAATGTAGGAATTGGAGCTCCTTACCATCTTCCTCCTCCACACGACTAGACGTTTCTGTTGAAGATTCCTTGGTGATTCCTCCACATCCGAGGACAAAATTCCACTTACTTTCATGCCTTTTTTAGACTCATTCATTTTTAAATACTTTGTTTTTTAGGGTGATCTTGGGATATGTCTTGTCCCCGTCCTATTCTTGATTAGAGGTGTTGTTGGATATTTTGATGGCTATTTATGATTAAGCTTGACTCATTATGCTTTTGTATTATGAAAGATTGCATAATTACCCACCCTTAGAAATGATTTGCTATGTGATTCATGCTCATCCCTTTCCTTACAACATCCTCATAGTGTGAGTGCAAAGTCTCATTTTCCTTAGAAATTATATGCTATATGTTTATTGCTCTTTTATGCTTGTGAGAAACGAAGGATGAGCTTTTCATGCTTAAGAAACTTGTTTGGGATCCCTTTAGGTTCCCATTCTCTGTGTCACGCTAGGCCATTGGCTTGGGGCATGACACCATAAGGGAGAAGGCCTAGTCGGGTCCAATATTGCTTCAAATATAGAAAGTCCGACCACCATGCAAAGATTGTAGAAGTGGCGGGGCAAGGACCCAAGTCCAAGGTGGGTAAGTCCAAGGCACCCAAAGGACCAATCGTTTATATACTCTTCATGGTCGCAAAGAGGTTGAAGATGCTACGTATATTGTCATTGATATGTTAAGAGTTTATGATTTTGATGCGTATGCACTTTTAGATCCAGGAGAAAATTTGTCATTTGTAGCCCCGTTTCTTGCCAATAAATTTCATGTATGCCCGAAGTCCTCCATGAGCCTTATGAAGTAAGTAACCCTGTAGGAGAGTCCATTGTTGCTTGGATAATCTATAGTATTTTCCAATCTCCATCTTTCATAAAGTAGTCTCTTGTGACTTAGTTGAGCTTATTATGGTAGACTTTTATGTGATTCTCGGGATGGATTGGTTTCATGCCTCCTATGCTTCCATTGATTGTAAGACCCATACAGTCAAGTTCAAATTCCCAAATGAGCCAATTCTTGAGTGGGAGGGTAGTGACTATTCATGTAATTATCGGTTCATTTCCTTCTTTAAAGCCTGTTAAATGATTTTCAGTGGGTGCATCTACCATTTAGTAAGCGTTAAAGATTTCACTTCTAAAGTTCCTTCCCTTGAGTTAGTCCCCATTATTAATGAGTTTCCCGATGTTTTCTTGAATGAGTTACCGGGAGTCCCTCCATAAAGGGAAATAGACTTTGGTATAGATCTCCTACTCGACACTCAACCTATCTTAATTGCTCCATATAGAATGGCCCCCTGCATAATTGAAAGAGCTAAAGGAGCAATTGAGAGAATTGTTGGAAAAGGGTTTTATTAGACCTAGTCGATCTCTATGGGGTGCTCCGATTTGATTTGTAGGAAAGAACGATGGGTCACTACGTATGTGCATCAATTACTAGCATCTTAATAAGGTCACCATCAAGAATAAATATCTCCTTCTGAGAATATGTGATTTGTTTGACTGATTTCAAGGGGCTACACACTTTTCTAAAGTTGACTTGAGATTTGGATACCACCAATTGAGGGTGAGAGAAAGTGACATTCCTAAAATGGTATTTCGGACTAGGTATGGTCATTTTGAGTTTTTGGTGATGTCATTTGTCCTCATTAGTTCTCAAGCTATATTCACGGATAGTATGAATAGGGTGTTCAAGCAATACCTTGACATGTTCATCGTATTTATTGATGACATCCTTAATACTCCCGAGTGCGTAAAAGCATATAGAGCACTTGAGGGTGGTCTTTAAAACCCTGAGGGAGAAAAAACATTATGCAAAGTTTGACAAGTGCGCTTTTGGCTAGATGAGGCGGCCTTCCTCGGGCATGTGGTATCACATGATGGTATGAAATTTTATCCCAAGAACACTGAAATGGTGAGAAATTTCCCAAGGCCATTGACTCCTACAAACATAAGGAGTTTCTTGAGGTTAGATAGTTATTATAGAAGGTTCGTACAAGATTTCTCTTTCATTTCATCCCCACTTACAAAGTTTACTCAAAAGAAAGCTAAGTTTATGTGGATGGATATGTGTGAGAAAAGATTCCAAACTTTAAAGGATCGATTGAGTTCGGCCCCAATATTGACACTACCAAGAGGAAATGATGGGTTCTTCATATATTTTGATTGATCAAAGATTGGGTTGGGGAATGTGCTAATGCAAAATGGTAAGGTGATTGCTTATGCCTTAAGGCAATTGAAAGAGAATGAAAAGAATTACCCGACTCATGAACTTGAGCTTGCGGCAGTGGTGTTTGCCTTGAAGATTTGATGTCATTACTTGTGTAGGGTTTATGTGGATGTCTTCAATGACCACAAGAGCCTCCAATATGTGTTCACCCAAAGGGATCTCAATTTGAGGCAACAGAGGTGGTTAGAACTACTTAAGAACTATGAAATAAGTGTGAAGTATAACCCTAGAAAGGCCAATGTGGTAGATGATCCCCTTAGTAAGTTTCCATGGGTAGTGTGTCTCACATTGAAGATGATGCAAGAAAGGAGTTGGCCAAAGCTGTTCATAGATTGGCTGCATTAGGGGTAAAATTGAATAATTTTGAAAGAGGTACAATGGTTCTTCATGGGTTCACACCATCCTTGATTGAGGAGGTTAAGGCTAAGCAAGACCTCGATCCCACCTTGGTTTAAATGAAAGCCTTAGTAAGGGATGAAAAGATTAAAGCTTTCTCATAGAGGGGAGATGGCGTACTTTGAGATCAAGGAAGGTTGTGTGTGCCCAATGATTGTGAGTTGAAGAAGTTGATAATGCAAGAAGCTCATAAATCTTCATATTCCATTTATCCTGGCACTACAAAGATATATAAGGACTTAACGGAGATCTATTGGTGGAATGGAATGAAGAGGGACATTGCCCAATTTGTCGTTGAGTGTGCCAATTGCAAACAAGTCAAGATTGAACACCAAAGGCTAGGTGGCCTAGAACACGAATTAATATTACTACTTGGAAGTGGGTAGAGATCAACATGGACTTCGTAATGGATCTCAAATACCAAAAAGCAATTTCACTCCACATAGGTGATAGTTGACCAAATCACAAAGTCGGCTCACTTCTTACTGGTCAAGAGTATATTTACTATTGAAGACTATGCTCATGCACATATGTGAGAGTTGGTGAGGTTGCATGGGGTTCCATTGTCCATCATATCGGATCATGGAGTTTAAGTTACCTCTCACTTTTGGAAGTCTTTTCAAAAGGGACTTGGTACTAAGGTAAGTTGAGTACCGTATTTCATCCCTAAACTAGTAGGCAAGCCAAAAGGACTATTCGGACATTGGAAGACATGTTGCGAGCCTGTGTTTGGAGGTTTAGGGGAGTTAGGATGAGCATTTTCCACTTATCGAGTTTACCTACAACGATAGCTTCCATGCAAGTATATGAATGACATCGTTTGAGGCGTTGTATGGTAGATGGTGTAGTTCGCCCATTGGATGGTTAAAAGTTGGTGGGGTGGCATCAATAGCATCGGACATACTTTTGAATGCTATGGAGAAAATTAAAAGCATAAGTGAAAAATTACAAATGACCCAAAGCTGACAAAAGTCCTACTCTGATGTGATAACAATGGAACTTGAGTTACAAGTTAGTGATTCGGTCTACTTGAAGGTGTCTCTGATGAAAGGTGTGATCTAGTTTGATAAGAAAGGAAAATTGATCCCTAGGTATATAGGGCCCTATAAGGTGGCGAGAAGAGTGGGAAAAGTGGCCTATGATTTGGATCTACCTAATGAGATGCATTTGATTCATCTTGTTTTTCATGTGTCGATATTGAGGAAATTCATAGGCGATCGAAACTCCATAGTTCCTTTGCATGATGCAAAAATATAAGAAAATTTGAGTTACGAAAAGGTGCCGATTGAGATTTTAGACTGGCAAGTGAAAAAGCTATGGAAGAAGGAAGTGTATCTGTGAAAGTGCTTTAGAGAAATCAACAAGTTAAGGGTGCAAAATGGGAAGCAGAAGCAGGTATGATTAAGCCCTATCAATATCTATTCCACTCTAATACAACCTAAGGTGTTAAGAAATTCTTCCTAAAACCTCTCATCCCTTACATTTTAGTTTTTCATGATGCGTGCATTTATTTCCATGTTTATGGACAGTTTTGAGATATGTTTTATGTGTGGATTTAGAAAATTTCATGAAATGATGTTTAAGTTGAATTTTGCATGCATGCTGGATTGTTAACTGATGATTTACTCCTTCCATCCTGCCTTTAAGTGCATTCAGGGATGAATATTTCCAAGGGGGAGATATTGTAATGACCCCCAATTTAGGAGCTTAGAGTGTAGAAAAGCTGGGTAGAAAATTACTTGAAGTCAAGTCCACGAGGGTGAATTACAACCCATAGGTTCGACCCTTAAATATGAACTTCAGGAAAGGGAATAAAATTCCATGTGTGGGGTAAACCATGGACCCAGTGTCGGCCCATAGCGGGTATGATGTCCGTAGTTAGGGTCATAGATGGGTCTATCAGACATGAAGGAAATTTGGAGTTTGCTGGAAGTGATCTTCAAGTTACTAGCACGGACTATAGAACAATGTATGTTTTGTGGAACCCCTTCTTTGGTAGGGCCCAGAAAGATGGGAAAAATGGATAAATATGAAAGGCCACTACGAGTCCAACCACATCCCATAAGAAGTTATAGGACCCGTAGAATGGTTTCATAGTTTTAAGTTCAATAAAACAATTTCAAGGATTTTGGAAAAAGTTAACAACACAAGCAGGACCCACGGCTCGTGGTTCATTCCACAACCCATACACGAGCTTCCATAAGTTGAAACCTAGTAGTTTAAATGAAGGGTGGTTTTTTCATTTTCCTGATTTCTATTCCTAAACTAAATCATTTTGGAGATTTAAAGAGGGCCTTACATTAGATCCTAAACCCTAAGAAGACCCTATTCTCTTCATTCTGCTAATTCCCAAATTTCTCTAAGGAAATTACTCTCTCAAGAAAAGGGCAAGGCAAGGCTAGGGATTCAAAGCTTTTTAACCAAGGTTCCAAGTTTGTTCCTCCCAAGTCTTTTACGGTATGTGAGCTTGATTTGTGGGCATCCTTCCACCCATAAAGTCTTCTATTAAGTATTTTACTTTAAGTTCTTGTAAGATATTATGCATGTTTTTGGTGATGTAATGATGTTTTATGATATTAAATGATATTCATGATATCATATGGCATTTTTACTAAGTAAATGCATGTATTTAAGCTATCGATGATGACCTAATGATGAGTTTAGTTGTTGATATGATGTGGGCTGTTTTACATGTGTTTAAAGAAGTATATTTCCATGCTTTATGTGATTTATGATTTTTCCATTCAAAATCCAAGCCCACCTAGTTTTCAAGTAAAGTCTTGCTGGATTTATGATGATGATTAGGGCAGTGAAGTTATGTTTTAAAGTTATGATTTGTCAACAATATAAGAATATTGACAATTGCCCCTAAGATATTTTAAGAAAGGTCTCTAAGGTGAAAGGACAATACTCACTTGGTGGTTACTAAGTTTGAGCTACCCCTATGATTGCTACTTATGATTCCAAGTTATGTTTTAAAGAGTCCGTGGGATAACTTAACACAATGTGGACTTGAGATTGGGTTTCATTCCGTCTGTTGAGGCATGACCCATAAAAGCTAAATCTCAAAGTCTCTAACTATGTATAACCATAGGAGTCCTTGTAGGCAAGGCTTTTAGATCCACGCATGCCATTTATTTTATTAAGATGCATGAGAAGTTGATGAAGTTCCACCCAGCAAGTGGTCTCCCCGTGCCAATGTAGGGGGTTATGTTGGATTCCATGTATTAGCTGACATGGTCTTATATGTTGCTTAAGGTCTGATCCCACAAGTTTAAGATTCTATGATAAGTTTCTATTACATGTGATTTCTCATGCATTACTCTTACTCATATTGAGCTATATTCCTTATACATGCTTAAGCTTACTTTATGTATCTTTCAACTTATAAGTACCAATACGTTATATTTATTATTGATGACATTAAAATTTCATACATGAATTCCATGTCACATACTTATTACATTCCAACGTACTAATGCATATTTTTCTTGCATGGTATAACCATGTAGGGATTGGAACTCCTCCATCGGCTCATGGCTAGTATTCGGCGTTTAAGTCTAGCAGTATTATTTTGTGGTAAGCTCTTAGTTCGAGAATTTACTGGCACGACCCAGACCTAGGTTCTAGGAGCTACATGGCAAGTGGGAACCCGAGAGTCCCCAAACAAGCCTGAAACTGTCCATGGTCGCATCATGGGTTCAAAGGCGTATTCGAATAGTAAACACATAATTCTAAGAGACAGGAAAGTAGGATTCACGCTATGAGGATATCATAGGAAAAGGGATTAACATGAACCCATATAACATGTAGCACATAAAGACTAAAGGGCGGGTAAGTATGACTCACGCTAAGGGGACAATTTGGGACTTAGGATCTTTCACATCATAACATGTAAACATACCATAATACTCATAGCCAATCAAAATAATGATATCCAATAAGTAGTCATATCCATAAGCATAATCTCCAAATACAACACTTAGCATATAAACGTAAAAAGTCTACAAGATGTCCAACAATGCCTCTAGTCATAAGATAGGAGGAGGCCAAGAAATGTCCCGGGCTCACCCTCAAAGTAAATAACATAAATAAAGCACCATAGGTAAAGGAATGATAGCTTTTTCTTGGAAGATAGGGTTCATCACAACAAGAAAATCTCAAAATCCAAGCTAATCATCATACGCTGGATGAAGGTAGTCCTCGATCCCTACATTTTCCATTTATGTAGGCAAATGTATACATTAGTATGTTTAAATGTACTAAGTATGCGGGCATGCAATGCATATGACTTATCAAACTTGTATTCAATGTTAGATAACAAGGGTACATGATATATATATTTCTGAAGAAGTGTAGTATAACAATATGCCATGAAACCAATGATGCATGAAATGCAATAATGCTCATATATAGTAGAGATGGACTATAGTCGACAAATCAAACTCATTTGAGCTATTACACAAATTAGTCTGATGAAGACCTCCCATCGGTAGGAGAAGATCACTTGCCATGGGTAATCTGCATCACACCTTATGACCTAGTCATTTTAATGGATGGATACCTTCCTTAAAAATCAATCATTTTAGAAGGATTTCCAATATCATATAATATCATATAACTGCGTAACCATTCCTTACGACCCGGTCATTTCGGTAGTGATTGCAATTCCTATGCGGGCACATTGTACAAGGAAAGAGAGAAGACCCTTGGGGATAACCCTGACATCCCCAATCCCCTGGTGCTAAGTGAAAACATTTTACGAGAATACTTATACATATACACGCTTTCAACAGAGGCAATAGTCATTCAAATCCATTAAATGAAAATTTGGCTTAAAAGCTAACCATCTTTCTTATACATTTATACTTGGGCTTAAAAGCCAAATCATAGTTCATAATCAAGCTTCACATGAATAAGAATAGCTCATTCAGTTAACAATATGGTGATATGCTCAAAGAGCCAATAACAAGAGACATTTATGTGATCACATTCTTGTCATAACCAATATCTTAGAAAAATCATATACATAAACAAAATTGGGCTTAACCCACTTCATAAGTTTCATAAAATCCAATGTACATGAATGCATATACTATGAATGATGTGGGAATAACATGGGTAGTTAAGATATAATCTAAATTCAAGAAAGCATCATGGAATTCAAGTAAAGATATAAGTAAAATTCACTTTTGAATCATAATATAAATTACCCCTGCACAAATCAAGCTTTAAAAGGGGACATGCACATTCGTAACTTCATAACCTCATAACTTCAATGCAAGTCTTCATATTAGGGCTTAAATCACATTAAAATCAATAAATAAACATAGCCTATACATCAATCGAATTTAATAAACAATAATATTGGAAATCCATATTTAAAGTAGCTAAATTTCATGAAATTTAGTGCTTGGCTGAAAGGGACCAAGAATCAATCCCAAAATACCTTAGCTATTGAAGAAGATTCAAGAAAACATTTGATGAAGAAATGGGTTTTCTCTTGATTCCCAAGCTTTATCTTCACAAGAGCCTTTGAGAGAGTTCTTGAGGGACTTGAGAGAATTCTAAGTGTGAGGAATGAAATTTAATTAGAGGAATAAATCATAGGTCATTTGAAAGTCTTTAGGTAGCATAGGAAGTTACAAAAGACCCTTAGGATAAACCACAATTACAAATATTCCATTAATAAATTAAGTAGAAAATTGAAGTTACATCTCAAGAAGGGTTGGTACGTTTCATGATAGGCAATACGGACCGTACACTTGCCTGTGGTCCAACACTTGAAAAACATTCTCCTGAAAAAGTTCCAAAATGATAATCCTATGCTTAGAAAAATTTAATGTAAGCATCCATACGGAGGGTGGTACAGACCATACCAAGCCATACAATATGTGTGCCTCCTCTATCTCACTCCACTTAGAAAAACTCTCCACAACGATGATTCGACTCAATGATCTAATACTTAGAAATATTTCACTCCAGATCCCATATAGAAGGGTATACGGACCGTACCCCTCCACATGGATCGTATACTTGGCCGTACCACTTTACTTGGGCTCCAAACTATGGAACTTCAAGGATAACGCCACCATACGGCCCACTACATGGTCCATGAAGCCTCAAACGGACCGTCTGGGGTCCATGTGTGGCATGCCTTTGTCCAAAACTGCACGTTTAAGCTCTTATACCCCACATAAGGCCAAGGGCCACTCAAAAGAGGCTCTACACAGTCCGTATAGCCTCACACGGGTTGTGAGGTATTCTATGGAGCGTCACATTGGTCTAAAACTTTCCGTAAATAATTTCCCAAGCTCGTATGAGGTTGTACAATGTCTGGGGTCCTTACATCATCTCCCCTTTGGGAGCATTCTTTCTCGAATGTTCTTGGACAAGGCTTGAATGTCTTGACTTAGAACCTGAAACATTCAAACAGAAGATACAATGCATATTTCATTGCTTGAAAATCATAAAGTCATTAAAACTTATATCAAAACATATTCAAATGATTCAAAACATCGTAAAAAAACATTTTGGTACACATGTATGCATGTCATGTCATGAAACTCAATAGTGAAAGAATTAAGACCACTTGAAAAAGGAAGAACCTAATATCTTAGACTTGAGTAGATTGGAAAAGATTGGAGTATCATTTCATCATGTCCAACTCTGCCTGTATGTAGAACTCTCCACATGTTGATTTCTCCAAAGTACCTTAAACTAAACCACATCCTTGTATGAAGCCTCTTCACTTGCCTATCAAAAATTTCAACTGGAACCTCCTCATAAGATAAGTTCTCCTCAACCTCAAAACCCTCCAAAGGCACAATGACACTAGGATCATCAATGAACTTCCTCAACATAAACACATGGAAGATCGGGTGAATAGAACTCAAATCTGGAGGCAAATCCAACCTATAAGCCATATTTCCATTCCACTCAACAATCTCATAAGGACCTAGATACTAGGGGCTTAGTTTTCCCTTTTTCCTAAAATGCTTACACCCTTCATAGGTGAGACTTTCACATACACCAAATCACCAACATGAAACTCAAGATCCCTCTTCCTAACATCCGAATAGGATTTTCAGTGACTTTGGGACGTCATTAGTCTCTCCTTAATAAACTTTACCTTCTCCATAACCTCAAACACCAAAATTTGAGCCAACCAAAGCTATCTCTCCCAACTCAAACCACGTCCATGTTGGAATTTTAATATCTTGAGTCTGATCACCAAGCCTTTGGTGCTCTACCTTCACTTGTTGATAATTAGGGCATTCATATACAAACTTTGCTATATCCTTCTTTATCATGCAACCAATACATTTCCCTCAAATGCCGATACATCTTGGTAGATCCTAGGTGAATAGAATTATGAGAGTTCTGGGCTTCACTCGTGATCACTCTCCAAAGATCATCCATATCTGGGACACATGAGCGATCTTGACAACAAAGCACACCATCTGCCCCTTGGGAGAAAATCACTATCTTCTTTTTGGCAATCGATTCCTTCTGCTAAACCAATGATGGATCTTGGTCGTGCTTAGCCTTAACATTAACAACTACAAAATATTCAGCCCCATTTTGAACATGAATACCACCATCATTAGAGTCAGCAAATCTAACACCCAACCTATATAAATGGTGAACATCCCATGCCAACTCCTTCTTCCCCTCATCCACATGAGCCACACTTCCCATATATCGCCTGCTAAGAGCATTGGCTACAAAATTTGTTGTGCCGGGATGATATTGTACACTCATGTCATAGTCTTTAAGGAGTTCCAACCACCTCCTTTTCCTCAAGTTAAGATCCCTTTGAGTGAACACATATTGCAAACTCTTGTGATCGATGAAAACATGCACCCCATACAAATAGTGTCATCAAATCTTCAAGGCAAACACTACCGCCGCTAACTCAAGATCATGAGTCAGGTAATTACGCTCATGCACCTTCAATTGCCATGATGCATAAGCTATCACCTAACCATGTTGCATAAGTACACAACCCAACCCAATCATAGAAGCATCAAAAAATGCAGTACATCCATCTAATCTATTCGGTAATGTCAAAATCAGAGACGATGTAAGTCGATCTTTCAAAGTCTGAAAACTCTTCTCGCATTCATCTCACCGTATAAACTTGGCCTTCTTTTGAGTCAACTTGGTCAATGAAGATACAATAGATGAAAAACTTTCAACAAACTTTCTATAATAACCTCCCATTACAAGAAAACTTTGAATATCCGATGGAGTCAATGGTCTAGGCCGATTCTTCACGGCCTTGGTCTTTATCAGGTCAACCATAATACCATCATCTGACACCACATGACCAAGAAAAGCTACCTCACCTAACCAAAGCTCACATTTGCTAAACTTAGCATACAACTTCTTCTCCCTTAAGGTCTTAAGAACTAACCTCAAATGATCCATATGCTCCCACTTACTTGGTGAATAAATGAGAATATCATCGATGAAGACAATCACAAACCTATCAAGGAGTTGCTTGAACATCCAATTCATAAGATCCATAAACACAGTGGGAGCATTAGTCAAACCAAACGACGTCACCACAAATTTAAAATGCCCATACCTAGTCTAAAAAGCCTTATTGGGAATATCACACTTCGTAACCTTCAACTAATGATAACCAAAACGGATGTCTATCTTTAGGAGATGTGTAGCCACTTGAATTTTATCAAACAAGTCATCAATCCTTGGCAACAAATACTTATTCTTGATGGTTACCTAATTCAATTATCTATAATCAATGCACATCAAGAGTGACCCATCTTTCTTTTTTATAAATAACACTAGAGCACCCCAGGGGGATTTACTTGGCTTAATGAAACCTTTCTCCAACAAATCCATCAATTGATCCTTCAACTCCTTCAACTCATCCAGTGCCATATGATAAGGAGGAGTAGAGATAGTTGGGTATCCTAGAGAAGTTCTACGCCGAGGTCTACTTCCTTTTGGGACGAATACCAAGCAAGTCTTTAGGGAACACATCCGAAAAATCATTCACCACTTGGACTAATTCAACAGTAGGTGACTCGAATTCCACATCTTTAACCCTCAAAATATGATATATACACCCCTTGAAAATTATCTTTTGGCCCTTGAGATAGGAAATAAACTATCCTTTAATAGCGGAGTCAGTATACTTCTAATCAAGAATGGGTTCATTCGGAAGTTGGAACTTGACCTTCTGCGTTCAACAATTTATAGAGGCATATGAAGCATGCAACCAAACCATCCCGAGAATCTTATCAAAATCAAACATCTCAAGTTCCACAAGATCACACGAGAAGATTTTATGAAACATAGAAATAGGACAACCTTGATAAACTCTATGAGCAACAATAGATTCACCCATGGGAGTATAAACTGAAAAGGGCTCCCTTAAAATTTCTAGACTGAAACCAAACATAATAGACAACAGAGAAGTCACAAAAAATAAATATGCACCCTATTCAAGGAAATCATAAGCACCAAAATCAAAGACTTTTAACATACCAGTCAAAACATGTGAAGCCCCCTCAACTTCATGTCATGCATGAAGATCATAGAACTTGTTGTTTCTCGAGGAAACACCTTGGGTAGCTCTTTTCTAGCCTTGTCTACCTTGAGCTACCTGACCTTGACCTCTCTAAGCATGTTAAGACAATCAACACTTTTGTGGTTCTTATCACCACGCCATAGCATGCACCCAATTCCTTCTAACAAGTACCCAAGTGATTCTTCCCACACTTGTTACACCGAGGAAACAGTGGTCCACCACCAACCAGTGCCTTAGGAGGAGGCACCTTAGCATTAGGAAACTGAGCACTGGAGCCCTGGTCCAGTTAGAAGAGACCATAACCACTACCCTTGGAGTTGGAGAACCCACCATCATACCAGGCCCTCTTAGGATCATGCACTCTCTCCTCCTTGAGCTTTTCTCCTTCAATATGTTAGGAATATACCATGAGTTTGGAGATGTCCATATCCCAAATAAGCATAGCGTTGCGACATTCTTTCACAACCAAGTTAGAAACACCAGAGATAATCTTTTGCATTCTTGCACGGGGGTCAACCACAAGCATTGGAGCATACTTGGAGAGCTTTGTGAACTTGAGGGCATAGTCCCTCACACTCATACTACCTGCTTGAGGTTAATAAACTGTGCCATCTTGGCTTCCTTAAGCTGAAGAGGAAAGAAATGATCCAGGAATGCAAACTTGAAGTCTTCCCAATTAACAACATTACCACAAACTCTCTCCATCAACCATTGAGTCTACTACACTTGAGCCACATCATTCAATTGATATGCAGCCAACTCAGTATTCTCCTCAAAAGTGACTCCCATAACAGTCAACTTTGTAGTGAGCTTGTCAATGAGAGCATTCTCAACAACCTTCGACCCATAAAACTCCAATGGATTCATCCGGGTGAAATCTCTCACCCTAGAAGCCAAAGTGGGATCCTAAGGAATATTAGCATGCCTAGTCTGAGAAGCTACCACTTATGCAAGAATAGCAAAGGTCGTACAAAATTCACCATTAGAGATAAGCTCTTCCATAGGCCCTTGGGAACCTGGTCCTCAAAAGTCAGGGTCGGTCTTAGTAAAAGATCTCTTCGTGGAGGCACCTTCTACAATGTAGCAAGGACACCATCAGGATAAGAAAACCAAAAATATGGTCCAAAGCACAACATAAGACATAAAGAAGTGAGGCAATTCCTAGAATGCCATAATAGCCTCCCACTCATAGCAATGGTGCACTTCACACCCATGAATAGTACTCTACTTGACGCGACATGTTAGACTCTGAGGATTATTTACAAACCTAGTGCTCTGATACCAAACTTGTCACGACCAGGATCTAGGTCTAGGATTGACATGGATAATGGGAACCCGAGAGTCCCCAACCAAGCCTCAAAGTATTCATATTCACATCATCGGTTTGGAAGCATGTTCGAATAGTAAACACATAGTTTTAATGAATGGAAAAGTAGGACTCACACTATGGGGATATCATAGGGAAAGGGATTAACATGAATCCATGTAACACATAGCACATAAAGAATAAAGGGCGGGTAAGTATGACTCACGCTTGCGGACGATTAATGAGTTAGGATCTTTCACATCATAACATATAAACATAACATAATATTCATAGCCAAACCACATAACAATGTTCAATAAGTAGCCATATCCATAAGCATAATCTTCAAATACAACACTTAGAATATAAATGTAAATGTGTCTATAAGATGTCCAACAATGCCTCTAGTCATAAGATAGGAAGGGGGCCAAGACGTGTTCTGGGCTCACCCTTATAGTAAATAACATAAAAAAAGAACCATAGGTAGAGGAATGGTGGCTTTTCCTTGAAAGATATGACTTATTATAACAAGAAATTTCACAATCTAAGCTAACCGCCGTATAGTAGATGAAGGTATTCCTCTATCCCTACATGGTTAGATATGTAGGCAAAAGTACACATTTGTACATTTGAATGTACTAAGTATGTGAGCATGCAATGCATATGACTTATCAAACTTGCATTCAATGTTAGATGGCAATGGCAAATAATATATATATATGTATATGTATATGTAAGTATGTATGTATATATGTATGTATGTATGTATGTATATATCCAAAGACAAGTAGTATAACAATATGCCATGAAAACAATGATGCATGAAATGCAATAATGCTCATATATAGTGGGGATGGACTATAACCGACAAATCAAACTCATACGAGCTATTACATGAATTAGTCTGATGAAGACCTCCCATTAGTAAGAGAAGATTACTTGCCAAGGGTAATCCACATCACACCTTAAAACCAAATCATTTCGGTGGATGAACACCTTCCTTATGACCTAATCATTTCAGAAGGATTTCTAATATCATATCATATCAATGTGTAACAATTCCTTACGACCTGGTTATTTCGGTAATGGCTACCATTCTTAGTTAGGACATAGTTTAAGAATAGGGAGAGGGCCCTTGGGGATAGCCGTAATGTCCCCAATCCATCAGTGATAAGTGAAAATATCCCACGATAATACTTATGCATATACATGCTTTCAAAAGAGGAAACAATCATTTCAAATCCTTTCAATGCAAAGTTAGCTTTAAAAGCCAAGCATATTTCTTATACATTCATATTTGGTCTCAAAAGCCAAATCATAGTTTGTAATCTTGCTTTACATGCATGAATAGCTCATTCACTTAACAATATGGTGCAAGCACCCAATATGTTCAAGGAGCCAATAACATAGACATTTATGTGATCACATTCTTGTCATAACCAATATCATATCAAAATCATATACATAAACATAATTGGATTTAACACAGTTCATAATTTTCAATAAAGTCCATTATGCATGAGTGCATATTCTATGAATGATGTGGGAATAGCATGGGCAATTGAAGTTTAATGTTAAATCAACAAAACATTATGGAATTCAAGTAAATACATAACTAAAATTCACATTTAAATCATAATATAGATTACCCAGGCACAAATCAAGGTTTAAAAAGGGACATGCATATTCATAACTTCATTACTTCAATGTGATTCATCATATTGGGGGTTGAATCACTTTAAAATCAATACATAAACATAGCCCATGCACCAATTGAATTTAATAAACAATAATATCGAAAACCCATATTTAAAGTAGCTAAAATTTCATGAAATTGTGTGTAAAAGAGTTTGAGTCTTCTTGGTTGAAAGGGACCAAGAATCAATCCCACATACCTTAGCTATTGAAGAGATTCAAGATGAAATTTGACGAAGATATGGGTTTTCTTTTGATTCCCAAGCTTTGTCTTCACAAGAGCCTTTGAGAGAGTTCTTAAAGGCGACTTGCGATAATTCTAAGTGTGAGCAATGAATTTGAATGACAGGAATAAAGTATAGGTCATCTGAAAGTCTTTAGGTAGCATAGAAAGTCACAAAAGACCCTTAAGATAAACCATAATTACAAAAAATGCCATTAATGCAATGAGAAGAAAAGTTGAAGTTACGTCTCAAGGAGGGGTAGTACGTTCTGTGATAGGCCATATGGACCGTACACTTGCTCATGGTCCAACATTGAAAATGATTCCCTTGATAATGATCCGAAACGGTAATCCCATACATAGAAAAATTTAATGTAGGCATCCATACGGAAGGTGGTACGGGCAGTACCAAGCCACACGGTGTTTGTGCCTCCTTCGTCCTACTCTACTTAGGAAAATTCTCCACAATAAAGTTCCGAGGCGGTGATCAAATACTTAGAAAAATTTTACTTCGAAACCCATATGAAAGGGTATACGGAGTATACCCTTCCATACAGACCACTTACTTGGCCGTACTACTTTACTTGGGCTCAAAACTATGGAATTTCAAGGCTAAGGCTACCATACGACCCACCATACGATTTGTGAATCCTCACACGGCCCGTGTGGGGTCTATGTGTGGCATGCCTAAGTCCAGAACTCCATGTTTAAGCTCTTACGCCCCACACAAGGCCAAGGGCTCCACACAATTTGTATAGCCTCACACAGACCGTGAGGGCTTCTTTAGAGTGTCACCTTGATAAAAAAAACTTTTCGAAACCAATTTCCCAAGCTCCAATGAGGTCGTACAACGTTCGGGTCCTTACATCTGCCATTTTCCACTCTATCATATATTTTATTTTGAGGCAATGTTGTTCTGTAATGGAAAATCCAAAAAAAAGAAATATTTTATTTATTTATTGTTTATAAAATAAAAATATTTCACATAATTTTTTAAAACAGGTTTCTTGTTTTGTTACCCTATGGTACAATTTGACATGTCATGTGGGGGTAAGATTTAGTTGATATAACACAAAAATTAAATAGGTTAAATTTTGTTATATGTATGCCAAATTAAATAGTGTATATTTAGTTTTATTTTTTAATGTTTTAAAACCAACAAGAATTAATAGTGTACGTTTTATTTTACACTACTAATGGAGAAAAAAAAAGTGTGGAATAATTCTAAGAGTCGAGGTAAAATCAGATACTTATAATATGGAATTCGAGTCTTGATATAAAAAAAAGTCTAATGAGGTTATCGTTTCAATAAGCCTTATGTAACACAAAATTGAATTTATTGAGGCTTAAATACAAATATCGAAGATTCATTATAGAATTTTTTTAAAAAACATGTGACACTCAGAAAGCTTGGATTAATATCAACCTAGGATTCTTATGGGTTAAAAAAAATATTACTTATTATTATAAAAATATTGGTCAAATAAAAAAGGGAACAAAAGAACAAGAGCCACCTCTCTTTATGGCTTTTCATGCCTTTTTTTGCCTTGGAATATTGTTGTGTAGGAGATAAGTCTTGTGTTTTTTTTTTGAATTTTCAAGTTACTTTTTTCATTTATTGTCTACAAAGACTATTAAAAGTATTATAGGAAAAGAAAAAAAATAATTATAAAAGATATAATAATAACTTTAAATCTTGCCATTTGAATTTTATCTTCAAATTTTAGTCCATTTTGTGTTGTTTAATGGCATCTAGCTAGTCAAGAAATAGATCTCAATAATGTCTTAGAATATTAATCAATGATTGAGGCCCTTTATTTAAAGTAAATACAGTAATGATTTGATTGCAAATGTGATTAATTTAAATATTTTACCATCTTTTAGTTATTTTAATATAGCCATATTTTTAGATTTCGATTTCTAGTTCTATTTCTCTTTCTGTTCCCTTTCCTTCCCTTTGCAATATCTAGTTTATTCTTCTTATAGATGTTGAGTCGAGGGTTCCCAGGAAACAACTTCTCTACTTCTATAATACGAGGTAGTGGGAAGGTCTGCGTCTATTTCTACCTTCCCCAGACCCCACATGTGGGATTCAATTGGGTGTGTTGTTGTTGTTGTTGTTAAATTATGAAGTCTTTTCTATTTGATAGAAATCGACCATTGCCGGTTCCATCCGCTGATATAATAGTCGGTATGCCTTATGGACACAATATGTTAGTATTCCATGCTCTTTAATGTTGCTTCATTGTCTTAAAAAGGCCCATAGAACCTTCCCCCTTTTTACTTTCGCATTTCACTATGTTTATACCAATGAATGCTTAAGATGGCTTGGGTGAGGTTCCTTCAAGTATCACATTCGCTCTGTGATGACTAGGACCCTCGGTCGGGTTGTTACAAAACTCATGGTATCATAACTTTGATAATCATAAAATAGCATAATAATAAAAAACCCTTGAAATCATCTCATGTAATTTTATGCAATAGATGAAGATTATTAACATAATTCATACTGCATAGGATAATTAGAAAGAACCCATAAGAAATCAACATTGAAATTTGAAGGATTTAGTAAATTAGGGTTTGGGACTCCATGGGAGGAAGAACCCATGGATTAAGAAGCCCACATATCTTTTAATACTTGAAACATGAAGAAGAAGACTTGAAGAAGCTTGAGAAACCCTTTGGAAGCTTTGTCTTCAATGGAGAAGGCTTGAACGTTAAAGAAATTGAGGAATTTGGTGGAAACTTTTTAGAGAGAGTTTGTGAGTTTTTATATTTAGCGCTAAAAATAACATAACTTTTGAGTATTTACATATATAAAGGTGTTGGGATAAGTCCCAATTGTCCTTACTTAATTGTAGAGAAATTTGAAAACATTTATACACTTTAGGAGCACAGACGCATCACGTCCCTGGTCCCCTACTATGTAATTTTTTAAAACTTCAGTTTTCACATTTATACACTTTAGGAGCACAGACGCATCGCGTCCCTGGTCCCCTACTATGTAATTTTTTAAAACTTCAGTTTTCTCCTATTTTGGCCTAAGAATGGGTTTAGGCCAATTTTCTAAGATGGTGTAACAAGTGGGCGACGTGGACTTGTCATGCACTCTTCTAGTTTGCACAATTTCATATGAATAAATATTTTTGATATGGGTTACCTAAAAATTATAGAAAACCCTTTTTATGCATAATTTTGCCTCTTATAAAATAGTATGAAGTTAGTTATGCAAATAATGCATAAATTTTAAAATATTCAAGAAATACACCATGCGTATTTTCTGAGTCGCATTGGGAGGTGTTACACAATTTCAGTCTTTAGGCCTTTTTGAGTCCAGAGGAGCCAAATTCCCCACCCATTAGTTTTGTGGGCTATGAAGGCATTGATGCCATTGATGCCATTCCTATTTACATGCTCGACTAGACAGATCTCCCTAGTTATCATGGACTGAGTTTTTAGAGGCCTTCTTGGCTAGCTATATTCCTGAAAAAAATAGGGACCACCTTTGAGATTAGTTTATAAGGTTAATGCAGCGCACTATGATAATCTAAGAGTATGAAGCCAGGTTTTATTAGTTATCGCGGTATGCGACAATGATTTTGCCCACTGTGGAGGAGAAGGTCAGATGTTTTATGCATGGATTGAGATTTTAACTGAGGGTGGATATAATGAATCTAGTATCAGTAGACTGCTCATGTTTAGATGTTGTTGATCATGCCCATACTATAAAACATATTCATCACGAGGCCCAAGGGGGTAACGACAAGAGGGCTAGGCATTAGGGAAACTACAATGGCTCCAAGACTAGGGCAAAGATTGCTATGATAGATCTAACCAATGGTTCCCTTAGGGTAGATATCAGTAGGGTTAGTCTAGCTGGCCTATTCAGGCAACATCACCAGCTTTAGAGGGAAAATAATCACGCTAGAGTAGCCCCAATTCAAGTAAGAACTAGAAGAGGTCCACCTTACAACATACTTACCGTGGTTGTATGATCATAAGGTATTCGACTTTGAGGTATTATCTTTGTGGTTTGCTCTACCATTTGTAGAAGGAGTGCCTTATTAGGACGAGACTATATCAGTAGTACCACCTCAACTTGGGGAAAGAGATAAGGTTTAAGGTCATGGAGATAGGGCTAGGATTTAGGGTAGAGGAGGTACATACAAGGAACGAGGCAGGGGAAGCAGGACGAGCGATTGGACAAATTGTCGAGGTGGAGGTCGACAAGCCAATTTCATAAGTTGTTAGAGGTGCCATTGTGTGTTTTCACTCTGGTAGGGGATTCTTTAGTAGAGGATCAGGTATGTAGATTCTGTGTGGTGACTATTTAGGGGCATGATACTCGAGTTGATCTTATCTTACTTGATATGATGGATTTTGATGTTATTTAGGGAATGGACTTGTTATCTCCTCATCATGTGGTTTTGGAGTGCTATTCCAAGATCCTTACATTAGCCTTACCTAGTATTTCCTCGGTTTAGTGGCAGGGTGCTCATAGGTGCACACCAACATGGATTATATCATCTATGCAGGCCTAATGGTTGGCTTCTTCAGTGTGTTTAACTTATTTGGCCTATAGGCGTGATGTTTCCAGTGAGACTAGTGAGACTCCTTCTATTTATTTTGTCCCTGTGGTTTAGGATTTTATTGGTATATTTCCCACCAACCTGCCTGCCTTACCTTTAGAGAGAGATATTTACTTGCCAAGATTGAACTGAGATCCGATGAACATCCGTTGAGGATTAAAGTAGTAGATGTTCCTAAGGCTACCTCGAATCGATTATGGCTACTATGAGATTTTGGTAATGTCATTTTGGCTTATTAATGCCCCCTTGCTTTCATGAATTTAACCTGAGTACTTAGACCCTACCTTGACTTTTGTGTGATTTCGAAGGTTATCTTGCTTGGATAGTAAATGTACCCTTGTTTAGTAGTAGATTTCTTTTAGTAGTGGATGTCTTGGTTTGGTGGTTGTTGTGTTTGTAGTTGTGGCCTTTTTGTTGGATAGTAAATCCTAATGGACTTAAAGGTTTCCCCAGATTCATATTGTTCCCTCAAGTAGTGAATTATAGCTAGGACGAGAGTGTCCTACGATTGTATGAGGCTTTTGATTGTGAGTTAGTTAGAAGGTTGAGTTCTTAAAAAGGTTTATCTTTACAATGGGGTCAAAATCAGTTATAGAGCTTTTAAGCTCAGGAATGTCCTATGAATGCTCCATCTAGCATGCCCATTAGTTGTGGTGTTAGTTGATTACAATTGGTGTTGTTGGGTTATTACTTCTTCTTTAATAGAGCCTGTTGTTGCCTTCGACATGGCATCCCTTTGTATTGCAGTAGAATGGTTAGCATCGGAGGGGGTTTCCTCAACTTAAAACTACTAATTTTGCTATGTTTAGTAGTTGTAATGTTAGTTGAGTAGAGTCAGTATCGCGAGGTCACCTCCAAGCAGCTGTTATGTATTTGTCGTCACTTGCATTCTTAGTAGACCTTGGATTGGAGCTGTTAACTTGATTTTCAGTGGAGCAACTTATGGGCCTATAATTTGGTACCTAGAAGTCTCTTGGGTGATAGAAGGTCACTTGAGCGGAGTTTGGTGCAACATGGTCATCAACGAGGTACTTAATTGTGATGACATATTTTTTAGTTCAAGAAGTAGTATGTTACCTTGAGTAAATATTTTCTAAGAAACACACATGATTTTGATTTTTTCTCTAAGCCAAATTATTCATTCCAATCATTATGGCTCTCCAATATTTAGAGGTTAAGTACAACTCATTCAAAAATAGTGATGTGAGGTTGATGGATGAGGTGCAAAGTTCATTAGGATTGATCAACATAGATAGGGATATATAAAATGCTTCTAATAGGCAGAGATGATGAATTTTAGAGTTAAGGTAGGTATTTCGACTGCTCAGTTTCATCTAAGGTTCTATATTTCTCAACCTAGTATTTTTCGCGTGGTTTTGGCTTTCCCAATTGGTTTTGGTGATTTCAGGTACTGTTGGTACAGTTAGGGGGAGTATGGTGAGAAAGATGAATTTGGAAGAGCTTTTGTGGTCCTAAAGAGAGTTTGGGGATTTTCTTCTAAGCTAGAGTTCTATTCTGGCATCGATCACTTCGTGGGGGTACTTATGAGCTTAGTGGAAAATATGGTTCCAGTAATCTCGTCTTTTCATTCTTAAGGCTGCCATTTTCCGTACTTTTGTGGATAAGAGTTCATTTGGGAGTGGACGTTATAATGACCCCAGGATCATATTACCTATATAGCATTATTTCTATTATTTAAAGTATTTCTATAGTGACCCTAGGTCGTTTATGACCTACTAGCACTGGTAGCCTGATCACCTGGCCCTTCGTTAGGGAGTTATGTAGTTTTCATATTTTGGAAGGCCTTATATCTTAAACAATTAATTTATTTACCAAACGTTGGTAAACATCCTTGGAATGAAATTCTCATAGTTCCATTAGCTCTAGATGGCTAAATTAGGTAAGAAGTATGGCTGGTTTGAGAATCAAGGCCTTCGATGTGAGTTTGTACCAAAAGGGTATTTTACCTTCAAAATCGGCCAACGGTTGACTTTGCTAAACATTAATGGAAAACATGCCCGAATGAAAATGTTGACAATATCGTTACTCCAGAATGTGGAATTTGAGCTAGACCAATCCTTTGTTAAGTTCCCTAGGCTTTTGGACTTATTCTGAGCCCCTTGATGGAAATTGGCTAAAAATGATCATAGGAGTGAGAGCCACAATTATTCGTAATGACCTCTTATGAGAATTTTGACTGTACCATTAAATCTAAAATGTTGAATTTGATGAGGTGGCATAGTTTTTTTGCAATTCTGAGTACCCATTCAGTGTCTTAACGTGAGGTTTATAAATGTTGGAATTTCAGTATTCAAACAAAATGTTTTGTAAGGTTTTGGAAGTTGGTATCTTTGTCATTCTTGAATTTGTGTGATTCAAAAGCCTAAGATCAAGGAAATTTCATGCGAAACACATTGTTGGGTTCAAAAGCTTGATTAGAAGCTTCGTACGAGGTAAAACAAATCCATTTTTAGTTGCTGCATTGTAAATTTTTTGAATGCGTTTTTGGTTGATTTTTAGGAGTAATAACATGGGTATTCCAAACCTGTTCTTAGTGATTTGGGTCTAAATTGGGTGAAAGTTTGCAAGGATCACCATTTTGGTGTCGAAATTGATCACAGATACTTATTCAAGATAAATATCATAATTTTGCTGATGGCGCGGGTGTAATTTGTGACAAAATTCTTGAAATCTTTAGTCTTTGATTTTAGGAGTATTTCAGGACTAAATTGAGTGATTCATGTGTCTAAACTGAAGGATTTATTGCCAATAATACACTTATGGTTTCCAAAAGTGACTTGGGAGCTTCGTTGGAGTGAGAATTTTAGTTTTAGGTGTTGTATTCCCATTATCAAAATGAAAGCTGTAGAAATTTTAGAAACTCATAACTTGATCAATATAAGTCCAAATTAGGTGATTCTAAAGTCTAATTCAAGGGTTTATTCATGATGATCGTCATGATGTGATTTATTTTTGCTTTCAGAACACCATTTCTAGTAATTTTGTACCTATAGGAGCTTCATTTTTTCATAATTAGCCAAAAGTTTGACATTTTTAGTATGATCATTTCTTGGTATTTCCTAGGTTGAATTACGCTTATAAATTGTTAATTAACGTGGAAGTGCTATTTTGGACCAATATTTAGGGACAATTCTAAATTTTTAACGTAGGTCCCACATTTTATATTTTGGGTCTAAAAATTGGTCCATCTCCATTTGTTATGAATTTCGTTTCAAAATGATCATAATAATGTTGTGAATCTACTTTTGATAGTGAAGTAGCATTCAGAGGCCGTTCGGAAGAGACTCGACGAAGTGAATTGGAGTGCGCGCAATCAAACTATAGGTAGGCTATGATTTTTCTTCTACTAAATTGTGCTAGACTACGTGAAATCATGCTGAAATAGTTGGAATATGGGAAGGGTAGTTTATGTATATGCTTTAAGTATTAGAATTTATCGTTTAGGCCATTATCAATATTTTGGATAGTTGTAAGCATTAATACCAACTTGTTCGCTTATGCTATGTTAGTGGTATTGTTTCACTATATTGTTGGTTTTCTAAAAGCATGTTGGATTTTTGAATATTGGGGATGAGTAGATTATGTATACCTTAGGATTAGTAGCATATTTTAGGCCCTTTTGAGGGCTTTGTGGGTAACCGCAAGCATGTGATTCTTGTTATTTCTTAGTAGCTCGGTTATCAATATTGGTTCCTATTTTTGGTAATGTAAAGCATGTTAGCCTAAGTATAGGTGACACAAATACACAAATACTTATGTTAGATGCCTTAGTTTCACTATGATAGGCTTAGATCCTTGTAGAATGGAATAACATACTAGAGTATGTAAGCTCTATGAAACTCATCATCCATAATTGCCTAAGGCTGGTAGTTAGACTCTTTTTTTTAAGTCAGTTTTGATTTTGATTGATGACTCGACAGCTATGTGGCCTAGTTCTTTAGGTACGATAGTATGACTCTATGGTTATGATAACTCTGTTTGCTAGGTAAAGTGGCATAACTCCAGGGTTATGTTGACTATATCTACTTTATAGAGGTACATTAGTGGTCATAGACCTTGAGATCCGCTTGCTTCAGATCCGGTTGAAGCTCGAGAGCCATAATAATTTTTTCTATATGGTGGAAAGATCTCAAACGTAAAGTATGGGCTTGCGGACTTGTTTCATTATGGAAGGAAAATCTTAGTGATTATTAGGGCCTTAAGGAGAAGGAAATTGATTTGACATCTCGTCTGGCTATTTAGGTAAGACATCATGGTTCGAGGTGTCGCTTTTATAGAATTATGATAACTTAGGATTAGGGTTTGACGCGTTGCTTTTATAGAATTATGATTACCTAGGTGTAGATATTGAAATTTTGTAGGACTTTACAAGATTAGTCCTATTTCAGTTAGGGTTTCTTAGAGGCTACTTTACCGTAAACCCTAATTCATTCCTTTATAAAGGGTATTATGTTCCCTTGAAAAGGCATCCAAAATATCCCATAAATTTTGGGGATATTCATTAAGAGATCAAAATAGGGCTCAAGGAGTTAAGGAGGTCAAAATAATCTTACGTTCGAGAAATATGTCACTAATAGCCCTCGAATCATGGAGAAATTTTAGGAGAGAAGAATCGAGATATTTTCCACTAACGACCCTCGAATCATTGAGAAATCTCTAGAGAGAATAATTAAGGGAGAAAAGATTTGTATTGATATGTTTATCAATAATATTATGTTTCTTTATATTTTATTTGTGATTACAATTTATTTTCTATCACTATAAAATTTGTTGCAAACAAATTGGCATGCCTGGTAGGACCGAATCTGCCTTTCATCTCTTCTCTAATATATGAAATATGCAAATCGGAAGCCATCAATAGTAGAAAAATAAGTACTTCAAGACCTATCGTGAGTTTCACCAAGTATACACTATGACAAGCCTTGAAGCATGGGGCATTTGTTGACATTGAAATTTTGTAGGACCCTCCTAAATTAGTCTCATTCAGTTAGGGTTGATTAGAGACTACTCTACCTTAAACCCTGATTCATGCCTATATAAAGGGTATTATATTATCTTGAAACATTATCTCAAATATCTCATAAATTCTAGGGATATTCATTGAGAGATTAAAATAGGGATCAAGTAGTGAAGGAGGTCAAAATAATCCTATGTTAAAAAATACGCCAGCAGTGACTCTCAAATCATGGAGAACGCTCAGGATAGAACAATTAAGAAATTATGCTACTGACGGCATTCTAATCATGGAAAAATTGCAGGAGAGAAGAATCAAGGGAGAAACAGATTTGTACTCACATGCTTATAAATAAAATTATGTTTCTTCAAATTTTATTTGTGATTGCAATTTATTTTCTATCACTTTAAAATATGTTGCAAACAAACTCAATGGGACAATTTCTACCTATCATCTCAACTTTTCAAGCATTGAAGAATGTTGAAATGGTTTCCAAGAAGATCTCCCAATCCACTCCATTTAAAGTTGTTGACTCTAAGGTCTTTACTGAAGTAGAGGGAATTCTTGGTGTTACTTTTGGATTTTTTGGAGCTGCTACAAGGAGAAAAGTCACTATGTTGGCACAACATGAACTACAAGAGTCATCCACACGAATTCCTAATTTTGTATCATCAACCCCAAAGGGAGCAAGGTCATTAATAAATACTACTGGAGAAGGAAATAGTGTTGCTGAGAAGATCAAGAAGTCTTTAGTTTTACTTCAGGTCTCTCGTTCTGAGAACTCTACAAGAAAGACCATGACTCATCAAACGAGTCTTCTCCACATGCATCACATAATGTGAGCCTTATGAAGATCAACTTTCATAATAAACCATGCTATCTTCAATGCCTCCAACAATCATGTAAATGATGACAACTAACTCTTCATCCATGAAAGAACAACTTGCAAATCTAGAAAAGATGACTAAAGGATTGACCAAACATTCACACCACTAAGAATCACGCATCGATAATTGACAGACAAGGTGGATGACTTATTTGATGGGGAATCTAGTGATGAACTTGGGAAGGGTATTAAAATTCAAGAGATAGAAATCCTATAAAGCAAGCACCACCTATCAAGGTGATTCCAGTTTCTGCTTAAGGGATGATCCCGCTCGATCAATTAAAGATGTTCATTGAAGGGACCATCAAACATAAGTATGAAGTCTCTGCCAAGTCTTCCTATATATATTCAAAGCCTTACACTGCAAGGATTGATAGCCTTAAAATGTTTGTCGGTTATCAACCCCCCAAATTTCAACAATTTGAGGGAAGAAGAAATTGAAAGTAGCATGTCAACACTTTTTGGAGACATGTAATAATACTGGGGCCTATGAAGATTATCTTGTTAAATATTTTATTTGCTCCTTGAAAGAAAATGCCTTTGCCTGGTAGACAAATCTTGCGCTTCATTCCATTGATTATTGGAAGCATCTAGAGGATGATTTTATCAACCGCTTTGATAGCACAAGGCGCAAAGTGATCATGGTAGAACTCACAAATACTCACCAAAGGAATGAGAACTAGTCATCGACTTCATAAACTGATGAAGGGACGCGAGCTAAAATTGCAAAAATAGACTTAGTGAAGCTTATGCAATAGAAATGTGTATCCAAGGAATGCACTGGAGGCTTGTCTACATCTTGTGAGGAATCAAGACAAAGTCCCTCAAAGATCTAGCTACTCACAGTGATAAAATGGAGTTAAGTATGTCTTCTGCATGAAAGTATGTGATGCTTGTCTATGATCCTCACAAAGGAAAAGATAAGCAAGAACCTAAGAAATGGAGAAAATTTGTGCTCAGAAATGATAACAAAGAAATCCATGAATTTTAGTGCATCACTTGTGAAGCTCACTACAAAGGAAAGCAAGACGCAAAGTGTGAAGACAACTTTTTAAGGGTGTCCGAATCGAAAGTTGACTCTATGGGAGATGCAACAGAAAGAATACCCCTTTCTGGATTCTGATTACTCTAAAATATTTGAAGAATCGGTAGCGTTAAAACTCATTGAGCTGCTAGAGATGAAGCAGCATGATAAAGTTGGAAAGATTGATGACCTAAACTATTGCAAGTATCATAGACTTTTGGGTCACTCTCTCGAAAAATGTTTTGTCTTCAATGACAAAGTCGTGCAATTTGCTAGGTCATTGATAATGAAAAATCATGTTCTAACTAAATCTCTATCACTATTGGCTTGGTTGACCCAGTCCAAATATGTACTCCTAAAAAGATAAGTCATTAGAGCCAAACAAAACCCAAAATGATCTAAGAAGGAAAAGTTCACTACAACAATCATCTAAGCAGCTGACCAGGGGAGGATAACGAGAAGATCAAATAAGCAAACGTCAGTTAAGAATCCAAAGAGAGAAAAACTAAAAGTGCATCACCACCAGAAATCACGACATCTGTGACTGTTGGGGAGTTCTTACCAAATCAATTTCACATAAAGTCCATCTAAGATGATAGTAAGACGACATCTTTTAATGTCAAAAAGGAGAAATAATAGGTAAAAGTTCATCAAGGATGTTTCCCGTAGACAAAGAAGTAATGGGTAAAACCCCATCAAAAGTGTCCCCTTTCTCTTCTAAAAAACTTATAGAACCCTCTTCTCAAGACGTAAATATATATGATGCAAAAATCACATTTACAGATGGTAATCTTCTATTTGGTGAAAACCTATATAATTTTCCTTTATAATTGGTATGCCTGATCCAGGCCTCACTTTAACAGAATTATGATTACCAGGCATTGAGGTTCTAGATCACACTTTTTTACAGAGTGATGATTACCTAGGTATTGAGGTTTGAGGTCTCTCTTTTATAGAGTTATGTTTTCCTAAAGTATTGGGTTGCAAGTACTCACTTTTTTAGAGTTATGATTTCCTAGGAGGGTTTGAGGCACCACTTTTATAGAGTTATGTTTTCCTAAAGTATTGGATTTTGTGGCCTCACTTTTATAGAGTTATGATTTCCCTGGCATCGGTGTTAGAGGGATTGTTTTTACAAAGTTATGTTTGCCTAGAGTATCGAGGTTCGAAGCCTTACCTTTATAGAGTTATTATTTTATAGGCATCGAAATTGAGGCCTCACTTTTATAGATTTATGTTTGCCTAAAGCATTAAGAATTGAGGCCTCGCTTTTAGAAAGTTATAATGACCTAGGCATCAAGGTTTGAGGCCTCGTTTTTCTAGAGTCATGTTTGCCTAGAGTATTGAGGTTTGAGGCCTTGCATTTATAGAGTTATGATTAGCTAGGCATTAGGGTTCGAGGACTCACTTCTATAGAATTACAACCCTAGAGTACTTACGCTAGGAGATTGGTAGCTCCTAACCATCTAAGTGTAGATATTTTGTGCACTCGATGGGCTTATTGGGTTTTTAGGTTTTACTTAAATTATTCACGTGTCCCAACTAGGCGTGGTTAGTATGGATCTCTTAGCTAGTTTAGCCTATTCTTAATATTGTCTTTTCCTTGTTATAGATATTTCTATTGGACTCCTATTTAGGTTTGATTCCTCTTCTTCATATAACTTTTACTTATCTTACTTAGATGGCCTATGATGCCTACTAGGTACCTTTTTATATGTTACTCATATTACATTGTGCATCTCTTTTCGTGATGCTTGTTCGAGCACTAGTCACTAATGAGATTTGCTAGAAATAATGACGTATGGACTTGATTTGGAGAAAAAAGGAGCTTAAAAGGAAAAAAATGTAACTGGAATCCTTTTGTGCTCTGCGAACATGGTATTCAGCTCCAAAATGAGGAGCATTGAAATATTGTGCAAATGCGTACTATATAGGCGCGTAGGCGAAGACCAGGAAAGATATTCTCCGCGAATGTGAAGACCAAATACACGGATGCTGAGGTGTAAATATTTTGATCTTCGCAAATGTGGTGTGTTATTGTGTCTAACATCTGGGCAGTTTGATATTTCACCTTTTTTTTTTATCCCAAATTGAATATACACACACTCTCAGCCCATGATTTGGCATCACTGGATAGAATTGAAGATTGTTCATTTTGATAGAAGAACACACCTTAAAATAGGGTTTTAGATTAGGGTGTGGATAAAGAGTATGTTTTGTACAATTTCTTGAGGGGATTGAAGAGCGTGAGCTTCTATTGTAAAAGGCCTTCATTCACACTTTCCTTTCATGATTTGAACGTCATAACTTGTAGAGGTAATGATATTTGGATTTGAATATGTTTATGAGTATTGATTGAAACTCTTGCTTTTACACTTAGTTCATTATATTCTTGCAAATCAAGTGGGTTTCTCCTTTAATTGCTTCAATTGAGCTTAGTTGATTTATGGGTTCATGCTTACCTTCATACTTAATTTATGATTTAAGGTCTCGAACATGAATCTATCTTAGATCTTCAGTTATTTCATGAGAAAGAATAGTTAAAATGGAGAGTTTGTTATAGTCATGGGTTTATGTGGTTGAATTCGTAATCAAGAATTCAATGACTAGGGTTTTAAGAAGGTTTTCTCATTAATTGCTCAGGCCCAAGTGAGATCCTACCGTGATTTGGCACATGAGACTTAACCGGTTCATGTGATATACTATTATTGTCTGTGTTGAAATAGTAGGTATAAGCAATCCGAGCTTACCCGTAAGGATTATATGATTCTATGTGTTATGGGTCATTTAGGTTTTAATTGATTTCCCATTTCCCCATATCCTTTTCTCCCTTTCCTGACAAATCCTTGCCCCGGTTCCTTAGTTGTAGTTTGTAGCTTAGTCTCCCCCCTTTATTGATAATTGTTGTGATTGCTTGTTTAATTGGAACTTGTATATCATAGTCCCTGGTCATTTCAATCACTCTCACATTGTTCCCCATGGGATTCAACCCCAACTCTTATTTGGGTTAGTATGCTGCTAATGATCGTTCACATTTCTAAAAGAAAGTATATTTGAACATTATAAAAATGGAACCATTTCTAGGGAAACATTGACATATTGAGTTGGTTTTAGATTTGTAGTTTACTAGTTTTGATGCAATTTTTGAATATTTCTTTGCTAGTTCTTTTTATGTTTATGTTATAAGGCTACTTACAATGAAATCTTGCTTGATGGTTGTGAGCCCTATGTCTATGACCCTTATCCCCAATGTGGAGGACTTTATGGTGAGCAAATTTGCATTGAGGACTTGAATGGAGAGATGAGACTTGTGGGTCAAGGTCGTCTCATGGACTTGTTTCAAAGACTTGTCAATGGAGTGGTGCTAAAAGACCAACTGCTCAATATGAGGGATGAATTAAAATAATTACTCATTGTTAGATGTTATGGAATGGTCCAAATCAAAATTGGAATTGCAACTTTGGAGGCCAACATGAGAAAAAGAAATGGGATATGTAAGGCTGCTTGTCCAATGGTAAAATATAATATGGAAGAAATGTTTTATGAGTGCATGCAATCCAAGCAAATAATCGTCCAACGTGTCGAAATTGAGAAAATGATACCAATGTTGAAAGAAAAAAACAAAGCAAATTATTTATGGCAACTTTAGTTCATTAGGAAGTGAGGGTGTCGTTTGCTTGATGGCCGAGAATTTTGAAGTAAGACGGGCCTCTTGATGCTCTCAATCATGCCCAATGTTCCAAAAAGAAAAAAATGATATGAAGTTGGGTAGAAAATTTAAATCCTCAAAGTGGAGAGACCGAATAAAAATTTTGATGGTCTCCACTTGTCCCCATGAGTTTAATTAGAAGAGTGATTTGAAGTTGGAGAGAAGATTCATAACCTCATAGTGGAAACACAAAAGTGTGATGCATCTTATGTCGCGCCACAACATTAAATTGTGCGCTTGATTGGAGGCATCTCATTACTTATTTCCCTAAATTTTAGATTCTTAGTTTAATTTTTACATTTTAAATTTTTGTTTTAGCTTTTGATTTTGACTAATCCTCATAATTTTTCAAGTCTTTGGTAGTGGTTTTCTTTAGAAGCGCAAAGTTGATGAAGTTGAAGTTTAGGGTGGAAACACCTTCCAAAATGCATTTGGCATGAATTTGAGCCAGTTTGACCGCTTTTGGAGCCCCAAGGATTACCCAATCTAAAGGGCGGATTGCAAAATGGGCCTAGGCATCACTAAAAGTAACAGAAAGTTAGCCTAGGTTTTAAATAAAAATGTTTTTTCCGAACGCAGATAAAGGGTCCGCGAATGTGGAAGTTAAGTCACTTGACTCTCTGTCAACGCGCTTTGGTCTCAACAAACACGACGCATGTGGATAATTAAATGTGGCATGAAAGCTCCTCATTCTCTGCATACGTAAAGCACTGACAGATGCTAGATAAGTGAAAAGTCAAGTCACTTTATACTTGTCTTCTTTTTCAAAAAAAAGAGGCACTTGTGAGGTAACAAATACAACTCAGATTATTGCTGCAATTCAAAACTTTTCACGGAAAAACAATTCAATCCTTTCTTTTCTTCATCATTTTTGTTTCTAAAATTCAAGGTATGTTTACTCTATCACTTCTCAACTCTTCTTCTTTCAAAGGTAATAAACTTATGCAACTATGAAATTGATGATATGATGATGCTAATCGTCCCATCATTCTTTCCATGATGTTGAAATTGTAGAGATTGTTGACTTTCCTCTATTTTTAGGCTCCTTGGCATGAAATTTGTGGTACTTTGGTGCTCTACCTCTAGACTTTTTAGGATGAAATTTTTGGCGCTTTAAAATTTAAAATTGAATGGATTGTTGAAGTCAATGATTGTGTGTTGTTTATGGGATGATTCTATGTTGTTGGGGAATACTTGGGGTAGGTTATTATGCACTAATGATGGTGAAAATTCATGCCCACCATGCTTTTGCTAAAGCATCCCAATGAACTTAAAAATTTTCTATGTGGTAACAGTTGTTCTTCATGAACATGGACACGTGTCGTGAATGCCGAGTACTTCAATTACTATTTAAAAATAGAGACTTTGCACTATTTCATCAGGACCTTTTTCCAGCAATTTATTTAGCTTAAATACTTCCATATACATAGTTTTGAGTATCTTTATAAACTTTTAAGATGTTGGGTTTATTTGTCGCTCCATTTTGTGAAAATATGGATTGCGAGCACACAGTTTATGATGCAAAAATTCTTTTGGAGGTGGGAGAAGAGAAGTATTTTGATAATAGTAGGTTCCTATCAGCTTGGCACACCAAGAAACATGATGAGTATTTGGGCTGAACAATTGTCAAAGAGAAAGGGATTTTCTTGGAAAAGGTAAAGGAGAAGATGTTGGATTCCTTTGGTTGGCTTCAGACTTTTGGTGAGATGTGATTTATGGATGAACCAATTAGATCCAACCACACTATAGTCGTAGAGTTCTATGCAAATGCTTTACAGACCGACTTTGGGAAGCGATAGTCACCACGATCTGGGGAGTACAAGTTGACTTTAGCCTGACTACTATTAATGATATTTATGGGCAACCAGAGATAGACAATAGGGTGTAGAGAGAAGTTTCAAGAGTTTGGTACCCAATAGGTCATTGGCAAGTTACATAATGGGGTTCCTCCATATTGGTTCACTACACATAGAGAAATTGACACTCATGAGTTCATGAAGGAGGCCAAGTCTTGGCTTTTATCATATTATCCAAAGTCATCCCCTCTACACATGACACTGAATTGACTCTAGATCGTGCTCTTGTCAAGCTGCCCTCATGGATAGACCATAGGATAATGTCGGGCAGCTGATTGAGGACAAGATAGTTGAGGTAGCCTAAAGGAGGGCTAAGAATTTAGCCTACCGCTCTTTGATCACACAGTAATGTTATAAGGCAAGGGTAGCCGCCTATTCGACTGATGAGGAAAAGAAGTGGGGCAAAGAAATTCACACGCTAAAGAAGAGAAGTGGCCTAGGAGGGACCGAAAAAGTGGAGGATTTATGTTTTGGTCTATCTTTTTGCCATTTCACCGAGCTAGGTTCAGAGGCAGGAGGTTCATCCACAACTGTTGCACGACCTTCTAGTTCTATAGGACTACTTCAGTTTTGTCCCCTTATCATGAGATATACTGATTCCCGGATCCATGGGATGGATGCTCAGATCTAATAGCTTGTTGTAAGACTTCCTACTAGCCCACCAGGAGTTCTTATAGATGATTAGCCAACACCTACTTAAGTTACAACTACTTAGAGGGATATGAGAGACCAACTCCAGTATATGAGTCAAAGATAAGGTAAGATAGAGTAGCGTCAGAGGAAGTTCAAGGAATACAAGAAGAAATAAAAGTTCCTGAACAAGATGATGAGCAAGTTGAGGCACCTATGTGGGTCTAGCTATTTTTATGTCGATGATGATTTGACCTTCTCTTTGAAGCCAATGTGGAGTGATGCTTTCATAGAGTCCCTCGTATTCTCTTTTACTTTGTGATTGTACTATGAGGACACAATATTATTTTTAGTTGGTAGTGCTCCGATAGGGTGATGATTTGTATATTCTGATTATGATTTTTGGATAATTGACTTGTATATTCTGAGTTTGTCTCTATCGGGTAATTCTTGAGATGTTTGTTTTGATATTGATGTGTCTTTATAGGGCTTTGATTATTGTGATTGTTGTGTGCCCTTGCCGAGCTTGTAGATATTGTTATCGAATAAGTTGTTTAGTTAGATTTAGTAGCTTTTTGGTTTTTATTTTTTTGTTAGTAGTTTCTTTTATTAGTAGGTTTGTGGATGGGTTGAGTGACTACATTCTTAAGAGTAAATTGTTGATCGATTATGAGTTTGTGGGTTGATTGTTGTCTTTAGTGAAGTATGAGTAGCCGTTGTCCTCGTTGATTCTTGAATAATTGATTGTGACTTATTTGGTGCTAGTAGACTTGGTCAAGTCTTGTGAATTGTGTGATGAAATATACCCCTTCTATTGATGGAAATTGAATGATTTTGGGACAACACTTTGACTCTTTATATGACTTTTACTTGATAAATGGATATCTTGATAAATGAGTCCTTTGTATTTGACTTGAGAGTGAAATTGAACTCTTTCGGATTGGTTTGCATGTTATATGTGGTGAGCTTTTTATTTTATCCTAGGTGTTCACTTGTACCACCTAAAACTGGCCTGGTTGGTCTTGAAATGTTGGTCTTGATGGATTTTGATTGGAATAATGACCTTAGGCATTCTTTGATTTATTTTGAGTCCACATATCCTAAAAAGCCCACCTTTGCATTGATTTTTATCCCTAGTTTCACGTTTTGAGCCTTAACCTTTTTGTTGGCAACCTAAACTACAAGCCTTGACCTTTTTTGAAAAGACCACCCTCTTTTGAACCCTTGTCCCTTCTTAAACTTGAGTTGCTTGTGATAAGTGAGGTTTTAATAGTAAGTTGGGGGTGATGTAGGAGGATGAGTAAGGATGTCTACCACTTGAGAGCTTGTTAAAAGAAAGAAAAGAAAAAGATTGATGAATGGAGAAAAGAAAAGAAAAGAAAAGAAGGAAGTGTTTTAAAAAAATTGTGCTTGAATGAATTAATTCCTCCAAAAAGTTAAAAATGGTCGCAAGGGGGATATCAAAGTTGGAAAAAAAGAGTCAAAATGTACGTGGTGTGAAATGTGAAGAAAAGAGTGGAAAAGTTGAAAAATGGATGTTGTGTGTACAGTTTAAGGAGGGTTAGTCACCATTATCCAAACGGTATCCTATTCTACCCCAAAACCTACATTACAAACTTGATAAAGTCCTTTGGGATTTCTAATTGGATGAAGTTGAGTCAATATTTATTGAAAATATGGGCAAACATATGGTGTGACATTTGTGTGCATGAGATGTTCTTTGATCAGTGTGAGTGTTTGAGTCCTTGTCCCTTATTTAGTTTATATATTTGTGTGTGTTTCTTTCTTTTTTGTGAGGACATGCAAATGGAAATGGATTGGTAATATAGATACTTTTTGAGGTTGAGTCAAGTGGAATCGTTTGGTTGACTAGAAGTTTGAGTAATTTCTTGAGAATTTGTGTTGTTGCTTGAACATTCTTGAAGGTTGTTTTTGACTTGAAAAATGTTCTTTTGAAAATGAGTGAGTTTCTTGATAGACAATCACATGCTTGTGCTAATCATTGGTATCAACCATCGTCATAATCATAGTTTAGTTGGTGAATGTGAATTGGGATTGATTTGTGTTTAATTTTATAGCCTCTTGTGTTTGGTTTTTGTTTGCTTGAGGACAAGAAATTTTTGAAGTTGGGGGTGTTGACGTGTGGTTAATTTACACTCATTTATGGCTCTTTTACTTATGATTTACTGCCGTTAATATAATGAATTAAGGCTAATTATGCTTTGAATGGTGTATATTTCAAGTACTTATGCTTTGTATGGAGATTTGCTGGAAATAATAGAGATTAGAACTGATTTGAATAAAAAAGGAGCTTAAAAGGAAAAAAAAATACCTAACATCCTTTTGTTCTCCGCGAATGCAGCCTTCAACCTGAATGTGGAGCACAGGAATATTGTGAAGCATGAATGCCAACCATCCAAACGTGTAGGGGGATATCAAGAAAAATATTCTCTCCGAATACAAAGACAGAAGGCGCTAATAGGGAGGTCTAAAATATATTGACCTCCTTAAACACAATCAATCCTCCACGACTATGTGTTGTCCAGTATAACCACCCCCCCCAAGTTTAGGAGCCTAAGAGTGCAAAAACAGTTAGGCAAAAGAGGATCTGGAGTTAGTCGATGGACTTATGTCCCGTAGGTCGATCCTTAAACATGAACATTAGGAAAGCAAAAAACTTTTCCAAGTGTGGGGTAACCCACACACCCGACGACAACTTAGTGAAAGTATGACGGATCAAAGATGGGCTTGTAGGCAAGGGCCTCAACATGAAGAAAATTTGGAGTTTTCTAAAAAGTGACCTACGAGTTAACACTATGACCAATAGATCATTTAACTGCTCGTAGAATCACTTTGTAGATGAGGTCTAAGAAAATGACTAAGTGTGGAAGGACTGTACGAGTCCAACCACGACTTGTAAGTTTATGTACGACCCATAAAAGATGGTTTCCTACTTTTGGTCAGGAAGATGGTTTTAGGAATTTTAGAAAAGTTAACATGATGGACAGGACCTACAGTCCATGGTTCAAACCATAGCCTGTGATCGAGGCTTCATAGGTAAATTTCGGCAATTTTAATGAAGGGTAGTTTTGTTATTTTCGCAAATCCTATTCATAAATTGTGTCATTTTTGTATCTAAAGAGGCCTAAATCAGACCTTAAGCCCTAAGGGACCCTTATTCTCTTCATTTTTCCAATTTCTAAATATTTCTAAAGGCAATATTCTCTCTAGAAAAGGGACAAGGCAAGCCAGGGTTTTCTTGAATCTTCTCGACGGCTTCTAGTTCGTTTTTCCAAAGCTTACCAAGGTATGTTGGTTTGATTTGAGGGGCTCCTTTCAGCCACAAAGTCCTTCATATGATATTTTACCTTTTCTCAAGTTCCTTCAAGATAATAGGCATTCTTATGACGATTTCATGATGTTTCATGTTACTAGACGATATTTATGATATCATTTTTACTAGGTATTTATCTGTAATCAAGTGATTTATGATGACCCCAATGATGGTTTTTATCATTGATAAAGTGTGGGCTTATTTGCATGTTTTAAATAAGTATATTTTCATGATTTAAGTATGAATATGTAATTTATGATTGTTTTAACTTAAAAGCTTATCCCGTCTAGTTTTCAAGTAAATTCTTGCATGAGCTTTGATGATAATTAGGGAATTAAAGATGAGTATTAAAGTTATGGTTTGTCAAAGATATAAGAATGATGGAAATTGTTCTAAAAGATGTTTAAAAAGGTCCCCAATATGAAAAGACAATTCTCACTTGGTGGTTCCTTAAGTTCAAGCTACTCCTTTGATTTCTACTTATGGTTCCTTGTGTCATAATTTGACTAAGTATGTATTTTATAGCTTTCCATGGGATGACTTAGCACCAAGAGGACTTGATATTGGGACTCATTACGTTAGCTTAGGCATGACATATTAAAGATAAATCTCAATGTCCCTAACTATGTCCCAGCATAGGGCCCCTTGTAGGCAAGGCTAGTCGATCCACGTATGCCATTTGTGTTATTTAAGATGTATGCAAAGTGATGGAGTTCCATCCAGCAAATGGTCTCCCCATGCCAACATAGGGGGTTATGTTGGATTCCACGTAGTAGCTCACATGGTCAGTTAAGGTCTTAACCCACAAGTTTATGACTCAATGATATAATTTACTTTATGTGATCTTTCATGTATTGACCCTCTTCCATATTGAGCAATATTGCTTGTGCATGCTTAAGCTCACATTTATATTCTTTTCATCTCTTGTACACTTATATGTTATAATTATGAATGATGACATTAAAATTTTATGTCTTGCATTGTATCTCACATACGTAATACATTCTAACATACAAATGCATATTTTTCTAGCATGATTTAACCATGTAGGGACAAGTACTCCTCAACTGGCTCATGGCTGGTTTTTGGTGTTCAAGACTAGTACTTTTATTTTGGTGCGCCCTTAGTCTGGGACTCTACCATTTTCTTTTTGGCATGTGTTCTATTTTGAGACAATGTATATGTTTTCCTTTTGAGGCTTTTACAGTTTATGTTGTTAAATATTGGAGTTTTTTCTATTTAATGAAAACTGACCATTATCGGTTCCTTTCGTCAATGTATTAGTTTGAATGCTTTATGGATATAGATATGCTGCCTTACATACGTTTTAGTGTTACTTCATTGTCATAAAAGTTCCATAGACCCTTTCCCCCCTTTTATTCTGCAAAATCATTAATTTAATGCCTATGAATGCTTAGGATATTTAAGATTCTTTAGGTGAGGTGCCTTCGAGTATCTCATTCCCTGTGTGATGACTAGTCCTTAGGTCAGGTCTTTACACCTGGTATGTTTTGATATTTTACCTTTTCTTATCCCAAATTGAATATACACACACTTTCAACCCACAATTCAGTATCATCGGATAGAATTGAATATTTTTCATACAATTTTGAGACTAGAACACACCTTAGAATATGGTTTTGGATTAGATGAGGATAAAGAGCATGTTTTGTACAATTTCCTGAGGGTATCGAAGAGTGTGAACTTTTATTGTAAAAATCCTTCACTAACTCCTTTTTCCCATGCTTTGAATGTCATAAATTGTAGAGGTATTGAGATTTGGATTTGGATTTATTTATGGTTATTGATTGAAACTCTTGCTTTTACACTTAATTGATTATATTGTTGCAAATCAAGTGGGTTTCTCACTGAATTCCTTTAATTGAGCTTAATTGGTTTATGGGTTCACGCTTACCTTCATGTTTAATTTATGATTTAAGGTCGTGAACTTGAATCTAGCATAGATCATTAATTATTTCATAAAATGAGTAATTAAAGTGAAGGGTTTGTGTGATAGTCAAGTGTTTATATGGTTAAATGCCTAATCAAGGATTCAACGACTAAGGTTTTGAAAAGTTCGCTCATCAATTGCTCATGCCCATGTGAGGTCTTATAGTGATTTGGCATGTGATACTTAACCGGTTCATGTGATACACTATTATTGTCCGAGTGGAAATGTAGTTACAAGCAATTCTAGTTTACCCATTGGGATTATATGATGCTATGTGTAATGGATCGTTGAGGTTTTGATTAATTTTACATTTCCCCACATCCTTTGTTCCCTTGCTTGATAATCCTTGCCCCAGTTCTTTAGTTGTAGTTTGTAACTTAATCTCCCCCCTTTATTGATAATTCTTGTGTTCTTATTGAATTTGAACTTGTATCTCATAGTCCTTGGTCATTTTAATTGTCCTCACATTATTCCTTATGGGATTTTACTTCGACTCTTGGTTGGGTTAATATGCTGCTAACGATCATCCATATTTCTAAAAAGAAGCATGTCTGAACATTATCAGTTATCAGCACTGATAGATTGAGCTTGTAGTAGCCCATATCAGAGACCACGATAAGAATTCAGTGTTTTTGAATCATTTATGTCTCTTTTAGCTTGATGGCTCGTCATTTTGTATATTTCGATACTTTCCAGATCTTGTAATTTATTTTGGTCCAATTTAGGACTTGTAATCTTTATTTTGCATATTGAAGCTCTACACTAGTAACTTCCACTAGGAGGGACCTTTGTATATATTTAGTTAGTTCTTTTTTTCTTTTATTCTTTTGTATTGTCTCTTTTATGTTGATTCGATCGGTTTACACCCTTGTACGCATTACTTACAATTTTGGGTTACAAACTGGCTTAATGATTGGCAGATTATGGTAGGTGCCAACATGACCTGGGAAATCGAGTTGTGACAACTTCATAGAATGTCCATCCTAGAACAATAGTGGGAAATAATTCCCATGGACTTTGTTGTTAGTCTTCCAAAGACATTGAGTAACTTTGATTCTATATGGATGATAGGTTGACTAAGACTAGACACTTTATTCTTGTAAAGGTAACTTATAATGTAGAGAAGTTATCCAAACTCTATATTCGTGAGATTGTTTAATTACATGGGGTTTAAACTTTCATCATATCGGATTTATGTGAGCAATATACTTCTAACTTTTGAAGGACTTTGTAAGTTGATCTAGGTACTAAAATGGATCTTAGTACCACATTTCATCTTCAGACTGATGGACAGTCTGAGAGGATAATTCAAGTGCTAGAAGATAAGCATTGTGTGTGCGTGATTAATTTTGGTGGTCACTAGGATCAGTTCTTACTTTTGGCAAAGTTTTTATGTAACAATAATTATCACCCCAGTATTGACATAGCTCAATTTTAGGCCTTATACAGGAGGACATGGAGGTCTCCTATTGGTTGGTTTGATGCATCTGCGGTGAGACCTTAGGATGCTGATCTTTTAAGGGAGACATTGGAAAAGGTGAAATTCATTCAGAAGAAGCTTCTAGCAACACAGAGAAAGCAGATGGAGTATAAAGACCAAAAGGTACGAGACGTGGAGTATATGGAGGGAGAGCAAGATTTGTTGAAGGTTTCACCCATGAAGGGTGTGGTGAGATTCGATAAGTGTGGTAAGCTCATTCTAAGGTATATTGGACCGTTTGAAGTTCTTAAGTGCATGGAAGTGGTGGTCTATGGGTTGGCTTTACCTCCTAGTTTTTGAGGGGTGCACCTAATGTTTCATTTATCTATGCTAAAGAAATTTTATGATGATGGAAACTATATTATTCACTAGGATTCGGTCCTATTTGATAAGAATCTATGGTATGAGGAGGAACCTATAGCTATTTTAGATAGAGTTGTCTATAAGATGAGGTCAAAGGATATTGTATTTGTGAAGGTCCAATGGAAAAGTCTTCTAGTTGAGGATTCCACTAGGTGGATTGAGGCGGATATGCATAAACGTGCTTCAAATTTTTCAATGTGTCAGGTACCCTTTCTTACCCTTGCTTTTCTTTTGAACATTCGGGAATGAATAGTGGGTAAATTTCTCTATGATGCAGTGACCCATTAGGTCATTTGAGTACTAGAGATCTTTATTCCCTAAAAGATTGATCCCGTCAAAATTTTAATGGGTAATTTGGACTATTTGATAACTATGATTATTTTGTTGAGGAGTAATTTGAGATAACTAATTTAATTAATGGGTTAAAGTGGTAATTATTTAATATTCTACATAAATTGTTGTAATGACGGCCTGTTTAGGAGCCTTGAGTGCAGAAAAGTTGGCCTGAAAAATGGTCTGGATTCTGGTTTAAGGGACCACTTATGGCTGGTAAGATGTTCTTAAACGTAGAACTTTAAGAAGGAGAAAAGATTTCTAGTAGGGGATAACCCACAGAAAAAGTGATGGCCCATAGGATATCTACATCCCGTAGGTGGTTCGGTGAGCGGGATCCCAAATATGAAGGAAATTTGTAATTTTCAGGAAAATGGTATACGAATTATCAGATAGCCCGTGGAATGGGTTATGACCCATATAGACCTTTCATGGGTAGGCCAAGGAAGTGAGGAAATGGTTAAGTGTGAAAGGACTCTACCAGTCCAACCACAACATGTACGAATTTTCATGGCCCGTACTATTGTTCGTGGTTTTTCAGTTCAGCAAAGTTAGTTTTCAGGATTCTTAGACGTGTCATCAGACGAAGAGACATACGGCTTGTTAGTCGACCTACAACCAGTAATTCTGGTTTCGTAACTCACTTGCAATAGTTTTTAATAATGGGCAATTTGGACATTTCCAACAATTCTATTCCTAGACTATGTCGTTTTGGGGACGGGAAAGGGGCCTATATCAACCTTTAAGCCATAATTTTTCCCTTCATTCTCTCATTCTTCATTCTCAAAATTCAAAGGCAAGAAAAGGCTCTCAAGACTAAGCAAGAACAAAGCTTGGGTTTCCAAGGTTTCTTCTCCAAAGGCTTCCATTCTGCTTCTCCTTATCTCCACATGTGAGTTGATTTAAGGGTATCCTTTCACCCATAAAGTTCCCTATTGCGTATTTTTACTTTTTCTTTAAGTTCCTCAATTTATTGTGCATCCTTATGATGATTTCATGATCCTTATATCATTATATCATGCCTATGAAGTTTAAAAACTATTTACCAAGTAAATATGTGCATATTAGAAATATGATATTGATTCCATGATAGTTTCGATATGGTCAAGGTTAGGCGATTTCGATGTTTCTTTTAAAAGAAATTTTCCTAAGACTTATGTTATTTATGATTGTTCGAGGCTCAAGATAATCCCACCTTGTTTTTAATGAAAGTTTGCTATGATTTAAATTATTATTAGGGCATTTATGAAGATCTTCAAAGCTAGGTTGACCAAAGTTATATTTTTGATGTTAATTTCCCTAAAAGATGTTTAAGGAAGATTATTAAGTTTGAGCAACTCCTATGATTGCTACTTATGACTCTCCTAGTATGTCTTAGAGATTCCGTAGGATGACTTTGCACCGAGAGGTCTAGAGATTGGGATTCATTCCGATTGTTGAGGCGTGATCTATTGAAGCTAAATCTCAATGTCTCTAACTATGTGCCACCATAGGAGCCTTATAGTCTAGTTTAACGTAGGCCCAAGAGTTATGAAAGATGCAATTGCAAATTTACTTAGTTTTAGATATCTAACTTGGCAAGTTGATTCCTCTTTTCCTGATAGAAGGAGTGCATTGGCCTTTTCCCAATGGAAGGAGTTCATTGGATTCCATGTAGTATCTCACATGGTCTTACTATTCATTATAGTCCATTTCCACAGGTTTTATGATCTTATGATATGTCTTCACATTATGTGTTTTCTTATGCATTGTCTCATATTGATCCAAGCCATATCCTTTCATTTTCAGCTTGTTTGTGTACCCTTTATTTTATATATGTATATATATATATATATATATATATATATATATATATATATATATATATATCTTTATAGAATATGTTTAATAATGATGGCATTACAATTTCTTCTATGCAATGCATCTCACATATGTTGTACATTCAAATGTACTAACACATGTTGGCCTGTATGATTTAACCATACAGGGATATGTACTCTTCTAACGCTCCTGTCTAGTACCGGCGTCTAAGACTAGCTCTATGTTTTATGGTAAGGCCTTAGTTCGGGACTTCTCATGTTTTTCCTTCGAGCACATATTTGTTTTTATTTTGAGACAATGTCTTAGCCCTTCTGAGGAATTTAATTTCTATGTTACACTTTTTTGATTTATTTCTATTTGATGGAGATCATCTGTTACCGGTCCCATCGGCCATCCTTATAGTTGGTATGATTATGGACAAAATGAATATAGTTAATTCAACTTCTTTTTAATGTTTCTTCGTTGTTAAAATGGATTTTAGCCTTTTTACCTTTGTGTTCTTCCACAAAAGTTTTATTTGATTCCTATGAATGCTTAAGATGCTAGAGATGGCTTAGGTAAGATATCTTCGGGTATCTCATTCTTTGTGTGATGACTAGCCACCTAGGTCTGGCCGTAGCAAATTTGGTATCAGTGCATGAGGTTTTAAAGTGTTCCTAGGAAGTCCATTCACACCTCGTAACACAGAGTCTCATTCAAAGTTATGAAGCGCACAACTATCTTGAGTTAGAGGCTATGAGATGGTTTAGAAAAGTCTTTCCTTGTTTTTTATTCAATGTCATGCCTTAGAGTTGAGTAAGGTTATTTGATAACTAATAGTAACCTTTTTGCCTGTCTCAAGACTATGCGGCCAAGAAGAGCTCCGTATCAATGAGGTGCTCTAGAATAACAAGACCCTCCACTCCAAAAGGATAGAGGAGTTTCTCATGTGGATTTCAGAGCCGTCTTTACGTTATTGGCCAAAAACTGATCAATCAAGCCAACAGGGAGATATCCCTACCTACCCAAGCGCCCACCCCATCCACCAAAGTCTATGACTTTATGTGAATGAACCCACTAGAATCCCATGGGTTAAAGACAAATGAAAGAAGCTCATCGGGTTGTGGCGGTAAAGGGAGTTTCATTGGAGGAGAAGGCCGATTTAGTGGCTTACCAACTTAAGGGAGTCTCCAACATTAGTTATGAGCAATAGGCCGACGAGAGAGGCTAAAAGGTGGGTCCTATTGGTTGGGAGGAATTCAAATGTGCTTTTCTAGACTAGTTCTTTCTTATTGAGCTCCATGAGGTGAAGGTTCATGAACATATCAACTTGAAGAAAGGGATCATGAGTGTGAGGGAGTATGCCCTTATATTCACCAAATTGACAAAATATGCTTAGTTTATGGTCGCAGTTCTTAGGTCTTGGATGAGCAAGTTTATTTCTTGTGTCTCCTAGTCAGTCTCCAAGGAGTGCAAGATGGCCATGTTGGTCAAGGAGATGGACATTTCCCGCTTGATGAATTTGCGAAACAAATTGAAGAGCATAAGCTCTGAGAAAGGTCAAGGTGGTCCAAAAGGGCTCGTGTGGATGGTGGAAACAATCCTTACCAAAGGGGTTGGCTGCTAATCTCAAGGTGGCAAAAGGTAAGGATCTACTAACACTTCTCCTTCCTTGAAGGACAAAGGGGCTTCCCAAAAGCCCCAAAGTCCCAATTTTCCTAAGTGCGGGAGGCCTCACAAAGGAGAGTGCTTAGCTGGATCAAATGTGTGGTCTACTTGTGGGAAGCCTTAACACCATGCCAAGGGTTGTCAGAGAGAAGGCGCAAGGCCCAAAGGCTAATAGGGTCAAGCTCAAGTTTCCCAAAAGACCAATTGATTCTATTCTCTTCTCGATCAGTAAGAGGTCGAAGAGGGTCCAGATGTGGTTACTGGTGTGTTAATAGTTTTTTATTATGATTAACATGCACTTTTAGATCTGGGAGCAAATTTTTCTTTTTTAACCCCATTCTTTGAATATAAATTTCATGCATTTCATGAAATCCTCCGTGAGCTCTATGAGGTGAGAAACCCCACAGGTAAGTCTAACATAGCCTGAAGGGTTTATAGAGGTTGTCCCATTTCTATCTTGAATATAGTAGTTCCATGTGGCTTAGTCGAGCTCTCCATGGTAGACTTCGATGTGATTTTTGGGATAGATTGGCTGCATCCTTCTTATGCCTCCAGTGGTTGTAGAACCCGTAGGGTTAAATTACAATTCCTTAATGAGCAAGTTCTTGAATGGCAGGGTAGAAACTCTTCATGTAGGGGTCGATTAATTCCTTTCGTAAAAGCCAACAAATCGATTTCCGAAGTGTGTATCTATCCCTTGGTGAGGGTTAAAGATATTTCTTCCAAAGTTCCTTCACTTGAATCGGTCCCTATCATAAGTAAGTTTCTTGATTGCTTCCAAGATGAGTTACTGAGTGTCCCTCCTAAAAGGGTGATAGACTTTAGTATAGACCTCATACCCAATACTCAGCCTCTCTCATTCCCTCCTTAAAGAATGGCTCCCAATGAATTGAAGGAGTAATTGAAGGATTTATTGGAGGGTTTCATTAAACCTAGTTAGTCTCCATGGGGTGCCCCAATGTTATTTGAAGGAATAAGGACAGGTTGCTCCGTATGTGCATTGACTACCAGCAGCTCAATAAGGTTACCATCAAGAATAAGTATCCACTCCTGAGGATAGGTGATTTGTTCGATCAATTGCAAGTGGCTACTCATTTCTCCAAGATCGATTTGAGATCCGACTATCACCAATTAAAGGTGAGAGAAAGTGACATTCCTAAGATGACTTTCTGTACTAGGTACGGTTATTTTGAATTTGTGGTGATGTTATTTGGTTTCGCTAATGCACTAGAAACATTTATGGACCTCATGAATAAAGTTTTTAAGCCTTACCTGGACATGTTTGTTGTTGTGTTTATTGATGATATTCCTTTTCACTACCGAGGTGAGTAAGATCACGTGGAGCGCTTGAGGGTAGTATTGTAAACTTTGAGAGAACAGAAGCTCTCAGCAAAATTTGACAAGTGCGAGTTTTGGTTAGATGAGGTTGCCTTCAATGGGGATGTGGTGTCTAGAGAAGCCATCATAGTTGATCCTAAGAAGACTGAAGCGCTAAGAAACTATCCAAGGCCATTGACTCCCACTGACATAAGGAGTTTCTTGGGTCTAGCTGGTTATTATAGACAGTTGGTGCAATACTTCTCCACTATTTCATCTCTAATAACCAAGCTAACTTAGAAAAAGGCTAAGTTTGTACGGTAGGATGAATGTGACAGGAGCTTTAATATTTAAAAGGGTCGATTGACATCAACTCCATATGGACATTGCTAGAAGGGAATGACGGTTTTGTCCTATTTTGTGATGCATCAAGGATTGGGTTAAGTTGTGTATTAATGAAAAATGGTAAAGTGATTTCCTATGCTTCAACTCTTTTAAAAGTGCATGAGAAGAACTACTTGACTCATGACCTTGAACTTGCGACGGTGGTGTTTGTGAGACTCTTGTTTCTCGTCTAGCATAATATAAATAGTGTGGCATGTTAGATAAACGATATATGATTTGGGAAAGATTCTAAGGATAATAAGGCTGAAAATATGTTGTAATATCAAGGACTTAAAGTTTCAAGTCAAAGGGATCCCCTAAACACATATTTGGGATTAAAGTAATAACCCGAGTAGCATCTCGTCCTTTTCGGGAGGTTTAAATTAAGTTTCACTTTTTAGATGGGATTAAGAGTCTATAATTTTCCCATAATGGATTTTAAGGGGTATTTTAATATCACAAAGGACATATTTATGTTTTAGAGTCGAGAAAGTTGCAAGATAAAGGTTGGCAAAAGTTACTGTGAGCCTCTTTAAGAAATTCTTCTTTAATTTGGGTGATATATATAAGACCATATCTCTCAAGTATAAGGAGTTATAAGGGTCATAACCTATCAAATTGAAGATCTATGTCTCTAATTTGCAACGCTCAAAACCGCGCATCACTCCGACTTCAAATAAGAAGTTATGATAGTTTTACCGTGACCGCCTAAGCCAGAAACTGAGTATTGGGCCGGGTAAGGTCAGGCCCATCTTTATGTCAGCTAATTTGACCTTTTAAAGCTCAAGCCCATCTTTATGTCAGCTAATTTGACCTTTTAAAGCTCAAAATGTGCCATTTTCTTTCCAAAAAGTAGAGAGACTGAAGATGGAGCCCCCACAAGTTCCCTAAGTGATTTAGGTATGTGTTTCACATTTTTATCGATAAAATTCGCTTTAGTGCCTAGAAATGCGTGCTTTACGCTTTGAAATTTTTCCCCTCCTATTAGATTTATTTGGGGCTGTTTTGGACTGTAAAATAGTGGAATTCGTGCTGATTATTCTATGTTTGGAACCGATGTGTTCAGGTAATAATCTTGGGGCTCTTTTACGTTCATTTTTATGATTCTATGGACATTTCCTCGCATAAATGTTGTATGGTAAATCTGGTAATAATGCAATTATGGATGGTTCATAGGTGTGTGTAAGTTGGGTATATATTGTTGTTCTTAAGCTTAGTATGTAAGGAAAAGCTTTCATAAAGAAACTTTTGGCAATTGGACAATCGTTGGAGAAGTATGTTAAGGCTAAGCTCCGTCTCTTCTTTTAGCACAAAATCTAGGAAATTCACGAAATGTCAAATGCCATATTTTTTTATTTAGTTTCTAGAAAGACCTTCTGAAAAAGGAAGTGAGACTGCAGCTGAATTATTTTCATGATGATATTAGACTGGCATTCAATTCGTTTGCTTAGGTTGGACATTTAGTATCTTTATATCAATTTATCAGTTTTCCTAGCTACTTGTCCATATGTTTGAGGTGTTGCTCTTCTTGATGTGGTGTCACTAAAGATAGGTCAGATTATGAAGGAAATTAGTATTCATAATCAGTTCTTCTTCCTTACTAAAGCCACATTTGAAGAACTTAGAAAATAACACGTTGATTTCCCATAATCTCCAGTATAATGCTCCTATTTAAAACACTAAGGCATTTTATTTTCTTTAAATACTTTCTTTTCTAAATTGGCATAGAACCAAGTATAAGGACTCTAAAGCACCTTTATGAACTTTTTTAGAGTTAACGCTTCATTTTAAATGTTGAGTTAAGTTTCCAAACTAATTCAAAAGACAAATAAGATACCACTAATCATGTATATATGCTACGACAATGATTATAATGTTATGAGAATAAGTATACCAATGAGAAAAAATTGGCTAAATTAATGATATGGTCTACAATGTGCATTCAATATTCATATCACACATTGCATGTTATGCATGGACTTTGACCTATAATTGGAGGTATGGGGCCTATTTTCCCAAATGATTATATATATTTATGTGGTAAAGATGGCCACATGTTGGCAAATATGATGCTGGTTAGCTACTAGAAAGGACCACCATTGCAAGCATTTGGTTGGATATTCTATGTTTTGCATCTATATATATGTATGCACGCCATGCGATAACTCGAGTATACCATGCATGTTTTATCATTAGGATGCTGAGTATTAACCATAAAGGTTACCTGAGTTTTTGTTACGGGTGGTATTTCTATTACCCTTTTTACACAGTTATATATGATTTTACTTTTTGTCTTACATACCAGCACAAGTTTATTCGTGCTGACAATCCATTGCTTGGGGACGCTCCATTTTATTTCGTGTGTGCAAGTTCATGTAGGGATTTTGATCGACCTCTCAACTAGGTGACCCGTTCAACTATGAGTTGGTAAGCTCCACCTCTTCTTAAAGCTTTCACAGGATGCTTACTTTTTGTTGTACAGTTAGGTATAGTAAGGGCCCAGTCCTGGTAGTGTTAGTGACAATCATAGAGGCTATTGTGGATATGTTGTTTTGTGTTGGTTCTTTTGTGCCTTTTGGTCTCCAGTCATAGGATTGGCATGTATGTACAGTGTTGCTTGTACCTCCATTGTCCCAGCCTTGTTGGCTAGCAGTACTTTATCATTTTGATTTACCCATCTTTATGTAAATGATTCATTCTTCACAAGGTTATGACCTAAATGGTCCAGACTTAATTTTTCACACGTTACGCTGCCCGATCTTTTGGCCCCTAGTTTAGTTAACTAGCATGGTTAGTGGCTTACTCGACCAATAATAGTATTGAGTGCCAGTCGCACCTTCTTTTTCTTGCGGCGTAACGAACATGGTATTAGAGCAGGTCATGTCTCAGGGAGTCCACAATGTCATGCCTAGTAGAGTATTGCTTGTGGGTGTGGTGTGCACCACACTTGCAATCTGGAGGCTATGAGGCATTTAGGAAAGGTTACGATTCTTTCACTTAATAGATCACACTATAGAGAAAATCTATAGGAACATATCAAATCTAAATTGTGTTTTGTGGTTTTCATTTAATGGGTTGCCTATGTTCATGATATATTAGTACATGAGATAAATATTGATCTTAGAGAAGGTATAAGTTATTCATTGCTGGGTCAGGAGGATATATTTCTCATGGAGGCACACAGTGAGTCTCCAGTGCCCATAGTTCCAGATTCACCGGCACTTGTTGAGGCCCAAGCCCAACCAGAGATCAGGGAGTAGGTGATGAAGGAGGCAGTTCAATTACGTACTAGGATGGTTCCTATTTCATTAGAGATAACTAGAGGCGTGAGCAGATTCTAGAAGGGATAAAAGGGAAAGCTCAAAGGTATGAGAGTTTATTCACTTGGCCCCACCAGTATTTATAAGTTCCCGTCCCACTGGGGATCCCCAAGACATTATAGACCATAAATATAGAATATTGAGGGTGATGTATGCCTCCGTCACTAAGACTTTGGTGTTTACTTCTTTTTGACTATGTGATGTCACCACCTTGTGGTACCAGACATGGGAGAAATCTAGAGAGCCTAATGACCTGCCAGTAGTGTAGGAGGACTTCTTTGAGGAACTTCTAGCCCATTACTTGCCATAGGAGGTTCAAGAGGCCCATCTTAACTAGTTTATCAGTTTAAGGCAAGGGGATATGAGCATAACGGAGTGTAGCCATAGGTTTAATTCTTTGGCTAAATATGCACAAGAAAATGTACGTACTATGAGTGCCAAATTTCATCATTATATGGATGGTTTGGGGATCATTTTATTAGGGACTATTGGATATCATATTTAATGGATTGTGCAGATATTTCCCGCATATAGGCTTTTACTCAGACTATAAAGTACCTTTTTTATCGGATTCAAGATTCCTGTAAAGACAAAGATCAAAAGAAGAGGGCTCGTACTATGGGGTCTTATAGGGAACCACAAGGTGAATTTAGGTCCGCATTTCACCAAAATCCACCTCCGTCGATGGGTAGCTTACTACCATAGATGTAGCGCCAGAGATTTGATCATTATATTTAGTTAGGACTGGGACAAAATTTAGGTCAGCCTAAGAGCTGTCGATAGGAACATTCTGCATAAATAAGACAGTTGCTCCACCATGTACACAATGCGGTAAACATCACACTAGGCAGTGTATGAAAGGTTCATGTGTATGTTACCATTGTGGGAAGATAGGATATTTTATTAGCTAGTGCTCGAGGTTAGATAGACGTATAATATCTCAGCCTTAAAGATCTGTAGTAGCCTCTTAATTCTCAAAATATGCGCTCTGACCAGGTCCGCAGTCTACTCGGGGGTGTTGTAGGAGAAGAGGTGGAGGAAATGGTTTGGATTGTACAGGTGGCTATTTCATACCTTAGGACTCGGAAGCTAAATGCTAAAGGTTGTATATACCATCTAGTTAAGGTTAAAGATATTGATAAGGAGCTAGTGGCCTTTTTGTCAGTTCCTATTGTGAATGAATTCCCCATGGTATTCCTTAATGACCTCCCAGATATTCCCTCTGAGGTAGAAATAAATTTTGCAATAGATCTGCTTTCCGATACGTAGCCTATATCCATTCTTCCCTATGAAATGGCTCTTACAGAGCTAAGGGAATTGAAGCAAAAATTGAAGGTCTTACTCGATAAAGTCTTTATTAAGCTAACTCATCTCGTTTGGTTGCTCTAGTGCTCTTTGTCTGAAAGAAAAATGGCTCCTTATAGATGTGTATCGATTATAGACAGCTAAATAAAGTCACTATCAAGAATAAGTATCCTCTTCCATAGATGGATGACTTGTAGGACCAGTTGTAATATGCTAAATATTTTTTCAAAGATCAACTTGCGATCCGAGTATCACCAGCTGTGAGTAAGGGATTTTGATATTCCAAAGACAATATTTAGTATGAGAAGCTGAGCATGTAGTCCGCTTGCGAGTTATGTTACATATTCTATAAGACAATAGATTATATGCTCAATTTTCCAAATGTAAATTTCAGTTAAATTTTGTAGCTTTTCTGAGTCATGTTATTACTGGCTATGGAATCAAGGTCGATGGCTGGAAGATAAAAATAGTGATGACTTGGCCAAGGCCCTTGAATCCGACAGAGCAAAGTTTTAATGGACTAAAACATGTGAAATAGAGTTTTCAAGAGATAAATAAAAGGGCTTACTATTGCACTTGTCTTGGCTCTTTTGGATGGAAACAAAGGTTATATTGTACATTGTGATGCCTCGAGAATTAACATAAGTTGTGTTCTTATGAAACAAGGAAGGGTTTTCGCACACGCTTCTAGACTTTTGCAGAAACATGAACAAAAGTATCCTACTCATGATCTTGAGCTTGCCAATGTTGTTGTTGATGCACTTATCCAGAAGTCTAAGACTTGGTGAAGTTGATAAGATTGTAATAACAAAAGACCTATGTTAGATAGCTAGTTTGCAAGTGCGATCGGCATATTCAGATGATGGAGGTGTAATTTCTCAAAATACAACAAAATCTTCCTTTGTTACTAAAGTAAAAGAGCAGCAATGCGAGGATCCTGAGCTTATAACACTAAGGGAAAGTATTCGATTATAACACATCCTTTATTTGAGCTAATTGGAGATGGAGTTCTTAGGTACAAGGGCCAGTTATGTGTGCCAAATATCAGAGTGCTCTGGGCTAAGATCTTTCGAAGGCCCATTATTCAAGATATTCAGCCCACCCTGGAGTAACAAAAATGTATTGGGACCTTCGACAAATCTATTGGTGGAATAGCATGAAAAAGGACATTTCAGAGATGATGCCCAACGCCATAACTACCAGCAAGTTAAAGTAGAACATCAAAGACCTTGAGGCCTAGCTCAGTATATTGAGCTTCCGTTATGGAAATGGGACATGATAAATATGGATTTCATCGCTGGGTTGCCTTATACTCCACGCTAATATGACTCGATCTGGGTAATCATTGATAGGCTGACAAAATCTGCTCATTTCTTGCCATTAAGAATGACATATTCACCTGAGGAATGTGCTAGGCTTCACATTCGAGAGATGGTTTTCCTTCATAGAGTTCAATTATTTTTTATCTCAAATTGAGGGGCTCAATTTACAACATATTTTTTGAAGTCTTTTTAGAAGTGTCTTGGCACTCATGAAATATTAGCACCACTTTTAATCCACAAACTGATCACAAGGTAGAGTGTACCATTTAGACTGTCGATGATATGTTACATTCCTACGTGCTTGACTTTAAAGGAAACTGGGATGATCAATTACCTCTTTTCGAGTTCGCTTATAATAACAACTTCCAAGCTAGTATCCAAATGGCTACTTATGAAGCACTACATGAGCGAACGTGTAGGTCATCGGCCAGTTGATTTGTGATCGGGGAAACAAAGTTAATAGATAATAATCTGGTACAACAAGCAATGGAAAAAGTGAAACTTATTTGGGACCAATTGCAAAAAGCTCAGAAGTCAGCATAAGTCTTATACTTAGAGAGTTTGATGTAGAAGATTAGGTTTTCTTGAAAGTATCCCCTATGAAGGGTATTATGCGATTTGAAAAGAAAAGGAAGCCAAGTCCTAGGTATGTTGGATTGTTTAATATTATTTGAAAAATTGGCAAGGTGGCATACAAGCTTGATTTGCCTTCAAAATTGGGAGTAGTCCATTCGGTGTTTCATGTATATATCTATGTCACTGAAATAGATTGGAGATCCTTCATGTTTCACTAACATTGAATCTATCCACATTGCTGAATACTTGTCGTATGATGAGGTACTGATAGCTATTTTAGATCAACAAGTAAGAAATCTTCGAAATAAAGAGGTGGCCTCTGTGAAAGTGTTGTGACGGAATAACATTATTTAGGAAATAACATGGGAAGCCAAAGAAGAAATGATTAAGAATCACCCCCTCACTATTTAGAAATTAAGGTGAGTCATATTCCAAAACTGACAGTTAACTTTTTGTCAATAGCTTAAATTTTAAAGGAGTTGGAAATGTAACTTGTATGTTTTGTCGCGGGACAGCTATATGAAGCTTAGTAATTGAAGTTTTTGGGAGTTTTTTTTTATGGTTTTCAATTGTAGATGGTAGTGCAACCAAGAGGTTGTCCTGACACATTTGCGGACAAATGTTCTTAAGGGGGGAGACTGTGAAACCCTGTGTTTCTTGCCTTCTATAATAGTGTTTCTTGCCTTCTATAATATAAATAGTATGGCATGTTATATAAGGCATATATGATTTTGGATAGAACCTAAGTATAATAAGGCTTCAAATATGTGATAATATCAAGGAATTGAAATTTTAAGTCAAAGGAATCCCCTAAACTCACATTCGTGATTAAAGAAATAGCCTGAGTGTCACCTCGCCCTTTTCGGGAGGTTTAAATTAAGTTTCATTTTATAAATTAGACTAAGAGTATATAATTTTCTAATAATGGATTCTTAAGGGGTATTTTAATAGCACAAAGGTCATATTTTATGTTTCAGAGTCAAGAAGGTTGCGAGAAAAAGGTTGGTGAAAGTTACCATAAGACTCTTTAAGAAATCCTTGAATTTGAGTCAGATATATCAGACCTATCTTTCAAACTATAAGGAGGTATAATTGCATGACCTATCAATTTGGATTCTAGTTTGGAACTCTCAGAATAGTGCGTCAGTCCGACTTTAGAATATAAACTTATCCTAGTTTTACCATGACTGCCCAAGGAAGAAACTGGGTCTCGAGCTAAGTTGGGTCAAGCCCACTTTTATGTCGGCTAATTTGACCTTTTTTAATATCAAAATGTGCCATTTTTATCCCAAAGGAGTAGAGAGACTGAAGATGGAGCTCCCACAAGTTCCCTAAATGATTTAGGTACATTTTTCGCATTTTTATCGTTAAAATTCGCCCTTGTTCCTAGAAATACATGCCTTACGCTTTGCAATTGTTTTCTCCTCTTATTAGCTGCGTTTGGGACTTTTTTTGGACAGTAAAAAAGTGGCAGTCTCGCTGGTTATTCAATATTTACAGCTCGTGTGTTCAGGTGAAATTTTTGGGGCTCTTTTACAATGAATTTTACGAAGTTCTAATGACATTTCGTCGCATAAATACTATATGGCATCTATTAATTAATTTTCAATTATGGATGGCTTATAGATGTGTGTAAGCTGCGTATATTTAGTTGTTGCAAAGCATAAGATGTAAGGAACAACATTTGCGAAGAAACTTTGGGTAATTGCACAATCGTTGGAGAGATATGTTAAGGCTAAGCTTTTGTCCCTTCTTTTAGCACCAAATCTGAGAAATTCCCAAAACCTCAAATGCAATATTTTTTCATTGTGTTGCTAGAAAGACCTTCTAAAAAAAGGCATTGCGACTGTAGCTGAATTATTTTCATGTTAATATTAGATTGGTATTCCATTCATTCGCTTTAGTTGGACATTTAGTATCTTTGTATCAATTTATTATTTTTTTCCTGCCTACCTGTCCATATATTTAAGGTGTTCCTCTTCTTGATGTGGTGTCACTAAATATAAGTCAAATTATGAGAGGAATGTAGTATTCATAATCGATCCTTCTTCCTTACTAAAACCATATTTGCAGAACTTAGAAAGTAACACGCTGATTTTCAATAATCTTCGGTACAATGCTCCTACTTAAACTACTAAGGCATTTGATTCTCTTAAAATACTTTCTTTTGCTAATTCGCATGGAACCAATTATAAGCACTATATTAAGCACCTTTATGAATTTTTTCAGCGTGAAGGATTCATTTTGAATGTTGAGTTAAGTTCCCAAACTGATTCAAATGACATATAATATACAACCAGTCATGCATATATGCTACAAAAATATTATGATGTTATGTGAATAAGTGTACCTATGAGCCAATATTGGCTAAATTCATGATATGACCTACTATGTCCATTCAATTTTAATATCATGCATTGCATGTTATGCATGGACTTCGAGCTATAATCGGAGGTATAGGGCCTATTTGCCCAAATAATTATATATATGTGTGTGGTACAGATGACCGCAGGTTGCCAAATATGATGTCGGTTATCTACTGAAAAGGACCACTATTGCAAGCATTTCGTTGAGTATGTCATGCATTTGCATCTACATATATGTATTCACGACATGTGATTACTCGAGCATACCATGCATTTTATCACTAGGAGGTTAAGTGTTGACCATGAAGGTTACCTAAGTTTGGGTTACATGTGGTATTTCTATTACTCTTTTTACTGCAATTATCTATGATTTTCCTTTCTGCCTTATATACTAGTGCATATTTATTCATACTGATGTCCCGTTGCCTGGGGACACTACATTTTATTTTATGCGTGCAAGGTCAGGTAGGAATTCTGATTGATCCCTCCATTAGGTGACCAGTTCAACTTTGAGTTGGTAAGCACCACCTCTTCCTGGAACTTTTACAAGATGCTTACTTTTTATTATATAATTGGGTATAGTCGGGGCCCTGTCCCGGCAATGTTAGTGACTCTCTTAGAGGATATTATGGACATGTTATTTTGGGTTAATTTTCTTGTGCCTTTAGGCCTCGAGTCATGGGATTGACATGCATATATAATGTGTGCCTATACCTCTTTTGTTAGAGTCTTGTCGGCTAGCTAGTACTTTAACATTTTGATTTACCTATCTTTATTACATGATTCATTCTAGACCAGGTCATGACCTAAATGGTCCAAGCTTAGTTTTTTAGACATTATGTTGCCCAATCTTTTCGCCCCTAGTTTAGTAAACGAGCATGTTCAGTGGCTTACTTGGCCAATAACGGTATCGAGTGCTTGTTGCGCCTCCCTTAATTCTGTGGCATGACTGTGTTTACCTTAAAACTTTGGCAACATTACTTGTATAGAGTTAATGTGGATATTTTTAGCGGTAACAATAGTCTCCAACATGTGTTCACCCAAAAGGATCTCAACTTGAGGTAATAGAGGTGGTTAAAGCTACTCAAGGGTTATGATATGAGTGTGAAGTACCACTCCAAAAAAGCTAATATGGTAGCCGACGCCCTTAATAAACTTTCCATGGGTAGTGTGTCCCATATAGAAGATAATGGAAAGGGGAGTCGGCGAAGGATGTTCATTGATTGGCTAGACTAGGAGTAAGATTGAGTGAGTCTATAAGTGGTGGCACATATGGTTCTACATGGGTCCACATCTTCTTTGATTGATGATGATAAGGCTAAGAAAGATCTTGATCCTGCCTTGGTTGAGTTAAAAACCTTAGTAAGGGATGGAAAGGTAGAAGTCATCTCACAAGGGGGAGATGTGGTACTCCGAGATCAATGGAGGTTGTGTTTTCCCAATGATAATGACTGGAAGACGTTGATCATGTAAGAGGCCTATAACTCTTCATAGTCCACTCATCCTAGCACTACAAAGATGTATAGAGATTTAAGGGAGATTTATTCATGGAATGGGATGAAGAATGAGATTGCTCAATTTGTGTCCAAATATGCCAATTGTCAACAAGTCAAGGTTGAAAACCAAAGGCCGGGTGGCAAAGCACAAGATATCACCATTCCTATATGGATGTGGGAAGATGCCAACATGGATTTTGTAGTTGGGTTGCAAAAGACCAAAAAGTGTTTTGACTTCATCTGGGTGATAGCCGACCATATGACAAAGTCAGCTTATTTTCTTTTCGGTTAAGACAACATTCAGTGCTCAGGTCTATGCCCGCTTGTATATCCGAGAGTTGGTAAGATTTCATAGGATTCCATTGTCCTTCATATTGGATTGTTGAGTTTAATTCACTTCTCACTTTTTGGAAATCCTTCCCAAGAGGACTTGCTTTTAGGGTGAAGTTGAGTATGGCTTTCACCACTAAACTTACAGGCAAGCTAAAAGTACTATTCAAATGTTGGAGGATATGTTGAGAGATTTTGTGTTTGAATTAAAAGCGAGTTGCGGTGAACATGTGCACTTATTAAGTTTTTCTACAACAATAGCTTTCTTGCAAGTATTGAGATAGCACTGTTCAAAGCGTTGTATGGTAGATGATGTAGATCTCCCATGGAGTGGTTTAAAGTCAGTGTGGTGGCATTAATAGGACTGGAATGGTGATGAATGCTCTGGAGAAAATTAAAAGCTTAAGGGAGAAGTTACAAATAGCCTAAGGCCGACAAAAATCCTACCCTGATCTGAAATGAAGGGAACTTGAGTTCCAAATTAATGATTGGGTCCATTTGAAGGTGTCTCAAATGAAGTATGTTCTCTGGTTTCGTAAGAAAGGTAAATTATATCTTGGATCCTACAAGGTGGTAAAGAGAGTGGGGAAGGTAGCGTATTAGTTGGATCTACCCAACAAGTTGTACTTGATTCATCCAGTCTTTCATATGTCGATGTTGAGGAAATTCATAGGTGACCCAAGTTCCATAATTCCTTTGCACGATGTGAACATTGAAGAGGACTTGAGTTACAAAAAGGTACCAATTGAAATCCTAGATCGGCAAGTGATGAAGCTAAAGAACAAGAAGGTTGCATACATCAAGGTATTTTAGAGAAACCAACAAGTTGAGGAAGCTACATGGGAAGAAGAATCAGATATGATGAAGTACTATCAACATCTATTCCACTCTACTCAAGCCTAAGAAATTGAGAAATCCTTCCACGACCTAAAATTCCATTCTTATCATATGTGCATTTATTTTGATGTTTATGAACTGTTTGAGGCGTGTTTAAAGTATGACATTTGAAATATTTGAGAAATTATGTTTGACTTTCATTTTTGCATGCATATTGGGTTACTAGCTGCTAGTTGACTCTACAGAACCAACATTTAAGTATATTCGAGGATGAATGTTGCCAAGGGGGAGATATTGTAATGATCCCTCGTTTAGGAGCCTTGAGTGCAGAAAAATTGGTTTGAAAAGTATCCATGGTTATGACCCATATAGACCTTTCATGAATAAGGACAAGGAAGTGAGAAAATGTTTATGCATCGAAGTACTCTACGAGTGCAACCACGACCTATAAGAAGTTTCACAGCCCGCTCTGTTGTTCATTGTTTTAATTTCGGTAAAGTCAATTTTTAGGATTTTCAGATGTCTCATTAGATGAGCAGATTTACAGTTCGTAAGTGAAAATACGGACTGTAATCAAGTTTCCATAAGTCACTTCCGAATGTTTTTAATAAGGGTAATTTGGTTATTTTCAAGAATTCTATTCCTATAGTATGTCATTTTGGGGGATGAGAAAGGGAGCAATATCAACATTTAAGCCCCAATATCTCCATTCATTCCCTCAATCTTCTTTTGAAATATTCTATGGAAAGAAAATGCTCTCTAGACTAGGAAATGACAAGGCTAGGGTTTCTAAGATTTCTTCCGCAAAGGGTTCCATTCCATTTCTTCTTAGTTCCCCAAGTATGTGAGTTAATTTACGGGTATCCTTTCACCTACAAAGTTAACTATTATGTATTTTTACCTTTTCTTTAAGTACCTCAATTTAATGTGCATACTTATGATGATTTCATAATCCTTATGTTATTATATGATGTCTATGCAGTTTAGAAATTGTTTTACCAAGTAAATATATACGTAGTCTATATACGATGTTGATTACATGATAGTTTCGATATGGTCAATGTTGGACAATTTTGATGTAACTTTAGAAGAAATTTTCTTAAGACTTATGTGATTTATGATTGTTCCATGCTCAAGCTAAGCCACCTTGTTTCCAAATGAAAGTTCCCTATTATTTAAGATTATAATTAGAACATTTAAGAAGACCTCCAAAGCTAAGTTTATCAAAGGTATATATTTGGTGTTAACTCCCCTAAAAGATGTTTGAGGAAGATTCTTAAGTTTGAGTTACTCCTATAATTGCTACTTATGGCTCTAACAATATGTTTCAAAGATTTCGTGGGATAACTTAGCACTGAGATAACTAGAGATTTGGACTCATTCTGTTAGTTGAGGCATGATCCCTTAATGCTAAATCTCAATGTATCTATGTGCCACCATAGGAGCCTCATAGGCTAGGCTAGTGGATCCATAGAGGCCCAAGAGTTATGAAAGATGCAATTGCAAAGTTACTTAGTTTTTGATATCTACCTTGCCAAGTAGATTCCCCTTTTCCCAATGGAAGGAGTGCATTGGATTCTATGTAGTAGCTCACATGGTTTTACTGTCGGTTATGGTACATTCCCAAAAGTTTTATGATCTTACTATATATTCTCACTTTATGTGTTTTCTTGTGCATTATTCTATCACGACTCAAACCTAGGGTCTAGGAGTGACATGGTGAAAGGAAACCCCAGAGTCTCCACAAAAGCCTTATAATATCCATATTCACATCATTGGTTCGTAACTGCATAATAAAGTAATAGACACATAGTTTGAAAGGATGGAAATGTATGACTCACGCTATGAGTATATCATAAGGGTAGGAATTTTCATGGATTCACATAGCATGTAACACATAATAACTAAAGGATGTGTAAGTATGACTCAAATTATAGGGATAGAATGGGACTTAGGACTTTTCACATTTCCTTATCTCATCATAAATGTAACTTCATAATAGAAATATTCAATCGATATCCATAAACATAATCTCTATAAACAAGTAGCATGTCATAACATGAATCCATGCAAGAGTCTACATGTTGTCCAACAATGCCTCTAAATCCTAGAATAGGATGGGGCCAAGACATGTCCTGGGCTCACCCTCAAAGTAAATAAAATATAAGCGGAAGCAACATAATAGGTAGATGGATGGAGGCTTGTCCTTGTATGATAGGACTCACCGCAACAACTTTTACGAATCCGAACTAGCCGTAAAAAGGTGGATAAATATACTCTTCGGTCCCTACATGATTAGATCATTTAGCAAAAAATATTTGTTAGTACGTTTCAATGTAATTTGTATGCGGGCATGCAATGCATATGAACTCATTAAACCTGCATTCAATGTTAGATGGTAAAGGCACATATATAGAAATATGTATATAAGTATATAAGTAAGAAGAATAATATATCAATATGCCATGAAATACATCATTCATGAATGGCAAAATATATTGTACATAATGGGGATGGGATCTCAACCAACATAAGAGCAAGTAAGCTATAACTTGGAACTCCGTCCTCTTCCCCACAACGGATAAAGAGGTGACTTACTTGCAAAAGGTAGTTCTATTAACATTCATCATCCCTTAAAAGGGCATAAACATGAACCCATATTAGGAACATAGTTATTAGAAAGGAGTAAGGACCCTTATAGATAGCCCTCCTTTCCTCCAACCTCAATCGTTGTTAAGTCATAATCCGACGGGAATACATATACATATATGTGCTTATGAAATAGTCATGTCCTATTAGATCATAACAATACATATTTAGGCTCAAAATCCAAACATACTTCATAATCATGAATACTTGGGCTAAAAAAACAAATCATACTTCATGTCATACTTACATGGAAAGGAATAGCTCCTTCATGCTTCTACATTTAGTGTAAAACACCCATTATTGCTCAAACAACCATATCATAGACAGAATGTGATAACATTGTTTTCATACCCATACTTTGCTTGAAAACATAGACATCATCATAATTGAGACCTATCTCACATCATAAATTTCACGAAAAACAATGTTCATGTAATCATATGCCATAAATGATGAGAGGATAACATGGATAGAGATTCAAGCTTAAATCAATAATATAATATGAAATTCAAGTATATCCATATGTAAATTCACATTTACATCACAATTTTGATTACCCATGCTTAAATCAATCTTCAAAGGGGACATGCATACTCAAATCTTTATAACATTAATGCACATCATCATATTAGGGTTTAAATTACTTCGAAAACAACAATTAAACATAGCCCATATCTCAATTAAATAAAATAAACAATAATCTAAAAGACTCATATTTAAAGTAAGCTCAATTTCATAAAATAAAGTGTAAAAGAGATTGGGATCTTCATGGTTGAAAGGAGCCATGATTCAATCCCACATACCTTAGATAGTTAGGAGAATTAAGAAGGAATTGTTTGAGGATAAAGCCTTCCTTGAATCCCCAAGTTGATTATTCAATGACAATACTTGTAAAGAGAGTTTTAAGATTTGATCTGAGAGGTTGAATGAAGAATGAGAGTGTATAATCTGATTTGGGGGGCTTAGGATAGGTATTAAGGCCCTAAAAGAATTTTAGAATGAATCAAAATTAAAAAAATAACATTAATGAAATGAGCCTTGAAAGTGTCCATGGGTCCCATTAAGGAAGCAGACAAGTCGTGTGAAGTCACACGAATTGTATTGGTTCCCGTGAGACAACATTTAGTAAATTTCAGCAAATTTCTTCAAGCTAAGGGAGGTTCCACTAGGGGCCTCATGTGATGTCACACAGGTCATATAAGTGCCCGTGAGACAAAACTTAGATAACTTTAGAAAATATTCTTCAAGCTAAGGGAGGTTCCACTAGAGGCCTCACAGATCGTGTGAAACTTCACGTGTCATACAAACATCCTTATGAAGAAGCCAAGATCCTAGACAGTAATTCTACACTTAGAATATCATTTTGGGAAGAGGGATTAACGAGATTCTTCCCCCACATCTTATGAGATGCCACAAGACCTGAATGGGTGCCTGTGTGGCTTATCTTAGCAAAAATGGAGGGAACACAACATGGTAGGACTTTATGAAAACAGGCGTAACCTCTTGATCCGAACTTCTAATCAAATGAAACCAGATGATTTGGAATGCTAATTCAATTAGCTTCAATTTGATAAGTGGTAGGCCACCCAGTTCTTTTTGTGCTAAAAGATATGACTAGTTAAAGTTGACCCTTCTATTGGTTCTTGTGAAAAGCCTAGACAATGGAATTCCTTTTATCTTGGCTTGATGAAGGAGGCCCATGATGACCCTAAATAACATAAATAAGCTTGGGTTGAAAGCTTGCAAGTGAACTAAGCTTGAGCTTGAAGGTTCCATTATGAGCTCACAACTTGCGAGGTATTACATTCTCCCCCCCAGGATCATTCGTTCTCCAATAAGAAATGGACTAGCTTGAAAGGCTTGACTTGAACATGAAACATCTCAACACAAAGACACAATGCATAAATCATAAATTAAAAAATCATAAAATCATTAAAATTCAAGTCAAAATATCTTTTAAATCTTTTTGTGCACATGTATGATGTTATGTCATGAAACACAAGAATGAAAGAATTACAACCATTTGTAATAGGAAGAACCTAGTTCCTTAGGCTTGAGTAGATTGAAAATGGTAGGGATAATGCTTTATCATGTCCGCCTCCGCCTCCCATGTAGCATTCTCCATATGTTGATTTCTCTAAAGCACTTTAACTAAAGCCACATCCTTGTTGCGAAGCCGCTTCACTTGCCCATCCAAGATATCAATCGAGACTTTCTCATGAAACAAGTTTATCTCAACCTCAATACCTTCTAAAGGAACAATTGAACTAGGATTACCAATAAATTTCCTCAACATAGACATATGGAAAATCGGGTGGATAGAACTCAAACCGGAAGCAAATCTAACCTATAGGCCACACTCTCGATCCGCTACACAATCTCATACGGACCTACATACAGAGGACTTAATTTTCCCTTCTTACCAAAATGCATTACACCCTTCATGGGTGAAACCTTCACATAACCCCAATCACCAAAAAGAAACTCAAGATCCCTCTTCCTAATATTCGAATAAGACTTTTGGAGATTTTGTGCCATCTTCAACCTCTCCTAAATTAACTTCAGCTTCTCCATGGCATTCTACAACAAATAAGGTCCAATCAATGCCATTTCACCCAACTTAAACCATCTCACCGTAGACCTATACCTCCTACGATACAAGGCTTCAAACAGTACCATACCAATGCTAGCATGAACGCTATTATTGTAAGAAAACTCGTTAAGTTCATCCCAATTACCCTTGAATTCCAACACACAAGCTCTCAACATGTCCTCCAAAGTTTAAATTTTCCTCTCGGCCTGCCCATCGGTTTGAGGATGAAAAGTGGTACTTAACTTCACCAAAGTACCAAATCACTTTTGAAATGTTTTCTAAAGTGAGAAGTAAATTGAGTGCCACGATCTGATATAATAGACCTAGGCATACCGTGCAACCATACCAACACTTAGATATACAACCTTGTATAATCTTTGACATTGAAAGTAGTCTTGACCAATAGAAAATGAGCCAATTTAGTCATCCGATCAACCATAACCTAAATTTAATAAAATTACTTTTGGGCTAGGGGCAAACCAACCACAAAATCCATGTTCACATCTTACCACTTTCAAGTGGGAATTTCAATATCTTTAGTCAAGCCACTAGGACTTTGATTTTCTACCTTCACTTGTTGACAATTAGGACACTCGGATACAAACTTGGATATGTCTTTCTTCATACCATGCCACTAATACACTTCCCTCAAATCACGATACATTTTGGTAAACCCCGGATGTATGGAATAATGAGAGTTATAGGCTTTACTCATGATCACCCCCCTAAGTCCATAAATATTTGAAACACACAACAAATCTTGATATTGAAGTATACCATCTCCCCCTTGGGAGAAAACCTCTATTTCCTTTTCGGCAACCAACTTCTTCAACTCAACCAAGGACTAGTCTAAATCTTGTTCAGCCTTGACATCAATAACCATAGAAGATTCAGCCCCATTCTGAATATGAATACCACCATCATTAGAGTCAGCCAATCTAACACCCAACCTAGCAAAACATTGAACTTCTTTTACCAACTCTTTCTTTCATGCATCGACATGAGCCACACTCCCCATTAGTAAACTATCAGCGTTGGATACAACATTTGCCTTGTGGAGATGATATTCAACACTCATGTTATAGTCCCTAAGGAGTTCTAACCACCTTCTTTGCCTCAACTTAAGATCTGATTAGGTGAACACATATTGCAAACTCTTGTGATCAGTGAAGACATCTACATGAACCCCATATAAATAGTGTCTCTAAATCTTCAATGCAAACATCACAACGCTAACTCAAGATCATGAGTTGGGTAATTACGTTCATGCACTTTCAATTGCCTTGATGCATAAGCTATCACCTTACTATGCTGCATAAGCACAAAGCCCAACTCAATCCGAGAAGCATCACAATAAATCACAAACCCATCTAAGCCATCCGATAGTGTCTAAATAGGAGCCAATGCAAGCCGATCCTTTGATGTCCGAAAACTCTTCAAACATTCATTTGACCATAAAAACTCGGCCTTCTTTTGAGTTAACTTAGACAACGGAGATGCAATAGATGACAAACCTTCACTATATCTCCTATAATAACCAGGGAACCCAAAAAAAATTTAATATTTGAAGGAGTAAATGGTCTAGGCCAATTCTTCACTACCCCAGTCTTCTTTGGGTCAATCTATTACCGAACACCACATGACTAAGAAAAGATACTTCACCCAACCAGAACTCACATTTGTTGAATTTAGCATGCAATTGCTTCTCACTAAAAGTCTGAAGAACTAACCTCAAATGATCCATGTAGTCCCGCTCAATTTGGCAATAAATAAAGATATCGTCTGTGAAGAAAACCAAAAAACTATCCAAAAATGGCTTGAACACGCGGCTTATAAGACCCATGAACATAGACAGAGCTTAGTGAAACCAAACGACATCACCACAAATTCAATGTGCCCATATCTAGTTCGAAAAGTTGTTTTGGGAATGTTACACCCCCAACCTTCAATTGATGATGACCAGAATGGAGGTCAATCTTCGAAAAACGGTGGCCCCTCGAAGTTGATCAATCAAGTCATCAATCCTTTGCAATGTGTATTTATTCTTGATGGTTATCTTATTCAATTTTCAATAATCAATGCACATCCAAAGAGACCTATCTTTCTTTCTTAGAAATAATATCGAAGCACCCCATGGTAATATGTTTGGTTTAATGAAGCCTTTCTCCAACAAGTCCTTCAATTTATCTTTCAACTCCTTCAATTCAGATGCTGCCATACAATAAGGAGGAATTGAAATAGGTTGAGTATCCCGGAGAAAATCTATGCCAAAGTCTACTTCCCTTTTGGTAAGAATACAGGAAAAATCTTCGGGAAACACATCTGGAAACTTGTTAACCACCGAAACTGATTAAAGAGTATGTGGCTCAGACGCCACATCCCTAACCCTCACAATATAATATATACACCCCTTAGAAATCATCTTCCAGACTTCGAGATAAGAGATAAACCAACCATTAATAGCAGAATCATTACCCTTCTACTTAAGAACAAGCTCATTGAAAAATTGGAATTTGACTATTTGGGTTCTACAATTTATAGCACATATGATACATACAACCAATCCATCCTAAGAATAATATCAAAATCAAACATTTCAAGTTCCACAAGATCATACAGAAGAACATTGTGAAAGACAGAGGGAGAACAACCCCTATAGACTCTTTGGGCAACAATAGATTCACCCAGGGGAGTATAAACTTCAAAGGTCTCCCACAAGATTTCAGGGATCAAACAAAACATAATAGACAAAATAGGAGTCACAAATTTAAATTTGCAACTCGGATCAAGTAAAGCATTAGCATCAAAATCAAAGGCTTTCAACATACCAAACATAATATCCAGAGCTTCCCCCACTTCTTGTCGAGCATGCAAAGCAAAAAACTTGTTGTTTTTGGGACATCACCTTGAGGAACTCTTGGTTGGACTTTATCACCTTGAGCCATCGGACCTGTCTTTGGTGCTTCTAGGTAATAAGCAAGTTTGTGGCGCATTTCACCGTAACCAAAGCAAGCACCCAAACCCCACAAGCACTTCACTGGGTAAGTCTTTCCACAATTGTCAAATCAAGAAGGAAACGGTCCACCTTCAAATTGTGCCTTAGGAGAGTGCACCCTAGCATTGGCTAACCTTGCATTAGAACCTTGGCCTTGTTGGAAGAGACTATAGCCACCACCACCCTAAGAGTTGCAGAATCCACCATCGTAACATGCCCTCTTAGAATCATTCACCCTTTTCACCTTGAGATTTTCCCCTTTAATCTATTTAGCATAATTCATGAGCCTGGAAATTTCAATATCCCGAATAAGCATAGGCGTATGACATTCTTTCACAATCAAATTAGAGATCCTAGAAATAAACTGGTGCATTCTTGCACAAGGGTCAGCCTCTAGAGTAGAAGCATACTTGGAGAGCTTTGTGTACTTGAGGGAATATTCCTTCACACTCATTCCACCCTTCTTGAGGTTGTTAAATACTTTCATTTTAGCTTCCCTAAGCTCAAGGGGAAAGGAATGATCCAGAAAGGCAAATTTGAACTCCTCCGAGTTAACCCCATCACCACATACCCACTCTATCAACATTAGGTGTACTACACATGAGCCATATCCTTCTACTGATAAGCAGCTAGCTCAACTTTCTCCTTTGAAGTCACCCGCATAATACTCAACACCTTATAGACTTTATCAATGAAGTCATGAGCATCGTCATCAACTCTTAATCCATAAAACTCCAAGGGATTCATCTGGGTGAAATTTCTCACTCTAGCAATTGTAATGGGAACATGAGGGAGAGGATTTGCCTTCCTAGCTTGGGTAGTCACAACTTATAAAATCATGGAAATAACAGTATGAAATTCACAATGAGTGATTGTCTCTTCCAAAGGCTCTCGAGAGACCTGGTCCTCATTAATCGGGGCCAGTATTAATAGAGGAGCTCTTCGTGAAGGATTCTTTTGTAAGGTATCAAGGATGTCATTAGGGTTAGAAAGCCTTAATACACAGTCCAAACACAACATAAGATATGAAGAAGTGAGACAAATTCCTAGAACGCTATCATAGCCTCCCACTCCTAGGTATGGTTCACGTCACACCCATGAATAGGACTCTACTCGATGTGGCATTTTGGACTCCAAGGACCATTTATAAACCCAGTGTTTTGATACCAAGCTTGTCATGACCCAAACATAGGGTTTAGGAGTGACTTGGGGAAAGGAAACCTGACAGTCCCTAAGTAAATCCCATAGTATTAACATTCACAGCAACAGTTCATAAGCGGATAATAAAGTAATAAGCACATAGTTCTATGGGACGGAAAAGTATGACTCACACTATAGGGATGTCATAAAGGTAGAGATTTGCATGTTTTCACATAACACGTAACACATAATAACTAAGGGGCGGGTAAGTATGACTCATGCTATGGGGATAAAATGGGACATAGGACTTTCCAAATTTCCATATCTTATCACAAATGTAATATCATAATAGCAACATTCAATCGATAACCATAAACATAATCTCCATAAACAAGTAGCATGTCATAACATGAATCCACGCAATAGTCTACATGTTGTCTAACAATACTTTTAAGTCATAGAATAGGACAGGGGCCAAGACATATCTCGGGCTCACCCTCAAATTAAATAAAATATATGTAGAAGCAACACAATTGGCAGATGGATAGTAGAATGTCCTTGGATGATAGGATTCACCACAAAAACTTTCACAAATACAAACTAGCTGTTAAAAGGTGGATGAATATAGTCTCCGGTCCCTACATGATTAGATCATTTAGGAAAAAATATGCATTTGTAGGTTTTAATGTACTTAGTATGCGGGTATGCAATGCATATAAACTTACTAAAGTTATATTCAATGTTAGATGACAATGGCAAATATATTAAAAGAAGTATATAAGCAAGAAGAATAATATATCAATATACGATGAAATACATGATGCATGAATGTCAAATACTTTGTACATAATGAGGATGGGACCTCAACAAATATAAGACCAAGTAGACTATAACTTGGAACTTCGTCGTCTTCCCCACAACGGATAAAGAGGTGATCTACTTGCTGAAGGTGGATACATTAACATTCATCATCCCTTAAATAGGCATAAACATAAATCTATGTTAGGGACATAGTTATGAGAAAGGAGTAAGGACCCTTGGGGATGACCCTCCTTTCCTCCAACCTCATTAAGTGCTAAGTAATCATCCCACGAGAATACATATAGATATACGTGCTTGTGAAAGAGGCATAAGTCCTATTACATCATAACAATTCATAATTAGGCTTAAAAGTCAAACATACTTCATAATCACGCATATGTCTTGGGCTAAAAAACCAAATCACCCTTCATGTCATACTTTCATGCATAGGAATAGCTCCATCATACTTATAAATTTAGTGTAAAAGACCCATCATTGCTCAAAGGGCCATACCATAGATATTATGTGATCAAATTCTTGTCATATCCATACTTTGTTTGAAAAACTAGACATCATAATAATTGGGACTTAGCCCACATCATAAAATTCATGAAAAACAATGTTCATGCATGCATATGCCATAAATGATGAGAGAATAGTATGGCCAATAGAGATTCAAAATTAAATCAATAATACAATATGAAATTCAAGTAAATCCATAAGTAAATTCACATTTAAATCACAATTTAGATTATCCATGCTTAAATCAATCTTTAAAGGAGACATGCATACTCAAATCTTCATAACATCAATGCAACTTATTATATTAGGGTTTAAATCACTTTTAAAACAACAATTAAACACATCGCATATCTCAATTAAATCAAATATATAATAATCTAAAAGATCCATTTTTAAAGTAAGCTCAATTTTATAAAATCAAGTGTAAAAGAGTTTTGGGTCTTCATGGTCGAAAGAGACCATGAATCAATCACACATACCTTAGATAGTTAGGAGAATTAAGAATAAATTGAGTTAGAAGAAATTCGTCCATGAATCCCAAAGTTTTATCTTCGATTACATGACTTGTAGAGAGAGTTTTAGGATTTGAATTTAAGAGTTTGAATGAAAAATAAGAGTGTATAATATGATTTAGGGTCTTAGAATAGGATTAAGGCACTAAAAGTCCTCTAGAATGAATCAAAGTAACAAAAATACAAGTAATGAAATTATTCTTGTAAAGTGTCTAGGGGTCCCGTCAAGGAGGCACATGGTCAAGTAAATTCACATGGACCATATAGGTGCCCGTGAGAGAATACTTAGAAATTTTAGCAAAATTTCTTCAAGATATGGGACATTCCACTAGAGGCCTCATGGGTAGTGTGAAATCACACGGGCAGTATAGGTGTCCATGAGACAACACTTAGAAAATTTCAGCAAAAGTTCTTCAAGCTATGGGAGGTTCCACTAGAGACCTGACAGTTTGTGTGAAGCTTCACGAATCGTACAAGCGTCCATATGAAGAGGCCAATTTCTAATATCGTGATTCCACACTTATAATATCACTTTGGGAGAGGTCTTCATGAGACACCTCTCCCATAGCTCGTGAGAAGCCACAAGACCTTTATGGGTACCCATGGCTTGCCTTAGCAAAAATGGCGGGAACACAGTAGGGCTTTACAAAAATGGCATTAACTTCTTGATCTAAACATGGAAACATGTGAAATGAGATGTGTTTGAAAGCTATTTCAAAGAGCTTCAATTGGATAGGTTGTAGGCTTCCTAGTTCTCTTTGTGCTAAGAGATATGACGATTTAAAGTTGATCCTTCTATAAGTTCTTGTGAGTAGCTTAGCCAATGGAATTCCTTTGAAGTTGGCTTGATGAAGGAGGCCCATGATGGACCTAACCAATATAAATAATCTCGGGTTGAAGACTTGCAAGTAAACTTAGCTTGAGCTTGAAGGTTCCATTCTGAGCTCACAACTTACGGGGTATTATAGTCTCGTATTATTCTCAGCCATATCCCGTGTGCATGTTCCAACTTGTTTATGTACCCTTTATTATATATATATATATATATATATATATATATATATATATATATATATATATATATATATATGTATGTATGTATGTATGTATGTATGTATGTAAATCCTTATAGGTTATGTTTAATAATGATGGCATTACAATTTCATCCATACATTATATCTCAAATACATAATACATTCAAACATACTAATTCATATTTTCCTGCATCATTTAACAATGTAAAGGTAGGTACTCCTCCACTGGCTCATGCCTAGAATTTGGTGTCTAAGACTAGCTCTATTATTTGTGGTAAGCCTTATTTTAGTCACTACTCCCCTTTTTCCTACAAGCACATATTTTGTTTTATTTTGAGACAATGTTTTGTAGTCCTTCTGAGGCATTTACTTTCTATGTTGCACTTTTTTGGATTTCTTCTATTTTATGGATATCGCCCGTTACTGGTCCTATCGCCCCTTCATGTAGTTAGTATGCTTACGGACAAAGTGAATGTAGTTAATTCCTCTACTTTTTAATGTTGCTTCATTTTTAAAATGACCCTTAGCCACTTTACCCCTGTGTTCTTCCGCAAAAGTTTTATCTGATGCCTATGAATGCTTATGATGCTAGAGATGGCTTGGGTGAGGTGTCTTCGAGTATCTCATCTCCATGTGATGACTAGGACCCTAGGTCGGGTCGTTACACTTGTCCCTTATTTTGTTAAAATAAATTAGTAGAATTTGACACTTTTGAAACATAAATAGTTGAAAAAAAAAGGTTGAGCGAGATTTAGGAATGATGAACAGAATAAAGAAGAGTAAAGTCTTTCAAGTAACTTCCGCCAAATTTTCTTTCATAAATAAATATGGATAGGAATCATATTATGGTTTTATAATGTTTGATCATGAGAAAGAGAGAAAGGTAATTAAATTTGTATACATGCAGTAGTGGATTGGATTTGGACAAAAAATATTCATAATATATAGGCATAATCATGACCCAATAATTGGCTAACCAATTGGGTAGACATAAGGTGATCATTAGGAAGTATACGATGTATATATGCGGAATAGGTTGTGAATTGATTCCTATAATATGCTCTTACTTGCACCATTGGCTTCAATTATTTCTGTTTAAATTTATCCAAACAATGGTCATATTAAGATCAAAGTTTTAATAAACTATTTTAGATAATTAAATATTATGTGTATTATATTATATGAATATCTTTAGAGTTATGTTATTTTGAGGAATTACGACTAAACCATAAACTTAAAATTTACGAACTAGATTATAGATTTAGGGAGTTTTTGGTCTAGGCTAGGCACATATTGATATGGGTGTCCACAATCTCATTTCATATGAATATTATATATTTAATAGATTGTAAACATTTTGAGGCACAGAAGTAGGAAAAAGTATTGGTGAATTAGATTGCTGAATTTGGTTCTTTGGTTGACCTAGGTTATGATTTATTCTATATGATAGAAATACTTTAATAGTGATTGACATTCATTGATATATTGATATGTTTTTGCGATTGGTCTAAAAATCCAAGACCATGAAATCCATAATCTTCAACTTATCTAACCAAAATCATGCCTTGAATAAAGAAGACTTTATGAAATATTGTTAATGAAGCAGAACATAATGACAAAAGATGATGAATTAAATATATTTAGATTGGCTGTTATGTTTTTGCACAATATTATGAGTTCAGATGCCACATTCCGGCATAATATATTTCCATTAGGTGCCACGTTCTAACATGAAAATATAAAAAAAAAATATACTGAAACAACTTAATATGCTCAGTCTCAAGGAATCCATTTTCCAAAAAAAAGTCTGGTGTGGAGTCCTAAGCCACATGTTTTTTCTTGATTTTTTTGATTGATTATATACTTGTGGCTTGTTTCTTCCCACCTATTAAGTCTTAGAGTTGATTTCCTGATATTAATTTATGTATAATAACCCTACAAGTCATTTCTGTATTGCTGCATCATTTGCATCAATCAGATCATTTCCATTGCAACCCTAAGTCATTCCTGACTTGCTGGCACTTATAACACGATTGTCGAATCATTCATTTGGAAGATATACAATTTTTTATGTTAAAGGCCGGTTTATAGTAGAAAAATGAGTTTAGCAGCAAAGTTTGAGGAAACAACCATAAAACAAAATTCTGACAGTTTCATTAGCTTTGGAATGGCCAAATTAGGCTAGAAGCATGATCGGTTAGAATACTGAGGTTTTTGGGGTTAGTTTATACCGAATTTAATTTTTAGCTTTTAAAATAGGCCAATAGTAGACTTTAGTCAATAGGCTAGGGAATGTTCTCAAATGGAAATTTTGACAGTTGTATTAGCTCCGAAAGATCGAATTTGATCTAGAACAATCTTTCCTTCAATTCCTGAGGCTTCTGGGAGCATTTCTGGCCCCTCGGTGGAAATTAAATACTTTAAAGTAAGAAAGTGGCACCCGCAATTGATCGAAGCAACCTCATTTTGGCAATTTTGATTATCCCGTTAGATCCAGAATGTTGTTCCCAATAAGATTTCATATATAGTTTACATTGTTTTTTACTCCGGATGCGTCCAGAGCATAAAACATAAGGTAGTTGCTGAAATCTCGTTCAGCATGCCTACATGGCTGACCGACATTACACCATGTGGCTGTAATGGGAAATCCATTATATACTTGAGGAAATTTCTAGTGTTGCGAAATGAAAGAGATCAACTTTGAATTGCAATTTCTTCTTCACCCGGAGTCCGATTTTAGTGATTCAAAAGTCTAGCTTGTGTAATTTTCCAAGAGAAACATCATGGAAGTATCAAAAATCACATTTGGAATGCCATTTGAGGTGAATTTTGTGGTTTTGCTGTTATATATTGTTGTTGATTGTCGAAAACTTAGAATTTTGATGTATTTGTCGTTCAAAATTGTAATTCAGTGAAATTTAAGTCCAAATTGAAGAGTTTTACTGACGTCGTGATATTATCAGATTCTCTAGATTATGTAGCATTTTGAGGTAAATTGGTGAAATAGCTGTTTTATATTGGAATTTAATTTTCAAAAACTTTGGATTAAAATTTCGTTGACATTATGATTCAGATTTCAGTAAAATCAAAGTATATTTTGTCTGTTATCTCAAGGTACCTGTCATGGTATTATTGGATCTTTCCAGTTAAGTTGTGTTTGAGGTAAACATTACATTAGAACTTGTTGTCATTACATATTTTTTTTCAGGAATTGCTTTTATGTTATTGAGCTATTTTGTATTGTATTGAGCATCATATTGACCCAGAGATTGAGGTGTAGACTCGGATAGTTGAAAGGGTCGTTATACAGGATCTGTTACAAGCTTTCGATGTGTGCCTGCTTCCGCGGCGTTCTGCCTCTGAATTGGATTTAAGTCTATTTTTTGTTATTCTAATGTCAAAAGAACCGTATTGACGAGATGCTCATACTTTTGATAGCTTGGCTACATCCTGGGATCGTTCGAAGAGGTAAAGCAGTTGCGAAGTGATTTAGAGCGCACATGATAAGCATATAGATAAGCTACATTCTCCCTCCTTCTAAACTAAGTTAGAACATGTAATTCTTGTGTGAATAATATAAATACTATACAAAACTTTTTGGACATGCCATTGGTACTAAAACTTATGTTTAGCTGATTTTGGGGCCTACGGGTAATTGAATTGTATTGTACTATCTTCAAAACTTATTGTATCTCATCTAGGACTAAATTATTGAGGGTTGTGACTGAGAATGTGACATAAGTATATGTACATATATGGGAATATGTTTAGCCTACTTCTGGTTGGAAATACTAATTCTTTGTTATATTCCTAATTTTCTGGGCTAACATAACATATATTGGTATGCTGAGACTACTGATGGTTATCATATTGGTTATCTTTTATACTGGGGGCGGTACTTTGATTGTTTACTATATTTGTGATTATTTGCTATTGTTGGTCCTTTGTCTAGACTTAGGCTAGTGATGCCCTAGATCAGCGTTGTTCAGGATTGATGGATTTCTCTATATGCTTCTAGTGTGACTTGAAAGTCGTAGATCCCCGTATATTAGATTAGCTGACTTGGCATTAGTAAAGTAATGCCTCAATTACATCCTATGCACCACCAGTGCGTAGCTTGTGCTTGAGTCTAGGACATAGACTGATGCTTGCAGTTTAGGCCATGACTTACACTGATGTCTAGGGTGTTACTTGAGTAAACATCCAAGGCATTGTCTATGTCGAAGTCCCATTGGGTTCTACTAGAGATGAGATTATTTTCGCAGAATTGTGATTTTGCGTACAAGATTGGGTTATGTATATTATTCAATGTAGTGCGCAGGTCTACCCATTGGACTTATGGGGCCTTGACATCATATAGGGTTAGGGTAGATAGTATCTTACACTCACGTACCTATTTTTCCTACATTGTTTTGTTCAATACTACTCAATTCTACTGTATATAATTCTTGTGTCATTTCAGTTAGATAGTTCTATCAGAGTGATGGTTAAGCGTATATGATTGGCTTATGAGCTCATGTTTAGACTTGATACCCTGAACCTTACACCTATTCACCATTCATTATGTATGGGTGTACCTTCTGGGCTTATGGGGGGCCCAGTTGGTGTACATGAATTGACAGTAGGGCCTTACTCTTACATACATATATATACTCTCACCTAGCTCAGGGTACTCAGTAGTTGTCTGCGTACTTATCGTGTTCCTATGATTAGACACTTATGGAGTTATATTTTATCTTATCTTTCCTTTATCTACTATTCTTACTCAGTCAGACTATGATGCTTACTGGGCACTATATCCCTTGTAGTCTTCCCTACATTTTGCATTTGCTTCTTCATGTAGGTCCTAGCTCGAGTTGACGATGCTTATCCAATTGGTATTAGAATTTTTGGAGAGTTAGGTGAGCAATTGACACCCTTGCATCATTGCAGTCTCCTTCAACACTTATGGACTATCTTTTGCTTATTAGACTAAAATGTTTTATATATGTATATAACGTATGTTGTATCGTGTTTATAATAATTCTATACGAGTGGCTTCTAGGTCTTGGTAGGGTTAGTCTAGAGTTATTATATACCTATACAGCTAGTATCAGTTTGGCTTTCTTATACTAGTTGTTTTGTTTATTGTTTCTTTCTCATGCCCATTACTAGCAGTTTCGGGTTCGGATTAGAATTGCCTATCAGGGATTGAGGTAGGCTCCATCATGGCTTGTAAGGTCAGGTGATGATATTATGTATATTGGTTTCTATTTTGAGTTGGTCAATGATAGCTACTCCTTACATGTTGCCCTACCTGAGTCCGTCACAGCTTGACTTTACCGGGCATGATGGTGCCTATTAAGTCCAGCCTACAAGCAAGCCAACAAATAACCCAAAATCAATATTAGCGAGTGTGAGGGTAGAAATAACAAACAAGGTGACCTTCTCAACATACATACACAATGCATAACTATACCAACAACACAATTAAGGAATCTCCTTCCCAAAAGATGGAAGCCAATTGTACATACTACATATCAAATTCAACTTTCAACACAAAAAAGACATATAGAAAAATATAAAAGATTAAAACAAAATACAGGGCTAGTGTCTAGTATCAAAAGTGAGGCCCACTAATACAAAAGGAGACTGGAAGGATCTAAGATCATTTGATGCTCACCACAAGTCTCCTGGAGTAGCAAAAATAGCAAGATATCAATGATGCTAGCTCGTACTAGGTCCTGATTTATAAAGGAGATGTAGATTGTAGGGTGATCACCAAAAATAAAGTACCTAGTAGGCGGCATACGTTGACTGAGTAAAAGTAGTAGATGAAGCAGGAATAAATCATAATGTAATTCTAACACAACTATCTACAAAAACCAAGTAATGTATATCTGTAGATTTAGAGTAAGTCAAATCTATTAGAACTAGGTAAGGCATATCTCTACAAATGAATGTAACAAGAATCTAGACAATAGTAGACTGATATATGTAGGTGTAAGGCCGTACAGACTAAGTCTGTACGCCAATCGGACCCTCTTAAGTCTAGAAGGTACACCCACACACAAAAATGGTGTAAGGTAGGTGTAACGATAACATGTATAACAATGTTGCATAACTATAAGAGGCCCAACTGAACGCTGCATAGGTGATCTTTGTACCGGTGTAGTAAACCAATCTGACCAGGAACCTGGGGATTCTAACCATGAACATATTGGTACTTCAACTATAATTACATAGGGATATTAACCATGATCACATAGGAACTTTAACCCTGATTACATAGGGACTTCAACCCTGAGCACATAACATGCAATCGACTCTAAACAACGCATGTTTGAGGCATCACTAGCCTAAGCTACGCTAAGGCCTAAACAACAACAACAACGATATACCCAGTGGAATCCCACAAGTGGGGTCTAGGGAAGGTAAAATATATGCAGACCTTACAACTACCTCAAAGGTAGACAGGTTGTTTCCTAGGAATCCTCATCTAAAAAAACCAATAAGCAAAATAAACTAGATATGACAAAAAAGGAAAAAAAGGAAAGAAAAGAAAAAGGAAAAATGATTAATAACAAAATGTGAATGATATTATGCAAATATGATAAAATTAACATATATATGATGGATAGTTGCAACACAAGAATAAAGACACGACTAACACTACTACACTACTATACACCAAGGCTAGACATCAACCTAACCCTACTACTCTAATTAGCGACCACCACTGCTTTCTATCTAAGGTCATGTCCTAGGTAAGATCAAGTTTTACCATGTCTTATATGATCATCTCCCCCTAATACTTCTTTGGTCTACTTCTACTTCTTCATGAAGCCCCTAAATCCAACCTTTCGCACATGGTAATAGGAGTATCAGTACTTCTTCTTTGCACATGTCCAAACCATCGCAGTCTCGCTTTCGTCATCTTATCAGCCATGGGGGAAACCTCTAACTTCTCCCGAATGGTATCATTCCTAATCTTATCGCAATAAAATAAAAATATACAGCTCATAACCGGTCTCAATTGGTTAAAGGTGACAAATACAATGTTAACAAGGCAAATCCAACTGTTATAGCATCTAATAGGTCAACCAAGCACATAGCACTTAACAGTATAAATTTTACCAATTATGTTCCTTAACAGATCAACCACAATACATACGACCTTTAATTAGAATTAAAGTAGACAATGAAAACAATTGTCATAAGTTTGCCCAAGATGTCAACAATAATTTTGTCAATTCCAGCTAATCAGAAGTACAACAACCAAGTAGTATACAACATAAAATCTGCATAACAGTCACAACGAGATCCTCAGTAGTTCAAATAATCACCCTATTAGCCCAGACAACCAAATATCTAATAGGAAATCAATAGGCTAGTCAAACATGCCAAACGTATTGACGTCATCCCAAACAATATTTACATATACTAACTCAGTCTAAAAAACAAGGAAGAATTAGCGTACCCGAATGACACTCACTCAGGCTCCTGTCCAATTAGAAGGGGACGTACTCCTCTTAGCTATCTCAAAATACTATTAAACTGCCAAGAATGGAATCACAGTGTTAACATGGTCATTCTGACATTAAAATCATAGAAAAATAGGCTTAGGTGAACTTTTAAACCAAAAAGTGGGCCCATAATAAAATTTTGAAACAAAGCCCTTATAATACTCTTCATGCTTTCCTTAGCCTATACCTCAAATTCGGGCTCAATCTGAGGTATAAAACAATATAAAACAGCCTATAAATGGAAAACATTTCTTTTGAATGAAAATTATATATGACAATTAGTTTAACCTCAATTTAATCTCAAACACAGCAATACTAGAAAACTCCACTAATACCATTTCGTACATCTCAAAATAACATTTCAGTTTAGACTAAAATTTCGCTAAAATGATTTGAAACGATCTAGTTATTGCATTCCCAATTTGCTAAAAAATACAAATATAACAGCAACGAAAATAGCATTTTCACACCAAACAAATCTCTATCATTCAATTATGACATTACCATAGTGTGCGTCTCGCAAAAGCACACAGAATATACTCATGTATTACTAAATTTCAACTCAAAGCGGATAACAAATCACATATCAAAATTTTAAGAAAATCAAATGTAATATAGAGTAAACAATGCGGAATTTCACCTTAAACGATGTGCGAAAAGAAACTTTTGACACTTCCACAATGTGTCTTTCAGAAAAATACACAAGTTAGCCTTCCGAATCACAAACATCGGTCCAAAACGGGTGATTTATCCTAGTTTGAAATTGTCTGGGCATTTTTTTACTTTCTGGAAAATTCATAGGATCTAAAGCCTTTTTTCCTTTAATTAAAAAACATTTTAGCCACCTTCCATGTGGGAGGCTGTGGTTAGGCCATGTCTCTACCATCTTTAATTTTTCAGCAACTACTTAAACTTAACTTCTATGCTCCGGCATCATCCAAAGTCAGAAAAATACAAACCATATATGCAATTGGAAATGACATTCTAGACTTAGTGATGTAGTGAAAATTCCCGTAGGAGGTCATTTTTATCCAATGTGAGTCCTACTGTCAAATATTTTAATCTACTGAGAGGGTCAAAACACACTCGAAAGCGTTAGAAACCAAACAAAAGGTCATTCTATACCGAATTCAATGTTTCAGAGCTAACTGCACTGTAGAAATTTCCATTTTGGGACATTTACCAAGGATGTTGACTAAAGTCACCTACTAGCCTATTCTAGAGGCTAAATTGAAAATCTCGATAAAACTGACACCAAACATATTTCTAGCCTAATTTGGTCATTCTAGAGTTGAGAAAACTTACAGAGTTCTGTTCTAAGGCCATTTACTCTAACTTTAATGCTAAACACATTTTCTATTTTAAACCAACCTATATTATAAAAACTACACAAAATTCAAATGAGCAATCAGGCTATCATATTATTAATGGTAGCAAGTCATTAATGACCTGGGGTCACTATAATAATGCTCTAACCGAAAAAACAAGCAGTAACACAGAAATAACCTAGAGTATCATTACAATATCCGCAACTAAAAGAACTTTCATCCATGAAAGTAAAAGTAAAGGAATATCTGAGGACTCAAACAAATTTAGGAACTGCTCCTGCATATCCTACTCTGTCTCCTAGGCGCCCTCCAAAACCGGTTGATGTTACCACTCGACTTTAACCACTGGTATAACTGTTGAGCAAAGTTGCCTAACATCACTGGCTAATATAAATGTTTGATCCTCGATAAAGGTCAGGCAATCATCTAGCTTAACTGAGTCATACTGGTAACACATATGACTCATCTGGTACATACCATGGTGGCATCAACACATGAAAAACTAGGTATGTAGTTGAGTAAGCAGGGGGTAAGAATAACTCATATGCAACTGACCAATTCATCTCAAAATCTCAAATGGCTGTATGTATCAGGGACTAAGCTTACCTCACCAACAAAATATCATCACCCCCTTTAATGGAGATACTCGTAGTAATACCATGTCACCTACCCTGTAATATTAGAAATGGTGTTTGCAGTCGACATAACTTTGTTGGTGACTCTAGGCTATCCTCAATCAGTCCTAAATTACCTGAACATTGGATAGAGCCTCCTAAAGTGTATTTATGCTATATGGACTCCACTATATGGATTCAAACAAAGTAACTGGAGTGCGACATCATCTACCATACAAAGCCTCGAAGGGACCATCTGAATGATAGAATGGTAGTTATTATTATATGCAAACTCTTCCCAAGATATGTGCTGGTCCCACTAACCGCCAAACTCTAACACACAAGCTTATAGCATATCCTTTGAAACTTGTATTGTATACTGTGACTGACCATTAGTCTTTGGGTGAAATGCTATAATCAGGCCTACTTGATTGCACAACTTTCTCTAGAAAGCTCTCAAGATGCTATAGATAGAGTGTGAACCCTGTTCTTTTATAATAGGCACTGGTATCCTATGAAGACGAACTATCTCCTGCATTTATATGGGCTAACTACTTAGCACTATAAGAAGATAGCAAGGGAGAAAATGGACTGACTTGGTCAGTTGATCCGCGATGACCCAAATTCTATCAACACCTGTGAAAGTCTGATGTAATCCTACAACAAAGTCCATATTGATCCGCTCCCATTTTTACTCAATAATGGGAAAGCTCTGGAGTTCTTCATTGGGTCTCTAATGCTCGACCTTCACTTGTGGAAAGCTAAGACAATGGGACACACAATCAACAATATATCTCCTCATATACTCCACCAATAATATTGTCTCAAATCCTAACATATCTTCCTTGTCCCCAAGTGAAATAAATATATACAGTCATGAGCTTTGTGTAGTTCTAATCGTATCAAACCCCCAACTTTGGGAATGCATAACCTACCATCAACTCTTAGGCCCATGTTTTAGTCTACTATCCTTAAAAGGACAAAAAAAGTACCTTGCGTCCTTTTGTGCTCAACAAACATAGAGCACTGGAATACTATGAAGCTCGAATCTGCACTGTGCAACCATGTAAGAAGAGATCAAGAAAGATATTCTTCGCGAACACAGAGAGGGAAGGCGCCAATTTCATGGTCCAATATATTTTGACCTCCAGGAACACGACCAACCTTCTACGAATGCAGAGTGTTGTTGTGTCTGACATTTAACATAATGACCCCTAGTTTAGGTGCTCAAGAGTGCACAAAAAGTTGGACAAAAAGGGCTTGGAGTCTATTTGCAATGTTAACTTACAACCCGTTGATAGACTTACAGCTCGTAGGTCAGTCCTCAAATATGAACTTTAGGGAAGAGAAATTCTTTCCAAGTGTGGCGTAACCCACACACCTAATGATGACCCATAGAAAATATAGCAGACCGTAGATGGGTTCATTGATGTAGGCCTCAACGTGAAGGAAATTTATAGCTTTCTGAAAAGTGATCTACTGATTAATAGAACGGCTCATGGATCATTTCGGTGCCCATAGAATCCCTTTATAGATGTGGTCCAAGAAAATGAGAAAAATGACTAAGTATGGAAGGACTTATGAGTCCAACCACGATTCATAAGTTTACATACGCCCGTAAAAGATCGTTTTATAGTTTTGGTTAGGAAGATGGTTTGAAGGATTTTGTAAAAGTTAAAAGGACGGACATGACGTAAGGTTCGTTGTCCAAACCATATCCTGTAATCGGGGCTTCGTAGGTCGATTCCAAAAGTTTTAATGAAGGACAATTACATCATTTTTCACAAATTCTATTCCTAAACTACATCATTTTTTTTAATCTAAAGAGGCCTAAATAAGACCTTAAATCTTAAGGGACTCTCATTCTCCTCTTTTTTCTAATTTCAAACAAAATTCATAACGCAATATTTTCTATAGAAAAAGGGCAATGCAAGCTAGGGTTTTAAAGAATCTCCCCAAAGGCAGTTCATTTTTTTCCAAGCTTATCAAGGTATATGAGTTTTATTTATGGTTCTCCTTTCACTCACAAAGTTCTCCATATGGTATTTTACAATTTCTTAAGTTCCTTTAATACTATATGCATGCTTATGATGATTTCATGATATTTTATATTACTAGATGATATATACGATATCATTTTTTACTAAGTATTTACATGTAATCAAAAGTTATTGATTACGAACCCAATGATGGGTTTTGTTATTGATGAAGTGTTGGGATGATTGGTCTATTTTAAATAAGTATTTTTTCATGATTTATGTTTGAATATATGATTTATGATTGCTCCAACATAAAAGCTTAGCCCCCAGTTTTAAAGTAAACTCTTATATGATTTATGATGTTAATTAGGGCATCAAAGATGAGTTTTAATGTTATGAATCGTCAAAGATATAAGCATGATTATAATTGTCCTAAGAGATATTTAAGAAGGTCACCAAGATGAAAGTACAATTCTCACTTGGTGGTTCTTTAAGTTTGAGCTACTTTTATGATTTCTACTTATGATTAAAAGTGTCATAAGTTAAATAAGTATGTGTTTTAAAGAATTGTTTGGGATGACTTAGCACAGAGAGGTCTTAAGATTAAGACTCATTCAGTTAGTTAAGGCATGACCCATTAAAGATTAATCCCATCATCGCTCACTGTGTGCCACCATAAGAGCCCTTGTAGGCTAGGTGAGTGGAACCATGTAGGCCATTCATGTTATTTAAGATGCATGCAAAGTGATGGAGTTCCACCTGATAAGTGGTCTCCCCTCGCAAACATAAGGGGTTATCTTGGATTCTACATTGTAGCTCACATGGTCTTATATGTCAATTAAGGTCTTCTCCCTCAAGTTTTTGACTCTATGATATTATTTTTCTATATGTTATATTCCATGCATTGGCTCTCTTCCATATTGAGCGATATCCGTTGTGCGTGCTTAATCTTACATTTGTGTACTTTTCATCTCATGTACACTTATATGTTTTAATTATTAATGATGGCAATAGAATTTCATGAGAATGAGCAATTGAGGTTGATGGTTTATGTGATAATCATGGCTTTATATAGTTGACTGCATAATCAAGGATTTAAGGACTAAGTTTATATGATGGTTTGCTCATCAATTGCTCAGGCCCAAGTGAGGTCCCATACCGATTTGGCACATGAGACTTAATAGGTTCATGTGATACACTATTATTGTCCAAGTGAAAATAGTATTTACAAGTAATCCTAGCCTACTCATAAGGATTATATGATGTTATGTGTAATGGATTATTCTGCTTTTGATTTATTTCCCATTTCCCCATATCCTTTGTGCCCTTGCTTGACAAATCCTTGACCCGGTTTCTTAGTTATAGTTTGTAGCTTAATCTTCCCCTTTATTGATAATTGTTGTGTTTGCTTGTTGAATCAAAACTAGTATCTTATAGTCCTTTGTCATTTCAGAATCCCTCACATTGTTCCCTGTAGGATTCGACCTCGACTTATAGTTGGGATATTATACTGCTAATGCTCATCAACATTTCTAAAAGGACATATGTTTGAACATTATAAGTCACAAGCACGGATAGATCGAGCTCGTAGAAGCCCACATTGGAGACCAAGCGATGCATTCAGTGTTTTTGTATCATTTATGTCTCCTTTAGCTTGTTGGCCCATCTTTCTTTAGACTTGCCAAATGTTGTAATTATATTTGATCCACTTTTGGGTATTGTACTCTTTATTTGCATATAGAAGCCCTGCGCTAGTGACTTCAAGGTTCTAGGAGGGATCTTTGTATATATTTAGTTAGTTTTTTCTACTTTTATTCTCCTGTATTATCTCTTATATGTTGATTCAATTAGTTTAACCCCTCATACCCACTAATTACAATTTTGAGTTATGGGTTAGCTTATCGAGTGGCAGATTATAGTAGGTGTCAACATGACCTATGAACTCAAGTTGTGACAACTTCAAAGAATTCCCATCTCGAAATGTAAGTGGGAAAGAATTGGCATGTCCTTTATGGTTAGCCTTCCAAAGACATTGAGTAACTTTGATTTTGTATGGGTGATTGATGATAGGTTGACTAAGACTATACACTTTACTCTAGTAAAGGTAACTTATAATGTAAAGAAGGTAGCCAAACATTATATTAGCGAGAATATTTTATTACATGATGTTTTATCTTTCATCATATAAGACAAATGTGAGTAATTTACGTCTAACTTTTGGAGGACCTCGTTAGCTGAGTTGGGTACTAAATTGCATCTCAGTGACGCATCTCACCCTCAAACCGATAGACAATCCGAGAAGAAAATTCAAGAGCTAGAAGATATGCTTTGTGCATGCATGACAGACTTTGGTGGTCACTGAAATCAATTATTACCTTTGGGAGAGTTCCATATAAAAATAGTTATCACTCGAGTATTGACGTTGCTCCATCTCAGACTTGCATGGGAGGAGATGGAAGTCACCTATCGGTTGATTTGATTTACTTAAGGTGAGACCTTAGAATACTGATCTTTGAAGGGAGACATTAGAGAAGGTGAAATTCATTCAGAAGAAACTTCTACAAGCATAGAGAATGCAAAAGGAGTACAAACCAAAAGGTCGAGACATGGAGTGTATGGAGAGAGAGAAAGATTTGTTAAAGGTTTCACCCATGAAGGGTGTGGTGAGATTTGGTAAGTCAGCTTTGCTCATTCTGAGGTATATTGGACCGTTTGATGTTCTTTAAGTGCGTGGAAATAATGCTCTATTGGTTGGCTTTACCTCCAGGTTTGTCAGGGGTGCACCTAATGTTTTATGTATCTATGGTAAAGAAATAACGACGTTGGAAACAATATTGTTTGATGGGATTAAGTCCTGCTTGAAAAGAATCTACCCTATGAGGAGGAGTTTATAGTTATTCTAGATAGAGATGCCTACAAGCTGAGATCAAAGGAGATTGTATTGTGAAGGTCCAACAGAAAATTCTTCAAGTTGAGGAGTCCACAGGGTAGATTGAGGCGGATATGCATAAACGATATTCACATCTTTTCTTTGAGTTAGGTACCCTTTCTTACGCTCACTTTTCCTTTGACAATTCGTGAACGAATAATGGGTAAATTGGTATATGATGCAATGAATCATTAGGTCATTATGAGTACTAGAGCTTCATATTCCCTAAAAGGTTGTTCTTATTAAAATTTTAATGGGTAATTTGGAATATTTGATAACTACATGTCATTTAATTGAGGAGTAAGTTTAGTTAACCAATTTTATTAGTTGGCTAAAGTGGTAATTTACTTGATATCCTACATCACTTGCCCCTTGTTTTGTTAAAATAAATTAGTAAAATTTGTTACTTTTAACAAATATATAGTTAAAATGAGAAAAAGATTGAGCGAGATTTAACAATGACAAATAGACTAAGGGACCAAATTTTTCGGGCAACCTCCACCAACTCTTCTTCCTTGAATAAATATGGATAGGAATCATATTATGATTTTATAATGTTTGGTCATGATAAAGAGAGAAAAGTTAATTGAATTGGTATACGTGCAATGATGGATAGGATTTGGACAACAAAATATTCATAATATATGGGCATAATCATGACCCCGTAATTGGCTAACCAATTGGTTAGACATGAGGTAATCATTGGGCACTATAATATGTATATATGGAATAGGTTGTGAATTGATTCAAATAATATGCTCTCACCTGCACCATTAGTTTTTGTTTTGATTGTTTCTTATAATTATCGTATTATAGTCCAAGTTTTAATAAATTATTTTAGATAATTAAATATTTTGTGTATTATATTATATAAATATCATTAGAGTTATGTTACTTTCAGGAATTAAGACTTAATCCTAAACTTGAAATTTAGGAACTAGATTATAGATTTTGGTGAGTTCTTTTTATCTAGGCTAGGCACATAATGATATGGGTGTCCATGAACTCGTGTTATATTGATATCATACATTTGATAGAATTGAAAATTTTTGTGGCGTTGAAGAAGAAAAAAAACATTGTGAATTAGCTTGCTTAATTTAGTTCATCGATTGAGGTAGATTATGGTTTATTTTATATGATAGAAAAACTTTTAAAGTTATTGATGTTCATGGAGTATATTATGAGTTTTTATGTATTTAATTGTTGTGGTTTGTGAGATTGTTAGGTATTTGTGATTGGTCTAAAATTTCATGACCATGAAATCCATAATCTTCAATTCGTCTTATAAAAATTATGCCTAGAATGAAGAAGGCTTGATGAAATGTTGTTAATAAAGTAGAATGTAATAGAGAAGGATGCTGAATTAAATACATTTAGATTGAGTTTTATATTTCAGTACAATATAATAAGATTGGATGCAAAGTTCTAGCATAATATGTTTAAATCCAATGTTATGTGCCGGCACGATAATATTAAAAAAAAAGATGTATAAAAATGACTTAATGTACTCAATCCAAAGTAATCCATTTTCCAAAAGAAGCGTGGAGGCCGGAGTCCTCTTTTTCTTCATATTGTAGATTCATTATGTACTTACAACTTGCTTCTTGCCATCTGTTAAGTGCTAAAGTTGATTTCCTGATATTAGTTTATGTGTAATGACCCTCCAGGTCATTTCTGCATTGCTGCATCATTTGAATCAATCACAACATTCCATAGCGACCCCAAGTTATTTATAACTTGTTGGCATGATAATTTGATCGCTTGATTGTTCATTTGGTAGATGTACAATTTTTCATGTTAAAGGCATATTTAATGTAGAAAAATGAGTTTAGTAGTGAGAGTTTGAGTAAATGGCCAATTACCAAAATTTTGACAGTTCTATCCCCTCCGAAATGACCAAAATTAGGCTCGAAGCTTGACCAGTTAGAATAACTAAATTTTTTGTGTTAGTTTATATTGATTTTTACTTTTTAGCCTTCAAAATAGGTCAATAGTAGACTTTAGTCAATAGACTTAGGATATGTGCTTAAATGGAAATTTTGACCATTTGATTAGCTCCAAAACATCGAATTTAATCTAAAACAATCTTTCGTTCGATTCTCATGGCTTCAAGGTGCATTCTGGGCCCCTTGGTGGAAATTAAATAAATTCAAAATAAGAAAGTGGGGGCCACATTTGATTGAAACGACCTCATATGAGAATTTTGATTGTGCCATTGGATTCAGAATGTCGTTTTCAATTAGATTCCATATATAGTTTGTGTTTTTTTACTTTGAATGCATTCGGAGCGTCGAAAATTAAAGCTTGAATGGCTGCTAAAATCTCATTCAACACGCCAACATGGCTTACTGACATGATGCCATATGGCACCGTTGGAAAATCAAGCATATACTTGATTAAATTCCCACATCTCAAAATGAGAAGGATCAATTTTGAATTGTGATTTCTTCCTTACCCGGAATCCAATTTCAGTGATTCAAAAGACTCGCTTGTATGTTTTTCCAAAAGAAACATCATGAGAGTATCAAAAATGGCATTAGTCATGCTGTTTGAATTGAAATTTATGGTTTTTCTGAAATATATTGTTGTTGATAGTCGAAAACTTTGAATATTGATCTCTTTGTCATTCAAAATTGAAATTCAAGGAAATTTTAGTTCAAATTGAAGAGCTTTTTGGGGCAAACATCGTGGGGTCATCAGATTCTCCAGATTTTGCTATATTTTGAGGTAAACTAATAAAATTGTTGTTGTGTATTGGAATTGATTTTCAAAACCTTTGGATTATTATTTGTTGTCGCTTTGAGTTCGATTTTAGTAAAATTTGAGCATATTTTGTGTCTTTTCTCGATGTGCACACCTTGTCTTATCGGATTTTTCAAGTTAAGCTGTGTTTGAGGTAAAATTGCATTAGAACCTGTTTTCATTCCATATTTTTGTAGAGAAATTCTATTGTGTTATTTAGTTGTTTTCTAATGTTTTGATTATCAGGTTGAGCTTGATATTGAGGTACAAACTCAGGTAGTTAAAAGTCTCGTTATACAAGACATGTTTCAAGCTTTCGATGAGGGCCTTCTTTTCCGCTCTTTTGCCCCGGAAATGGGTTTAAGTCTATTTTTTATGATTTTAATGTGAAAATAACCATATGGATGAGATGATCCAAATTTTGATAGCTTGGCTATATTCTAGGATCATTTGAAGAGGTAAAATGCCTGTAGAGTGATTCCGAGTCCACACAATCAACATATAGGTAAGCTACAATCTCCCTCCATTTAAAATGAGTCAGACATGTAAATATTATGTGAAAAATATGAATACTAAATGAAAAACTTGTTGGACATGCCATGGGTACTATAAGTTTTGCTTAACTGATTGTGGGGCCAACAAGTAATTGAATTGTCCTCAACTATCTTCCTTGCTTTTTTGTATCTCATCTAGGATTGAATTGTTGAGGGTTGTGGCTGAGAGTGTGATATAAATATATGTAGATGTATGAGAATATGTTGATCCTGCTTGTGGTTGGCATACCGATTCTTTGTTATTCAGTTATTATCTGGCTAACATAGAATCTATTGACATGTTGAGACTACTTATAGTTATCATACTGGTTATCTGCTATATTGGTGGTGGTACTTTGACTGTTTACTATATTTGTGATTATCTGCTATTCTTGGGCTTTAGTCTAGTGTTGGGCTAGTAATGCCCTAGACCGGCGTTATTCCGGATTGATGGATTACTGATGTCACCCAAGATACGCCTTCTTATTAAAGGTTAAAGCGGTCGTGGTAAAGATATATAACCTAAACAAGGTTAGGGTTGAACCTTCAAGGGAATATGGTAGACTCGGAGTAATTGCAAGCATGTCAAGTGAATTAACCTACTTATCTCTCGAGGAGGGGTTTGTAGTTTGCAGAAGGTAAACCTAAACTCTAACAAGTCTTGTGAAACCAAGGATAGAAGTAACTAGGTTGTTGTGTTCCTAATGATTCCCTAACATGGTATTGCGAAATAATCATAATCTTCTCTAGTGTGTTGCATGAAGAACGGTAAGTTAAGTTTACAAAAAACCCTTTGATCTAGGCGAGAGATAAATTTCACTATGTGATTTGATCCATCTCTGTAGTTGACACTACTAACCCTTACGTATTGTCCCAGTACAACTTCCACTTGATCTAGTTTGGTTGATTAGACGATAAGAAATCAACCGAATCCTGTTAATTAATATCTTTTCCAATTCATTAGTACCTTGATCTAGTTAGTAACAACTAGACGAGTTCTAACATTGACCACCGTTTAAAAAATCAAAGCGAAGAAAATTAATTGATACATGCGTGCACACTTTCAAAGAATTACGAATTATCCAATTTTACCTTGTTAGTTCTTCGTGGTTCCCACAACCCTAGTTGTGGATTTAGCTATGCATAGTAATTGTAGATGCAAGAATCACGATATAGAATATCATAATTAAGCACTTATGATAACAAAGGTAGGAATTTGAAATTCCAAATTCTTCACTAGATATCACAATGTGTTGTTAGAAATCACAAAATTGTTTCCCAAGTGTCGCGTGTATGGCTATACACTTTTCTTTCCGTTCGTTGTCGTTCTCTATCTAAAATAAACTAAAAAAACCTGTTTATAATAACTAAATTGCAAGTCCAAAACAAAATAAGAAAACAAGATTAGACAAGCAATACAAACGGGGTTATGGGTTGTACTAAGTTCTATGGCCCGTACCAGGTCTCCGTAATCTTCAATCTTCAAAACTGGGTATCACTTTTATGAGACATTTCTATGGGCCGTATTTTGACATATGACTCATACAAAATTCTATCTGTAAAGGGTTTCATGTGATAGCTTTTTGACAAAACCCAAAATCTGATCCGCAAGGCACGAAACATGATCCATAACTCGTACAAAATTCCATGGCTCGTCTGGGAATTCATGAATGCAACTTCAGGAAATAGGCCCTTCACTGGAACTCAACAATGAAAGCACTCTATGGCTCGTGCAAATATCCTTGGCCCATAGAGAGCTTCGTACTTCACCAAAAATGCATCATCTGCAACACTTAGCCGTAAATCATGCCTAATCCCATAATCCTCAAGAACAAACATATTAACACATCAATACCACTAATATCACTTTGAGAACATACAAAATTTTAAGTTTTAAGCATACAAAGTGATGTATTTTTAAAGCACATCAACACCCTCTACTAAAAATTGTTTTTCCTCAAGCAACTGACTCAATCTACATAAGCAGTATAGTAAACACAGACCTCAATCTAGTTGCATAAATTATCTCCACATCAAGTACATATACCCACAAGAATTCATTAATGCATATCAAATAGTCATCAAACAAACCAACACATATCAATATACGTGAAAGTGCAACTTTGACAAGCAAGGTACCACATATAAGTAATAATCATCGAAATAGCCAAAAATCAATAGTTTAATACAAGTGTCCTCACAAAAAGAAGTCCCATATCCCACTCATGATAGTATTTATAGATTCAATGCTTGGGACTAAACAAAATCACTCACATTCACAATAGATATTCAAACACCATGCTTAATACCATCTGCTTATCCCTATACTCATAACATGACCTTTGACTACTTGGACTAGGATAACTATAGGACTTCCTTTTCTTTTAACTAATGTCACCCAAGTTACACCTCCTTTTTTAGGCTAAAACAGTCGTTCTCAAGAAATATAACCTAACCAAGGTTAGGGTCGAACCCAGGGGACTGCCGTACACATAGAAGAATTCAATGATGCAATTAGAGTATATTAACTCACTTATTTCCCTAAAGGTGGGGGGTTTGATAATAACTACTAAAAGTAATGCTAAACTAAAACATATGTGTAACCAATGTGAAGAGACTCTATGGTATTATCTTCCCCATGATTCCCTAACTTACTATCGTCGGATAATCGGATTCTTTCCTAGTGTGTAGCATGCAAAACTATAAGTTAAGAACCCTTTAGGCCAGGTGAGATGTGAGTTTCACTATGTTACTTAGTCTATCTCTGCAGTGTGATATTACTAACCCTTACCTATTGTCCCAGTACAACCTCCCCTTAGCCTAGTTGGGTTGATTAGTCGAGAATTATCGATTAAATCCTGTTAATTAATCTCTTTTCCTACTCATTACTACCATGGTCCAGTCAGTAAAACTAGGTAGGTTCTAATGTTGGCCACTATTAGAAAGCATTCAATATGAAGAGAATTAATTAATACATGCATACACACTTATTAAGAATTACAACTTAACTGGTTTTACCTTATTAGTTCTTCGTAGTTCCCACAACCCTAGTTGTGGATTTAGCTACTCATGATTTGTGTAGATACGATACTTATGACTTCGAATAACATAATGAAGCACTTACACAATTGAATCAAGCACAAAAATCCAAACTTCAATGAGAATCACAACATTGTAATTAGAAGATAAAATTAAAGTGTGCAAGTGTTTCTCAAAACTCTCCAATATTTTCTGCTCATTATCACTGCTCTCCTCTCAAAAAAGAACCAAAAAACCTATTTATAATGTTTAAAATACAAATCTAAAATGAAATAAGATTACTAGGTCGGCACGCTTCATGAGATACACTATTGGCTGTATAGCTATTTACGACCCATAATCGGGCTTTTGTACTTTGTTGCTGCAAATCTGAACTTGACTTCTATTACACTCCTCTATGGTCCGTAAAACTTTCTACAATGTATAAGGGGTTTTGTCCGATGAAACTTCAGAAAGCCCTTCTTTTTTGATCCTCAGGGTACGAGACTTGATCTATGACTCTAAAGGTGTTCCACGACTCATCTGCCCATTCGTAGACCAAACATTAGAAATCCACCCCCAATGGAATTGTATAAAAACCTCCTTCACGGCTCGTAGAATAATTTACGTCCCATAAAGGGTCTTGTGGATCCTCAAATTAGCAACTTCTGCATATTTTTGCCTAAAATTGATGCAAACCCTGAAATCCTGCAAAACAAACATAAGAACACATAAAACCTACTAACAACACATTGAGAACATATAAAATTCCATGTTTTAAGCATTAAAGGTCTGTTATTTTGATAGCACATCAACACCCTAATTCCTGCTGCGCCTCCTCATCCTGCATGGAGCGAAGCCAAGCAAGCTCAAGCTGCTTCTGTTCTGTCATCCCCGCCTCTCACCTCGCGGCATCTGGATAATCAGTGTGGGGCCGCTACCTAAGGAGCGGAGTGATGTCTCATCTGAGCTGAACAATCGACGAATGCCTCACTAAGATCAGACAGTGGAAGCACAATTAGTGCTAAAACTATTTCCCTCATCTTGAACTAAAGTTGCTGGTTCTCCGTTCGAATAGTTGTAAAGTTCTTAGGTTAGGCTTAGCTAAGGTATACTCTACTCTCCTCTCAAATGCATCAATGCTGCTGTGTACCGGTGTAAGCCTCTCTTGAATAGTAGTCACAAAATGTGTCTGCATGCGTGCCTCAACCTCTTAGATGGCTTGGCGAACCCAAAGTCGAACTAATATAATAAATGAGTCAACTGGAATTCAATGCGTGCCTGCCTATATGCCAGGGCCTAAATATATACCAGTGGCACATATATATGCCAGCGGGGGTTGACTGCCTGTTTAGGGCCTTTGGTGCAGTAGTTGTAGTAATGGGTCCCCTCTCAATATCAACCTCGATCTGTGGGGACCCCTCAGTAGTGGGGGCAATAGTGTTGGAAGACGATGCAGGTTCAGACGATGACTCTATGACAATCATCTCTGGCATGTCGACTAAAAGGTGTGGTGCTCACCCGAGGGCCACTTGATTCTCATCATTCTTTATCAAGTTGGTTTCCAATGTCTAAACTTCGATCAGAGAGTCAAAGTGGTGTAGAATATCCATCCCCACCACTATATAGAGGTGATATATCAATCACAGAAAGAGGATAGAGTTAGACCTCTTCAGGGTCGCCTTATGAATCTACTCCGCAATCAGGTGGTCACAATCAATGTCATAGCCGGCCAATATGTTGGCAAATAATATTGTAGAATCTGGTACCAAGGTATTATGTGCATGCACGACCGAATGCGCAATCTCACGTCAGCCCACCAAAATTTATCGGTGAAGCTGAGGGATGCCTTTACTATGGGTGTCGATGATATAGATATCCACTTAGGGTCCTAGCTTTGCTTAGCATTATGGTTGGCGACCCATCTCATCATTGTGGCCTTATGGGCCATATCTCTCATCAAGACATTTTCATGAGTCCACCGCAGTCTGTAATAGAACTCAACTGTGGTACTAGGGCCTGCTATTCTAGACCAAAAAGCATGCGACAGATGATGGCCTCTGATGTATCAACCTATACTCCCCTCACCCTTGTGTGTTTCAATTAGGGTTGAGTGGGGTCTCTTCACCTGAGGAAGAGACTCTAGGATGGTGTCGGCATAGGATCTAAAGTACTTTTAAACCATCGCTAGGGAGTACATTCTCCAGGTGCTGCCATCCACTAAAGTCTATATGGGGAATGGTGTCTTGGAGTCCGAGGACACTGTCTAGCCCTGAAGTAATAATGTGGGTTTCCTCGAATATTGAACTGGTGGGTCAGCCCTGCTTATCCTATTGTATGTCATACTGGTAAATCTGCTACATACCCTTTATGCACCACCGGTTAGATAATGCATCCATAGGTGAGGGTAGTGCTAAGGGTATGGATGATGACTCAGACTCAGACTCCTCTCCAGATATGGACTGGAATCCCTCTCTAGAGAAAGTTATGTTTATAAAACTATTGTCCCTGCCACCTCCCTCATCTGACTGGGAGGGCGGACTATGATGGCCTGAGTCTAGGATTACCCTGACTATCTAGCAGTAACCCATGTCTGTTGTTGCTCAGTGCCCATATCAGGCTAGACGCCGAGGTCCTCTAGAGATCCATTGGCGTTAGAGCTTCCCTGGGCATCCAAGGGATCATCTCTCAACCGCCGCTGCATGACCTTTATCTCACTCTTCTTTTATTTTGGGGTCATTGTACCTGAAATACACACATTTAACATCTTGATTAGCACTACAAGTACATGAATGAAAAACAAGAATTTATCATAATTGGTGACAGAAGAACATAGAAAGACTTTTGTAAGGCCAATACGAAAAACTATGGGTTATAAAAGGCCTTCGTAGGTGGCAGGGTACAATAAAAGTCAATTACTAAAATTGTACTTACGAGGGCAAGTACGACCCTTAGAACATTCGATGGGCCATAGACTGAGTCATAGATGTAGTTCCAGACTTGATCATTTGCAGGCATCACCCTACAAGACTAATCCACACGTTGTAGACTAAACTACGACCTGTAGAAGGTCTCCTCTGATGGAGTCTTAGAAACTCTAGGCTTCTAGATCTTCTTACGAGGGGCAACTAGGATTATTTCACGAGCCATAAAAGACTTTCGTGGTGTGAAAATTGCAGTTGGTTAGGTTTTTTAACCCCATCAAACTTGTCCCAAAACAAAATTATCAAACCACACCAGTTGGATTCAGCACCGAAGCAATACTTTTATGCACACAGATAATCCAAAATAATTTCCTAATTCCCCACATGCAACAATTATAGACTACCCCTATCAAATGCCATTTTATACATTCACACCACATTTCGACAATTGTTAGATAATTGAAAATTATGCCACTATGCACAAACACACAACCACATGCCATTTTTTGAACAATGATTTCCATGTAATTCCAATGACATGTGACGACATGATTTCAAACAACAAAATTCTCATATGACATGATTGATTTCCCAAAACACACATTCCAGCATTACATAGTTCAATGAAAATGGGTCTACTCAACAAAGGTTAATCACACAATATATCACAGACAAGGGCAATGCCTATTTTGGGCACACAACTTCTGAATGTTGTACCCAACAATAATTTTAACCTGATGATACCAATTTTGATAATACAAGATAATTAGAGTTAAGAACATACTGAATTCGGACAACAAAGTTGAGAAATTGAAGGAGGAAACTGAATTGGGTGGAACCCTAGGTGCTCGAGTATCGTCGGAAAGTTTGCTGGACAAAATGAGAGTCGGCCAAACGGTGAGCAGAGCTGTGGGATAGGAGAAGGGGTCGGGGTGTTTTTGGGAAATTTGACGAGAATGAGAGGTAAAAGAAATTTACCCCTCTTTTATATGACGATCGGGTTAGGTAAATGTTCAGCCCAGGCCGTATGAAATCACAACTACGAACCATAGAATTTTCTACAGTCCGTAGAACCTGGTCGTATAAAGTGGCAAAGGGCTAATATGAGAAATTGGCTTCAGGTACCTATCTATGGGCTCTACATGGACATACGGCTTGTAGAAGCCCCCAACATAGATATTTTTAGGGAACTTACATAGGGCCCACGATCCCCATTCACGACTTGTAGTTTTATCGATGGGTCATAAAGTTGGCTCATGGACTTGAGTGCACAAGAAATTTACTCATTAAAAGTGTTCTACGAATCAGTGTTTAGGTAGTGGTATGAACCACAGCCAGTAGAACCAGTCGTAGAAAACTTCTTATTGCTTCTCAGCCCAAGATGGCATACTTGGTCTTGTACCTTCATATCCTTCACAAGACACATTGTTACCCTATATGCCACCCGTCCAGAGTCTACAAATTACAATCAAAATGCTAAAATTAAACTAACTACAAATCCTAAAATCTAAAAATAAAACAAAAATACTTCTATTACATCAAATATCTTGGGTTGCCTTTCAAGTAGTGCATGATTTATTATCACAACACGACGTGGACAATTAGGTTACTCAGACTTCACAAAGTGCATAAACTTCAAAATTAAGTCATCAAGCCTCTTTATGGACTGACAGATGTTGAATACGACTTCTTTATCATTAAATCAAAAGTTGTGTTAGCCTAATTCCATATACACTTTCGCTCGCACAGTTGATAGGAAGGGTCTTCCCACGATGATTGGGAGTTCGAAGTTGACTTTGCAATCAAGGATCACAAAGTCTTTGGGAATATAAATTTCTCCAGATTAATAAGAATGTCATATAATATCCCCATAGGCTTCATCACCGTTCGGCCATCCATCTACAATCACATGCTCATAGGAGTAGGGGCTCTGAAGCTTAGCTTCTTGAACACTGCAAGGGGAATTAGATTGCTGATGGAGCCTAGATCACATAATTCCCTTGAGAACTCAACATATCCATTGGTCCAGGATATGTTGAATGCTCTGGGATCTTCTTGCTTTTGCACTAAGGAACTTGTTACTATCACACTGCAATGCTGAAGCTCTTGGGGGAGTTTCTGGCCTACAGTCTGCTTCTTTGTGACCAAGTCCTTCACGAACTTTGAATATCAACGCATCTTCTCTGTTGCCTCAATGAGAGAAATATTGATTGAGATTTGCTTCATCATGGAGATAAAGTGCTGGAATTTACCTTCCTCCTTCTTCTTCTTTTCTCTTTAAGGCATAAGAGGGAGAGGTCTAGGCATGGGTTTCAACTTCTGTGGTGTCACTAATGCATCACTCACCCCATATTTGGAATGAACATCACTGGTCTCTGAATCCTTGTCTGAACCATCTCCTCATGAATATCACCATCATCAACAACTGGTATCCGAGGGTCAATGGTCTGTTTGCAACTATGTGTAGTCACTGCCATTAACTGGCCCTCATTCATTAGGTTGTGAACTGCATTGCTGGGTAATATACCTTCCGACGTTTGTTTAATTGAGTGAACATCTGACCAAACTGTTGGTCCAACTTCTTAATGGCAAACGAATGATACTTAATTTTCTGATTTATACTAGACATGTCAGATTTCATCTCTTTTAAGGTCTCATCTTGAAAGTCAGCCTTCTTCAACAGTTGATCGAACATCTCTTCAATTTGAGAAACACCAACACCTAAATCTCAATTATATGGCGGTACATACTTACCATTTCTCTATCCATCTTTGCATCCTCAATCAGCATCTCTGTCCGGGCCCCTATTCATGTCATAGTATCCTTCTCAATTATTGTCTCTAAAAGCGCTATCACTGTTAATGTTATGACCTTGGTTTCGTTGATCTTGGCGCTAATAATCCGAGTTGGACCCATGGGCGTTGCCGAAAACCCTCCATCTGACTAGTGATGAAGCAAGTTTCCTCCTCATAGTAAGGCTCCTCGTACATGGGTGCTTGTGAAGGTTGATGAGCTACTGCATTCATATGTTCATGGTTCTGCCTCATCAACAACTCCACATTGGTATTAATATGAGGAAGTTCTATCATCATATCCTTATTTATCCTTGCTTTCGTCGAACTAGTACTGAATGAGAACGAGCTCTTAGTTGCTAACTTGTCTCTTATCTCACATGCATGGTTTGTCCTGACTACTTTCTCTAATATTTCAGCAATCACCATAAATGGACGATCTAGAAACGAGCCTCCCATGATAGTGTTAACAATGACTTCGCTATTTTCATCCAAGGCTCGATAGAAGATCTCCACTAAGGCTTCATCGATGATCTTGTGGTTTGGGAGACTACTCAGGCACTTTATGAACCTCTCCCATGTGGTGTTGATCGAATCACCAGGTAATTGCTCAAAGTTGTTGATCTAGTCCTTCAACTTCAGCTTATTTGACCTAGGAAAGAACCAGTCTGAAAAGGCCTTTTTCAGTTCATCCCAGCTAGTGATTGAAATCTGTAGGAGCTTGGATAACCATAGCGTTGCATCACATGCAGAGATTCTAGCTTAACATCATGTTCTTGCAGATGAAGACAATGTTGTAAAGATGGTTATGTGGATCCTCAGATGGTAGGCCCGCGAAAAACCCGTGAGTTTGCAGCATTTGCAGTAACCCACTTGAAACAACAAACTTTGTGTCATATAGTAGTGGAGGTAACACAATAGCTCTAGTGACATCCATCGCCATAGGGTTAAGCCGATATTGATTCCATGTATGGGTTATGGCTTCATGATTTTTTAGTGGTGGATTAACGTCCTCAAGTGGAGGTGGGTAATTATTATTGTTGTTCTTGTTTAGTGCTACACTCACTACCTCGTTTATAGCATTGTTCATGTTGTTCTGGGCCATTCATCTTAGTGTCTTTTAGATCTCAGGGTCAAATAGACTCAAGGGTCTGCCTCGACTTCGAGTGGGGTGCAGACACTACACCTACACGCTGAGATAAAATAAAAATAACAAAAGATGTAAAATATGGGAAATAAGGATTTAATTCTCGAATTACTCAAATTAAACTAGTCTAACCATATTCCCTGGCAACGGCGGCACAATCTTGATATCGCCCAGGCTACACTTCCTTTTTGAAGGTTAAAGCAGTCGTTGTCAAGATATATAACCTAACCAAGGTTAGGGTCAAATCCCACAAGGAATATGGTAGATGCAGGTAATTGCAAACAAGTTGACGGAGTTAAGCTACTCATCTCCCAAAAGGGGAAGGTGTTTGTAGTTTGCGGAAAGAAAACCTAAACTAGAACAAGTGTTGTGAAACCAATGATAGAAGTAACTTGGGTATTGTGTTCCCCATGATTACCTAACTAGGCATTATCAAATAATCGTATCTTTTCTAATGTGTTGAATGCAAAACTGTAAGTTAAGTTTACAAAACCATTTGATCAAGGCGAGAGGTAAATTTAACTACGTGATTTGATCTATCCCCACAGTGTGACTATCATGACCTGGACCTAGGGTCTAGGAGTTACAAGGCAAATGGGAACCTAAGAGTCCCCAAACAATCCTCAAAGTATCTGATTGCACATCATCAATTCAGAAGCGCATAATGAAATAATAGACATAGTTCTAAGGGGCGTGAAAATATGACTCACCCTATGGGGATATCATAGGTATAGGGATTTGCATGGATACACATAGGACGTAACACCTAGAAAATATAGGACGGGTAAGTATGACTCACTTTATGCGGGAAAAGTGAGAGTTAGGATCTTCTACATTTCTACATCATAACATAAATAAACAACATATTGTGACCAATATCATAATAACATATCCAATAGATAGCCATAACCAAAATCTTCGAATGACAACACATAGCATAGCATATAATCGTACAAAAATTTGCATGTTGTCCAACAATTCCTCTGAGTCATAGAATAGTATGGGGGCCAAGACATATCATAGGCTCACCTTTAATGTAAATATGACATAAGCGGAAACAACATAAGGTAGATGAATAATGGTTTGTCCTTTGATATAGCACTCACCACAACACTTTCACCAATCTAAACTACCCGTCAAAAGGTGCTTGGATATAGTCTCTGATCCTTACATGGTTAGATCATGTAGTCAAAAAGTATGTATTAGTATGTTTGAATGTACTAATTATGCGGGCATGCAATGCATATGAACTTATTAAACTTGCATTCCATGTTAGATAACAAAGGCATATTATTGAAAAAGGTGTATATAAGCAAAGGAGTATAATATAACAATATGCCATGAAATCCATAATGCATGCAATGCATAATACTTCAATATAGAATGGATAAGACCTAAGCTGATATATAAGACCAAGAGAGCAATTACTTAGAATTTCTAAGTTATCCCCACACCAGACAATATGTAGTTTACTTGGCAAATATAAACCATACTTCTCCTTATAGGTCTCCCATTTGGGAGAAGTAACATTCCTTATGGGCCTCCTATTTTAGATAGGATTTTCATATCATATCATATAAAATTTGTAAATTCACCTTATGGGCCTCCTAATTTTGTGAGGCTTACCATATCACGTACCTATGCTGGCAGATAGTTCAAGAGAGAGGAAGATGACCCTTGGGGATAGCCCTAACACCTCTCATTTCATCGATGCTGATTCATCATCCCACAAGGATTCATAAACGTATACATGCTTTCAAAAGAGGTAGAAGTCATTTCAAATCATTTCAATGCATACTTGGTTTAAAAGCCAAATCATACTTCGAATCAAACTTTTCATGCATAGGAATAGCTCATTCACATATATCAAGGTGGTATAAATGCCCAAAATGCTCAAATAGCCATATAATAGACACTTACGTGATTAGATTCTTTGTCTTAACAACATATATAAGCTTCACTCATCGAATAATTTTCATCAAAACAAAATCTGAGCTTAACGCACAGAATAATTTCATAAAAAACCAATGCTCATGTATGCATACGCCATGAGTGATATGAAGATAGCATGGAAAATAGAGATTCAATCTTAAATCAACAGTACAACATGAAATTCAAGTAAATCAATAATGAAATCCACATTCAAATTTCCATTTAGATTACCCATTCTTAAATCAAACTTAAAACGGATAATGCATATTCAAATCTTCATAATATCCATGAATTCAACGTAATAGGGCTTAAATAACTTTAAAATCAGTAATAAAAGTATAGCCCATAGCTCAATTTAATAAAGTAAACAATAATCCTACAAACCCATGATTAAAGTAAGTTGAATTTCATAAAATCAAGTGTAAAAGAGATTAGGGTCTACATGGTTGAAAGGAACCAAGAATCAATGCACATACCTTCACTAACCAAGAAGAAACGAGAAGAATTTAGTTAAGAAGAAGACCCTTCCTTAAGCTCCAAGCTAAGCCTTCACTAGTTCGCTTAAGAGGAGTTCTTTTGAGAGGGTAATGAATAATTCTATGTGTTGAATTGAATTTGAATGAGAATAGAAGAGTATGGGTCTTTTGAGAGGTTTCGGATAGGTTAGAAAGTCACAAACTACCCTTAAAAATGGCAAAAATTACGAGAATGTCATTAATGAAACGAATGTCAAAAAGTTGTTAGGGGTTCCATAGAGAGGTCTCATAGACCGTCTAGAGGCACATAAACTGTGTGGCCTCCCATGATGCTTTACTTGGACAAAACCTTCACTCATGAAGTTCTTAGATGGTGGTTTTCAAGGCAAAGGATACTCACATGGGCTACCACATGGCCAGTGAAGACTCACATGAGCCATAAGGGGTTCATTTGGTACAAGCTTTAATCTTGAACTCTAACTTATGGCCAACACTCAATACACAAGGGCAAGGGCCATCTCAAGGCTCCTCCACACGGTCCTTGGTGAGTGACACAACCCGTGGAGGTTCCCATGAGGTGTCACCTTGGTCAAAAAACTATCCAGAACCAAGTTCCTTGCACCATTAAGGCCTAACAAAGTCTGGATCCTTACATCTTCTCCCCCTTGGGAACATTCATCCCTGAATGTGCTAGAACAAGGTTCGAAAAGCTTGACTTGAACATAAAACATCCAAACACATGGACACAATGCTTATTTCATCACTTGAAAATTTTAAAGTTATTAAAACTCATATGAAACATCATTAAATCATTCAAAACATCTTTAAATTGTTTTCGTGCACATGTATGCATGTCATGTCTTGAAACTCAAGAGGTATAGAATCAGGACTACTTGAAATAGGAAAAGCTTAATGCCTTAGGCATGAGTAGATTGGAAAAGATAGGGATATTGTTTCATCATGTACAACTCCGCCTCCCATGTAGCACTCTCGACATGTTGATTTCTCCAAAGCACCTTAACCGAAGCCACATCCTTATTACAAAGTTGCTTCACTTGCCTATAAAAAATCTCAATCGAGAACTTCCTCATAAGACAAGTTATCCTCAACCTCAACACCTCCCAAAGGCACAATTGAACTAGGATCACCACTCAATTTCTTTAACTTGGACACATGGAAGACCAGGTGAATAAAACTCAAATCCAAAGGCAAATCCAATCTATAGGCCACGTTTCTAATCTGTTCAATAATCTCATAAGGACCTACATACTGGGGACTCAAATGGCCCTTATTAGCAAAATGCATTACACCCTTCATGGGTGAGACCTTCACATACACCCAATCACCAATATGAAACTCAAGAACCCCTGACCTAACATCCGAATAAGGCTTTTTGTGACTTTGAGGCATTTTCAATCTCTCCCTAATCAACCTCCCTTTTCCCTGGCCACCAACACAAAATCCGGGACAATCAAAGCCATCTCTCCCCACTCAATCTCGATAATGTTTTATTTGAGGAGAACACTATTAGCCCAAAAATAAATATGCATTAAAAAGAATTCATTTTGAACAAGAGATGTCTTTTAGATCCAGCTATAACAATGAGTAATCTTTTAGTTTATAAATGGCAGTTCCAAAAAGATGCACTTCAATGTAAAAAAACGTACATTCAACGAGATTCAAAATGCCAAGGCTCGAAGACCTCATGGACATGGAACAACACTTTAAGGCTGTTCGTGCCCCTTTCTATTGATGACCAAGGCACAATGGCAAAAATCTATCTCTCTGGGGATGTGATCCACCCCATCGGAGGTCTACACCTTATACTATACAGAGCCTCTAACGGAGCCATACAAATGCTAGCATGAAAGAAATTTTTGTAAGCAAACTCGAAGAGAGGTAGATGATCATCCTAATTGCTCTTGAATTGCAATACACAACCCCTCAACGTGTCCTTCAAAGTTTGAATTATCCTTTCAACTTGTCTATTGATTTGAAGATTAAAAGCAGTACTTAATTTCACCTTGGTGCCAAGTCCTCTCTGAAACGATCTCCAAAAGTGAGAAGTAAATTGAGTTCCATGTTTCGATAAGATTGACCTAGGCACACCATGCAACCTTACAAACTCTTGCATATACAATCTCACATAATCTTAGACATTGAAGATAGCCTTGACCGGTAGGAAGTTAGTCGATTTAGTCATTCGATCAAGAATAACCCAAATTGCATGGAATTTCTTTTGTTTTCGGGGCAAACCAACCACAAATCCATGTTGACATCATCCCACTTCCAAGCATGAATATCAATAACTTGAGCTAAACCACCGGGCCTCTAAGGCTCTACCTTAACATATTAGTAGTTAGGGCATTCAGATACAAACTTGGCTATATCTTTCTTCAAACCATGCCACCAATACACTTCTCTCAAATCCCGATACATTTTGGTGTATCCTGGATGAATAGAATAATAAGAGTTATGGGATTCACTCATGATCAACTCTCTAAGACCATCAACATCAGGAACACACAACCGATCTTGATATCGAAGCACCATCCCCCCCCCGGGAGAAAACCCCTATCATCTTTTTGGCAACAATTTTCTTCGACTCAACCAATGATGTGTATAACTCTTGATTAGCCTTGACATTAATAACCACAAAAGATTCAGCTCCATTCTGAATATGGATACCACCATCGTTAAAGTTAGCCAATCTAACACCCAATCTAGCAAAACTGCTAACATCTTTTACCAACTTCATCTTTCCTTCATCAGCATAAGCCACACTCCCCATAGATAATCTAGTAAGAGCATCGGCCATAACACTTGTCTTGCCGGTATATTGCACACTCATGTTATAGTCCCTAAGGAGTTCCAAACATCTTCTTTGCCTAAAGTTAAGATCCCTTTAGGTGAACACATTTTTCAAACTCTTGTGATCGGTGAAAACATCAACATACACCCCATACAAATAATGTACCCAAATCTTCAAAGCAAACACCACAACTGCTAGCTCAAGATCATGAGTCGAAAAATTACGCTCATGCTCCTTTAATTTCCTTGATGCATAAGCTATAACCTTACCATGTTTCATAAGAGCTCAACCCAATCCAATCCAAGAATAATCACAATATACCACAAACTCATCCAAGCTATCAGGTAGAGTCAAAACAAGAGACGGCATAAGCCGATCTTTCAAAGTCTAAAAACTCTTCTCATATTAATCTAAACATACAAACTCGACCTTCTTTTGAATCAACTTGGTCAATGGAGATGCAATGGATGAGAAACCCTCAAGAAACCTCTTGTAATAACCTGCCAACCCAAGAAAACTTTGAATATCTGAAGGAGTCAGTGTCCTAGGACAATTATTCACGACCTTGCTCTTCTTAGGTTCAAACTTAATCGGATCACAAGATACCACATGACAAAGAAAAGTTACTTCACCAAACCAGAAATCATATGACTGAATTTGGCATACAATTGATTCTCCCTCAAAGTCTGGAACCAACCTTAAATGATTCATATGCTCCCGATCATTTTGGGAATAATTAAGGATATCATCGATGAGGACAACCACAAAACTATCATGAAAAGACTTGAAAACCCAATTAATGATATCTATCAACATAGCTAGAGCATTATTCAAACACAACGACATCACTACAAATTCAAAGCGCCCATATCAAGTTTGAAAAGCCATTTTGGGAATATCAAACTGCCTAACCTTCAATTGATGATAACCGAAATGGAGGTCAATCTTTGAGAAGTGGGTGGCCCCTTGATGTTGATCAAACAAGTCGTCTATCCTTGGAAATGAGTATTTATCCTTGATGATTACCTTATTCAACTGCCTATAATCAATGCACATAGAAAGAGACCAATCTTTCATTCTTACAAATAATATCGGAGCACCCCATGGCGATATACTTTGTCTAATAAAGCCTTTCTCCAAAAAGTCATTTAATTGATCTTTCAACTCCTTCAACTCAGCCGGTGCCATATGATAAGGAGGAAATAGAGATAGGGTAAGTATCTAGGAGGATATCTATGCCAAAGTCTTCTTCCCTTTCAGGAGGAAATTCAATAGTAGGTGACTCAGACTCCACATCTTTAACCCTTACAATATTATAGATACAACACTTAGAAATCCACTTTCGAGCCTTGAGGTAGGAAATAAACCAACCTTTAATAGAAAGTCACTACCCTTCTATTCAAGAATGGGCTCATCTTGAAATTTGAACTTGACCTTTTGGGTTCTACAATTGATGGAGGAATAAGAAGCATGCAACAAATAAAACCCAAGAATAATATCAAAATCAAATATCTCAAGTTCCACAAGATAACATGGAAGGACATTATGCAAAACAGAGAAAGAACAACCCCAATAGACCCTTTGAGCAACAATAGACTCACCCACGGGAGTATAAAACGAACAAAGCTCTATCAATATTTCAGGGCTCAAACCAAACATAACAGCATGAAGAAGAGTCATAAAAGATAAATTTAAACTCGGATTCAAGCAAAGCATAAGCATCAAAATCAAAGACTTTTAACATGTCAGTCACATTATTCAGAATCTCCTCAACTTCCTGAAGATTGTGCAAAGCATAGAACCTATTGTGTCTGGGGTCACATGTGGAGTTCTCTTTTGGCCTTGATTACCTTGGGTCACTTGACCCTGACCCTTTTGGACAACCTTTAGAGATTCGAAAACCTTGTGACTCCTATCCCCATACTCGTGTGATTCTTACCACACCTATCACATCAGGAAAGTAATAGCCCATCTCCAACCAGTGTCTTAGGAGGAGGAACCCTAGTATTGGTAAACCTTGCATTAGAACCTTGGCATTATTGAAATCAACCATAAACACCACCCTTGGAGTTGAAGAACCTACCATCATAATGGGCACCCTTAAAATCAAGAACCCTCTTCTCCTAGAGCTTGTCTCCTTCAATATGTTCTGCATATGACATGAGCCAGGATATGTCCACATCCTTAATAAGCATAGTTGTACCACATTTTTGCATAACAAAATCAGAGGTTCGAAAAATAAACTTGTGCATTCTTGCACATAGGTTAACTACAATCATAGGAGCATACTTTGAGAGCTTTTTGAACTTGAAGGCATAGTCCCTCACACTCATACCACCTTGTTTGAGGTCGGTAAACTCGATCTTCTTAGCCTCCCTAAGTTCAAGAGGGACGAAATGATCCAGAAAGGCAAACTTGAACTCTTCCAAATTAACTCTGTAACCATAGACCCTCTCCACCAACCATTGAGTGTGCCACATTTGAGCCATAGCCTTTAACTCATACGTAGCTAACTCAGCTTTCTCCTTCAAAGTTACTTATTTAACAGTCAACACTTTGGAGAGTTCATTAATGAATTCTTGAGCATCCTCATTATCCCTTGATGTATACAACTCTAAAGAATTCATCCGGATAAAATCTCCCCTTCTAGCAGCCAGAGTAGGATCACGAGGAAGAAAATGAGCCTTTCTATCTTGGGGGGCTAACCACTTGAGCAAGCATGGAAATAAAATATGGAATTTAGCATTAGTGATTGGCTCTTCCATCATCCCTTGAGGAACTTGGTCCTTATTGATTGGGGCCTTTCTTTGTAGGGGAGCTCTTCGTAAAGGCATCTTTTGTAATGTAGCAAGAACATCATCAGGGTTAGGAAACCTTAATACGTGGTCCAAAGCACAACATAAGACATGAAGAAGTGAAACAGTTCCTAGAATGTTCTCATAGCCTTCAACTTATAGGCGTAGTAAATTTCACACCCATGAATAGGACTCTACTCGATGCGACATATTGGACTATAAGGATCATTTATAAATCTTGTGCTCTGATACCAAGCTTGTGATGACCCGAACCTAGGGTCTAGGAGTGACATGGTGAATGGGAACCCGAGAGTCCCAAAGAAGCCTCAAAGTATCCAAATTCACATCATCACTTCGAAAGCACATAACAGAATAATAGACACATAGTTATAAGGGGCGGGAAAGTATGACACATTTTATAAAGTTATCGTAGGGTTAGGGAGTTGCACGAATACACATAGCACATAACACATAGAAACGAAGGGATTCCTTGTAATGACTCACTCTGTAGGGGCGAAGTGGGACTTAGGATCTTCCGCATTTCCACATCATAACATAAATACACATCATATCATAACAAAAGTCATAATAACCATATCCAATTGATAGCCATAACCATAATCTCAGAATGATAACACATAGCATAGCATATAACCATACAATAGTTTACATGTTGTCCAAAAATGCCTTTAAGTCATAGAATAGGATGGGTGCCAAGACATGTTCCGAGCTCACCCTCAAAGTAAATATAACATAAGTGAAAGCAACATAAGGTAGATTATGATGTCTTGTCCTTGGAAGATAGGACTCACCACAACACTTTCACAAATCTGAACTAGCCGTCAAAAGGTCAATGGATATAGTCTCCGGTCCCTCCATGGTTAGATCTTGTAGGCAAAAAGTATGTGTTAGTATGTTTGAATATGGGCATGCATTACATATGAACTAATTAAACCTGCACTCAACGTTAGATGACAAGGGCACATAATATAGAAAAAAGTATATAAGCAAAGGAGTATAATATAACAATATACCATGAAATCCATGATGTATGCAATGCGTAATACGTTAATATAGATGGGATGATACCTCAACCGATATATAAGACCAATCAATCTATTGCTTGGAATTCTAATGTTATCCCAACCATACACAAGAGGTGGTCTATTTGTCTTAGGTGAACCATACTTTTCCTTATGGGCCTCCCATTTCGGAGAAGTAACCTTCCTTATGGGCCTCCCATTTTGGATAGTATTTTCATATCATATCATATAAATTCGTAACCACACCTTATAGGCCTCCTATTTAGGTTAGGGTTACCATATCAAATACCTATGTTGGCACATAGTTAAAGAGAGAGGGAGAGGACCCTTGGGATAGCGCTGGTGCCTTCAATTTCATCGGCGCTAATTAATCATCTCTCAAGAATACATATATGTATACATGCTTTCAAAAGAGGTACAAGTCATTTCAAATCATCACAATGCATGCTTGGGCTTAAAATCCAAATCATACTTCAAATCATACTTTTCATGCATAGGAATATCTCATTATATATCAAGATGGTGTAAACAACCAAAATGCGCAAAGAGCCATATAATAGACATTTATGTGATCATATTTTTGTCTTAACCATATGTGATCTTAACTCGCTGAATAATTTTCATCAAAATCATTTGTGAGCTTAACTCACCGAATAATTTTCATCCAAATCATAAGTAAGATTAACCCTCTAAATAATTTCATCAAAAACCAATGCTAACACATGAATATGCCATAAATGATATGAGTATAGCATAGGCAACAAAGATTCACTCTTGAATCAACAATATAATAGGAAAATCGAGTAAATTCATAAATAAAATCCACATTCAAATCACTATTTAGATTACCTATGTTTAAATCAAATTTTAAAAGGATAATGCATATCCAAATCTTGATAATATCAATGAAAGTCAACTTATTAGGGCTTAACTAACTTTAAAATAAATAATAAAACATATCCCATATCTCAATTGAATCAAATAAATAATAGTCCTAAAAATCAATAATTAAAGTAAGCTCAATTTAGAAAATCACGTGTCAAAGAGTTTGGGATCTTCATAGTTGAAACGCAATATGAATCAATCCCACACACCTTTAGCTAACCAAGAAGAAACAAGAAGAATTTGATGAAGAAGAAGACCCCTCCTTATGCTCTAAGCTAAGCCTTCACTAGTTCACTTGAGAGGAGTTCTTATGAGAGAGTTATGAATAATTATAAGTGTTGAATTAAATTTGAATGAGAATTGAAGAATACATGTCTTTTGATAGGTTTAGGATAGGTTGGAAAGACACAAGTGACTCTTAGGAAGAGCTAAAATTACAAGAACTCTAGTAATGAAATGGATGTCAAAAAGATGCCAGGTGTTCCGTAGATAGGTCTCACTGACCATTTAGTGGCACCGGACTGTGTGGCCTCCCATGTGCTTCACTAAGTCAAAATATTCACTGATGAAGTTTCGAGACGGTGATTCCATACTTAGAAATTCTCACACAACACCAATATGGAGGGCCATACGACTCGTGAAATGGTCACATAGCTAATGAAGGGTTCATGTATGAAGTAATTTGGCCAAAATGTGGCTTCCAACGACAAGGCTACTCACATGGGCCACCACACAGCCAGTGAAGCCTCACATGAGTTATGTCGGGTTCATATGGTGCAAGCCTTGGTTTTGAACTCTAACTTAAGGCCAACACTTAACACACAAGGCCAAGGGCAAACTCAAGGTTTCTCCACATGGTTTGTGGTGAGTCACATGACCCATGGAGGTGCCCATGAGGTGTAACCTTGGTAAAAGACTTTTCAAAACAAAATTCCAAGCATCATTAAGGCCTAACAAAGTCTGGATCCTTACAGTGACACTACTAACGCGTACTTATTGACCCAGTACAACCTTCTCTTGTTCCAGTTTAGTTGATTACACGAGAAGAAATTAATTGAATCCTGTTAATTAATATTTTTCCCAATTCATTACTACCTTAATCCAGTCAATAACAACTAGGTAATTTCTAACAATATCCACCATTAAAAACAATCAACATAAAGAGAATTAATTAATACATGCATGCAAATTTTCCAAGAATTATGAATTATCTGATTTTACCTTGTTCGTTCATTATGCTGCCGACAACCCTAGTTGTGGATTTGGTTATGCATAATCATTGTAGATGCAAGAATAATGATATGGAATAACATAATAAAGCACTTACATGACAAATTTAAGAAGAAGAAATCCCAAATTCTTCACTAGAAATCAGAAAGTGTTGTTAGAAATCACAGAATTGTTTCCGAAATGCCCATGTGTACTCTTAGACTTTTCTTGTTGTTCTTATTCATTCTCTGTCTAAAATAAACTAAAAAATCTATTTATAATAATTAAAATACAAGTCCAAAAAAATAAGAAAACTGGATTCAGCAGGCAATATATACGGGGTTATAGGTCGTACTAAGTTCTTGGCCTGTACCTTGGCTTCGTAATCTTCAATCTTCAAAATTGAGCATCATTTCTACAAGACCTTTCTAAGGTCCATATTATAACATACGAAAGGTATATGATTTCGTATGGCAACCTTTCTAAAAATCCCAAAATCTAATCCTCAAGGCACGAAACCTGTTCCATGACTCGTACAGAATTCCACTGCTCATCTGACAATTGGTGGACGCAACTTCAAAAAATAGGCCCTTCATTGGATCTCAACCATGACACCAATTTACTGCTCGTGGAAATTTCCACAGCCCGTAGAGTGATTCGTACCTCACCAAAAATGCAGCATTTGCAACACTTAGCCTAAAATCATGCCAAATCCTGTAATCTAAAATAACAAACACAAAAACACATTAAATCCACTAACATCACATTGAGAACATAAAAAAATTCAAGTTTTAAGCATCAAAAGTTTTGTATTTTTACAGCACATCAATTATTGTATATGCTACCAGTGTGACTTCAGAGTCGTAGATCCCTGTAGATCAAATTATCAGACTTTGGTCTAGTAAAGTAACTCCTCAGTTATATCTTATGCACCACCGGTGCATATCTTGTGTTGATGTCTAGGACATAGCTTGATGCCTAGAATTCAGGCCATGACCTACGTTGAAATCTAGGGTATTACTTGAGGTATAGTCTAAGGTATCGTTTGAGTTAAAGTCTAGGGTATTTCCTAAGTTAATACCCAGGGCATTTTCTGAGTCGAAGTCCAGACCATGAGGTTCTATTAGAGACGATATAATTTTGGTAGAATTCTAATTCTGGATGTAGGATTGGGTTATGTATGTTTAAGCTATCTAGTGCACGGGTGTACATATTGGGAAAATGGGGGCTCGTCAACATATAGGGTTAGGGTAGATAGTATCTTGCTTTCTCGTATAGATGTGCTCTATATTATTTTGTTTTATACTGCTCAATTCTACTCTCTATCATTCTTATAGCATTTCAGTTAGAAGGTTCTATGAGATTTATGGTTATGAATATATGATTGGCTTAAGAGCTCAAGTTCAAACTTGACACCCTGAACCATACACTTATTCACACTTCACTGAGTGTGGGTGTACCTTCTGGGCTTAGGAGGCCCCAGTTGGTGTTGAGGTCTCCAACGTTACGCCTCTTTTTTATAGGACAAAGCGGTCGCAGTCAAGAAATAGAACCAAAACAAGGTTAGGGTCGAACCCATAGGGAATACGTAGACTCAAGACAAATTCACCAACTAGGAATCCGAGTTCCCGGGGGAGGTGTGGGTTCTCAAAAATCAATGAGAAAAATAAACTAACTATCAAAAGAGAAATATCAATGTGGAAAAACAACTAAGGTATTGTGTTCCCCATGATTTCCCAACTCAGTACCACCAGATAACCTGATTTTTGTCTAGTGTATAGCATGCAAGAGAGTAATTTAAGTTAACCAAGCCCTTTGGTCAAAGGTGAGAGATGAATTTCACTATGCGATTTGGCCCATCTCTTTATTGTGCATTAATAACCATTACCTATAAGTGCCAGTAAAACCTCTCCATGGCCAAGTTTGGTTGATTAGACGAGAACACATCAATCAAATCTTGTTAATTAATCTCTTTTCCTATTCATTACTACCTTGGTCAAGTCAATAACACTAGGCGGGTTCTAATGTTGGCCACCATTAGAAAACATGCAAAACGAAGAGTTTTAATTAATACATGCATATAAACCTTTCAAGAATCGTGAATTATCCAGTTTTATATTGTTAGTTCTTTATGGTTCCCACAACCCTAGTTGTGAATTTAGGTACTCATGCTTTGTGTAGATTAAGAGATTAAAAATTTAAAAGACATACTTAAACACTTACACAACCGAATTAAGAACAAGCAAATCCAATGTCAATGAAAATCACAAGCTTGAAGATTGAATTAAACCATAAGTGTTTTCAAAGACTATATAATAATTTTCTCTCTAAGAATATTGAGTTCTCTGAGCACTATCCTAAAACTAACCTAATCTTTAGTAAACCGGTCATCTCACTTGAAAAATAACCTAAAAGACCTATTTATAATAATGAAAAACAATTTCTAAACAAATTAGCAAAATTAGTCGGCAACCTTCACGAAAGCACTTTATGGCCCGGAGTGAAGTTCACGGCCAGTAATCCGTGGATTGTACATTGTTGTTGGAAAACTGGACTTCTCCTTTAGGGTACCCTTTTATGATTGTAGAATGGTTTAAAACCCGTAAAGGGTGTTTCGTCTAATGGAATTAAGAAAGTCTTTATTCTCTGATCCTCAAGGCACAAAACCTCTTCTACGATTCATACATTAATTTATGGCTCGTCTGCATGTTCTTTGAAGTAACTTCAGAAAGTTGGCCCCTCACTAGAATTCCTCACAAAACCACCTTACGGTTCGTAGAGTGGTCTACATCTCGCAAGGTCTCTTATATAACAACAAATCTACAGCAACCTTGTAACTTTCCTCGAATCCATTGGCCAACCTGTAATCCTGCAAAGATTGACACACAAATACATAAAAACAACTAAAGTCAAATTGAAAACACACAAAATCCTAAGTTTTAAGCATCAAAAGTGTTGTATTGTTGTAGCACATCAACACCCTCAACTTAAAATTGTTGCTTCTCCTAAAGCTACAAACTCAATCAATATAAACAATGGAGTCACACACAAACATCAACTCAATAGCATATGCCACATACATCTCAAACTCTAATACCCACACCAACTTTTCAAAATGGGATTAGATAGCTATTTAGCAAACTAATGTAAACTGGTGCATGTCAAAATACAACTATGACACGCAAGCTATTACCAACTATCCATAATCATTGAACAAGTCTAATGCTGATAATGCAATGCAAGTGCCCTCACCGAAAGAAGTCTCATACCTGATACTTAATGATATTTCCATGTTTTAGCATTTGGACTATGTAAACTCACTATCACAATAGATATTTATGCATAATGAGCAATACCATAGGCTTGCCCCTATTCTCATGACTCAGACCTATAATCTAATTGGATTAGGATCACTCTGGTACTTTCTAGGCTTGTAATGTAGGCTTAGGGGGCTTTGGTATGATATTTTGGAAAAATAGTGACTAAAGGCCCTTTTTGGAACTTCGTTTTTTCTACACTTTCACCCTATCAACTCTGTTATTTTCACCTTATTCTCCCTTTTCCCTTTTTCAAGCTTTTCTAGGTGCTTTCTTTTCTTTTTTCAGCTTTTTGCCTTATTGTTACACTTCATTTTCTTTTTTTAAGATCTCAATTAATGAGTCTTTCTTTTGGCTTGCACCCAGTACGTGCTTTTTCTACTTTTTATTTGTATTCCTAACTTACCTCCCTTGTTTTTGTGCTTTACCCTTACACTAGCCACCCTCAACATAGGATTTTGGCCTGTGTTGAGTTGCACATTATCTATCCTCAGAACCAGGGCCACTTTTGATACCCACCCTCAAATTAGGGCTTTTACCTCAGTCGAGGTATACAATGTTCAATAAAGAACTAGGGCCAAATTCAGGATTTTTCATTTGATAAGGCTGGGTTAATCAAGTGTTTTGAAAGAATATGTACATGTTAGGCTCAAACATTAGGAGCAAGGGATATATCATCGATTTGGTTGGTTATTTTAGGCTAAAGTGGACTATTTAAGAACAATGGGATAATATCCTTTCCTAATCCACCAAATCTAAGATCTAACTTAGAGTAACTAAGCATGTTCTAAATTAGCACAAAAAACATAAATTTATCAAATAAAGCTCACAATCACATGGCACTGCATACATTATCAAGGAAAGACTCTTAGATCATGCTTCACATCTTGATTTAACCTTACTTATTAGACCAAATATTGTCAATCACGTAAACATGCATGTTACTATCTAACTACTAATCAAAAATTTTTGTGGATACATTTTTTCAAACAAAACACAAAAACATGTTATATGCCACAAGTATTGGTACTTTATGTTACATATATTTTTTAAACATCCTAAACATGCTAGTTCAATAGAAATCAAATATCCATAGGAAAATAGAACACAGGTAAGAAAATCCCGAGATCAAAATTTGCGATAATTATTGACCATAAGCTACTCAGAATTTACTGAGGCCCATAAATACCTATACCCCATTGAAAAAGATATGCATTACCCCCAATGCACAGAATAAAAAAATAGAACATAAGGGTTAAAAATACATACCTAGGCACCTAAACACCCGTGTGTGGCTGATTCTGGCCATCCTCCTCGTACAGAGCGGTTTGCTCAATAGTGCTACTCTATTCGGAGGGGCCAACACTCCTCACCTACTCCGTCGCTAAAACTTGTCCCATCTCCTCAAGGCAAGCTCGAGATCCCCCTTTTCTGTCATCCTCACACCTACACGTCTCTCATCTGGTTCTTCATCTGTGTAAGGCCTTTTTCTAAGGGAAGACTAGATAGGTCCCTCGGGAGCGAACAAATCAACTCCCAATACAACAGGTAGAGTCGTTGCTAATGCAACCAGTGTCACAAGAGTTATTGTAAAGTAAGCTTGAAGTTGCTGGATCTCTGTATGCATACCTGACAAATCGTTGGGCCAGGCCTCACCCAATCTCCATTGTACCCTATCCTCAAAGGCATCAATTCGGGTATCCATGATAGAAATACGATCCTTAATAGTCACAATAGTGAATGCTTGACTCTAACCCTCTGAGTCTACAATAGCCTGGTAGACCCATGGCTTGATCTACTAAATAAGCTGAGTCAACTGTACCTCAGCTTGTGCTAAGCTCAGCGCCATGGCTTGTATAGAAATGGTGAACACGTAGATCATGCCCGTTGTGGGAGTCTGTTAAGTAGTTGCCTCTGGTGTAGTATCACTAATAGTGGGCCCCCCCCTCAACTATCTCAGGTTGCGGGGGCCCTTTTTAGTAGAAGCAACAACAATAGTGATTGCAGTCTCAGAACACTTAGATGGTGGCACTAGGGTTAATATCTCGGGCATAGGTGGAGGTTGTTCTCGCTAAAGTGCTATAGGGTTCGCGTCAGCCTTGATCAGGCTAGGGTCCAATTTGTGCTAGGCCTCAATCATTTGGTCCGGCTGATTTAGTATCTCCATCCTCGACTATAAATAGAGCCTATATATCAATTGCAAGAACGGGATAGAGGTGGACCTCTTCAGTGCAGCCTCATGAATCTACTAAGCAATAATCTCACAACCAGTTAAGATGCAGTCAACAAAAGTTGTATGCTCCGGAATCAAAGTATTAAAATAAAATGTCTGCTAGATGTGTGACTGAACAATCACCCAAAAACATTTAGGGAGGAAACTAAGCGTAGCCTTGACTATAGGCTCCGAGGAAGTTGCGATCGAAGAAGGTTCTGAACACTATGCAATATATCTAGCCACCCCTCTCATTAAATATGGCTCGTTGCTCAGGATCCTTCATCACCAGTGCGTCCTTCGTCTGCCCTACCCTGTAGTAGCACTCTGCGGTTAATTTGGGGGCATGAGACTCCGGACCAAATAATATAAAGTGGATGATCTCCTCTGATATATCCACTTGCCAGCCCCTTATCCTCGTCTTTGATAGTCTAGGATGAGCGAGGGGATTCTTTCCCTTGGGAATAGTAAGCTAGATGGTGGCTACGTATGATGCAAAGAACTCCCTCACCATAGTCGGGGAGTATCGTTCAAGAGATCGGACAACCACTGGAGCCCATGTAAAATCATTGTGTCTTAGAGGCCGGGGACACCATCAAGTCTATCAGCAACAACTCTAGGCTCCTTATAAATTGAGAAGGCTAGCTTGCCCCGCTCTCTCGGTTGTGTGCCCTTTGTGCAGATATCCCCCATGCCCTTGACAAACAACAAACTAGTGAGGGCATCTAGTGCAGATGATGATGATGGTGCGACAGAGGACTCAGCCTCTGATATGTCCTTAGAGCCCCTAAGAGCTGGACTCCTCTCTGAACAGAGTCATCTGTGGTAGCTCGGTTCCATCGTTGTCTCCCTCCTTAGACTGTGGAGTGCGAACAAAAGGAGCCTGAGTATGCCTAACTTTGGTAGTGGCTCTTATTTGTGGTATAACCGCCTCTAGGTCTTGTGTAACATCGATAACCTCTAGTGACCCACTCAACTAAGTTGCCTGACCATCATCCATGGGCTCATCCCTGAGCCGCCTCTTCATAGACTCAATCCCAGCATGTTTTCCTTTTGGGGCCATAGTACCTGAAACATAGGCATGTATGTACCATGGTTAAGCCCATAAATAAAGAATTTAAATGCAAAAATCACCTGAGTACAGTTGTAGAAGGTTTTACCAAAGCACCTATAAAGGTCATAACGTATATTACGAGCCGTAAAGAGCCTTCATAAACCAGTGGTTCAAAACAAATTTGTTATTAGAAAGGTCTACATGACTAGGTACAATTCGTAAAGTGATTTACAAATCGTAGACTAGGGTCGTAGAAAATTCAATGAGTAATTAAATTCTGGCAGACCTATCTACAAGCTGTTAAGTAATCTACAACTAGTATAAGGTCTCCTCTGATAGATACTCATAAACATCAAGTTTTGGAATTATACATGTGGATAAATTACGACTCATGGAATACTCCACGGGTCGTCAAAGCCAGTCGTGGGCCATACAACTCAGTCTTTAATACATGCACACCCCATCGAATGTGATTCAGCATGGATAACCTATGTTTCCGACAACCTCTAATTACTTCACACAAAATGATGTACCTATGTCATCACCCACAAATTCACAATCATAATCCTTCAATCACATAGGGTGAGTGAATAAATAGGCACAAACAATAAACATTAACACAAGGTCAAAGTACCTAATTCTAAAGTCAATAAATTTAATTTTCGGCAACCCAATTTCAACTGATACATTAAAATTCAAATAATGATTTCATTGCTAAACACCATACCCAACATAATATTCATATCAATAATTCCAAGACAAGGCAAATTAAGTGTTGTAGTTAAACCGAGAACTTACTGAGAATTGAGATTCATTTGAAGAAGAGGAAGGAGGTGAGTAGAAACAAAACCCTACGTCAACCAGAATTTTGGTCGACGGTGGCTGAAGGTGGTAGAAAAATTAAGGGTGTGGGGTAGGTTGGGTAAATCTCGTAAATTAGGGTAATTGTGGGGTCAAAATAATTTTGACCCCTTTATTTATATTTACCGGGTCAATTGAAAATTTTACTTGGCTTAACCCTACGAAACCCCAATTAGGGGTCATAGATGGTTCTACGGCTCATAAATTAGGGTTTTGTAGTACCCTCAATACTCAGAAATATTTCAGAAACTTACCTGGGGTCCACGAGCCCCATTCACAACATGCAATCAGATTTACGAATCTTAAAGTTGGCAATGCACTGGAGTGCATAATTCTTCTACTTCGAATCCTCTACGAGATGGGGTACGGGTCATAAAGTAATTTATAGCCGATAGACCTGGTCATTAAGACCCAATTTGATTCTTTTTCATAGCCAAACCACCTGACTTAGTCCTGCGCCTACATACTCTTCAAAAATACATTGTTACCCTATATGCAACTAGCCCAATATCCATAATTACAATCAAATCAAAAGATGTAAACTACCTATCAGTCCAAAAATAAAAGTAAACCTATAACTATGCTATTACATCAAAAACCTTGGGTTTCCTCTAAAGTAGCGCTTGATTTATTATCGCTGCACAACTTGGACAAATTGGTTACTCAAATTTCGCCAATTGCCCAAACATCACTCTTCAACTCATCTGGATACTTCATGGATTGATGAATATTGAATATAACTTCTTCATCATGCAATGTAAACATGAGTTGACCAACTTCCATATCCACTAGGGCTCATCCAATGTAAGTGTTTGATTTTGCCTTCCTCCTTCCTCCTTTTGAGTCTCTGAGGGAAAGGGGGAGGAGGTCTAGGGATGGGCTTAAACCACTATGGTTCTTCAGCTGCTTCACTTACCCCATCCTTGTGACGACTATCTCCTTCATCAGCATCCTTAGTTGCAACCATCTCCTCACGAAGTTCTTCCTCTTCTACCAGCATGGGAGGATCAATGGTGCTCTTGCCACCCTAAGTAGTAATCACCATACACTGTCCATCATTCTTAGGATTTTTCACTACATTTCTAGGTAGTGTACCCTTCTAACACTGATTCAACTGAGACGACACTTGACCGAACTATTGTTCCAGCTGTTTGATAGCCACAAAGTGAGACTCTATCTTTTGATTGATACAAGAGATATCTGTTTTCATGCCTCTTACGGTTTTATCCTTTGTCTCAGCCTTCTTCAATAGGCAATCAAATATCTCGTCAATTCTGGAATTGCCTGCACCTGCATCGCGGTTATGTAGTGGCACATAAGGGCCACTCCTAAAGCCTTCTCTGTAACCCTCATCTGCATCTGAACCCCTGTTTAAATTATAGTAATCACTGTGGTTGTCTCTATAAGATCCTTCTCTACTAAAGTTTTGACCAAGGTGTCCTTGACCTTGACGCTAATAGTCCGGATTCGACCCTTGAACATTGGTCTGAAAACCCCTTGTTAACAAAGCATGCATTCTTCTCATAGTATTACTCCTTGTAGATGGGTGCACGTTGAGGTTAATGAACTACTGAATTTACTCTCTTGGTTTTGCTTCATCATCATCTCCATGCTTGTGTAATTCTAAGAACGTTGTTGCATAATCTCCTCATTGATTTTGGCTTTCTCTAGACCCACATTGATTGCACATGAACTCTTCATGGAAGATCTACCCCTCTACCCCCGTGCACGATTCATTTTAACCACTCTTTCTATGCGGTCAACAATCCTTGCAAATGCTTGATCTAGAAACATTTCCCCCATGATAGTGTTAGCACAGGCTTGACTATTCTAATCAAGAGCATGGTAGATGTTCTCCACTAAGGTGTCATCAACTATCTTGTGGTCAGGGAAGCTCCTCAGAAATTTTGTGAATTGCTCCTACGTAATGTCGATGGAATAACCAGGAAGTTGCTCGAAGTTATTGATCTAGTCCTTTAACTTGAGATTCTTAGATCTAGGGAAGAAACTCTATAGAAAGAGCTTCTACAAGTCTGCCCAGCTGGTGATTGAACTCTGCAGGAGCTCAGATAGCCATAATGCAGCATTGCCTCTAAATGACAATGGGAAGACACGAAGTCCCAAAGCACCCACAAAAAAACTTTGTGTTCCCATAACACTCTTACAAAAAAATTATAGATTGTGTATATGGCTATGTGGATCCTCTGATGGTAAGCCAATGAATATCCCACAGTTCTGCAACATCTAAAGTAACCCACTCGAAACTGTGAACTTTGTGTCTACCGGTAGCGGTGGAAACATAATAGCTCTGGTCACATCTATATCCATGGGATTCAACCCATAATAATTCAATTGGTAAGAATTTTCGTTGAGGTCCTGAGGCTATGGAATATCCTCCAAAGGGGATGGGTTCTCAGTCCCATCAACATCATTATTGTTACGATTTAGAGCTGCATTAGCTACGTTCTTGGCGTTATCTTTAACCATCCTTCTTGTCATTTTGTGGATTTCTGAATCAAATGGAGTTATAGGATTGCCTTGACTTTGAGTATTGAGCATACACTACTTGTGCACCCTAAAAATAAACAAAAATAACAAATAAAGTTAAAATAAAGGGAACTAAGGATGAACACTCGAAATACTAATAAATTTGCTAAGTCTAGTCATATTCCCCGAAAGCACCAAAATCTTGATGTCACCCAAGTTACACCTATGATTTAGATGATAAAGTGGTCGTTGTCAAGAAATAGAACATAACCAAGGTTAGGGTAGAACCCACAGGAAATACGTAGACTCAAGAGAAATTTATCAATAAGCAATCTGAGTAGTTAATCAACTCAATTCCCCAAAAGGGAGGGGGGCTTTGCAAAAATAAATGAGAAAAATAAACTAACTAACGATCATAAGAGAAAGATAAATGAAGGAGAGCAACTTGGGTATTATGCTCCCCATGATTCACCAACTCAGTATCGTCGGATAACCTAATTCTTGTCTAGTGTATAGCGTGCAGAACGGTAATTTAAGTTCACCAAGCCCTTTGGTTAAAGGTGAGAGGAAAATTTCACTATCTGACTTGGCCCATCTCCATAGTGTTCTTTACTAACCATTACCTATAAGTCCCAATACAACCTCCCCTTGGCCAAGTTTGGGTGATTAGACGAGAACACATCAATCGAATCTCATTAATTAATCTTTTTTCCTATTCATTAATACCTTGGTCCAGTTAGTAAAACTAGGTTGGTTTTAATGTTGGCCACGATCAGAAAACATGTAAAATTAAGAGAGTTAATTAATGCATGCATATACCCCCTACAAGAATCATGAATAATCCGGTATTACTTTGTCAATTGTTCATGGTTCCCACAACCCTAGTTGTGGACTTAGCTACTCATGCTTTGTGTAGATAAAGAGATTATGAATTTAGAAGACACAATTAAACACATACACAACTTAATTAAGAATAAACAAATCCAATGTCAATGAAAATCACAAGCTTGAAGATTGAATTAAACCACAAGAGTTTTCAAAGACTCTCTTATAATTTTCTCTTAAAGAATATTGAGTTCTATTAGCACTAACCTAAAACTAAGCTAATCTTTTTTAAACTGGCCGTCTCCCTTGAAATATAACCTAAAAGAACTATTTATAATAATAAAAATTAAGTTCTAAATAAATTAGGAAAAATAGTCGGCAACCTCTATGAAAGCACTTTGCGGCGCGCATTGAAGTTCACAGCCCGTAGTCGGGGTCTCTTACATTGGTGGTAGAAATCTTGACTTCTCCTTTATGATACCCCTTTATGACTAGTAGAATGGTTTACAACCCGTAAAGGGGGTTTTGTCGATGAACTTTAGAAAGTCTTCATTCTCTTATCCTCAGGGCACCAAACCTCTTCTATGATTGTACATTAATTTATGGCTCGTCTACATGTTCATAGAAGTAACTTTAGAAACTTTGCCCCTCACTGTAATTACTCATAAAACTACCTCAAGGCTCGTAGAATGGTCTATGGCCCATAAGGTGTCTCATATAATAGTAAATCTACAACAACTTTGTAACTTTCCCCATAATCATTGGCCAACCTGTAATCCTACAAACATATACACAAAAACATATAAACACAACTAAAGTCACATTGAGAACACACAAAATCCTATATTTTAAGAATCAAAAGTGTTGTCTTTTTGCAGCACATCAGGTGTACAGGCATAGATGGTAGGGCCTTACACTTACATACAGAACTACACTCTCAGCTAGCTCAAGCTACTCAATAGTTGTCTGCATACTTACCTGGTTCCTGTGATTAGACACTGATGGAGTTAGATTTTATCTTACCTTTCCCTACTTACTATTCTTACTCAGTTGGCATACAATGCTTATTGGGCACCATATCCCTAGTACTCTCCCCTACCTTCTGCATCTGTTTCATGATGTAGGTCCTAGCCCAAGTTGACGACGCTAATTCCAGTCTATAGTAGCATTTTTGGAGCGTTGGGTGAGCATCTGACACCTTGCATCATCATAGTCTCATTCAGCACTTGTGAAACATCTTTTGCTTTTGAAACTAGCCACATTTTGTATCTATGTATAGAACTTATGACTCAATTATGTTGTATTATGTTTACAATAATTCTGTACAAATGACTTCTAGATCTTGGGAAGGTTAGTATAGTGTTTTTGTATGCCTATACATCTAATATCAGTTCAACTTTCTTATACGAGTTGTTTTGTTGATTATTTCTTCCTCATACTCATTACTAGAAATTGTAAGCCTGGGTTAGACTTGCCCATCAAGGATTAAGGTAAAAGACATCATGGCCACTAGATTCAGGTCATTATATTACGTAAATTGGTTTCTATTTTGAGTAGGCCAACAATACGTACTCATTACATGTTTTCGTGTACTAACCCTGTCAGTCTGACATCACGGGGCATGATAGCGCCTGCTTCATCCAAGCAAGACAACCCATAACCTGAAATGTCTAGTAACGAGCATGAGGGTAGAAACAATAAAAAAGGTGACCTTCTCAACATACATACATAATCCATAATTATAGCAACAACACAACTGAGGAATCACCTTCCCAGAACACGGAAGTCAACTGTACAGATCTTCTATAGATAGGATTAAACTTTCAGCACAAAAGACATATACAAATATAAAATAGATCAAACTTGAATACATGGATAGTCTCTCGTGTCAAAAGCCAGGCCCACTGATATAGAAGGAGACTGGAAGGATCCAAGATCCTCTACGCTCACCGCAAGGTTCCTAGAGTAGAAAAACCACTAGACATCAATAGCATTGTCTCGTACTAGGACTTGCATCATGAAGGAGATACAGATTTTAAGTTAAACACCAAAAATAAGGTACGTAGTAGGCATCATCGGCCAATTGAGTAAAAGTAGTAAATGAAGTAGGAATAAATCAGAATATAATTCTAACATAACTATTCACAAAAACCAAAGTAATGTTTATTTGTACATTCAATGTAACTTCAATATACTTGAACCAGGTAATGCAAATCTATACCAATGAATGTAATAAGAATTTGGACAATAGTAGAGTGATGTACGTAGGTCTAAGGCCCTACCGACTAACCCTGCACGCTAATCGGGACCCAATAAGCCCAGATTGTACACTCACACATAAATATGGTTTACGGTAGGTGTAATGATAACATGTCTACCAATGTTGCATTACTAGAAGATGCCCAACTGAATGATGCATAGGTCATTTCGGTGGCGGTGTAGTAACCTGATTTGACTAGGAACCATGGATTCCAACCTTGAACAGATAGGGACTTTAACCATGATCACATAAAAACACTAACCCTGATCACATAGGAACATTAACCCTAATCATATAGGGACTTCAACCCTAAGTACATAACATGTAACTAGCTCTAAACAACACAAGTCTTAGGCATTACTAGCCTAAGCTAGGCTAACGCCCAAGAATCACCAACTTCCCAGAATCAGAACACAATAATAATAATAATAATATATTTCTCATAACTAGTCTCAACGGGTTAAACATGACAAATACAACCTTAACAGGCCAAATTATCTAGCAATTATAACATCTAACAAGCCAACCATTATAAGGCCCTATATGTTGGAAGGTGTAAAAATGCTCAAGAGAGGACTTTTGAAATTTCTAACTATTAGTTATTTGGGATAAGGAGGGTACGAGCCATAAGTTGTTCCACGGGCCATAGCTTGTGCTCGTAGAATGGAGGAAAGACTTGGTGAAGAGATGGTTTTCTAAAGTTTTGAGTACGAGTTACTAGTACAAATTTTACATTGACTGACGGGCTGTCAGTCGTATCCTGGTGTGAGATTTAGAGAATGTTTATGAGGGTCCAAAATATTACCAGATGAGACTCATTTTCACAACCAATGGAATAGACCACGACTCGTAATCGGGGTCTCATGGTCCTGTTTGACAGTTTTAAGAAAGGGCAGTTTTGAGAATTTGCTAATATTCTAGCCTAAGCTACACCACTTTAGACCCTTATTATGCCTGTTCTAGCATTATACAACCCTAAACAACTTCATTCCAATTCATTCTCAAAAATATCCTAAGTATAACTCCTACTAAATACACCCAAGTTCTTCATTCCTTCAAGATAAGAGTTTAAGCTAGGGTTTCAATTTCATCATTTCTAAATTATATTTCTTCCATTAAATCACGCCAAGATATGTTGATTTTGATCCTCCACAAATCTTAACCATTCCTCTTTCACATCAATTTTCTAGTCATGAAAGTTTTTGGATGTTTGATGAACTCTTTCATATGATGATATTATGAAGTAATTTACGGTGTTCTACCTTTGTACTGTATATTGTATTGAAATGTCATGTGGAATTTATGGGTTTCTATGAGGGTTATGAAAGCCTTAACTATGCTTTACCTTGTTATGCTAGGTTACTTTAAATGAGTTGAAAAGGACGTTGTTTACTTTCCTTATGTCCTAAATCTTTACTTTTGCATGATTTTGAGCATATATGTATACCCATCATGTTTAAAAAAAGTTGTGTTCTAAGCATCTTGTGTTGATAAAGTCCTTATAGAAAGACTCGTAAATTATGAATGTTATGACTTTGAAGGGCTATTATGTATGCTATGAATTAGAAGGATATTGTTAAAGTTATGAATGATATGAATCCCTCTTTTTAATATTATGAAACTTTGGTTTTGAAGAGCTACTCTATGATGATATTATGGTATTTTAAGTCTTGCATTCTATGATTATAAGTATGATTTGAGTATTCCTTGGGATTGTGACCTAGCACCGAGCGGACATCGGTAGATAACCATTTTCCCTTAACTATATCTCCGCCGTAGCTTTGTGAATCATCTAATGGATCCATATACCCTTTTTTTCTATGATTAACAAAAACGGGTGGTTTTCTCATATGACGCATGTTAATTAATTATCGAAAAGTGTGGTGTTCCCATGTGGTTCTTACTATATATTAAGTAATATGGGAGGTGTTCTCGTAAGGTGTTTATGAATCACTTGCTAAAATGGGGGAGTTCCTATAAGGTGAGTGTTTGGTTTACTTAGGCAAAGTAGATCACTCCTAGTCCGGTGTTGAGTGAACATGAAGATTCCAAGTAGAAGCTCGCTTGCTCTTAAATGTTGGCTATGGTCTGTACCTATCTATGTATGATAAGTCACGTGACTTGATGATTCCTCATGCATATTTTTACGAAGGCATTGAACATTCATGTCATATTGAATTTATATCCGTTGATTTTGATTACACATATTATTTAATTATAGCTTATGTTCTTTGTTGCATTACACACTGTATACTTACTACATTACAAGTAAAAACACATACTTTTGCCTAGATGATCTAACCATGTAGGGACCCAAGCTCCTATTCATCCTCCTCCTCCTGGCTAGTGGTTTGATTCAAGATTAGAGGGTCCTCCACATTTGAGGACAATATCAAGTTCCATTCATGTTATATTAAGCCTTGTCTATTTATGGGTATTTATGTTTTTAGGGTGAGCCCGATAGAAGTCTAGCACCCGTTCCATTGGTATTAGAGGTGTTATTGAATATGAATTTGTATATAATGAGTTCGACTCATATTATGTATATGTATCATTAAAAACGTCCCTTAGTTCCTTGTTCCGTTCTATGTGTTGATGTTCTTTTTCAGGATAAGATGAAAATACCTAAGACCCTATTTCCCCATAGTATGGGTCTTACTTACCCGAACCTTAGATATTATTTGCTATGTATTCAAGCTAATCCTTTCCCTATAACATCTCTATAACTTGAGTCTAAAGTCCCGCTTTCCCCTAGAATCATGTGTTTGTTGATTAATTATGATTCCACAACTAAGGATGTGTCATATATGCTTAAGAGACTTGTTTCAGGTCCCTTCGGGTTCCACATCGCCGTGTTACACCTAGGCCCTAAGGTTGGATCATGACAAAGCCTTGCATCAAAACACTAGGTTTGTAAACACTCTTCGGAGATCCAACACACTGTGTCAAGTAGTGTTTTGTTTATGCATGTGAAGCGCACACAACTATAAATAAGAAGTTATGTAGCATTTTAGGAGTGATTCACTTTTTCATGTTCTATGTTGTGCCTTAGCGCCACAACTATTTTAGATCATGCTTGAAAGAAGAGAGGCACAAAGAGTGCCCACTCCCGAGGATGAACTGGCCACTTCGGCTCAATAAGTTCCCCAAGGAGAAGAAGGGGACACTTATTCCCAATACTGGAATGTGGTCAATTTATTTGAAAAAGCAGTGGCCAACTAAGGAGTTTAAGCTCCTCATGCTCTTACCGCCATATCAAGGGCGAGGGATTTCACGAGGATGAACCCTCCGAAGTTCTATGGCTCAAAGTTGAGGAAGACCCTTAATTATTCATCGATGAGGTGGACAAAACTCTACATATTATGGGGATAAGCTTGGAGGAGAAATTGGAACTAGTGTCCTACCAACTATAGGGCCCTGCTCAATTGTGGTTTGTTCAATGGAAAAGGTAGAGAGGGAATGGAGAGCCTATCTCTTGAGAATAATTCAAGGCCGCATTCCTCAATAGTTTCTTTCCCATAGAGCTAATAAAGGAAAAGATGATGAAGTTTATGAGCCTCAAACAAGTTTCCATGAGTTTTAGGGAGTATTTTCTAATATATGGCAACGTCTCAAACTATGCTCCTCATTTGGTCGTCGATCCTAGGGCAAGGATGGACAAATTTATAGCTGGAGTATAATGAAGAATTTTGTACCACGATGCTCATAGGAGATAGGGACTTGTCTCAACTCATGAGTAATGCCGATCAACTTGAAGGAGAAAATCTCAAAAAGAGGAGGAGTGGAGAGTCCATGAGGGCTCGTTATGATGGTGGATTTATAGGTATTAGAGGTGGCCATTTTAAACGATGCCACAAATTTTGAGGTCATGGATCCTCCAATGCTCAAGGCCAAATGTTTGCTAATGATAGGGTGCTCAACCCTGGAGCTCAAGGTGGTATCGGTGGTAAAAATATTCCTAGTAATTGGTGATCTGGTAGAAATCATGATGGTAGGTGTTGTAAAGATATAGGTGCTTGGTTCGGGTATAGGAAAATAGACCAGAAGATTTTTGAATGTCCAAATAAGGGTAAAGATGGTCGTCCCCAAGAACACGGTGCTCATGGTTATCAAAGGGAATAAGGAGAATAACAAGGTGGTGCTCCATGTCACATTCGGTTTTAGGCTTTTCAAGGAAGGCAAGAGGTAGATGAAGCACCTGATGTTGTTATTGGTATATTAAAGATCTATAATTTTTATGTATATTCTTTAATGGATTGGGGTGTCACTCTGTCTTTTGTTACTCCATTTGTTGCTAATAGGCTACATGTGTGCCCCCAAGTGTTATGTGAACCCTTTGAAGTGTATACCCCGTTGGTGATCCAATGTTGCTAAAAGGGTCTATAGGGCTTATCCCGTGTATATATTACATAAAGCCTTACCCTGTGATTTTGTTGAGCTTGACATAGTAGATTTTGACATTATTCTTGTGATGGACGGGTTATATGCATATCAAGCCTCTATTTATTGTACGATTTGCAAAGTTAAGTTCTATTTTCTTAATGAACCCGTCCTTGAGTGGGAAGTCACGACTCAGTGGTAAAAGGTAGGTTCATCTCTTATCTTAAGGCTCAAAAATTGATTTCATATGGTTGCATTTATCATCTTGTAAGAGTTAAGGATATTGAGTTTAAAAGTCCCTCTTATTCAATCAAATCTTGTGGTCAATGAGTTTCTTGATGCTTTCCCCGACGAGCTTCTTGGTGTCCCTCCCTAAAAGGGGACAGATTTTGGTATATACCTCCTCCCTGATGCCCAACTCATTTCTATTCCCTTTTATCGTATGGCCCCAACAGAGTTGAAAGAGTTGAAGGATCAATTGAAACGCCTACTAGAGAAGGGTTTTATAAGGCCTAGCAAGTAACTTTGGGGTGCGCCAATGTTGTTTGTAAGGAAAGTAGTATGGCTCACTTAGAATGTGCATCGACTACCGGCAACTCAATAGAATCACGATAGATGACTCATTTGACCATGTATAGGGTGGTAGTCATTTCTCTAAGATTGACCATCAGTCTGGGTATTGTCAATAGTTGATAAAGAAGTGATATATTCCAAATATGGTCTTCCATATAAGATATGAGCATTTTAAATTTGTGGCGATGTCTTTCAGCCTAAATAATTCTCTAGTGATATTTATGGATCTCATGAATAAGATCTTTAAACCCTAACTCAACATGTTTGTGGTTGAATTCGTTGATGATATTTTGATTTATTTCTCGAGTGAAGAAAAACATGTGAAACATTCAGAGGGTAGTGTTGCAAATATTGAGAGAAGAAAGGTTGTTTGCTCAATTTGACAAATGTGAATTTTGGTTGAAGGAAGTTGCATTCTTAGGTCATGTGGTGTCCCGTGAAGGGATCAAATTGGATCCGAAAGGATGGAGGTGGTAATAAATTGGCCTAGGCCCTTCACTCCAACGGTATTAGGAGTTTCTTAGGCTTGGCAGGTTACTACCGGAGATTTGTAGATGGTTTTTCTTCAATTGATTCTCCCTTGACTAAGTTGACAAAAAAGAAGGCTAAATTTGTCTGGACCAATTAGTGTGAAAAGAGTTTTCAAATGTTGAAATACAAGCTTACATCTACTCCTATTTTGTCTCTACCGAAAGGGTTTGTGGTTTATTGTGATGCTTCAAGAATTGGTTTGGGGTGTGCATTAAAGAAAAGTGGCAAATCAATTATGTATACTTCTAGAAAACTAAAAGTGCATGAGTGTAATTACCCCACCCATGATCTAGAGTTAGAGGCCGTGGTGTTTGCTTTGAAAACATGACATCACTCTGTATATGGGGTTCATGTAGGTGTGTTCACCAACCATAAGATTCTCAATACGTGTTCACCCAAAGAGATCCAAATTGAAGACGAATGAGGAGGTTGGACTTCCTTAAAGATTATGACATGAGTGTGCATTATCATTCAGACAAAGCTAATGTCATCGCCGATGCTCTAAGTAGAGTGTCTATGGGGAGTATAGCTAATATCGATGATGGCAAGAAGGGATTGGCAAAAGAAGTCCACCGGTTGGCTAGATTGGAAGTTAAGTTGGATGGAGCCGAAAATATAGGCTTAATGATTGTAGATGATTCTAAGTATTCCTTAGTGGAAGAGGAAAAATCCAAACAATACCTTGACCCCACTTTGGTGGAGTTAAAGTCATTGGTGAAGGATAGCAAGGTGGAGGTTTTATCCATAAGGGGATATGGTGTTCTTATGTACCAAGGTAGGTTATGTGTATCCGATGTGGATGGGTTGAGAGACTTAATCTTGAAAAAGGCCCATAAATCATCTTATTCAATTCACCTCGGTTCTACCAAGATGTATAGAGATTTGAGGGAAGTGTATTGTTTGGGTGGTATGAAGAAGTATATTACTATGTTCGTAGCCGGTTTCCATAATTTCCAATAAGTCAAAGACGAATATCAAAGGCTAGGTGGCCTAGCACAAGATATAGAGATGCTTACTTAGAAGTGGGAAGAGATCAACATGTATTTTGTGATTGGTTTGCCAAAGACTTGAAAGCACTTTGATCCTATTTGGGTTATTATTGATAGAAAGACATAGTCAGCTCACTTTCTACCGATTAAAATAACTTATGGTGCCGAAGATTATGCCAAGTTCTATATTTATGAGTTGGCTAGATTGTATGGGGTCCCATTGGCCATAATTCTTTATTGTGGTGCTCAATGTACTTCACACTTTTGGAGATCCTTCTAAAGAGGCCTTGGTACTAAAGTTAAGCTTAGCATGACCTTTCACCCTCAAATGGATGGTAAAGTAGAAAAAACCATTCATATTCAAAAGATATGGTTAGGGCTTGTGTCTTGGAGTTTAAAGATAGTTGGGGATGAGCATCTTCCACTTATCGAGTTTTCTTACAATAATAGATACCACTGTAGCATTAGAATGTCCCCCCTTGACGCTTTATATAGTAAGAATTGTAGATCCCAAGTTGGGTGGTTTGAAGTGGGGGAAATGGATCTATTAGGTATAGCTTTGATTATAGAAAATTTGGAGAAAGTGAGGATGATAGGGAAAGATTGAAGATGGCGCAAAGTTGGGAAAATTTCAATGCCGACAAAGTCAATAATTAGGTGTACTTGAAGGTTTCACCAATGAAGGGTGTAGTACGTTTCAACAAGAAAGGGAAGTTACGCCCTATGTATGTAGGGCCTTAGAAGATCTTCAGACGTGTTGGTAAAGTTGCACACATGGTTCATCCGGTTTTCCTTGTCTCTATGTTAAGGAAGTGTGTTGGAGCCCCTAGTTCCATTGTGCCCTTAGAAGTGGTGAATATCAAAAAGAATTTGACTCATGAGGAAGTTCTAGTATAAAACTTGGATAGGCATTTGAAAAGGTTGAGGAATAAAGATATAGCATCCGTCAAACTCCTTTGGAGGAACCAACAAGTAGAGAGTGCTACTTGGGAAGCCAAAGCATACATGACAAAGCAATTACCCTATCTTTTCCATTATAGGCTTTAGGTTCTATGATTTTCCTACTTGAGAACCTCCCATTCCTTCCATGTCATTTTCATGTCATCTATATATGTTTAAATTTATTGATTTGCAAATGTTCATGATGTACATGTTGTATTTTTGCATATGATTCATATGTTCTATTCGAAAATTTGGGGATGAATGTTCCCAAATGTGAGATATTGTAAGGCCCTACATGTTGGAATCTATAACAGTGCCTAAGAGAGAAATTTTGGAATTTTCTAAGTATCAGTGGTTTGCACGAAGAAGTATACAAGCCGTAAGTTGCTCCAGGGGAAGTAGCTTATGCTCATGGGATGAACAGTAGACTTGGTGAAAAGATGGTTTTCTAAAGTTTGGAGTACAAGTAACCGGCATGGCTCGTACATTGTATGATGGGCCATAAGTAATGTGGTGGTTTGAGCTTCAAAGAAAGTCTTTCAGCATCCAAATTTTTCCGAAATGAGACCCCTTTTCATGACCCGTGGAAGAGACCATGACCGGTAATCGGGGTCTCGTGGTCCTGTCCGACAGTTTTTAAGAAGGGCCAGTTTTGTCATTTCCTAATATTCTAAGCCTAAACTACGTCATTTTAGCCCCCAATTAACCCTTTTCAAGCCTTATAAAATTCTAATCAACTTCATTCCAATTCATTATAAAAAATAAGCAAAGTCTAACTCCTTTTAAATACTCCCATATTTTTCAAGGTCTTTACAAAAAGAGTCTAAGCTAGGGTTTCAATTTCCTTACTTCCAAATTAGATTTCTTCCACTAAATCACCCCATGGTATGTGGGTTTTATTTGTCAAAACCATTCCTCCACAAAGCTCAACCATTCCTCTTCCTTATCTACTTTCTAGTGATGGAAATTTATGGAAGTTTTATGAACTTTTTTATATGATGATATTATGAAGTAATTTATGGTGCTCTACATTTGTTTATTATATTGCACTAAAATTCCATGTGACATTTATGGATTGTTATGAAGGTTAAGGAATCCTAACTAAGCTTTACTTTTTTATGGTGGGTTACTTTATGTTATTTGAAAAGGGACTTTGGTTACTCTCCTCATGTCCTAAATCTTGACTTTTGCATGATTTTTGCGTAAATATAAATACCCACCATGTTTAGTTAAAGTCGTGTACCAAGCTTCTTTTGTTAATGAAAGCTGCATGACAAGACTTGTAAATTATAAATGTATGAATTTGAAGGGCTATTATGCAATGCTATGAACTATGAGGATATTGTGAAAGTTTTGAATGATATAAAGCCCCATCTTTATAATTATAAAGCTTTGGTTTTGAAGAGCTACTCTATGATGATATTATTATATTATAAGGCTTGAATTATATGATTGTACTATGATTTGAGTATTCCTTGTGATTATGACCTAGCACCGAGAGGACCCTAGTGAGGAACCATTGTCCCTTATCTATGTTTCCACCATAGGTTTATGAATTAGTTAATGGATCCATATAGCTTGTGTTGCATGATTGACCCAAAAAGAGTGGTGTTCTCGTATGACATATTTTTGTTAAATAGCAAAAAGGGTGTTGTTCTCATATGGTTCTTGCCATATATTAACCAAAAGGGGTGGCATTTTTGCAAGGTTTTAATTAAGAACATTTTGGAATGGGGTAGTTCCCTTTTTTGTAAGGTGAATTTTCAGTTTACCTTGGATAATTAGACCACTCATAGTCCGGTGTGGAGTGAACATTGGTATTCCTAGTAGTAGCTCGCTTGGTCATATATGTCAGTTATGGCCCTTTCCAATCTATGTATGATATGTTATGTATTGACGATTCCTTGTGTAAATTTTGACCAAGGCATTGAATATTCATGTCACGTTAAGCTTATATTAATTAATTATGATTATTCATATTGTGTAATTAATATGGCTTATTATCTTTGTTGCATTGCACCCCGCATACTTAGTAGATTTCAAGTACTAACACATATTTTTGCCTACATGATCAAACCATGTAGTGACCAAAGCTCCTATTCATTATCCTCCTCCACGTGGCTAGCGATTCGATTTAAGATTTGCTATTGGTGAGTCCTCCACATTCGAGGACAATATCCACTTATTTTCATGCTTTATTATAACTTGTCTATTTATGGGTACTTATCTTTTGAGGGTTAGCCTGGGAGATAGCTTGGCCCCCGTTCTATTCGTATTAGAGGTGTTGTTAGATATAGATTTGTATGTTAGGAGGTCGACTCCTATTATGTCTATATATTATTGAAGTCTTCCCTTAGTCTATAATTCTCTTCTATTTGTAGATGCTTGTTGTCATGATGCGAAGGAAGTCCTAAGTCCCTATTGCCCCACAATATGTATCATACTTACCCGTCCTGTAGATATTATTTGCTATGTGTTCATGCTAATCCCCTTCCGAATAAAATCTCAATAGCTTAAGTCCAAAGCCCTGTTTCCCCCGAGAATTATGTGTTTGTTCATTTATTATGCTTCTGCAACAAATAATGTGCTATGTATGCTTAAAAGGATTGTTTGGGGTCCCTTCGAGTTCCCCATTTGTCGTGTTATGCCAAGGCCCTAGGTTCAGGTCATGACAACTACAACACTATAGCACTTAACATATCAAATTCTAGTTATTATGGCCCTTAAAAGATCAACCACAACAAATACGACCTCTAAGAATAATTACAGTAGACAATGAATACAATAGTCACAAGTTTGCGCACTATGTCAATAATGATTTTGTCAATACTATCTAATCAAAAGTACAACAACCTATCAGTATACACTAGAAAATCTATGTAGTAGTCCCAAAGGGATCCTTAGTAAGTCAAAAAATACCCTATTAGCCCAAGCAACCAAAACTCCAATTGGAAATCAATTAGACTAGTCACATATGCCTCAATATGCCATAGATATCCAAGTTATCTCAAATAACATTTACATATTTTAAGTCAGTTTAAAAGGAAAAGAAATCCTAGCCTACTTGAATAATGATCACGCGCGTTCTTGTCTAATCCACAAGGGATTTACTCCTTTTAGCAATCTCAAAATACTATCAAACATACAAAAATGGAATCACAACATCAATATGATCATTTTGACATTAAAATCATGAAATATGTTCTTAGGTTAGTGTTAATTCCAAAACAAAGCCCATATAATAATATCCATACTTTCCTGAGCCCATACATCAAATTCGAGCTCAATCCGTGGTATAAAATAATATAAATTAGCCCATAAACAGAAACCATTTCTTTTCAATAAAAACTATATATAGTACCCAGTTTAACCTCAATCTTCTCTCAAATCATGCAATTTTAGAAAACGCCATCGATACCATTGGGTATATCTCGAAAAACTCTTTAATTTAGACAAAAATTATACTAAAAATGATTTAAAATGGTGGAGTTATCGCAGTCCAAATTTTCTGAAAAATACAAATATAATAGCAGCAAAAATAGCATTTTTGATCCAAATGAATCTCTATCATTCAATTCTGACATTACCACAATGTGTGTCTCACAAAAACACAGAAAATAGACTCAAGTTTCACCAAAATTTGACTCAAATTGGATAAGAAATCACATGTCAAAATTTTTAATAAATCAAATCTAATACACAATAGAAAATGGTTAATTTAACCTCGAATGACGTGCCAAAAACAATTTATAACACTTACACAATGTTTATCTAGGAAAAATACAAGAGTTAGCCTTTTGAATCACTTAAACCTGATCAAAATGAATGATTTATCCTTGTTTGAAGTAGTCCGAGCATTGTTTTAACTTTCTAGAATATTTCCAAGATTTAAAGCCTTTCCCTTTTTTTAAAAAAATTCTGGCCACCTTTCATGTGGCAGCCTGTCATTCGGCCATGTCATCGCCGCCTTTAAATTATCAGCAACTACTCAAACTTAATTTTGATGCTTCTGCATCATCCGAAGTCAGAAAAATGCAAACATTGTATGCATCTGTTAACAACATTCTAGACTCAGCGGTGTAGTTAAAATTCCCATATGTGGTTATCTTGATCCAATGTGGGTCCCACTTTTCAATATTTTATTCTACAGGGAGGGTTAAAACACACCCAACAGCTTGTAAATAGACCGAGAGGTCATTCTGGACCTAACTCGATGTTCTAGAGTAAATTGCGCTGTCGGAATTTTCATTTTGGCACATTTACTAAGGATGACTAAAGTCAACTATTTGCCTATTCTAGAGGTTCGATTGCAAATCTTAATATAACTAACTGCAAACATGCTTCTAGCATAATTTGACCATTTCGGAGATGATGGAAATGTTAGAGTTCTTTTTTGAGGCCCTGACTTTACTACTATACACATCTTTTACTTTAAACCAACCTATATTACAATAAACTACACAAAATCCAAATAAACAACCAGTCCACTAAGCTATCAAGGGCAATAAGTCATAAACGACCTGTGGTCGATATTGCAATGCTCTAACTGGGGAAAACAAATAGAAACACAGTAATGACACAGATGGTCATTACAACATCCACTAGTAAAAGAACTTTTTTCTGCAAAAGTAAAAGTAAAGGCATACTTGAGGAGTAAAAAGGACTGGGAAACTACTCCTACATATCACACTCTGTCTCATAGGTGGCCTCACAACAGGTCAATCTCACAACTGGACTTTAACCATAGGTATAGCCATCGAGCGAAGCTATCTAATAGCTTTGGCTAATATAGATGTCAGATCCTTAATTAAAGTAAGGCGTTCATCTAGGTCAACTGAGTCACGGTGTAGAAAATATCACATATTTTGTACATACCAAGGTAGCATCGACACATGAAAAACTAGGTTGATAGTTGAGCAGGCAAGAGTCAAGGATAACTCGTATGCAACTAGACTAATTCACCTTAAAATATTTAAAGGCCTAATATATCGGGGACGAATGATGTGTTATCAAAATACAACACTTTTGATGCTTAAAACTTGGAATTTTGTGTTTTCTTAATGTGATATTAGTTGGTTTTATGTGTTTTTGTGTTACATTTGAAAGATTCAAAGGTTGCCCTTGATTTTTGGATGAAATATAGAAGTTGCAGATTTTTGATGCAGTACGAGACCCTTTACGGGCCATAGGTAATTCTACGGGTCATAGAGCGGTTTCGTGGACTACTCCAGTGAGGGGCTAATTTTCTGAAGTTGGTTCTTCGAATATGCAAGCGAGTCATGGAATGATTTACAAGTAGTAGAAAATTGTTTGTACCCTAAGGATCAGAAATTAGGTATTTCTGATTCATAAGACAAAACCTCCCTATGGGTCATAGAGAGTGTGTTGTAGACTTAGAGTCCATAATTTCAGCAACTTTGTACGAGACCTCGATTATGGGCCGTGGAATGCAATACGGCCTGTAAACCAATTCGTGAGATGTGCCAACACAACTATCCTATTTTGTTTTGGACATATATTTTGAATATTATAAATTGGTTTTTTAGATTTTTTTTCAGAATGTTTTTGCTTAGTACACAAAAAACATAGTATTTAGAGAGAGAAAATAGTGATATTACATTGGAGAGTATTGAGAACACTTATACTTTGATTTCATCTTTAATCATGTGATTCTCTTTGAAGTTTGATTTTCCTGTTCTTAATTCAATTTTATAAGTATTCTATTATGTTGTCCGAATTCATAAGTCTTGCATCTACACAAAGTATGAGTAGTTAAATCCATAACTAGGGTTGTGGGAACCATGAAGAATTAACAAGGTAAAACCAGATAATTCATAACTCTTGAAAATTGTGGATGCATGTATTAATTAACTCTTTTCATTTTTCGTGTTTTCTAGTGGAGGCCAACATTAGAACCGACCTAGTGTTACTTACTGGACTAAGGTAGTAATGAGTAGGAAAAGAGATTAATTAACAGGATTTAATTGATATGTTCTCATATAATCAACCAAACTAGGCCAATGGGACAGGATTTAATTGATATGTTCTCATATAATCAACCAAACTAGGCCAATGGGAGGTTGTACTGGGACTAATAGGTAAGGGTTAGTAATGCACACTACGTAGATGGGTCAAGTCACATAGTGAAATTCGCCTCTCATCTTTGGCCATTGGGCTTGGTGAACTGAACTTACTGTCCTACATGATACACACCAAAAAGGAATTAGGTTATGCGGTGACATTAAGTTAGGGAATCATAGGGAACACAATACCTTAGTTTCTCTTTATATTGGTTTTAACTCTTCTGTCAGTAGTTTTATTTTTTATTGATTATTGAAACCCCCCCTTCGGGGAAGTAAGTTTGTTAACTACTCAAATTACATCCATTAAATTCTCTTGAGTCTACATATTCCCTTGGGTTCGACCCTAACCTTGGTTAGGTTCTATTTCTTGACTACAACCATTTCATCCTAAAAAAGGAGGTGTAACTTGGGGTGACATAAAGATTTTTGCATTGTTTCTAGGGAATACGACTAGACTTATTTAATTCATAGTGATTTGGGTGTTAATCCTTAATTCCTACATTTTACATTTTTTGTTGTTTTTGTTTCCTTTGTAGTGTGTAAATGTAGTGTATGCCCAATACACAAAGTCGAGGTAGAACCTTGACTCTGTTTGACCTAGAGATCCACTAAACATTAGAAGAATAGCCCAATAACACCAATAACACGGCCAATGTATCTCTGAACAGGAATGAGAATGAAAATGTTGATCATGAGAACCCACCTCCTTTTGAGGACATTGCTCCATAGCCATAGGACATCAATGCCAATGCTTATCAGTTGAAGTAACATAGGCTGAATCCTATAGCTATGGAGGTGATTGGAGCCATTGTTTAGCCACTTCTACCGGTAGACACAAAGTTCTTGGTCTCGAGTGGGTTGCTTCAGATACTGCAAAACCATGAGCTATTTGTGGGCTTACCATCAGAGGATCCTCATAGTCGTTGCATTTGCCTACAAGAGTGTGATAGGAACACAAAATCTATATATGGATGTTGTGGGACTTCGTGTCTTTCTATTGTCTCTTACTGGCAATGCAACAATATGGCTCTCTGAGCTCCCAAAAAGTTTGATCACAAGTTAAGAAGAATTGTAGAAGGCCTTTTTAGAGAGGTACTTCCCTAGATTGAAGAAGCTCAAGTTGAAGGACTAGATCAATAACTTTGAGCAACTTCCTAGTGATTCGATCAACAGTACTTAGAAGCGGTTCACCAAACGCTTAGGGAGTGTCTCAGACCACAAGATAGTTAATGTTGCCTAGGTGGATATGTTCTATCGTGCCCTTGATGAGAACAGTCAGGATGGTGTTGACAATATCATGGTAGGGGGCATGTTCTTAGATCAGCCATTTGCAAGGATAGTAAAATAGATGGAGAGAGTAGTCAAGAATAATCGTGCATGGGCGCAGAGAGACAGAGCAAGCACTGTCAGTGTTGGTCCCGAGCAAGCAAATATCAACGAAGAAATTATGAAAGTGCTTGCCCGAATCCAACCAAGTATGGAGGTGATGATGAAGCAGAACCAGGAGCGATTCAATGATGTGGTTCATCAACCTCCACGTGCACCCATGTATGATGAGCCTTATTATGAGGAGGGCACATGTTTTGCTTCTGATTATATGGGCAGTTTCTAAACGAACGCACAAGAATCCAACCAGGACTATTGACAATAAGGTCAAGAAAACCAAGGTCGGAACTTCAACAGCGATTCTGCTTTCAGGGAAAACTATAGAGGATACTATGATCGAAACAGGGGTCTAGAGAGATGTAGATTGGAGTCGCAGAGATGGCTTTAGAAACAGTCCCTATGTGCTACCAAATAACCCCGACATAAGTGCAAGTAGTTCAAGGATTGAGGAGATGTTTGATTGCCTGTTGAAGAAAGTTGAGACATAGGATGAGACCTTGAAGGGGTATGAAATCTGAGATTTCAAGCATTAATCAGAAAATTAAGGATCACTGTGTGGTTATCAAACAACTAAAACAATAGTTTGGCCAAGTGTCGACTCAACTAAATTAATATCAAAAGGGTACACTACTCGGCAACATAGTTTAGAATCCTAAAAATGAAGACCGTGATATGGCGGTTACTACTTTTGATGGTAAAAGCACCATTGATCCTCCGATTTTAGTTATTGAGGATGATGTTTGAAAGGAGGAAGTTGTGGCAAAAGATGCATACACAAGAGATGATCATGGTTAGAATAGGATAAGTGAAGTTGTCGATGCACGATAGATAGTGAAGCCCATTCCTAGAACTCCTCATCCCTTCCCTTAAAGAATAAAAAAAATGAAGAGAAAGGCAAGTTCAAGCACTTTCTCTCCACACTAAAACAACTCTCCATCAACATCCATCTCATTAAGGTATTGGAGAAGATTCCAGGGTATGCGAAGTACAATAAGGATGTGGTTACTAAAAAATGCACTTTGAGTTAGGAGCTCTTCCAAGAGCTTCAGTATTATAGTGCTATTGCTACAAGGTCCTTGGTTAAGAAGAGAGAAGACACTGGTGCCTTCACTATACCCGGCACCATTGGAGATGTGTTATTCGCAAGGAAACTATCTGATCTAGGTGCCAGCATTAATAAGATGCCCATTGCGATCTACAAAAATCTAGGAATTGGGAGCCCCTACTTTGACGAGCATGCGGTTATTGATGGACGATCACACGGTGAAGAAGCTTTTAAGGATATTATATGATGTGCTGGTAAAAGTTGAAAAGTTCATATTACCCGCCGCCGTTGTGATCCTAGGTTGTGAAGTTGACTTTGACGTCCCAATCATCCTTTGAAGACCATTTCTAGCCACTAGGAAAGCACTAGTGGTTTTGGAAGCTAGTCAACTCAGGTTTAGATTGATCGGCGAAGAAGTTGTCTTCAATATCTGCAAGGCCATGAAGTAGTCAAATGATTTGAAGAATGAAATTGGTGAAGTCTGAGTAACCAATTTGTCCAAGTCGTGCTACGACAGTAAATCAGGTGCTGCTTGGGTGGCAACCCTATGTGGATACTGGTGCTTAGGTGCCCACGTATGTTTTTTGATCCCTTATACTTTATTTTTCTTTGATTGCATACATTGGGATAATGCACATCTTTTTCGATATAGTGTGGGTAGTTAGGGGCCTTAGTGAAGTCTGAGTAGCTTGGGTCCATAACTACCCTTATTTTTTATTTGGGGTTTTCAATCCCTTTTTCTTTTTACCCATGTATATTTATTTTCTGTTAAATCGGCACGTTTAGAATCTTTAGGTAATATTTGTAGAATATAGTACTAATACCTATGACATATAGCATGTTTTTTTGTGTTTTTGTGTAAAATGATACCCACTAAAAAGTTTAATTAGTAGTTTAGCTTGTAACCATGCATGTTTAGGTGTGTTACCATGTTTGTTCTGATACGTAAGGAGAAATAGAGATAAAAAGCGTGATCTGACAGACATTTTTTAATAATGTAGTAAGTGACATCTGAGTTTGAGCTTTAAATTACTAAATTCATATGTTGTGTACTACTTCAAAACTTGCTTTGTTATCTAAGTTAGACTGTAGATTAATTGGATTAGGAAAGGATCTTAGGCCACTGTTCTCAAAAGTGCACTTAGCCTAAAATGACCAACCAATATTGCAATATATTCGTTGTTTCTAATGTTTTAGCCTAACATGTACCTATTCCTTGCAAACACCTAATTAACCTAACCTTGTTAGTTATAATATCCTAAAATTGGCCTCGGTCCTTCCTTGAACATTTTATAACTTGACTGAGCCAAAATGCCTAAGTTGAGGGTAGCTAGAAAAATGGCCCTAGATCGGAGGATAAATATTGTGCACCTTAACTCTGGCTAAAAGCCTAAGTTGAGGGTGGCTGGTGTAAGGATGAAACACAAAAATGAGGTGGAGAGTTAGACATATATAGAAACAAGGAAAATCATGTACTGGGTAGAAAAACAATAAGTGATGCCTTTGTTGTGAGTTAAAAAGAAAAAATGAATTTCAAAATCAAGGCAAAAAGCTGAAAGAATGAAAAGGAAGCACCCAGAAAAGCCTGAAATAGGGGAAAGGGAAGATGCGATGAAAATAACAAAGTCGGTAGGGAAAAAGTGTAGGAAAATGTAATGTCAAGGAGGGTTGTTAGTCACTATATTCCTAAAACACTATACTAAAGCCCCTTGAGACTACGTTACAAGCTTAGAAAGTCCTAAAGTGATCCTAGTCTGAGTAGTTGAAGGTCTTAGTCATGAGTATATGGGCAAGCCTATGGTATTAGGCATGATGCATGAATAAATTTTGTGAGAGAGTAATTTTGCATAGTTCCAAAGTTATATGAAAACATCATATGGGACATCTTTCTGTAAGAGCGCTTGCATTGTATTGTTAGCATTAGACTTATTCAGTAACTATGGATTGTTGATAGTACCTCACTTGTCATAGTTGAGTTGTCACGTGCAGTAGTCTGTACTGCTTTGCTAGATGGCTATTTAATTCTATTTCGAAAAAGTGGCGAGGGTATCTATGTTTTAGATTGATGTGATATATTCCATTGGGTTGAGGTCTTTGTGTTATTTTATAACTTGTGTAGATTGAGTCTATCACTTGAGGACAAGCAACCATTTTAAGTTGAGGGTGTTGATGTACTGTCAAAATACAACACTTTTGATGCTTAAAACATGGAATTTTATGTGTTCTCAATACGATGTGAGTTGGTTTTTTGTTCTTTTGTTTGTATTTGCAGGATCCTAGGGTTGGCCTTGATTTTTTGAAGAAATGCAGAAGTTACTGATTTTTGAGGCAACACGAGACCTTTACAAGTTGTAGGTCCTTTTATAGGTTGTAGAGTGGTTTCATGGATAATTCCAGTGAGGGGCTTATTTCTGATGTTGGTTCAACGAACATGCAGACCGGTCATGGAATGATTTACGAGGTATAGAACATGGTTCATACCCTGAGCATTAAAGATTGGGACTTTCTAAAGATTCATCAGATGAAACCCCCTTACAGGTCCTAAAGGGTGTCTCGTACATTTGAAGTACCGAATTCTAGCAGCTTTGTATGAGACCTTAATTATGGGACGTGGAATGGAATACAACTCGTATACCACTCGTGAGGGGTGTCAACCCAACTATCCTATTTTGTTTAAGACATGTTTCAAATATTATAATTAGGTTTTTAGGTCATTTTTTGCATAGTAAACAAAACATTCAGTAATTAGAGTGAGAAAAATAGTGAGATTACATTGGAGAGTATTGAGAACACTTGTACTTTGATTTCATCTTTGATCTTATGATTCTGTTTGAATTTAGATTTGCTTATTCTTAATTCAATTGCATAAGCGCTCTATTATGTTATTCCAATTCATAAGTCTTGTACCGGCGCAAAGTATAAGTAGCTAAATTCACAACTAAGATTGTGGGAACCATGAAGAACTAACAAGGTAACACCAGATAATACATAATTCTTGAAAAGTGTGCATACATATATTAATTAACTCTTTTAGTTTTGCATATTTTTTAGTGTTGGCTAACATTAAAACCTGCCTAGTGTTACTGACACGACCAAGGTGATAAATAGGAAAAGAGATTAATTGATAGGATTCGATTGATGTGTTCTCGTCTAATCAACAAAATTGGGCCGGGGGAGGTTGTACTGATACTAATAGGTAAGGGTTAGTAATTCACACTATGGAGATAGGCCAAGTTACATAGTGAAACTCACCTCTCACCTTTGACCAAAGGGCTTGGTGAACTTAACTTCCCTCCTTCATGCTACACACTAGAAGAGAATTAGGTTATCCGATGACACTAAGGTAGGGAATTATGGGGATCACAATACCCTAGTTTTTCTCCATAATGATTTCACTCTTGTGTTAGTTTTATTTCTCCATTGATTATTGCAAACCCCCCCTCCCCACATGGGAAAGTATGTCGGTTAAATATTCAAATTGCAGTCATTGAATTTTCTTGAGTCTATGTATTCCCTTGTCTTCGACCCTAACCTTTGTTAGGTTCCATTTCTTGACAACGACCCCTTTTTCCTAAAAAAGAAGGTGTAACTTGGGCGACATTAAAAAAGCTTAACCTGCCTACCAAATTTCATCACCCCCTCTAAGGGAGATACTCGTAGGAATACCTTATCATCCCTCTTGAAGTATAAGATTCAGCATATGTAGTGGGCATAACTCTGATGTTAACTTTGGGTTGTCCTCAATCAGTCCTAACTTATCGGAACACTAGATAGAGCCTCCTGAAGCAGATATGTGCTATATGGACTCATCTCTCTAAGGATTAAAACCAACCAACTGGAGTATGGTATCATCTACCATATAAAGCCTATAATGGGTCCATCTGAATGCTTGAATGGTAGTTGTTATTATATGGAAACACTGCTCAAGATTAGTACTAGTCCCACTGACCACCAAAATCCAACACACAAGCTTGTACCATGTCCTCTTAAACATGGATATTATACTCTAAGTTGATATCAATATGTTGGTGAAATGCTATGCTCAGGTCAATTCGAGGGCTCAACCCTCTCCGGAGAGCTCTCTAGAAGCTAAAGGTGAACTATTAACCCCGATTTTATATAATATATATTGGAATCCCATGAATATGGATTATCTCCTACATGTATTTATAAGCTAACTGCATAGCACTATAAGAAGATCGCACTTGAAGGAAATTCACTTATATGGTCAGTTGATCCACGATGATCCAAATACTATGAATACCTGCAGAACTCTGAGGTAACCTACCACATAGTCCATAATGGACCTGTAACGTCTCCAGTTTAGGCACCTTGAGGTGCTTGAAATTTGTACTAAAAAATGACCTGAAGTTCGGTTTACGAGGGCTACTTATGGCTCATACGTGTACTCACAGCCTATATGATAGACCCTTAAAAATGAGACTTCAGGAGGGGGAAAGGTTTCCATGTATGGAATACCCCACAGACCAAGTGATGTCTCATAAGAAACCTTATGACATGTAGGTAGGGTCATGAGGGAGAATATAAGTCATGAAGGAAATTTGGAGTTTGCAGGAAGGTGACCTACATGTTACCAGACAGCCTGTTAAATAAGATATGGCCATAAGAAGTCTCGTGGGATGAGGCCAAGAAAAGTGAGAAAAATGGCTAAGTATGGAAGGGCTCTAAGAGTGCAACAATGACCCATATCTTATTACACAGCCCGTAACAAGTGTTCATGGTTTAGGGTTCAGCAAAGTCATTTTTTGAGAATTTTATTTGTTATCGGATTAAAGGTACCCACGGTCCATGGATTAACATATGGCCTGTAAGCGGGGTTTTGTAGGTCACATCCGACAATTTTAATCAGGGGTAGTTTTGTCATATTTGTCCTTCTTATCCGTATCCCTAAACTTTGTCATTTAGGGACTAGGAAAGGAGCCTTATATCTACCTCTGAGCCCTAATTCCCATATTTTGTCCCTAATTCTTAACTCTCTAAAATTACTAAGGCAAAAAACTCTTAAACAAGCTAGGGCAAAGGCTAGGGTTCCAATGTTTCTTCTTCAAAGCTTCATGTTCATTTCCCCCAAGTTTCCCCAAGGTATGTTAGTTGATTTATGGGTTTTCTTCCACACATAAAGTTCCTTATGAAGTAATTTACCCTTTTTTCTATGTTTCTTAAGTTAATATGTATGTTTATGATTATTTCGTGGTATTTATGTTATTAAAAGCTATTTATGATATCCTACAACTATTTTACTAAGTATATATACATGTTTGAACTACTGATGGTGACTCCATGATCGATCTCGATGTCAATAAAGGGCACTTTTGATGTTCCTTAAAACGAGAAATTTTCTTAAGACTTTTGCGATTTATTATTTTTCCATTTAAAAATCCTAGACCACCTAGTTTTCATGAAAAGATTTATGATATATGATGAAGATTAGGGCTTTAAAGTTATGTTTTATGTAATGATTTTGCAAAGATAGTAGTATGTTGAGAATTACCCCAAAAGTTCTTTAGAAAGGTCCGAAAGATTAAAGGACAACTCTCATTTGGTGTTTCCTAATGTTCTAACTACTCCTATGATTGCTAAGGTTAGGTTATAACCCAACTAAGGTTAGGTTATAACCCACAGGGAATATGGTCTAGACCTGGAATAATTGCAAGCAAGTGGAATGAATTAACCTACTTATCTCCAAAATGGGGGGGATTTATAATTGTAAGAAAATAAACTGAAACTAGAAGCAAGTGTTGTAAAACTAGTGAGAGAAATAACTAAGGTATTATGTTCTCCATGCATTCCGAACTTAGTATCACCAGATAATTATAATGTTTTCTAGTGCGCAGCATAAAGAACGGTAAGTTAAGTTTACCTAACCATTTGACCTAAGCAAGAGGGAAATTTACTACGTGATTTTGATCCATCCCCAGAGTGTGACATTACTAACTCTTACATTTTGTTCCAGTACAACCTCCCCTTGATCTAGTTCGATTGATTAGACAAGAGGGATCACATCGAATGTTGTTAATTAATCCATTTTCCTATTCATTGATACCTTGATCCAATAAGTAAGAATTAGGCGGGTACTAACGTTGTCCACCGTTAAAAGGCGTTCATAATGAAGAGATTTACTTTATACATACATGCACACTTTCTGAGAATAATAAATTAACTGATTTTACCTTGTTAGTTTTTCATGCTTCCCACAACTCCAGTTGTGGATTTAGCTATATATCATCAGTGTAGATGAAAGAATGATGATATGGAATAGCATAATTGAACACTTACAATGATGAAGTTAAGATAGAGAAATGCAAAATTCTCCACAAGAAATCACAAAGTAATGTTTTCAACGTAAAAATCACAAGTTATAAAGTCCCAAAAGTGTTTCTTGGTTCTGTCATGCATCTCTCTGTCTAAAAGACCTAAAAATCCAATTTATAATAATTAACATAAAAATCCAAAATGGAATAGGAAAACTAGATTCGGTAGCTTCTACAGACTGGTTACGAGTCGTATAAAGATCCACGACCCATACCAGGGCTTCATACTCTATATTCTTCAAAAGAATTAGCTTCCCATCTATAAGAACTTCCTATGAGTCGTGTTCAGACATATAGCTCACATAGGGTTTCGTTTGATAACTCTTTAAAAACTCTTCAAACTCTGATCCTCAAAGAAAGAAAGCAATCTATGACTGTTATAATCTTCTAGGGTTTGTCTGGCAGTTCGTGGATGTAACTTCTAAAGCTAGGCCCTTCGTTGGATATTAGCCATGAAACCTCCCTATAGTTCGTGGAAGTATCTTCGGCCCATGTGTCTCATAAGTCCTCAAAAACTTCACTTCATTAGACTTTTGCCCCAAATCATCCCAAATCCTATAATCCTGCAAAATGAATATACAAACACATCAAACCTACTAACATCACTTTGAGAACACACAAAATTCCATATTTTAAGCTTCAAAAGCGTTGTATTTTGACAGCACATCAACACCCCCAACTTAAAAAAATTTGTTGTCCTCAAGTGAAGGGCTCAATCTACATAAGCAATATAGTAACATACAGACCTAAATCCAATGGCATGCACATGCAATACCATATGTTTTCCCTTATACTAAACAACTATAACCTTCGAATACTTGGACTAGGGTCACTATATGACTTTCTTGGCTTGTAATGTAGGCTCAAGGGGCTTTGGTATGATATTTTACGAATATAGTGACTACTGGCCTTCCTTGACATTACGTTATTCTACAGTTTTTCCCGACCAACACTGCTAATTTTCAAGTCATTCTCCCCTTCTCCTATTTCAAACTTTTCTTGATGCCTTTTTCACATTTTTAACTCATTGCCTTTTATTCACCTTTCTTTTTCTTTTTAGCTCATTATTTAGGCACCTATTCAATTTTGTTGCATCCATAGCATATTTTACCCCTCGTTCATGTATCACTAGCTTCCACCCTATGATTTTTGTTAAAGCAGCCACCCTCAACTAAGAATTTTGGCCTGAGTTGAGGTGCGCAATATACAACCAACGAACTAGGGAAACCATTGGTAGCCACCCTCAACTTAGGTTATTTGCTTCTGTCAAGGTGAAAAATATTCAAAGAAGGACCAAGACCGAAGTCATGATCTAACATTCAACAAGGCTAGGTTACTTGAGTATTTATAAAGAAAAGGGTACATGCAACCCTCAAGCATAAGGATTAAGGGATACATCAAGTATTTGGTTGGTTATTTATACTAAGTGGACTAATATGAACAATGTCCTAAGATCTTTTCCTACCCAACTAACCTACAGTCTTAGTCATAATAGCACGACAAGCTCTGAATTGAAACAAAGTACAAGAATTAAGCAAAGAAGCTCACATGCACATGGCACTGACTACACTATCAACATAGAATCTCAGATCATACTTTTCACCACAATTAAACCTTAACTTATCAGAACAAACACTGTCACTTACTGATTTCACATGGTTCTTACAAAACTACCTAAGAACACATTAATCACCAACAATTGGTAAGTTTCATTTTTCAGAAAAAACTAACATATGCCACAGATTTTATTACAATATACTACTAATACTACTTACACATGCTAAACATATCGGTTCAAGAAAAAATAAAAATATCCTTAAGGAAAGAACACAGGCAAGAAATCCACGCAGACTCAAAAATTGGGATAGTTACATGCCTTGGTTACGTAGACTTCACTGAGGCCTGTAACTACCCACACCATATCAAAAAAGATTTTCATTATCCTCAATGCAACAAAACATGACTAAATCAAATCATCGAGGTCAAAAGAAACTTATCAAGGTACGTAAGCGCCGGTCTTTAGCTGTGACTGACCACTCTTAACTTGCCTGTTGGTCTCCTCAGTAGCGGGAACATATCTAGAGGGTCTAGTACTTCTCATCCTCTCTAACTCACATGTCTACTGGGCCTCCTCATCTACCATGGAACGAAGTTTCACAACCTTAAAATGATTCATCTCTATTATAGCATCTGAATCATCACTCTCTAGGTGAGGCCTCTTTTCGAGGGTAGAGTGTGCTATCTTCTCAGGGCTAAACAGATCAACAACTAAATCACTGGTCTCAGACAGAAAAAACATAAGTGGTGTTGATGTTGATACCCTTATCTAGGAATGGAGTTATTGGATCTCCACTCGAATGGTTGTCAAGTCAATAGGCTAGGCTGAACTGAGGCTCTGCTCCACCAGCTTCTCAATTGTATTAATACGATTATGTAATAGTGTAAGCTTGTCTGTATATGATGCCATAAAGTATGACTCTACTTGAGCCTCAACATAAGAAATTCCTAGCAAATTCAAGACCTAATCTGCTACAGCAACTGACTTAACTGGGACTCAGTGCGTACCTATCTCTATGCCAGAGCCTGAATAAATGCCACAAATATGTATACCATGCTAGCAGGTGAAGACTATGTAGGTACGTCCTCTAGTGCAGGAGTAGTAGTACGCCCTGCTCTCTGTCATCCTCTATCTGTGGGGGGCCCTCAGTGGTAGAAGCAGCAGTAGTTGATGAGAATGGAGGCTTGGATAGTGGTGCTACAACAAACATCTCTTGCATGTAGACTAAAGGCTATGATGCTCGCCAAAGGGCTACCAGATTCTCATCAGGCTTTATCATGCTGGTGTCGAGTATCCTTTGAACCTCTATCAAGGTTTCAAGATGGTGAAGAATCTCCACCCCCGCCGCAATACATAGGCGATATATCAACCACAAGAATAGGATAGAGGTGGACCTCTTCAGGGACACCTCATGAATCTGATCTGCTATCAGGCTGGTTCAATCAAGGTCATAGCCATCCAAGATGGTGGTAACCAATACGACCTGATCCAGTTTCAAAGTGTTATTTGTATGTGTCAGCCGAGTCTGCGGTCTAATCACAGCCTACCAATATTATATGGTGAAGTTGAGAGATGCCTTCACTATTGACACCGATGATATGGAAACCCACTCAGGGTCCTAAACTTGGTCTTCAATATGATCGGTGATGCATCTCATCAGTGCGGCCTTGCTAGCTAGATCTCTTATGAATACCTTGTCACGAGTTTGCCCTAATCTGTGGTCGTACTCAGCAGTGGTCCAAGGGGCCTAATAATTTGACCAAAAGAACACCCCTAATGGTGGCCTTAGATAAATCAACGAGAGCTCCCCTCACCCCCTGTGTGTCAGGCAAGGCTGAGAAAGAGATCTCTTTTCCTTAGGGGTCGACTCCATGACAGTGGCAGCATATGCAACATTGAACTCCCTAACGATGGTTGGGGAGTACTCCCTATGACAAAGCAGCCAACTAATGGAACTATACTAGGGTATGGTCCTGTCAAGCACACAGACGATGATCTGGGACTTCTCAAATATAGTACAATCTTATCGGCCCCGCTTTTCTTGTTGGATGTCATCCTAGTATATCTGTTGATACCCCTCACGCACCAGTGGTTAGATAATGCATCTGCAGGTAAGGGTGGTGCTTGGGGTGCTGAAGAAGACTAAAACTTGGACTCCTCTCTAGTTCCATACTCAGACCCCTCTCTAGAGGAAGTCATCTGAATATAGTCGCTTTCCCTGCAACTCCCTCGTCAGACTAGGAGAGTGGACCACTATGGCCAGAGTCTGAGGCTGCCCCGTCTGACTAACAGCTACCCATATGTGTGGTCGCTTGGTTCTTGCATCTGGTTTGACACCAAGGTCCTCTAGGAATTTACTGCCCTTAATAACAGCCGGAGTTTTTGAGGACTCACCTCTTAATTTATGCTGCTTGGCTCGAATTTTACTTTTTTATGGTTTGGGAGCCATAGTAATTGAAATCCACACAATTAACACACTTTTAACCCCACAAGTATTGGTAAGAAAAGCAAAAGTTATAAGAATAAGTGGTAGAAGAACCTACAAAGGCTCGTTTACGAGTTGTAGGAAAAACTACATGTCGTGGAAGGCCTTCGTAGGCGACAGGGTATAGTAAAATAAGTTACTGGAACTGTACCTATGAGACCAAATACGGCTCAAAGAACAAACTATGCACCGTAGACTGAGTCATAGGTGTAGTTCAAGAATGGACATTTACAGGCATTGAACCTACGAAACCAGGTTATAAGACATAGTCTAAAATATGGCCCGTAAATGGTTTCGTCTGATGGAATCCTAGAAATTCCCATGCTTTTTAGCATACGTACGAGGGGAAACTATGGCTCAATCATTAATATAGGTAATAAAAGACCCTCATAATGTAAAAGTGTACAGTAGCTTGGGTTTCTCAAGTCCAACAAATGTGTTCCATCATGAAATCCACAACAAGGAAAAGCAATTATACTCAGCATCAACACAACAATTTGCGTGCTCAAAACAATTCTACCAAGTTACCTAACACCTTACATGTGTCAATTATGAAACTACCCCATCAGATATCAATTAGCACATTCACAAGACATTCCGGCCACCATTTGACACATAAAATATCGTGCTATCATTCACACACATGCAATGTTTTAATCAAATAGTTCAATTTATTTATGATGACATGTGACTACATGATTTCAAACAATGACATACAAGCATTTCAAGGCCAATTACAATAAACTCACTTTTTTGGCTTATACATGGTTCAACTCAAACATGACTACACTATTAGTTTTAAGCATGTATTATTCCACATGAATGGGCAACACCTATTGTTAGGACATAAACCTCGAAATACCATTCCCAATAATAATCCAAGCTAATGATCAATTTCTAGCAACTTATAAAAATTAAAGTGAAGAACACACTGAGAGTTGATAAAAAAAGTTGAGAACTTGAAGGAGTAAACCGACACAAATGAAACACTAGGTTGTTGGAGAGTCACCGGAGGTTGGTCAGAAAGTATGGGAGTGGCCGAAATGGTGATCAAAGACATGGGGGTGAAGAAGGTCTTTGGGTATTTTGGGGAATTTAGGCAGGAATGAGAAATAACTTATTTTCCCCCTTTGTTAAATCATTGACCAGGTCCGGTAAAAATTGGATTCAAGCCCTATAAAACCCCGACTACTGGCCATAAGAGATTTTACTGCAAGAGATTCTATGGCCCATAGTTCATGGTTTCATAATATTCCTAAACCCTAATTCTAGAGATTAGCATCACAAGTCCATTTACGAGTCCTACATGGACATACGCCTCGTAGATTGGGTTGTAGAAGCCCCCAACACTTGGCAAGTTTTTAGGAATCTTATCTAGGGTCCACGAGTTAGTGTATGAGTTGTTCTGTAAACCACGACTTATAGAACTAGTCGTAAAACCACTTTTTGTCTCTTTTCAGCCCTGGTTAGCTGAATTAGACTTGTTCCTAGATATCCTTAAGAGAAAAAATTGTTACCTTGTATGTCATCAGCCCTTAAGTCCGAAACTACAACCAAAATGAAAAAATTAAACCACCTACATGGAAAAAAAGCTACAAATAAAATAAAAACACTATTGTAACATCAGATATCTTGGGTTGCCTCCCAAGTAGCTCTTGATTTATTATCTTGGCACAACTTGTACAACTTGGTTACTCAGATATCACCAAGTGCCCAAACTTCCATCTTTAAATCATTGGGCCTCTTCAAAGACTAACAAATATTAAAGATGATTTCTTCATCATTCAGTTGAAACTTCACTTAGCCTGATTCTATATCTACTAGTGCTCAGCAGTGGCTAGGAACGGCCTTCCAAGATGATTGGGGTTTCAAAGGAAACCTCGCAATCTTGGATCAAAAGTTCTGTGGGGAATATGATTTTTTCTTATTTGATGAAGAAGTCATATAATTTCCCCACAAGCTTCTTCACTATCCTGTCAGCCATCAACAACCATATATTTGTTAGAGTAGGGGGTCCTAAGCCTAACTTCTTGATTATTACAAGAGGCATTAAATTGATGTTGACGCCTAAATCACATGATGCCTTTGCGAATTCGACATCTCTAATTGCGCAAGGTATGTTCAATGCTCTGGATCTTCTTTCTTCTACACTAAGGACCTTGTTGTTATCGCACTGCAATGCTGGTGCTCTTGAGAAAGCTCTTGGCTCATATTCCTCTTTTTAGTCACCAAGTCCTTCATGAACTTTGCATACTGACATATCTTCTCCAATGCCTCAATTAGAGAGATTGATGGAGAGTTTCTTCAACATGGAGATGAAGTGGTGAAATTTACATTCCTCCTCCTCCTTTTAGAGTCTTTGATGGAAATAAGGGGGGCGTCTAGAAAAGGGTTTTAACTTATGTGGCGTTAGTACTGCATCACACACCCCATTCTTGACGCTAACATCTCCGGACTCTACCTCCTTACAATCAACCATCTCCTCATGAACCTCATTATCATCAACTTAAATAATGAGTCGATAGTTTGTTTGCCACCATATGTCATCACTGCAATACGTTACCCCTCATTCTTTGGATTTTACACTATATTGTTGGGCAACATACCTTTCTTATACTGGTTAAACTAAGTCGACATTTGACCAAACTTTTGCTCCAGCTGCTTGATAGCAATAGAATCAGACTCAATTTTTTTTATTAATGCTGGAGAGTTAGATTTCATCCCCTTCAATGTCTTATCCCTAGGTCAGACTTCTTTAATAGTCGGTTGAACATCTCCTCAATTCGAGAGCCACTGGCACAAGAGTCTTGATTATGTGGTGGCTCATACGGACCATTCATGTAACCATCTTTGCATTCCCAATTTGCTACTTTATGTTTGCCCCTATTCCTTTCATAGTAGCCTCCTCGATTGTTGTCTCGGAAAGCTCCATCCTTGGTAAAATTGGTTTCCTTTACCTATGCGCCAATAATCTTGATTAGACCCTTAGATGTTGGTTCAGAAACCCACCTTCAGATCAGTGAAAAGTAACATATCCTTGTAAAGCCCCAGATGTTTCTCTCACCGGCGTCGCCTTGAGGTCCTAAAATTTCCCAAGAACTGTTAGGCGTCACTCCACGGAGGAGCCTACACAGCACGTGTGAAGCCACACGGTCCTAACTTAGTATCACAAGATAATAGTAATCTTTTCTAGTCTGTAGCATGTAGAATATTAAGTTATGTTTACCTAACCCTTTGATCTAGGAGAGAGGATAATTTCACTATGTGATTTGATCCATCCCCATAGTGTAACATTACTAACCCTTACCTTTTGTTCCAGTACAACCTCCCTTGATCCAGTTCAGTTGATTAGATGAGAGGGATCACATCGAATCCTGTTAACTAATCCCTTTTCCTATTCATTAATACCTTGATTTAGTAAGTAAGAATTAGGCATGTTCTAATGTCGGCCATTGTTAAAAAGCATTTTTGATGAACAAAATTAGTTAATACATGCATGCACACATTCCATGAATTACGGATTATCTGATTTTACCTTGTTAGTTATTCATGGTTCCAACAATCATAGTTGTTGATTTAGCTATGTATCATCATTATAGATGAAAGAATCATGTTATGACTAGCATAATTAAACACTTACAGTGATGAAGTTAAGTTCAAGAAATCCAAAATTCTCCACAAGAAATCAAAAAGTAATATTTTCAATGTAAAAATCACAAGTTATGAAGTCCCAAAAGTGTTCCTCAGTTCTCTCATGTGTCCCTCCATCTAAAAGACCTAAAAACCTATTTATAATAATTAAAATATAAATCCAAAAAGGAACACAGAAAATGAATTCAACAGATTCTACGGACTCAGTTACGACAGTATAAATTCCACATCTCGTACCTAGGCTTTGTACTTTGCATTCTTAAAATATGGCTTCCCATATATGAGATTTTCCTAAGGGACATTTTCAGACTTACGGCCCATATAGGGTTTCATATGACAACGCTTCAAAAACTCTTCACACTCTCATCCTCCAGGAACGAAACCAATCCATGACTCATACAAAATTCTATAGATGATGAGAGTGGAGGCAACTCAAGTGCCAGTGATCCTCCAACTCAACAGGCTCCACCTCTCACTCCAACCCCTAACATCGAGGAAAGAAGAGAGAAACTCAGGCCAAGTGCTTCTGATGGACCAGGAATATCAAGGGCACCGACTTTTGATGGATCTAGTTCCTCAACTACAACACAAGTTAACCCAGTTTCAGATGATCAAGGTCATAACTAGAAGCACAAGAGTTCTCATTCCTTAGAAAATCTGTTGACTCTCTTGGACTCAAGTATAGACACCAGGTCAAAGCTTAAAAACATGTGAGCTTTCTCTGCTTACGTGTCTCTGATGGAGCCTAAAAATGTCAAAAAAGCCCTACTAGACAATGAATGGATCTCTGCAGTGCAAGAAAAACTTCTTCAGTTTGAGCGCAGCAAAGTCTAGCACTTGGTTCTACCTCTTCAGTACCGTTACATCATTGGCACTAAATGGGTCTTTAGAAACAAGCATATGAGCAAGGTGTAGTCACTATAAATATAGCCAAACTCATCGCTTAGGGATACAATCAAGAAAAAGGGATTGACTATGATGAGGCCTTTGCACCCGTGGTACGTATTGACGCCATCAGAACATTGATAGCATTTGAAGCTCACAAAGAGTTCAAGTTATATCAGATAGACATCAAGAGTGCCTTTTCTCAATGTTTATCTATAGGAGGAGTTACACGTAAAGCAACATCCAGGATTTAACGATCATCAACACCTATACAAGCTAGAAAAAACATTGTATGGACTGAAGCAAAGGATGGTACCTCCATACATCAACAAAAATACATCAAAAAGTTGCTTACAAAGTTTGGGATGCATGATGCCAAGGTTAGTATTCCTTATGCAAGCTTTAGCTCATTTAATGTATATTTCACTTTATATGTTATTTTTATGGAAGAAAGCACTACAATTTTAACATTCATTGCATCTCACAAACTTAGTGCATTCCAATCTACTAACACATAATTTGCCTGTATGATCTAACCATGTAGGGACAAGCACTCTTCCACCGGCTCATGGCTAGTACTTAGTGTGCAAGACTAGCTTTATTATTTCTGGTGAGCCCTTGGTTCAAGACTCGTCCACTTTTCATTCTATCATGTATATTAGTATTATTTTTGTATGGTGTATTTGTAGACTTCTTGATACGCTTACTTTCTATGTTGCATTATTATGTTTTTCTTTTCTGGTATGGAGACCGACCATTACTGGTCTCGTCCATCGATGTAGTAATTTGTATACTTAATTATTTCCACTATTTTTTTAATGTTTCTTCATTGCGAAAATGGCCCATAGACCCTTTACCTTAGTTTTCCACAAATTGTTTTCATTAAATGCCTATGAGTGCTTAATATGGATAAGATGGCTTTGGTGAGGTGCCTTCGGGTAACTTATTCGGCGTTTGATGACTACGCCCCTAGTTCGGGTCATTATAAAGTTGATATTGGCGCACGAGGTTTTAAAATATATTTCGAATGTCCATGCATACCCCGTAGCATAGAGTCTCATTCAAGGTTGTGAAGTGTGCCACTAACTTTAGTGAGAGCATGTGAGATGATATAGGAAAGTCTTCCCTTCTTTCTTATTCATTTCGTACCTTAGAGTTGAATAAGGCTTTCTGCTAACTAACGATGGGCTTTTGCTTGTTTTCAGATCATGCCACCATGAAGAAATCTACATCAACGAGTCACTTTAGAACAACAAGTTCCTCCACTCCGATAGGACGGTGGAGTGTGTCATGCAGAGTTTTGAGCCAATTTCACCCTGTTAGCCCAAGCCTTAGCCAATTAGGCCAACCGGGAGATAGTGTTACCTCCCCAAGTGCCTACGTCGGCTGCCAGAGTACGTGACCTTATATGGATGAACACGTCGGAGTTCCATGGGTCAAAGACGGATGAGGACCCTTTCAACCTCATTGAGGAGGCTTATCGGGTAGTTGTAGCAATCTACATTCCATTAGAATAAAAGGCTAAATGGGTGGCCTACCAACTCAAAGGAGTCCCTAAGATTTTGTATGAACAATAGGCTGACGTGATGGACCAAGGAGCGGGTCCTTTTGGTTGGGAGGAATTCAAATGAGCTTACTTAGATCGGTTCTTCCCAATTGACCTTAGAGAGTTGAAGGTTCAAGAGATTATGAACTTGAAGCAAGGGACTATGAGTGTGAGGGTGTATGCCCTCAAATTCACCAAATTATCAAAGTATGTTGCCTGTATGGTCGCGGATCCAAGGGCTTTAATTAGTAAGTTTATTTTTTATGTCACCGAGTTGGTCTACCATGTTGGTCAAGGAAATGGAAATTTTCTACTTGATGACGTAGACTGAGCAAATTCAAAAGGAGAAGCTTCGAAAGAGTGCAATCGAGTCTTAGAGGGCTCGAGTTGAAGGTGGGAATTACTCTCACAAAAGGGTAGTGATAATTAATTTCAAGGTGGCTAAAAGCAAAGCGGGCAAGGATCCACTAGAACTCCTTCTCCCTGAACTACGAAGGGTAAAGAGGTGGCTCCCAAGCACCAAAATCCAAATTGCCCTTATTGTGGGAGGCCCAATATATATAATGTCTAGCTGAGTCCAAAGCTTTCTTCACTTGTGGGTAGCCCGGACACCATGCTTTGGATTGTGGGAGCGGAGGCATAAGGCCCCAAGGCCAAAGGGTTCAAGTCCAAGGCGCCCAAAGGTCTAACTGGTTCTATGCTCTTCATGGTTATCAAGAGGTCGAAGAAGCACTTGATGTGGTCACCTATATGATAGGGGGTTTTTATTACTATGCATATGTACTTTTAGATCTGGGAGAAAATATATCTTTTATAACCCCATTCCTTGTTTATATGTTTCATCCATATCCCAAAATCCTCCATAAGCCTATAAGGTTCGTAACCCTGTAGGTGAATCCATCATTGCCCATAAAATCTATAGCAGTTGTCCCATTTCCATCTTGCATAAAGTGATTCCATGTGACTTAGTTGACCTTTCCATGGTAGACTTCGATGTGATTTTCGGGATGGATTAGTTTTGCATGCTTCCTTTATAGAATCCGTAAGGTAAAATTCCAATTCTGTAATGAGTCAATTCTTCAATTTGAGGGTAATAAGTCTTCTTGTAACGGTCGATTCATTTCTTCATAAAGGCCTACTAAATAATTTCCAAGGGGTGCATCTACCATTTAGTGAGGGTCAAAGATGTATATTCCAAAGTTCCTTCTCTTGAGTTAGTCCCCATTGTAAATGCATTTCATGATGTCTTTTCAGATGAGTTATTGGGAGTTCCTCTCGAAAAAGAAATAGATTTTATTGTATGCGTCTTAACCAATACCCACTGTATCTCAATCCCTTTTTATTGAAGGGCTCCCACACATTTGAAGGAGTTAAAAGAGCATTTGAGGGATTTGTTGGAGAAGGGTTTCATTAGACCTAGTCGGCCTCCATGGGGTGCCCCAGTTTTATTTATAACAAAGAAGGTCGGGTCGCTCCACATACATATTGACTACCAATAACTCAATAAGGTTACCATCAAGAACAAGCATTCTCTTCAGAGAATTGATGATTTGTTTGATCAATTGCAAGGATCTACTTATTTCACCAAAGTTGACTTGAGATCCAGGTATCACAAATTGAGGGTGAGAGAAAGTGACATTACTAATAAGGCATCCCAGACTATGTATGGTGATTTTGAGTTTATGGTGATGCATTTTTCCTTCATTAATGGACCGACGATATTTATAGAAGTCAGGAATAGGGTGTTTTATCCCTATCTTAACATAATAATCATGGTATTTATTGATGACATCCTTATCTACTCTTGAGGTGAGCAAGAACATATGGAATACTTGAGAGTAGTATTGCAAACCCTAAAGGAGAAAAAACTTTATGCAAAGTTTGACAAATGTGTGTTTTGGCTGGATGAGGTTGCCTTTCTTAGGCATGTAGTATCTAGCGAGGGCATCAAGGTTGATCCTAAGAAGATTGATAATGTGAAAAACTAGCCAAGTCTATTAACTCCTACTGACATAAGGAGTTTCTTGGCCCTAGACATGTACTATAGAAGGCTTGTACAAGGCTTCTCCTCTATTTCTTCTTTGTTTACAAAGTTGACTCAAAATAAAGCTATGTTTGTGTGAACGGATGAATGTGAGAGTAGTTTCCAAACTCTAAAGGATCAACTTACTTCAACCTTAATATTGACATAGCCAGAAGGGAATGATGGGTTTGTCGTGTATTGTGATGCATCAAGGATTTGATTTAATAGTGTTCTAATGCAAAATGGTAAAGTGATTGCCTATGCTTCAAGACAATTGAAGCTGCATGAGAAGAATTACTCGAAGCATGATCTTGAGCTTGGGAGGTGGTGTTTTCCTTGATGATTTGGCAACATTACTTGTATAGAGTTCATGTCAATGTCTTCACCGACCACAAGAGTCTCCAACATGTGTTCATCCAAAAGGATCTCAATTTGAGGCAACAATGGTGGTTATAGCTACTAAAAGATTATGACATTAGTGTGAAGTACCACACCAGAAAGGCAAATGTGGTAGCAAACGATCTATGGGTAGTGCGTCTCATATTAAGGATGATGGAAAAAGGGAGTTAGCCAAAGACGTTCATATGTTAGCTAGACTGGGAGTGAAATTTGAGTTAGTTCGAAGATGGTGGTATAATAGTTCTCCATTGGTCCGCATTTTTTTCAGTTGATGAGGTTAAGGCTAAGCAAGACCTACATCCTGCCTTGGTTGAGTTGAAAACCTTAGTAAAAGATAAAAAGATAGAAGTCTTCTCACAAGGGGAATATGGTTTACTCTGATATCAAGGGACGTTGTGTGTGCCCAATGATAGTGAGTTGAAAAAGTTGATCATTGCAAAAATTGCATAACTCTTCATATTCCATTCATTCCAGCACTACAAAGATGCATAGAGACCTGAGGGAGATTTATTGGTGGAATGGAATGATGAAGCACATTGCTCAATTTGTGTCCGAGTGTGCAAATTGCCAATAAGTCAAACTGGAATACCGAAGGTCGGGTGGGCTCGAACTAGACATCGACATTCACGCATAGAAGTGAGAAGAGATCAACATGGACTTCATAATTCAGTTGCCAAAGAAAAAAAAATATTTTGACTCCATATGGGTAATAAAAGGGATGGCCACATGGTGGGTTTAGAGCTATGAGGGGCGGAGTAGGATTAAAGTTATGCGGGGCGGGGTGGGGCGGGGGCGTGGTGTGTTGGAGTAACTATTTAAAAAACTAATGTAAAGCGAGGAGGGTTGCGGGTTTAAAAAATCAAACATGAATTCGAACAAAATTAAATATTTGTAATCTGTAAGAAAAAATAAATATATAAACTTTTTATATTAAACATTGACTTTGATTTTATCTTTTTCTAAAATTTAAACTAGACATGTCCGCTAAATTTTTAGTTGTTAAAATGTTAATTAGAAATTCTTAATAAACAATTAAGAAACAATTGTTGAAATGTCAATTAAAAATAGTTAATTAGTTGTTGAGATTTTAACTAGCGAATAAATTTAAAAAAACTATGAATTTTTACTTTTCATATTAAATTTAGTTAAAAAATAAAACAAATTTCAAAATTTAAACGGAGTAGATTTATGCGGGGTAAGGCGGGTTGAGTGCAGGAAAGTTGGCTTGAAAAATAACTTGAATTCTGATTTACCAAGGCAACTTACAACCCCAAGGTGTACTCATGTTCTGTATGATCGACCCTAAAACATGAGACTTCAGAAAAGGGAAAATGTTTCCAAGTATGGGGTAACCCACAGACCAAGTGACGGCTCGTAGGAAGGGTCGTAAGCGAGACTATTAGACATAAATGAAATTTGGAGTTTTCTAGAAGGTGACCTATGTGTTATCACACAGCCCAGTAAATAAGGTATAGCTCGTACAGAGTCTCGTGGGATGAGGCCAAGAAAAGTAAGAAAAGTGGCTAAGTGTAGAAGGGCTTTACGTGTCCAACCATGACCCCTAAGTTATTACATGGCCCGTAAGTAGTGTTCATGGTTTAGGGTCCAGTAAAGTCAATTTTTAGAAATTTCAGATGAGTTACTAGAAGAAAGGTACCAACGGTCTGCAGATTGACAAATGACTCATAGAGGAGGTTTCGTAGGTCGAATCTTGCACTTTTAAGGAGGGGTAGTTTTGTCATTTCCAACCTTACTATTCCTATACTATATAATTTTAGGAACGGAAAAGGGACCCTATATTAGCCTTTAAGCCCTCATTTCCTCATTAAATCCCTCATTTGTCACTCTCAAAAATTCTAAAGGTAAAAAGCTCTCAAGAACAAGCAAGGGCAAAGGCTAGGGTTCCGCAGTTTGTTCTTCAAAGAATCAAATTCATTTCCCCCTAGTTTCCCCAAGGCATGTGAGTTTATTTATGGGCATCCTTCTACCTATAAAGTTCCATATTAAGTATTTTACCTTTTCCTTAAGTTCCTTAAGTTAATATGCACGTCGATGACGATTTAATGATATTTATGTTATTAAACGCTATTTATAATATCCAACTATTTTACTAAGTATATATGCATGTTTGAAATATTGATGTTGACTCTATGATGGGTCTAGATATAAGATAAATGTTGGGTGTTTTTGATGTTCCTTAAAAAGAGAAATTTCCTTTAGACTTATGTGATTTATGATTGTTCCATTTAAAAAGCCTAGACCACCTAGTTTTCAAGAAAAGCTTTATGATATATCATGATATGATTAGGGCATTAAAGATATAAGCATGTTGATATCTTCCCTAAAAAATGTTTTAGAAAGGTCCCCAAAATGAAATGACAATTCTCACTTGGTGGTTCCTAATGTTCGAGCTACTCCTATGATTGGTACTTATAATTCTAAGTTATATTTTAAAGTATTCTGTGGGATGACTTTGCACCGAGTGGACTTGAGGTTGGGTTTCATCTCGTTAGTTGAGGCATGGCCAATTAAAGTTAAATCTTAGTGTCCTTTACTATATGCCACCATAGGAGCCCTTGTAGACTACGCTAGTGGATCTACGTAGGCCACTTATGTTAATATGATGCATGCAAAGTTGACTGAGTTCCACACGGTAAGTGGTTTCCCCATGCCAACGTAGGGGGTTATGTTGGATTCCATGTATTAGCTCACATGGTCTTAAATATCCATTAAGGTCTACTACCACAAGTTATGATTCCATGATATGTATCCCTTACATGTTATTTCTCATGCATAGACTCTTATTTTATTGAGCCATATTCCTTGTGCATGTTTTAGCTCAGTTTATGTATCTTTCACTTTCTATGTACTTATATGTTATGTTTATGAATGATGGCATTACAATGTCATACATGCATTGCATTTCACATACTTAGTATATTCCGACATACTAACGTATATTTTGCCTACATGATCAAACTATATAGGGACATACACTCCTCCACCGGCTCATGGCTAGTATTACTCAGCGTTCAAGACTAGCTTTATTATTTATGGTGAACACTTAGTTCAGGATTCCTCCACTTTTCATTCTATCATGTATGTTAGTTTATTTTGAGATGAAGTATTTGAAACCTTCTTGAGGCATTTTGTTTCTATGTTTCACTATCATGGTTTTCTTTCTATTTGATGGAGACCGACTGCTATTAGTCCCATCCATCGAAGTAGTGTTTGTATGCTTATGGAAAAAATGAATGTTAATTATTCCCAATACTTTTTTAATGTTGCTTCATTAACAAAAGGGCCCATAGCCCTTTTCCCTTAGTTTTCAGCAAATTGTATTCAGTAAATGCCTATAAATGCTTAAGAAGATTAAGATGACTTGGGTGAGGTGTCTTAGGGTATCTCATTAGACATTTGATGACTAGGACCCTAGGTCAGGTCGTTACAAATTCACTCCCATTTCTACTCGTGAACAGGCAGACTATGGAGCTCACCACCAGGTCTCTAATGCTCAGCCTTCACTTATTGATATCTAAGACAACGGGACACACAATCAGCAATAACTCTCTTCTTACATTACACCAATAATGATGTCTCAAATCTCAATACATCTTCCCCATTCGTGGATAGATAAAATATATAGAGTCATGAGCCTCGTGTAGGTCTAACTTTAGCGAAGTCCCAACTCTTGGAACATATAACCTATAATCAACTCTGAGGATCCCATCTGAGTCTACGATGCCCTAGTCTTCTACATCCATCAAAGCTCGATCTCTGAGAGCTACCAAGGACTCATCCACATACTGTCTAGCACAAATTTAATCCAATAGTAAAGACTGAGTCCCAAGAAGGGCTAATATCTACCTGGAATCCAAAATGTCTAGTCTAACCATCCTTTTAGCTGAGGACTGAATGTCCAAAGGCAATGGTCACTCCTCCATAGGAAAATAAGCCAAGCTAACCATGCTAACTACCTTTTAGTTCAAGGAATACACCACTATGTTCACCCTTCCCGGATAATAAAGAATAGAAAGATCATAGTCACTTAAAAACTAAATCCACCACCTTTTCCTAGAATTCAAGTCCCTCTAACTCATAATACACTGCAAGTTGCGATGGTCAATATCTATCTCACAGTGCACTCCATATAAATAGTGTCTCCACATCATGAGCACCAATGCTACCGCTGCCAACTCTAAGTTGTGAGTTGGGTAGTTGCGCACATGAACTCTAAACTCACGGGATGCATAAGCAATAACTCAACCCCTCTGCATCAGAACACAACCCAAGCCAACATGGGAGGCATCACAATGGACTGTAAAACCTTTGCCCTCAATAGGAAGGGTAAAAATAGGAGTGGTAGTCAACAACTCCTTGAGCCTCAAAAACTAGACTCACACTCTTTGGACCATACAAAAGTAATACCATGGTGAGTTAGATAGGTCAATGGAACACCAATAGTGAAACCCCCCCCCCCCCCCCTCTCCAAATAAATCGCCTATAATACCTAACTAGTTTGATGAAACTCCTGATGTCAATAACAAATATAGGCCTAGCCTAGACACCAATAGCCTCAATCTTAGCTGGATCAACCATAACGCAATCTTTGGACACTACATGCTCTAGAAATGCCATGAACTCTAACAAAAACCCATACTTAGAAAACTTAGCATAAAACCGATGATCTCGTAATGTTTGAAGTACTATCCTGAGGTACTGGGCATATTGCTTTCGGCTCTTAGAATATACCAGGAAGTCAGTGATGAAAACTATAACAAAATAATCCAAGTATAGAATGAATATATGAGTCATTAAGTCCATAAAAGTAGTGAGGGAAATAGACGGCCCAAAAGACATAACTAGGAACTCACAATGACCATAATGAGTCTGAAAGGCCATCCTAAGAATGTATGCTGCTCTAACCCTCATTTGATGATAACCAGACCCTGAATCTATCTTAGAAAATACGACGACTCCCTGTAGTGAATCAAACAAGTTGTCAATATGAGGCAGGGGATAACGGTTAATAATCGTTACCTTATTTAGCTTTATATAATCAATACACATCTGAAGAGTCCCATCTCTCTTCTTCATGAACAGGATAAGGGACACCTAGAGAGAAAACTCAGATGTATAAAGCCCTAGTCTAGAAGAAACTAAAGTTGAATACTAAGGTCTCTAAGCTCCATAGAGCATATCAATAGAAAGAGTAGAAATGGGCTTAGTGCCTAGCTTAACCTCTATAGAAATATCAACATCTCTTTCTAGAGGCAACCTAGGCAAATCAGTAGGAAATGCATCTTAAAAGTCACAAAATATAGTAACTAAACTAATAGAAGGAGTCTCAGCTACCATATCACAAACAATGGCCAAATATGCTAAGCAACTAGTAGAAACCAATCTCCGAGCCCAAACATAAAAAATGATACCAACTAGTGTGTGGCTAATAGATCCCTGCCACACCACTAGAGGTATACCAGATATAGCCAAGATAATAGTCTTGTCATAACTATCCAACACAGTATGATGAGGAGCTAACCTATACATACCCAGGATAATATAAAAATCAAGTATATCTAATAATATCAAGTCTGGCCAAGTATCAAGTCCCTGAAGAGTAACCATACATGATCTGCATATATGATCCACTACTAAAAAATCTCCTATTTGAGTCAAAAAACGTAGTTGGGATAGAAGAGGCTTGGAATTCAATCCTAAATGTGAAGAAAAATAAATTGATGCATAGGAGTACTAGACCCAGGATCAAATAAATCTAAAGCCAACTGCTAGCATAAAGTGATAGTACCTGTAATGACATAATTTGAAGACTCAGCCTCTGACCTTACTATAGATGCACATAAGTAGCCTGGATGACCCCTACCTCTGGTTTTGCCTTTAATTCTACCTCTAGAGCCTTGTGGGTCAGCTTGAGAGCTCTTCTTCCCTTTTTGAGAACTCTACCAGCCACCTCTATCCCGATGTTACTCAGTTTTGGGCCAATAATGTTGTATCTACGACCTCGATCCTTGTCTTGATCCCTAACTATTGATGGCGGAGCTGATTGGCCTATTGATGAAGCTTGATATATTTCCTTAATTATAAGGCACTCTCTAAGACAATGGTCTAGTGCTCCACACTCAGAACATCTTAAGAGTCTCAATCACCACTACGTTAGTCACCATAGCCAACAGTACCTATCTCAGAAACTCTAGAACCTTAACTGACTGACCAAATTGGCCTTGCCTGTTCTGATGTCACTGTATCACTATCTCCCGGTCTCTATCTGGAGTAATAAAACAAATTTCTATAGCTAAAGGTATCCAGAGTCTAGAGACCACCCTCTGAGCCTTGTAATTATGCATGATGAGATGACTAGACTGGCCCGGCTGAAACCTCAACTAGGATTTATTGGAATGTCCCATAAATCTCAATCGTGACCACTATAGCTTCCCTCAAAGCAAATTCATTTGTCGTTGTCCACTTGAGCCTCATGACAAAACTGCTTAATAAATTCTGCATGATCATTAATATCAAGATAAGAGCACCCTAAAATAACCAAAGAATGGGTCTTAATCCTCAAAGAGTTTTAATCTCTGCACAAAACATCGGATCCTCTCCTCCTTTATAGGAAAGATAGTAGTACCATACCTAGAGATCCCCTGAAACCTCGCCTCATGCTCAACCACCATTATAGTGCCCTGCTTTAGCTTAGAGAACATATCACGAAGCCTATCTCTGAGACTCTTGGGGACATATTTACTAATGAATACCTCTGAGAATACTATCTAGGATATTGAGGGTGACTCGACTTTCTTTGTGTCTCTATAAGTATGACACTAATGTCTGGTAGAGCCATTTAGTTGGTATGCTTTGCAGGCAGCCCCTCTACACTTTAGCAACCTCAAAGACTGCAACCTCTCTCTGTAGCCTATCAAGAACTCATGGGCATCCTCCCCAATAGCCCATTAAAATCTCAATGGGGTGAACATAAGGAAATACCCCAGGACCCTCTGATTTTAGAAAGGTGTAGTACCCTCTGGCTGAGCAACAGAAGGTGCAGGAGCTAAATCCTCAACTAGGATGGGTGTTGGAGGCTACACAGGTTGCGCTTGTAGGGCTGGCATGGGAGCTAGAGCTAGTGACTGCCCTTGTTATGCACCCACAAGAGCTGCGAATGTTAGAGTCATAACAAATGCAGCTTTGGGTTGTGTAAGTGCTGGTCCCTCTGGTTGCGGAGCAGCAGAGGTTTCCTATCACCCATCCTTGGGGGATAGAGAAGGGTCTCTATTTGGAACTAGAAAAAGACCCCAACTCTACGCGGAGGTCGACCTTTATGAGCCATATCTGCAAAAGAATGAGTAAATGAGATTCTACAAAACTGACCACATACGCTGCATGAAACGACACAATCATAGAGCAACTTCCTAAGCAACATGCAGCTTCTTGAGGATTAGTTACGGATGTCTCAACACCTCTCCATGGAACTCTACTAGACGGTAGCTCTATAAAGGTGAGAGTTTTAAACCTACGGCTCTAATACCAACTATCATGACCCAAATTCATAGAGCTTGTTGGCGCTCATTAAAATTCATCTATAGGTAAGCCAAACTATAACCCAAAATGACTAGTAATTGACGTGAGGGTAGAAATAACAAACAAGGTGACCTACCCAACATACATAAACAATCCATAAGTATATAAGAACACAACAAAGGAATCACTTTCCTAGAACCTGGACGTCAATTGTACAGAGCTACTATAGACTGGATTCAACTTTCAACCCAAAAAGACATTTACAATTATATACAAGCTCAAAACTGAATACAAGTCCAGTCTCTTGCATCCAAAGATACGCCCACTAATATATAAGGAGATCAAAAGTATCCAAGGTCATTTGACACTCACCATAAGTCTCTTGGAGCAGCAAGAAAAATAATAAATCAATGATGTCAGTTCGTATTGGAGCCTACGTCATGAAACAGGTGCAGATTCTAGGGTGAGTACCAAAAATGAGGTACCAAGTAGCATGATAGGTTGATTGAGTAAAATTAGTAAATGAAAGAGAAATAAATCAGAATATAATTCTATAATAATTATCTACCAAAACCAAGTAATCTATGTGTACAAAGTGTAACTCAAACATACTAGAACCAGATAATGCATATCTATACTAATGGATGCAACAAAAATTTGGGCAACAATAGAGTGATATACATAGGTGTAAAGCCCTACCAACTAAGCTTGTATGCCAAACAGTCCTCTGAGACCCCGTGTTTCTCGTCTTCCATTATATAAACAGTGTGGCATTATATAAGGCATATGTGATATTTGATGGACCCTAAGGATAATAAGGCGGCCAATAAGTGGTAATATCAAAGACCTAAAGTTTTAAGCCAAAGGAATACCCTAAATGCATATTTGGGATTAATGAAAAGACATGAGTGGCACCTCACCCTTTTCGGAAGGTTTAAATTAGGTTTCACTTTTCGGATGGAATCAAAAGTTTATAATTTGCTAATAATGGATTTTCAAACCTTATTTTAATAGAACAAAGGTCATACATTAAGTTTCAGAATCAAGAAAGTTGCAAGAAAAAGGTGGCCAAAGTTACCGTAAGTTTTTTTAAGAAATCCTTCTTAAAATTGGGTCAAATGTAACAGGCTATATCTCCCAAAATATAAGAATTTAGGAAGTACATAACCTGTCAAATTGAAAATCTATGAGTCTAGTTTCCAACTCATAAAACCGCACATCAAACCGACCTCCAAATAAGAAGTTATGATAGTTTTACTGGGACTGCCCGAGCAAGAAACTGCATCATGGGCCGGGTCGGGTCAAGCCCAACTACAAGTCGGCTATTTTGACATTTTAAAGCTCAAAAATGAACCAATTTCGTCCCAAAATAGTAAGAAACTGAAGAGAAAGCTCTCAAAAATTCTTTAAGTTATTTAGGTAACTTTTTCGCCTTTTTACTGTTAAAGTTCGTCCATATGCTTTGCAATTGTTTCCCCTCGTATTAGCTGTGTTTGGAGCTATTTTTGGGCTGTAAAAAAGTGGTATTCTTGCTGGTATTGTTGGTTTGCAGCTGGCGTGTTCAGGTAATAATTTTGGAGCTCTTTCACAGTCATTTATACGATGTTTTACGAATACTTTCTTGCGTAAATGCTCCTTATCGAATCTGGTCATTAATTCTACATTTTTTACTATTTATAGGTGTCTTTAAGCTACGTATATATAGTCGTTGTGAAGCTTAGGACATAAGGAACAAATTTCTTGAAGAAAATTTTGGCAATTGGACATTCATTGGAGAGGTATGTTAAGGCTAAGCTCCGTCCCTCCTTTTAGCACGAAATCCGGGAAGTTTCCCAAAACCTCAAATGTGATATCTTACTATTTTGTTTCTAGAAAGACCTTCTATGAAAGTCATTGGGATTGCAGCTGAGTTATATTCACAATGGTATAAGGTTGAAATTCCATTCGTTCTCTCAAACTGGACATTCAATATCTGTATGTCATTTTGTCAGTTTTCTCGACTACCAATTCATATGTCCTAGGTGTTTCTCTTCTTGGTGTAGTGCCATTAAAATAAATGTAGAATGCAAAGGGAATGTAGTATTTATAATCAGTCCTTCTTCCATACAAAAATATAATTGAAGCATTTAACAAGTAATGCGATTGTTTCGAATATTCTCCAGTGAAATGCTCTTGTTTAAACTACAAAGGCACTTGATCCTGTTTAAATACTTTCGTTTACTAATTTACATGGGACCAAGTATAAGCATTATGTAAAGAACCTTTATGAACATTTTCAAAGTTAAGGCTTCACTTTAAATGTTGGGTTAAGTTCCCAAACTTGTTAAAAAGACATGTATGATCCCACGAGTCATGTGTATATGCTATGACAACGATTATGATGTTATGAGAATAAGTGTACCATTGAGCCAAGATTTGCTAAATGACAATGATTATGATGCTATGAGAATAAGTGTTCTAATGAGCCAAGATTGGCTAAGTTCTTCCTATGGCTTACTATGTACATTCAACATTCATACCATACATTGCACGTTATGCATGGACTCCGAGCTATAATCGGAGGTATAGGGCCTATTTTCCTAAATGATTATATATATATATATATACATACATACATATATATATATATATATATATATATATGTATGTATGTATATGGTACAGATGGCCACAGGTTGGCAGATATGATGCCGGCTAGCTACCAGAAAGGACCACCATTGCTAGCATTTGGTTGGGTATGTCATGCATTTGCATCTATATATATGTATTCACGACATGCGATACTCGATCATACCATGCATATTTGATCACTAGAAGGTTGCTTATTGGTCATTAAAGCTACTTGACTTTTTGTTATAAGTGATATTTCTATTAACCTTTTTACTATGGTTATCTATGATTTTACTTCCTGCCTTACATACTAGTACATGTTTATTCGTATTGTCGTCCCTTTGCCCGGGGACGCTGCATTGTATTTAGTGCATTAAGGTTCAGGTAGGGTTCTGACTTACCCCTCCACTAGGATCCCTGTTCAGCTGTGAGTTGGTAAGCTCCACCTCTTCCTAGAGCTTTCATAGGATGCTTACTTTTTGTTGTACAGTTGGCTATAGTCAGGGCCCTATCCTGACAGTGTTAGTGATTCTCTTAGAGGCTATTGTGGACATCTTATTGTGGGTTGGTTCTTTTGTCCCTTTCAGTCTCCAGTCATCAGATTGGCATGTATATATAGTGTGTACCTGTACCTCTATTGTTGTAGCCTTGTCGACTAACTAGTACTCTATTATTTTGGTTTACATATTTTGATGTACATGATTTACTGTTGACCAGGTCATGTCCTAAAATGTACAGGCTTAGTCTTTCAGACGTCATGTTGCTCGATTTTCTTTTGGTCTCTAGTTTACTTAACTAGCATGTTTAGTGGCTTACCCGGCCAATAACGTTATCGGGTGCTATTCGCACCTCCCCTCTCTTTGGGGCGTGACAAGTCCCTCAAAAGAAAAGAAGGTACACCCACACACAAAAATGGTAGAAGGTAGGTATAATGATAATAAGTCCAACAATGTTGCATAACCAGAAGATGTACAATTGGACAATGGATAGATGACCTCAGTACTAGTGTCATAACCTGATCTGGATGGGAACCTCGAGACTCTAACCCTCAACAAATAAGGACTTTACCTCTAATCGCATAGGGACTTTAACCTTGATCACATGGGGACTTTAACCCTGAGCACATAACATGTAACTGGCTTTGAACAGTGCAAGCCGGAAGAATTACCAGCCTAAACTAAGTTGAGGCCCAAAAATCAACAAATAACCAGAATCATAGCAAAATAACAATATACTGCTCATAACTGGTCTCAAAGAGTTAAACTTAACCAATACAACCTTAACAGACCAAAATTCGGCAATTACAACATCTAACAGGTCAACCACAACAATATGACACTTAATAAATCAAATTCTAGCAATTATAGGCCTCAACAGATCAACTACTACAAATAAGGCCTCTAATCATAATTATAGAAGGTAATGAATAAAGTAGTCACGGGTTTGCGCAGCATGCCAACAATAGTTCTATCAATCCCAGCTAATTAGAAGTACAAAAACCAATCAATATGTAGTAGAAAATAAGTATATCAGTTCCAAAGGAATCCTCAACAGGTCAAATAATCACCCTACCAATCCAGACAATAAAAAATTCAACAAGAAATAATAGTCTAGTCACACGGGCCTGAACATGCCACAAATACCCTGGCTATCCCTGACAATATTTACATATTCAAACTTAGTGTAACAAGAAAAGAAGATCTATCTACCTAAAGTCAATCATGTGCATTCCTATCTGATCTACAGGGGTCGTATGCCTTTTAGCGATCTCAAAATACTATTAAACAGTCAAAAGTGGAATCACAACATCAATACAGTCATTTTGCATTAAAACCATGGAAAATAGACTTGGGTTAGTTTTTGAGGTGAAAAGAGGGCTGACGGTGAAATTAAGAAATAAAGACCATATAATACTTTCCATACATTCTTGAGCCTGTACCGCAAATTCAAAATCAATCCGAGGTGCAAAATGATATAAAATAGCCCAAAAATAGAAAATATTTCTTTTGGATAAAAACTATATATGAAAGCCAGTTTGACCTTAATTTTCTCTCAAACAAAGCAATTCTAGAAAAATTCATTAATACCACTGCGTACGCCTTAAAAACTATTCATTTTTTACCAAAGTTTCATTAAAAACCAATTCAAAATGACTGAGTGATTACATTTCAAATTTTTTAGAAAATACAAACATAACAACTGCAAAAGTAGCATTTTCACACAAAACTAAGCTCTATCGGTCGATTTGAACATTACAACAGCATGCGTCTCACAGATACACATAGAATTGTTCCAATTTCATTATAATCTGACTCAAAACGGATAAGAAATCACATTCCCAATTTTCCAAAAACTCAAATCTAAAACACAACAGAAAACGGCATATTTTAGCTCAAATGATGCACCAAAATCAATTTTTGACACTTCTAAGATGTTCCTCAAAGTTAGCCTTTTTAATTGTTAAAATCAGATCAATACGGGTGATTTTTCCTTGTTCAAAGTTGTCCAAGTGTTTTTAAAATATCTTACTTTCTGGAAATTTTCCAAAATTTCAAAGTCTTTTTTCCCTTTTTTATTATTTCTACTTGTTTGCCATGTGGAGGCCTGTCGCCAGCACCATTAATTTTTCAGCAACTGCTTAAACTTAGTTTCGATGCTCTGGCCTTATATGGAGTTAAATAAATATAAATCATATACTTAATTTTATTAGAAACACCTTTCCGGACTCAATGGTGTTGTTAAACATCCCACCGGAGGTCATTTCGATCCAATGTGGGTCCCATATCCGTATTTGAATCTATCGAGAGGGCCAAAACGCATCCAAAAGCCTTAAAATCAAACGAAAGGTTGTTCCAAACCATTTATTACATTCTACAGCTACCCATAATGTCAGAATTTTCATTTGAGCACGTTCACCAAAAATGTTGACCAAAGTCAACTATTGGCCTATTTTGGAGGTTAAATTGCAAATCTCGGTATAACTAACCAAACCTGTTTTCTAGCCTAATTTGGCCATTTTGGACCTAATAGAAATGTCTGAATTCTATTTTGAGGTCACTTACTCTGGCTTTACTACTAAACTCATTTTTAACTTTAAACTGACCTATATCATGAAAAACTACACAAAATCCAAATGAATAATTAGAAAATTGAGCTATTAGTGCCAGCAAGTCATAAATGACGTTGGATCGCTATGAGAATGCTCTAACTGATGAAAACAAACAGAAACACAAAAATGACCTAGAGGGTCATTATAGACCCCTACTTGTATTTTTCTTTATTTTTTTGGTGGAGTGCAATTAGTGTCCCATCAACATTATTTCCCTCAACTCTAGCCGGTCTCCATTACATGAGATTCTAGGGTGAGTTATCCTCCTAGTTTGTGATGGATTCTGTCATTCATGAAGTAATGACCTTAATTTCAGACACAAACAATTTTATTTATCTATTTTGGTTTTTGATAATCTTAGACTATATATTTTGAGATTAGATGTCCTCAATGTGATGATTTTTCAATTATGGAGAACGTTATGTAAAAAACTTAGTGGTTTTGTTGTTTCCTTTCTTACAAGTGTAAGATTCCGATTATTATCGTATTTTATAAGTTCAATAGTTGTATATGTTAGAATTTGTATTGTTGGTTCATTCAACTAGGAGGGTAAGTGTGGGTGTCACTCATAATTAATTTTGGGTTGTGAACATCATTTTCTTTTCTATACACATCCCATATAATCAAAGTCTCATCTTTTAAATTATAGACGTATTCAATTTATTAAACTCATTTAACTAAAATATAATTATTTTAAAAAAAAATATATTAGTGTATTAAGAAGCAATTTTCATACTTAAGAATTACTTATTATACTTGAACTTCATTGTTGTTCTAACTATGAAGAATTGCTTTTTAACACTTACTATAATTCCATCAAGTTTGATTATAAATGTAATAACCCACCTATGAGGAGTAGCAAAAATTAAAGAAAATCAGATTTGAAAAATTTTGACTATCAGCTTCTACGAATGGTTTTACAAGTCGTAAGTCAAAGTACAGCCTGCATGTTTGCTCGTGGAACCTTGGCAGACTTGGTGAAATTTAGGATCTTTCAGGAATTTAATGTATGACTCATCAAATGTCCCGTAAAATATTTTAAACGAGTCGTAGATTTTGTCGTGGAATGTAAATCAGAGAAAGATCTCTGAAAGTCTAAAGGGTTATTGGAGAAACCCCTATCAACGGCCCATAGAATGGTCCACGACCCATAAACAGGATCTTGTGGTCCTGTCTAGTGATTTCAATCGGGGAATTTCCAACAATTCCAATTCACTTAACAGCCTCATCTATCACCTCCATGACCCCTCATGCAATTCATGGTCTCGATCTCATCAAGTCAAGCGCAAATGATTTCAAAAACATAAGTTCTAGCATGAGTTCGTATACATGTCGGCCTTATATAATCATATCTCTTAGCATATAATGAATTAGATATTGAGTGACCTATCAGTTGAATTTTCTTCGAATTATCTTTTCAATGCAACTGGTTTCATCTTATTTGGAGTTCGGACCAAAACATTATGCCTATTTTAATGGTGCACTACCAAGCTGTCAGTTTATATGATCCTCCTTACAGGCCGTGGATTGACTTATGGCCTGTAATCAGGCTTTCATGAAAACTGTTTGGCCAGTTTTAGAAGGGGTATTTTTGTCCTTTTCTCACACCCTAAGACCAATGCAACGTCGTTTTGGCCCTTATTATGCCCCTTATCAGCATATACAACCCTAAGTTACCTCATTCCTCTTCATTCCAAAAACAAGCTAAGTCTCAAAATTCTCTCAATCTCTCTCAAGGCATTCAACTGTGAGGGAAAGCTAGGGTTTCAGATTTTCCTTCTTCAAATCAGATTTCCTCTACTAAAACCACACTAAGGTATCTAGGTTTGATTGTGGAAATCTTTCTTCCCACAAGTCCAACCATTGTTCTTCTCCACCTACTTGATATTTATGGATCTTTGGGTATTTTATGAACTCTTGCATATGATGATACTATTATGCATTCTATGATGGTTTATTTTTGTGTATTATCATGAAGTGAAATATCACGTGAAATTTATAAATTTATATGAGTATTGAAGAAGTCTTACCTAGGTTTTACTTGAGAGGATATGTTTGATGTTCCCATGTCTATGTTTTGGAAGACGGTGTATATGATTATAAATGTTTGATTAAAAATTATTCAAACTAATTATTTTTACTATATGTCTTGAAATATGATATCTAAAGAATGAGAGTTTTACTACAATGATGGTGGGTTGATTTGAATGACTTTGAAATTTTTACTACTCTCTTGTCTTATACTCTTGAATTGCATTATTTTAAGCATATGTACTTATACCCACCATATTTGACTAAATTTACATAACAAAGATTCTTATGTTGATGAAATATTATTGCATATTACTGCATGAATTACAAGACAATCATGTTATGATAAATTATGGGCTCCCAAGCATATATTAAACTCATGAAAAGCTCCTTTGATTTGTAGGCAAAATGTTGAGCCCTTATACTATTTTCCCCTCTTATGAGTGAATAATGTCTACATGAAGGGTTAAGCATAATAACTATTTTACCCTCATATACAAACTAAAGCTCACTAGAAGGGGTTAAGCATATTACAGTCTCTACCCTCATGTGTAATGCAATGTCTACTAGAAGGGGTCAAGTCTATGAAATGTTACCCTCTAGTATAAGGTATATGCTCACTTCTAGGGATCAAGAACTTAAATGAGCTACTCATACCATGTTATCATATTTTTAAAAGTAATTTATTTTATGATTAAATTTATGATTATTTCAAGTATTACGTGGGACTAGTCTTAGCACCGAAAGGGGCTTAAGGTGGGGGCTCGACCCAAGAGGTCCTTATATAAAGTCTTAGTTTCTTAACTATGTGCTACCATAAGTTTATATTATTTTTCCTTAATGGACTTTTACTAGTGAATACAATCAGGACAAGTTACCCATTATGTGATGTCAAGTTTGGTTTACATTAGCATGTAGATCACTCCTTTATTCTGTGTGGAGTGAAAATCGGGATTCCAAATAGTAGCTCGCTTAGTCCTACATGTTGGTTAAGGTCTCCTCACACATATGTATAATATATCATGCAATTTTGGCTATCTCCATGCATGTTTTAACTTAAACATTGATCCTACATGTCATATTGACCTTATGTTTGTTGATCATGATGACGCATCTTGATTATTATGGCTTATGTCCTTTTTTGAATTGCACCGTGCATACTTAGTATATTCCAAGTATTAACGCATATTCTTTTCCTACATGATCTAACCATGTAGGGACCAGAGCTCCTATTCATCCTTCTCCTCGTGGATAGACGGTTTGTTCGAAGATTTCTATTTTTGAGTCCTCCATTTCGAGGACAACATCCACTCTCCTTTCATTCTTTGTTAAGACTTATTTATATATGGATAGTTATCATTGAGGGTGAGCCCGGGAGATGTCTGGGCCCCTCTTCCGTTCATGTTAGAGGTGTTTCTAAATATATGGCTATGCATGTTATGGTCTTGACTCCTACTATGTTTATGTGATTACAAAAGGTTTCCCTTAGTCTTTATCCTCTTCTACTTGTTGATGTTTGTTGATTATGTGATAGAAGTCCCAAGTACCTTATTGCCCTAATAAGGTGAGTCATATTTACCCACCCCTTAGACCTTATTTTTTATGTGATTTATGCAAATCCTCTTCTCTATAACATCCTCATAGCGTGAGTCCAAAGTCATTTGTACTTGCTTGTTGTTCAATTGTACTTCCACAAGCGATGTGCAAATGATATGCTAAAAAGGCATGTTTGAATTGCTCTTGGATTTTCCATTCGTCGTGTCACGTCTAGGCCCTAGGTTTGGATCGTGACAATAAACATATTCTGAAAATATTGTAATTTTAAAATATTTAATTGAAGTTCAATCTGAATCATAATATACAATTCACTTCATGAACGTTGATTTACATTATTTAATCATATTATTGTGTAATGAATCAATAATATGAAAGGTCAATTAGCCATTAAAAAAATAGTAACGTGCTTTCAAATCAATACTTATAAAATACTTTTACAAAAATAAAATAAAAAAGGAATAATATTTGTATTAGAAAACAAATTTTTACCTTTACTAATAAGCATAATAATCTTGTTTAATGTGTGTTTTATTAAAGTAATAAAATAGATAATTTAACTAATTGTTATTTGTATATCGTGAATTTTTTATGAGATAAGGATATATATATATATATATATATATATATATATATATATATATATATATATATATATATATAAAAGTTATAAGTGTTTAATTACATTATAAGACAAAATATACTATAATAGTCATAAAAGAAGAAAAATATAGAATTAAATTAAATCTAAAAGTTAAATAATAAATTTCTCCTTTTTTAAAACTTTTTTCTATGGCAACCATATAGATTTGCTCGAATATTTCTATGAAAAATAACTTGCTTAAAATTTTCATATAATTCACTTAGTGATTTGAAAATTCTAAGGTAACAATTACCTATAAAAAAATTCATTAAATTTCGTTTGGTAGAATGTACTAAGCCTCCAAGTCATTTCTGTGTAAATGCAGTCATTTCTGTGTAAATGCATTACTTTTATCTTTTACAGCATTTCTAAAGCGATTCCAAGTAATTTATGACTTGCTGGTATTGACAATCCAATCTTTTGGTTGTTCGTTTGGATTCTGTCCAAGTTTTATGTTTTGGAGTTTTTGAGATTGGAAAAGTCAATTTCAGTTAAAACTCCAGGCAAACGGCCTCAGAATGAAAAATCTAACATTTCCATTAGCTTTCAAAGGCTATCATAGGCTAGTGATGTGGTCAGCTTGGGTCTAAGACTTTCAGTATAGCTTGTGCTACAAGGCATTTTAGCCTTTAAATTTTGGCCTAAGTTTGACTTTAATCAACAATCTTGAAAATCATGCAATAATGAGAATTTTATCGATGTATTAGCTTCAAAATATCGAGTTTGATCTAGAATTACCTTTTGTGCGGTTCTCAAAATTCTAGATTAATCCCTAGGCCCTTGGTCGATTTTGGCAAAAAATGACATGTTGGAGTAGGACCTACGTTTTTACCAGAAAGACTTTCATTGGACATTTTGACTACACTATTGAGTCAAAATGCAAATTTTGATAGGAAAGCATAGCGTGTTTGCGTGCACGAAATTCCAAATGTATCCCAAGCACGTCATTGAGACTTTTGAGACTTGATGATTTAGATGATGCACTAGCAACTGATGTTGGTGCTATTTTTAACGCAGTCACGTGGTTACCTCAGCGATCACGGAGTGCATTGTTCTTGATAATCAAAGTTGTGAGGCATCTTACAGTGATCACAATGAGAAATCGACATGATTGACCAATTTCTATCTCTATGTAATGACTTTGACCCATCCAATTGTGCTGACTAGTTGACTTGGGTTCTACAACCACAACATTGATTCCTGCACTCGCGATGAGTAAGGTCTTTCGGTCTTTTTATTTAATACCAAATGTTATAAGCTCTGACAATCATATTTCAAAAGTCAATATCTCTTCCATCTTAGTGCCATTTTTGTTGATTTAAAGTCCTATGGGTTAAAAATTTATCAATCTATGTAGAAAGTGTTTTAGGAGTGTTGTAAATTATTTTTTTGAGGTAATTTATTGTTTAATTAGGCTGTTGGCCCTTCCTTCTAACCTGAAATGTTGATTTTATTTCATGTTTGGTTTTGGGTTGTTTGAAGCCCCATTTTATGTTATATTTTGAGACCTAAGTCAAAGAGCTATTTTAGATCATTTTATTGAAGCAATTCAAGGTTTTCTGGTGGAGGTTCCACATTTTCATTCTGTACTCCAATTTTGGTCCGTCTGCATTTGTAATTTTGTTGTAAGTTGAAAAGTTGGATCAAGAAAAATCTTGCAGAAATTTGATCACTACCAGGTTCCACAGGCCTAGCTATTGCCCGTAAAGTGAACTATAGGCCATAGAAGGGCTATCATAGATGGGTAGTAGACTTGGAATTTTTTAAAAAAGATGGTGAAACCACGAGGGCTCTTTACGAGCCGTAGACCAAGTTCGTAGATAGGGTCAGTGGATTGGGAAAATGTCGGGTCTCCCAAGTTGAATTACTATAAAAGAAAAAGATCAACTTGTACATGAAACTACATGTCATACGGTTTTGTGGATGGGGTCCTAAAGAATGAAAATTTGACCAAGTATAGAGGTCATGTATTAGGGCCATTCTATGACTCGTACAAGTAATTATAAGTCATAGTTTTGACCTTACAAATTAGAAAGGGGAATATGGAAATTTGGCTAAGTGTAGGGCGACTTTACAAGGGACATCTACGAGCCATAAAATATACGATGAGCCCATAGAGTTTGTTTATGGTTCAAATTCAGAAGGGGTAATTTTAGCTTAGGGTCTACGAGAGGCAATCACAACTCCTAAAATGAATTTTGGGTCATAAACATAGGTTTTGTGGTTGAGGACCTAGAGTAAAGAAAGTTAACCCTGACATATATGAATGGATCTACAACCCATAAATGGATCTATGGACCATAGATGGGTCTTATAGACCAAAACTGAAAAAAAAAATTATTTGGATATTTTTATTATTTCGTCCTACTCCACGTCATAAACTATGTCATTTTGATCTGATAGTTATGCATAACTATCCCAACCCATTCCCTATTTACCTCACTCTCATTCTAGCCATCGAACATTTAAATTCTCTCAAGCCTCTCATCCCCCAAGATCCATCGAAAGGTTCCAATAGAGGGTCTCAAGATCCTCGATTAAGATCTCCAGATTCTCTTAGATTTCTAACTAAGCTATGTGCTATTCATTCATGGAGTCCTTTCACTCATGGAGCTCAAATAATTCTCCTTCTTTCATCAAAATTCAATAATGTATTTCATGTTTTTTAATGATTTTGTTTTCAATTGTATAAATTATGGTTTCTATTCTGCTTATTTTCTAAGTTATACATGAATTCTTGTAAATTACATAAATTACATGATTTATGAGTAAACAATTCCATGTGTTACTTAGGGTTCAAGAAATTTCTTATGGGTTCTCTCAATTTTGATTTAGTTGTTTGAAATTCACATGATTATGCATCTTTTACCTAAATTTCATGATTTTAAGCTTATGAACAATGAATCCATGCATTTACACTAATTTCTTCCTTAAGTCATGATTACGCAAATTCAAGTGTTTGAGTAAGTTTATGACTATTGGTGACTTAAGGCCTTCAAGGTAACTTAAGATCTTGAAGGTGACTTAAGACCCTATTATACTCATTTTGAATTTTAATTTATAAGAATGAAAGGCTTTTACTCGTGTTACTTAATTTACATGAAATTAGCTATTCCTTACAAGATATTTGTGACTTGGATTAGTTGACTTTAATTGGCTTTCTTATATGACAAATTTATGAAACTATAAATTATGAATTATATAAAGGTTATATAATACCCTATAAGTTGGAAAGCCAGATTATGACAGGGAATTACAAATCTAGTTTCTGGTGCCAAGGACTATGAGCCCAATCTAGGGCTCATAGATGCTTTTTCAGTTGTCGACAGTGTATTGTAAATGAACCTAATACTTGAAAAATTATTTGAGTTATGTTGGAAATACAAATCCATTATATGTGTTGTGAAATCACCTATGACATGTAGAAGGAAGTTGTGGATAGGGTTTAAACATGGATAAATTGAGGAGTTTCTAAACCTAGTATATAATTAAACAGGATGAGCTATAGTTTGATGCACTATTTGTACATGGTCCTCGTAGTAGGGATGGTAAGAAGGTGAAATTTTACTAATTGAGGCGATGTACGAGGGATATCTATGATACATAAAAGAAATTACGGGTCGTAGATGGTGATCATGGTTTTGTCCCTTAGATTGAGGGCTTCCAAACTTTTAAAAGTAGACCGGATGAAGCCTATCTATGGGTTGTAAAACAAATGATGGTCCATAGATAGGGGTCTCGTACATGAACTTTAGAAACTGAGAAAAAATCAACTTTGGCTTCCATAAAGCCTTTTCGCAACTCGTGATTGGGTCTATGGCCCGTAGACTCAGCATCTGGTTTCACCAACTTTCTACACCATAGAAAACTCACCAAAATACTCCTAGAATAAATATTGTTCACACAATGTATCATCCCTAATTTTTTATTTTGCAAATTCGAGGATAAATTATCGTTTAGGGCAAAAAATATGTGGAAAAGTTGTCTCAATGAATTATTAGGCCAAGTAGATCAAAGATGATTTTTTGGGACGAAATTGCTTAACCAGAAGAGTAGGCAAAATTGTTGACCTGCCTCAAGATGGTTCATTCTATACTTTTATTCATAAAATGCACCCCCATAAGTGAGAATTTATATTATTATACATAAAATCCACTCCTTGAGTGTGATTTATGTGTTAATTCATAAAACACATTTGGCAAATGCATTCAATGTGTTATGAAAGAAAATGAAATGAAATGTAATGTAATAAGTCTGCGAGGTGGACTTTCTCTACCTCTATTTTTTTGTGCCACTTTTAATAAGGTGGTATTTCGATATTTTTCCACCCCTTCTATACTTAACTCACAACTGCTATGGGTTATTTTCGACCTTAAATTGTTTCTAAATGCATTCCTATGTCTTTTACTCTATTTTAAAAAAACAACCAGGGATAAGGAGAGGAGAAGAGGCTAGAGTTTAAGGATTTCAAGTGAACTTCTTGCGAACCGATTGTCCAATCTGCTTTACATGTATATAAGGATAAATTAAAGCATGGATCTTATTCTTTCATGTTCTCCATGATTGTGATAGGAAGAATAGTGATAGAATTGAAGTCCCCATTATTTTGTTTTCTTGAAAACATCATTAATATTTAACCTATTTTACTTATATTGTATAACTGATGATTTATATAAACTCGTTTCTTGAATAAACGATTTACACCTTTGATTTTATAAACCCTAAATATATTTTTAACTAAGATTTATTGACTATGCTAAGACTGAGTCTAGAGACTTCAACTCCAAAATCTTAATTGTGATTGAGGTGTGAATATGATGACAACCCATGAATTTTATGGTTAAATGTATTTTCATAATTGAACTCAATTGATTGGTCTTGACTAAAGTGTCATCACAAAATGATTATATAAACCAATCATGAAAGATGTGATGGAGATGGATTGGATGGTTAATAGGTTGAAAGGCTTGAATGTGAAAAAATGATGAACTGATAAGAGTTCATATGATTATTTCCTGAGCATCGAGTCTTATGCCATGACTTTTCCTTTCAGGTCATGATGGCTCCTATAAGATAACACTTAAAGGCAAGCCAACCCAAACCCATGGCACCTGTACTAATAACTAAGTACAACAATCGCTGACAATGTACAAAATAACCCAACAACAACCTACTCCAGAACCTAAAAGTCACTTGTACAGAGCTACTATTTACAAAAAATAAGAATATATATCTATACATACTCACCTGTACAGAGCTACTATTTACACAAAATAAGAATATATATCTATACATACAACGTTGATAGCATTCTATACATATAATCAAAACTATATACACAAGGTCAGTGTCTAAATACAAAAGATAGCCTAACGAATAAAAGGAGACTATAGAATATCCTGAAAGTTGTTGGTGCCCATCAAAATTTTCCTTCTGTTCATTGAGCCGTCTTTTATATTATGACATTTTCCTTGTATATATAGTTTCGATTATATGTATAAGCTACTCTCCTAGGTGTATATATACACGTTCCTTCCTATTTTGAGTATATAATAGCTATGTATAGGTGACTTCCATGTCCTGGGGTAGGTTGTTGGTGGTTGATATGTATGTTGTTAGCTATCATTGTGCTTAGCTATTAGGATAGCTTTTGTGGGTTTAGGTTGGCTTGCTTGTACGTGGGATCTACAGACACCATCATGACCTGAAAGGTTGGGTTATGACAAGTCCGTATCCAAGCCTTAGTTTCACTGGTCTCATTAATACGAGCTACTATCTAGTAGACTCATGTGGATGGGTGCAAAGATATATGCAACCTATCTTTAGGTGGCTATGGGATGCTTAGGAAACTCCCCTTATTATTCATGTTCGTGCAGTCTTATTTCATGACTTTTGGAATATGATAGCATCATCCTTTTCTCAGATATGCCATGTAAGAGTCAAACTCTAGGCAGAGATAGGGGTATACCATTAGTCTCCGATAGGGAGCAACCCTTGATGAGTCCATATCTTGGACTCATTTTGGGCTTAGAATGTGAAGAATTGTAGTCTTTAGTGTGCTAGTATCTTCCAATTACTAACTAATATTCATGTGTTAAGTCAAGAATAGAGCTAAAAGTGCACAAGTGGCTAATAATAAAAAAATCATGGAAAGGAGGCAAAGTATCAAAAAGGCGGACAAAGGCGACTTTGTTGACATAACAGACGAACAATTGAAGACCTAGTGAGACCTCCTAATATTTCAGCAACCAAGTCCCAAGCCCTGCCAAAAAACCAATAAGAATCAAAGTCGTCAAACATATTAGGTTTATCGTCGAATGGCCAAAACGACTGCCTAATGTTGCAATACTCAGGACCCCAAGCTCATGAATGAATGGCGGCGTAGAAGGAACTTTGTCGAGTCAACAACATGATCAGTGGAGTAAAGAACCATCTCCCAATCTCGTAGAGATCTATGTCTTCGGAGAAATGTAGAGGGAAGTGGTCAAGTTCATATTCGGTGCATCACCAAAGGGCTCGACAATGGCCGACCATGACTACCGAATGGCTACTTGGCACAAAAACTATAACTTATCTCACATGAACTATTTAAGCAATTTTGAAAGGATATTGTACATATTACTCATATCAGGTTTTACTTATATATATATATATATATGTATGTATATATATATATATATATATATATATATATATATATATATATATATACATACATATATATATATATATATATATATACATACATATATGGAGAAAGTGATAGTAAAGCACATAGAACATATTTGCTCAATTGTACAAGGGTTAGAGGGTTTCAAGCTTGTGGAGGCACAAAATGTGGAGATTTGCTGGTTTAAATAAACTTTTCACTTACTAAACTTGTTACCCACGTACTCAGCTACTGAAATTGGTATTGAATCGTTACTTTCGAGGAAGAGTGGCTAAAACCCCCATGTTGGGGGTATGCAAATTATATGTGTTTTTGATTTCTATGTTGGGTCTATGTTATTTTTACTTCATCATTGTTAATATTAGTGTATTTATATCCATTACTAAGTTTCATCTATAATCCTAAGGTTGCAAACTTAGGGTTTACTTCATATATCTAATTATTGCTTTAATCTAATTAGTTAGAGTATGGAATGGATGTATTAGCTGGAAACCTTTTTGGGGTTCCAGTTGAATGCCACAACTATGGATTTAATGACTAAGTAATTAGGTGGTTTGTTGTAATTTTTCAGCCCAGGCGTGTCCTTGAGCCATTCATGCAAGAGGTCGTAATTGATTTATGTGAAGCACCATCACTGTCATAATTGAAGTGTGAACTACCAGCATGCTAGTTTATTCACTCATCTTTAACTCGATTAGTTAAATATTCAGACTCAGCTTAGTAGATCCACTCCCATTTTTGCACATCCCCAATATCTTTCTTAATATGTTTTTAGTTTGCTAAAATAAAAATTGCAATAGCTGAATCTTTAATTTATATATTGTAACCCCCTAATTTGAACCTACAATTACCTAACTCAATGAAATACTTCGCCTCTTGAACCACCATTCCATGAGGGATGTGATCCAAAATATTTTGTTGGGTTAATATGCTGATAATGGTCGTCCTTACTTCAATTTGACTAGTAGGTTTGAACATCAGCAAAAATCGCACCATTGTCGTAGAATGGTGCTAGTTCTTGATCGAAGTTTTAGTTAAATTTAGTTCCTGTAGTTAGAATTGTTTTATTAATTTTTGTGAACTTTTTGCTATTGTGAAAATGGGTGTTAATATGGAGGTTGAAGGAAGTGTCCATGGCGATAACGTTGGAGTGGTGAATGACTTTAAAGATGTCAACTGGGATCAAGTAGGGAGTATGGGAGTAATCTGATTCCCCCATTGGCTAGAAATGATGTGTCACGTCACAAGCACCATCTTACAACTCCTTTAGCTGAACGGGTTATTCGGATGGATAGCCTATGAGGATCCCTATGAGCATCTTCAAAAAAATTTTGATATCTATTTGCCCATCAATTTTCGGGGAGTCACCCAAGAAGCCATCAGGTTGAGGCTTTTCTCATTCTCTATCACTAGAGAAGCTGTGAGGTGGCTAGCTGCTCCCTCAGGATTCAATCTTTTCTTAGGAGGCACTTCAAAATGAGTTCCTTGAAAGATTTTTCCCTCCCCTGAAGATGACCATGCTATAATAGAGCATTGAAAATTTTAAAAGAATTGATGGTGAGTCATTGCATGAGACACGATCATGGTTTTAAAACCTTTTGTTTCAATGCACGAACCATGAAATTCCTAACCATTTATTGTTGCAACCTTTCTATGTGAGCCTAAATGTTATCAACAAAAGTGTGGCTAACTATGGACTTATCAAGCAAACAACTGTTGCTACCTCGGAATTGCTAGATTAGATAACCGAAATAAATAGAGCATGGTATACCCAAGATGATTGTACTTCTTCTTAAAAAGGGATACCATCTTTAGAGCAACTAGCAACAAAGCAGGAGCTTAATGAGAACATGGAAAAAATTATGGTGCAGCTGAATCTTATGATATAACATGTAACAAAGGGCGATAGAAAATAAATGAATGTCGCGGATATAGCTGGAAATGTGTCATATGAGTATGGTCCTATTGATAGGAATCAAGTCACCTAGGAATCAAGGTTGGGTTCTCGATCGGCTTTTCAAAAGTCACCTAGGAATCAAGGTTGGAACATTAAGGGCTGTAGACATGGAAATTGGGTGAATCAATCTGGAGGTTTGCAGAAAAAAAGAGTGAGAGAATGCAATATACACAACATCTATAGAGGCCGAGAGCCATGGAGCAGCTTGTGAGTGCAAAAGGGTCCCGAGTGGAATAACGCTTGCGAGGATCTTGAGCAAGGTAGAGGCCTCTGAAAATGTGTTGAATGGAACGAAATCAGGCTTCTTTAAATTAAGCAACACGGTGTCATCTCACTCAGCCTCAATTAAATATATGGTGACACGGTTAGAGACATTTATTGTTCAATTAAACACCCAAATGAAAAATAATAAGAAGTTGTGCATGGTTGTTACCACCCAAAGTTGCAAGAGTGTTGATTTTAAAGAAGAAGTCAAGACCATTTTATTTAGGGGGAACAATGATTCGAGAAAGGAAGATGATGGGATAATAAAAGAAGGAAATATTTCTCTCAACAATCCCAGGAGCAAGTACTTTGAAAAAGATGGGGGTGAATCTATTGAAGTTAGAAAAGTTCCCCTCCAAAAATTATCCAAGGATGTAATCCCTTTCCCTCAAAGTTTACAATGAAAAGTGATGATAAAAAATTTCAGAAACTACTCTGTATATTCAATTCTCTTGCTATTAACATTTTGCTTGTTGAAGCTCTTATTGCAATGCCGACATATGGAAAATTTATGAAGGAGTTGGTAACCAAGAAGAGAACCTTAGAGTGTGAGATGATTGAAGTTTCGCACAGCTGTAGTGCGATTTTAGAAAGATATATGGTTGTTAAAAAGGATGATCCGGGTGCATTCACAATACTATGCAATATCGAAATTTGTAAATTTAGAAAGGCCTTGTGTGATTTGGAAGCCAGTATAAACTTGATGCCATTGGCGGTGTTTGAAGACTTGGGTGTGAAAAATCGTATCCCAACATCAATGAAATTTCTCATGGCTGATAGGCAAGTTAAAAAATAATTTGAAATACTATATGATGTTTTGGTAAGAGTGGTTAGGTCCATATTTCTAGCTGACGTTGTCGTTTTAGATTGTGGCATAGATGTCAAGGTGCCGATTATCCTTGGTCGACCATTCTTTCCCACCGATAGAGTGTTTATGGATGTTGAAAAGAGGATCTGAAATTTTAGGTGAATAACAAAGAGGTGAGTTTCAATATTGGCGAAACAATGGAAAGGCATAATGATTTCCAAGTAAATGTCATTGTTTATGTATTTGATGAAGTTGTGAAAAGTATTGGAGAGCTAGCTTACTCGAGTAGTAAATCAATTGTTAAAATCGTGATGAATTATGAGGAGGTTATTGATTCAAGACCTCTAGCCAAGCTTGTCATAGACTTGAAGAATCATGAGTCTCAACCATAAAAGCCATCAATTGAGGAACCACCGAAACTTGAATTAAAGGAGCTGCCGAGCCATTTAAAATATGATTTCCTGGGTAAGAATGGCACTTTGCTAATGATTGTGGCAGCTGATTTACAAGAACATCATACTAAAGCTCTTGTCGAGGTACTTAAAAATATGTGAAAGCTATCAGTCAAACAATTGCCAACATTAAGGCATTCGTTCGGGAAATTTTACCCAAAAAATAAAGCTAATTGACGATTTCAAGCCAAGTGTTGAACAATAAGGTTAAGTTAATCCTCCTATGCATGAGGTAATTAAGAGAAAATCATGAAGTAGTTAGATGCTGGTGTAATATACTCGATAGTGGACAACAATTGGGTAAGTCCAGTTCAATGCATGCCCAAAAAGGTGGGTATGATTGTGGTACCAAATGAAAAGGGTCAATTGATTTCCACTAGACCAATCACCGGATGGCATTTTTTCATGGACTACAGAAAATTGAATGCCTTTACAGAAAAGGACCACTTCTCATTGCCTGTATGGATCAGATGTTGGATAGGATAGATGGGAGGGGGTGGTACTATTTTTCTTGATGGATACTCTAGGTACAATAAGATATCTATTGCCTTGAAAGACAAAGACAATACTACCTTCACCTATCCATATAGAACTTTTGCGTTTAAAAGGATGCCTTTTGTGTTGTGCAATGCACCAATACCTTTTAAGAAGTTCATGCGTTCTATCTTCATTGGTACGGTAGAAGATTCCATGAAAGTCTTCATGAATGACTTCTCGGTGGTAGGTGACACATTTAAATAATGCTTGGTTCATTTGGAAAAGGTTTTGCAATGTTGTATTAAGACAAAGCTGGTACTTAATTGGAAAAATGCAATTTTATGGTAAAAGAAGGAATTATTTTGGGTCACAAGATTTCACGAAATGGTTTTAAAGTTGATCAAGCAAAGGTAGATGTAATCACAAGCCTTCCACCTCCCATTTTGGTTAAAGGAGTGAGCAGTTTTCTAGAGCATGCTAGATTTTATAAGAGGTTTTAAACACTTTTCCAAGGTCGCAAATCCTATGTGTATGTTACGACCCAAGCCCAGGGCCTAGGTATGACACGAAGAATGGAGAACCCGAAGGAACCCGAAGACATCTCTCGGGCTCACTCTTAAAAGTTAAATATTCATAAATGGACAAGTCTTAATAAGCATGAAAGTAAATGGCTATTTTCCTAGAAATGGAGGACTTACCTTAAGAAATCTTCAATCGGACCGTCTAGCCACGTGGAGGAGGATGAAGAGGAGCTCATGTGCTTACATAGTTAGGTCATGTAGGAAAACCGTATGTATTAGTACATTCCGAATGTACTAACTATGTGGGGTGCAAAGCACCAAAGAACATAAGCCATAACTAAACAATAAGCATAATCATAAAAAATAGATATAAGCTCAATATGTCATAAATGGCAAATGATTAGTTGAACATCTATGAAGAAATCATCAAATCACATGACATCATATACATAGTGCTAAGGGACCATAACCAACGTGTAACACCAAGCGAGATACTACTTGGAATTTCAATGTTCACTCCACACCGAACAAGGAGTAGTCTACTTCGCACAGGTAAATTAAACACTCACTACAACATAGACTTTTTGGGAAGTGCCCATATACCCCTTACCTTACAACATGGCCTTTTTGGTAGGCATCATCAATCATCTTTACCTTATGGCATGGCCTTCTTGATAGATACAATACCATATAGGGAATCAATAGCATGAACCTACGGTTCCACATAGTTTAGGGACAATGGGAGACTACTAAGGTCATCTTGGTGCTAAATCACAATCCTATGAAATACTTGAAACATAGTCATAATCATATTAATCATAGACTCAAAGCTTCATAATTTAGTTGTTGGGCTAGCTCATTAAACCATAGCTTATAACATCAACGATAGAGCTTTGTATCATTCATTACATTCATATCATGCTCATGAGCTCATAACATACTTATTAGCCCTCATAGTAGTTCCAACATGCATAACATATGTATTTTTTCATAAGACATTAATCATATAAGAGTCTTGACATCTATTTTTAATCAAATCATGGTGGGAACATGCACCTAAATCTTAAAACCATGCAATTTCAAGAGTAAATAACATGAGAGGAGTAAAATGAGAACACTTGAGCATTATTTAAAATAACCTACCAAAAATAACATAAGACTTAGCCAGAGTATCATCGAACCCTCATAAATGTTCATCACTTTCATATGGAATTTCGATATAATATAGTGTAGAAAGGTAAAATACCATAAATTACTTCACAAAATCATCATAAAAAAGAGTTCATAAATTATCCATAAATTTCCATAATCTTAAAAATAAATGAGAAAGAAGAATGGTAGAGCTTTGTGAGGAAGGGTCTCCACTAATCAATACCACAATACATTGGTGTGATTTCATTGAAGAAATCTGACTTTGGAAGTGAAGAATCTGAAACCCTAGCTTGGCATCTTCTCTTGAAAGTTTTGAAAGACTTGATAGTGTTTTGTAGGAATTTGAGATATGGAATATTTTAGAATGAATAGGAAAGGGTTAGAGTATGGTTGTAGGGGGATGAAAAGGGGTCTTTGGGGGCTAAAACGATGTAGCATAGGCATATAATAATAGTAAAGGTCAAAATTGCCCCTTATAAAAATTCACCGGTCAAGACCACGAGACCTCAATTATGGGCTATGGTATGGTCTACGGGTCATAGAAGGGGGTTTCGTCTGGTATAATTTTGAATCCTCAGAAACTATCTCTGATCCTCAACCCATGAAAAGACTAACGACTCGTAAGTCTATGTACGGGCCATCTGCTATCTCATATACCTAACTTCAGAAACTAATATGTTTACCAAGTCTGGCAAACATTTCACGACCTCAATACATGGCCTGTGGCACCACTTATAGCCCATAGTACCCTTTGAAACACCCAATGATAAATGAAATTTTTTCGGATTTCATTTCTTAGGTACTTTTACACCTTACATCATATGGGGCCTTACAATATCTCCCTCTGGGAACATTCATCCACGAATGTGCGAAAGTTAATTTTTAAGGAACAGAATACATGCATCATATGCAAAATGCATCATGTACATCAGGATTTTTTTTAAACAATCGTTTATAGTGTAGCCTCAAATCATATAGCCGAACATGCATGACATATAAATGATAGGAAATAATGCAGAGGTTCTCAAGTAGGAAATATCTTAGTACCTCAAGCTTGATTAAAATGGAAGAGATAGGAGTATCACTTCTTCATATCGATTTCGGCTTCCCAATTAGTGCTTTTGACTTGTTGATTCCACCAAAGGACTTTGAAGGACGTTACATCTTTATTCCACAACTTTTTCACTTACCTATTCCACAACTCTTCAACACTAACCACCTCTAAGGGAAGTAATGGAATTAGGGTTTCCAACATATGTCCTCAACATAGCGACATGGAAGACCGGATGTATCATGCTCATCTCTATGAGAAACTTTAATTTGTATGCAAATTTACCAACACATCTCAAGATCCGGTAAGGCCCTACATACCGAGGGGTTAACTTTCCTTTCTTACCAAATCATATAACACCTTTCATGGGCGAAACCTTCATGTATGAATCATCAACTTTAAATTCAAGGTCTCTCCTTCTAGTTTAGGCATAAGACTTTTGCCAACATTGAGCCATCTTCAATCTTTCCCTTATAATCCTCACCTTCTTCGAAGTTTCCACAACCTATTCGGATATAATATAACCATTTCTCCCACTTCAAACCATCCAACAGGGGATCTACAATATCTAACATACAGAGCTTCGAAGGGAGCCATTTCGATGCTATAGTGATAGCTATTGTTATAAGCAAACTAAATAAGTTCAAGATGCTCATCCTAACTACCCTTAAACTCCAAGGCACAAGTCCTAAGAAACTTCTCAAGAATTTTAATGTTTCTCTCAACTTTACCATCTGTTTGTGGGTGAAAAAACGTGCTAAGCCTGACTTTGGCACTGAGGCCTCTTTGAAAGGATCTCCAAATATGCAAAGTAAATTGAGCACCACGATCCGAGTAAATACCCAATGGGACCCCATGCAACCTAACCAACTCATAAATGTACAACTTAGCATAACCTTTGGCCTCATAAGTCATCTTAATAGGTAGGAAATAGGCCAACATGGTCATTCGATCAACAATAACCCAAAGAAAAGAATAAAATGCCTCCTAGTCTTTGATAAACCAATCAAAAATCCATGTTAATTTCTTCCCACTTCAAAGTAGGAATTCCTATATCTTGTACAAGGCCACCCGGCCTTTGATGTTCGGCTTTGACTTATTGGTAATTGTGGAAATCAGTTACGAACTTGGCAATATCTCTTTTCATGACACCCCACCAAAACACTTCCCTCAAATCTGTTTACACTTTTGTAGAGTTGGGGTGAGTGGAATATGATGAATTATGAGTCTCATTCAAGATCAAGTCCCTCAAGCCATCGATACCGGGCACACATAACCTACCTTGGTACCTATGGACACCATCTCCCCCTTGGGAGAAGACCTACACCTTTCTATCCTTCACCAATGACTTAATTCACCAAGTGAGATCAAGGTCTTCTTTTGATTTGACCTCTTCCGTCAAGGAAGATGTAGCACCATTTATAACTATCACACCTCCATTTCTGGCCACATCAAACCTAACTCCTGGTCTAGCCAACCGATAAACTTCTCTTGCCAATTCCTTTTTGCCGTCATCAACATGAGTTGTGCTATCCATAGACACTGCACTCACAACATCAGCAACAACATTTGCCTTTCTCGGATGATAACGCACACTCATGTCATAATCCTTAAGGATTTACAACCACCTCATTTGCCTTAAATTTTGATCTCTTTAAGTGAACACATTTTGAAGACTCTTATGATTGGTGAACACGTCTACATGAATCCCATATAAGTACTGACACTATATCTTTAAGGTTAAATATCACGATCACTAAATCGAGATCACCGGTGGTGTAATTATGCTCATGTACCTTTAGTTGCCTTGAAGCATAGGCAATAACCTTGCCATTTTGTATCAATACACACCACAAATTGATTCATGAAGCGTCACAACACACCACAAATCCTTTTAACCCTTCTACTAGAGTCAACATAGCTGTAGATGTAAATTTATCTTTCAAAGTCTGGAAACTTCTTTCAGATTCATTGGTCCATACAAATTTGGCCGATACCACATGACCTACAAACGCGACTTCCTTCAACAAAAAATCACATTTGTCAAATTTGGCAAACGACCTTTCTTCCTTCAACATTTGCAACACTACCCTCAAATGTTTCACATGTTCTTCTTCACTCCATGCATAAACCAAAATATTGTCAATGAATACCACCACAAACATATCGAGGTGGGGTTTAAAAACCCTATTCATAAGATCCATAAATATTACCGAAGCATTAGTTAGACCAAAGGACATTACCACAAACTCAAAACGTTGATATCTTGATTAGAAGGCAGCTTTTGGAATATTACACTCTTTTACCTTTAATTGATCATACCCAGACTGAAGGTCATTCTTTAAGAAGTGACTAGCCCCTTGTAATTGATCAAATAAGTCATATGTTCTTGGCAAAGGGTACTTGTTCATCACGGTGACCTTAGTGAGTTGCAGGTAATTGATGCACATTCTAAGTGAACCATCTTTCTTCCTTAGAAACAATACTGGTTTACCCCAAGGTGACTTTCTAGGCCTACTAAAACACTTCTCCAATAGGTCTTTCAATTGATCCTTCAATTTCGCTGGGCTATGCAGTAAGGGGGAATAGAAATAAGTTGTCTATCAGGATGGAGGTATATACTAAAATCTATTTCCCTTTAGGAGGTACATCGAGAAGCACATCGAGAAAAACATCAAGAATCTCATTAAACTCTTAAATCGACTCAATAGGAGGGACTCTAGATACAATATCCATAACTCTTACAAGATGTTATATGTAACTCTTATAAATTAAGTCCCAACCTTAAGAAAAGAGATGAACCTATCTTTAACCACCAAATCATGACCTACCCACTCAAGGATGGCTCATTGGGAAATTGGAACCTAACCTTGCAGGTTCCACAATCAATAGAGGCATAATATGCGTGCTACCAATCCAACCGAAGAATAATATCAAAATCTACCATGTCAAATTCAAATGAATCACAAGGCAAGATGTTATGCAATATAGACAAGGGACAACTCCTATAGACTCTTTTAGCAACAATAGACTCACCAATGGGGTAGACACTTTAAAGGGTTCGCAAAACAACTTGGGACACACATGAAGGCTATTAGCAAAAAAAGGAATAATGAATGAGAGAGTGTAACTTAGAACCAGCAAAGCATATACATTAAGATTGTAGATCGTTAACATACCCAATAACAACATCAGGTGCCTCATCCATCTCTTGCCTCCATTGAAGAGCATAAAAGTGATTATGATGTGGAGCACCTCCATATTGGTTACCTTGAGCCCTTTCGTCACTATGAGAACTATTTCCTTGAGGATAACCATCTCTACCCTTGTTTGGAGAATTCACAATCTTGTGGCCCATCTTGCCACACCAAAAGCAAGCACTTGTTGTCCTCAAACATGCACCACTATGATTCCTTCAACATTTTGGGTACCTTGAAAAGGTTATCCCACCATTTCTACTTTGAGCTCTAGGGTTAGGAACCCTGTCATTAGCAAACCTTTGACCTTAAGCATTAGAGGACTGTTACCCTTGGAATATGTGGCTTTGTTGGAATCGGCCACATTTGGCACCTTGAAACCCACCATCAATAACGAGCCCTCTTGGACACACCGATCCTCCTCTTCTTAAGCTTCTCCCGTTTAAGTTGCTCAGAATACGTCATAAGTGGAGACAAGTCCCTATCTCCTATGAGCATTGTGGTGTAACATTCTTCATTGATCAAGTCGGATACTCCCAACACAAACTTGTGCATTTTTGCCCTAGGGTCGGTGACCAAGTGAGGTACATATTTTCAGAGGTCGTTGATCTTTATGGAATATTCCCTAACACTCATAGTACCTTGCTTGAGGTTCATAAACTTTATCATCTTTTCCTCTCTTAGCTCTATAGGAAAGAAATGGTTGAGGAAGGCATCCTTGAACGTTTCCCTAGAAATAAGCTTTTCATTCACTCTCTCCCTCTTTCATTGAAAAAACCACAATTGAGCAAGACTCTTTAGTTAATAGGCCACCAGTTCTGCTTTTTCCTCTGAGTTTACCCCCATGATATCAAGAACATTTCACCTTATCGATAAATGAATGAGGGTCTTCTTCAACTTTGGAGCCATAAAACTCTGAAGGATTCATCCTTGTGAAATCCCTCACCTTTGAGGTAGGGGTAGGAGTATCAGGATCTTGAACTCCTTGGTTGTCCACGACCTTTGCCAATAAGGTGACCACATTCTGATATTCGACATGAGTGACCCCTTCTTCTCCTTGGGGGACTTTTGGAGACGGAGGAGCCAGTTCACCCTCAAGAGTGGGCACTTTGATCTGCTCGTCTTTGAGGTATCATCCAGAAGAGAAAAAGACCATCCATTAGACTAGGGGGAAATGTTTACTTATGTCTAAAGTTGATGAAGGTATAAGCGGTCTCTGTCAAAATATAGAACCTAATTGTTGTTAAGGTCGATCCCACAAGGAGTAAGATCTAGACCTGGAGTAATTATGAGAAATCAGATTGAACTAATCTACTTATCTCTTGAAGGGCATTTTTAAATCTAAACTAGAAGTAAATCGCTAAATGCAAGTGTTGTGAAATCAATGAGAGAAGTAACTAGGGCATTGTGTTCCCCTTGAATTCCTAACTCAATATGGCAAGATAATTGTAGCCTTTTCTAGTGTATAGCATGAAAAACTAGTAAGCTATGTTTACCTAACCCTTTGATCCAAGTGAGAGTCAAATTTCACTACGTCATTTGATCCTTCCCTGCAATGTTGTATTACTAACCCTTACCTTTTGTTTCAGAACAACCATCCCTTGATCTGGTTAGATTGATTAGATGAGAAGGATCACATCGAATGCTGTTAATTATTCCTTATCCCATTCGTTATCCCTTTATCCAGTAAGTAAGAATTAGGAGTGTTCTGACATTGGGCACCGTTAAAAAGCATTCTTTGCCAAGAGATAATAAATACATGCATGCAAACTTTTCAAGGATTATGGATAATCCAGCTTTTACTTCATTAGTTCTTTATGGCTCCCACAAAACTAATTGTTGATTTATCTATGCATGATCATTGTAGATAAAATAATCATGTTATGGAATAGCATAATTAAACACTTACAATGATGAATTGAAGAACAATAAATCTGAAATCCCCACAAGAAATCATAATGTGATAAAACCCAATGTAATGTCAGATGTAATAACAAGTAATAAAGTTTAAATGTTTTCTAACTTTTCTCTCGGTCGTCCCCTCGCTCTCTCTCTTCTTAGAAAAAAAAACTAAAAACAAACTTTTTATAATAAGTAAAAAAACAAATCATAAATGAAATAGGAAAATTGGAATCGACAACTCGAATGAAAAAGGTTACAGGTTGTATGTGGGATCATGGCCCGTACCTGGGGTTCGTATCCTGCACTGAGAAAAAATCCTTCTTAAACCTACGAACCCCTCCTACGGGCCATCTTTTGACTTACAGTCCATAAGGGGTTTCGTCTGCTAACTTTCCAGCAAGTTTTTAAAATCAATATCCACCAGGCATGATCTTATCCATGATGTGTCGCCCAACTTATGACTCGTAGGAGGCCTCGCTTGGTAACAATTTAGAACTTAGCATAATTTTCTGATCTTCAACATACAAACACACCCACGAACCATAACAAGATCTACGACTCGTCTGAAAACTCATAAACTTCAACATCTAAAAATAAGCCTTTCACTGGGTCTAACCTACGATGCATCCTATGGCTCATGGAATAAACCATGGCCGATAAAAGACTTCATATATCTTAAAAAACTCAAAATTTATAGAACTTCGCCTAAAATCATCCCCATTCCTAAATTTCTAAAAAACAAACACAAAAATACATCAAACCTACTAGCATCGTTTTGAGAACACAAAAAATTCCAAGTTTTTAAGCACCAAAAGTTATGTATTTTGATAGAACATCGATACCCTCAACATAAAATTGTCGCTTATCCTCAAGAGATAGATTCAATCTACAGAAGTAGTATAGTAGCACACAAATCTCAATCTAATGGCATACATCATAACCCAATCCATCACATATACCAGTCAAACTCCTTAGTGCATATCAGATAGTTATCAAACAGACTCATGTAGATCAATACACAGTAGTGCAACTATGAAAAGAAAGGCAATCATAGACAAGTAACAATCACTGAGACTACCTAGACCCAACAATGTAAGTCAAGTGCTCTCACAAAAAGAAGTCCCATATCTCGCTCACGATAGTATGTTCAATTTCAATGCTTAAGACTGACAAAAACACTCACTCTCATGAAAGATATCCATATGCTTTCCTCTATATCATGACTATGACCTTTGACTAGGATCACTATAGGACTTCCTTTGTTTCTAACATCAGCTTAAAGGGCTTTGTTATGACGTTTTTGGATATAGTGACTAATGGACATCCTTGACACTGTGTTATTTTGCACTTTTTCCTTACTAATACTGATATTTTCAATTTATTCTTCCTTTCTCCTATTTCAAACCTTCTTGGGTGCGTTATTCAAGTTTTTTAGCTTATTGCCTTTTATTTTTCACATTCTTTTTTCTTGTTAGTTCACAATTTATGCATCTATTTGTTTATCTTTCACCCGCTTCAAATTCTCCCTTTTCATTTGAATCACTAACTTCCTTCCCCATTTGGTGTGATATTTCCTACACCAGTCACTCTCAACTTAGGCTTTTGGTCTGAGTTGAGGTGTACAATATCCAACCCATGAACCAGGGCCACTTTTGGTAGCCACCCTCAACTTAGGCTTTTAGCCTGAGTTGAGGTACACTATATTCAGTGAAGGACAAGGGCCAATTTCAGGATTACACATTCAAAAAGGCTTGATTACTTAGGTATCTATAAACAAATGGGTACAGGTAAAGCTCAAATATTTGGATCAAGGGATACATCAAAAATTTCGTTGATTATTTTAGGCTAAGTGGACTAATACGATCAATGGCCTAAGATCTTTTCCTAGCCAACTAACCTACAGACTTAGTCAGAGTGACAGGAAAGTTCTAAATTGAAACGTAATATATATAAAAATGCAAGAAAGGTCACACATACTTGGCACTGATTACACTATCAATACACACTCTCAGATCATGTTTTTCACCACAATTAAACGTCAAGTTGAACAAACACTGTCACTCATTGACTTGATATGGTTGTTATCAAAACAACCTAACAACACATTAATCACGAAAAATTGGTGGGTATCATTTTTCAGCAAACCTAACATATGCGATATATTTTAGTACAATATGCTACTAATATTACTTACATATCCGAAACCTATTGGTTCAACAAAAAATAAATGTTCTTAAGGAAAAACCATAAACAAGAATACGCCCGCGGACTCAAAAATTAAAATAGTTATAAGACTTTGTTACTCAGACTTCGTCGAGGCTTGTAACAACCCACACTCCATCAAAAACGATTTCCATTGCCCTCAATGCAACAAAATAAACCAAAATAGAGTATTGGGGTCAAAAAGGGACATACCGAGGTGCCTAAGTGCCAGTCTCCATCTGTATATCACCACCTATAGCCTGCTCGACGGTCTCCTCACTAGTGGCATGCCCAAAGGGTCCAGCATCCCTCACCATCTCCTGAATACCCGCTGGCCTTGCAATCTCATCTGCAATCGAGGCTCATGTGGAAGCCGCTAGCCGCTCCCGCTCTGACCTGTTGATCTCTTGTCTAGCAGTATCTGAATCATCATCCTCAAGATATGGCCTTTTTCCAGAGGCACGAGGTGGTGTCTCCTCAGGAGCAAATAAATTAACAATCACCTCCGTAATAGTATTATGCATATGAAGCATGTTCAGTGTTGACGCTACTGCTCTCATCTCGGTATAGAGCTGCTGGATCTCCTTTCAAATAATTGTAGCATCAGTAGGCTGGGCTTAACTGAGGTTCCATTCCACTTACCTCTCAAAAGTATCTATACAGCTATGTAATGGTACAAATCCCTTCTCAAAAGTGGCCATGAAGTGCGCCTATATGAAATCCTCAACATCTGCAATGGCCTTGCGAACCCAAGGCCTAATCTTATATAGAAACTAAGTTAACTGGGACTCAGTGCAAACCTATCACTATCCCAGGCCTATATAGACTCCGCAGACACGTACGCCATGACAGTGGAGGAATGTTGTGTAGGAACAACCTCTGGTATAAGAGTAGAATAGTAGTAGTGGGCCCTATCTCCATTGCAGCATTATTATGAAGGCCCCTCAGGCTCTCGAGCAGCATTAGTAGTAGATGATGAAGGCTCAGGATGTGATACTGTGGCAAACATTTTCTAGTAGACAAATGGATTGATGGGATGCTCGCTGGAGGGCCACATGAATCTCATCAGCCTTTATCAGGCTACCATCTAGGGTCCTCTGAGCTTTGATCATGAGGTCCAGGATGTGTAGAATCTCCACCCCTATTGCTATACATAGGCGATAAATGAAACATGGGAAGAGGATGGAGGTGGACCTTTTCAGGGCTCTATTATATATCTCTTCTGATATCAACAAGCCCAGTCAATATCATAGCAAGAAATGATGTTGGAAACCAAAACAATCCAGTATGACATCAAAGTATTATTGGCCTGAGTCATCTAGATTCGCGAATGTACTACTGCCCCCCAAAACTCACCGGTGAAGCTGGGTGATGCCTTTATGATCGCTGCTAAAGTAGAAATCCAATCTGGGTCTTGGCCCTGCTCAGCTATGTGCTTTGTGATCTATCTCATTAGAACATCATTTTGGGCTGCATCTCTTATCACGCTTTGGTCCCTATTCTACCCCAATCAATAATCATACTATGTTGAGGTCATGGGGGTCTGATACTTGAAACCAAATCAAAGTTGATGGATGGTCGCCTCGAATATATCTACGATAACTCTACACACCATCATCAAAGTAATTTGAGGTTGTGCTGGGAACTTCTTCCCTTTTGGGGTCGACTTCATGATAGTAGCAGCGTATGATGCATAAAACGCATGAACAAGCGTGGGGGAGTACTTCACTGATGGGGCTGCTAACCAATCTAAATTATAATAGGCTATAAGTTTTCGAGGGTAGGAGCACTATTAAGCCTTAATGTAATGATATGTGGCTCCTCAAATATAGTAAGGGAATGTCAACCCCTCTCATCATGTTGGATGTCCTTGCAGTATATATTCTGCATGCGCTTGATGCACCAGCATTTCATCAATGCATCTACAGGGGATGGAGGCGATGGGTGGACTCTGCAAACTTAGACCCAGACATCTCCCTCAAATTAGAGTCATCTCCCTCACCTGTCCCTACTTGAGACTCCTCTTCAGAGTACGACATTTGTATAGAACTGCTCTATTGGGCATCTTCCTCCTTAGACTGGGAGGCCAAACAAATGTAGCCTGAGTCTAGGTCGGCAATGTCTATCTAGCTACCACCCTACTTTTTGATGCTCAATGCCCTCGTCTGGATAGATGTTGATCTCCACTACTGATCCGCTGGCCCGACGAATGACCTCAGTATCTGGAGGCTCGTAATATAGTCGAGTTTGCAGGTCTTGAATCTCATTCTTGTTTTGTTTTGGAACCATAGTACCTGAAATCAAAAAAATACAACTAGAGAAGATTCCTACGAACACAGGAAAGAAAAGCAAAACGTTTACAAAACTATACACAGAGGGACCTACGAAGGCGTGCTTACGGGTCGTAGGGTAAATTACATGCCATAGAAGATATTTGTCGGAAATAAGGTACAATAACTTTGGTTACTGGAAATGCATTTACAAGACTAGTTATGGCTTGTTGAATAGACTATAGGCCGTAGACTTAGTCATAAGTACATTGCCAGACTTTTACTACTTCAGGTAAGGGACTATGAACCCTACTTATGGGTTGTAGTATTGGCAACGACCCATAAATGGATTCATTTGATAACATCCCACCAAACTAAATTTATGGTTTCAACTCATGATTATCACAAGCAAACATAGTTCAAGATATATTATGCAATAAAAGTTTGCCCAACACATTATATACTTCGGTTACAGACACACCAAATATTAGGGAAAGAGAATCATGAAATTATCCTCAACAATGTCTCAAACCAATGACATAAACTTTCAGCAAAAAATAAAATTTCAAGAATAGTACATACTAGTATATAGATAAAAGGCCAGGATATAGAAAGAAACACCCAAATTAATAAAGCCCTAGGCATGCCAGACTCGTCGATGTGTAGCGGGAGTTTCACTGATAAGTAGGTCAGAAAATATGGTGGTGCAATCGACAGTGACCGAACTTGGGGAAGTAGAAAGGGGTCTTGGGTATTTTGCAAATTACAGGAAAAATGAGGGGTAATTAATTTTACCTCTATTTAATTTGTCTAGTCAAGTCGGGTTTAGACGGGGTTTTAAATCCCACAAAGCACCAATTATAGGCGGTAAGAGGTTGTATGGCCAGGAAGATATGGTTTCATAGTTTAATAACCCTAATTTTTAGACCATAGATTTACCGATCCTCCTAAGGGGCGCATATTGACATATGTCTTGTACATTGGGTCGTAAGTGCCCCCAACACTTTGCAAGTTCAGAATCATACTTGGGGTCCATGAGCCTAATTCAAGGTCTGCACATTTATCTACGGACCATCAAGTTGTCGTGGCCTAGAATGCATAATATTTTGGTCATTGGAAATGCTTTTACAAGTTAGTATACAAGTCGTGGTATAGATCATGGCCCGTGAAACTTGTTGTAGAACCACTTTTCTCCCATTTCTGCGTTAACCCTGTTCCTGCACATTCTCAGAAAAACAAATTGTTACCCTATAGTCTTCCTATCTATGTGTCCATAAATTACATCAAAGACAAGAAGATTAAACTGCCTAGGAGTCGAAAAAGCAAAAACAAAAACAAATACATAAAAGTTACATCAAGTATCTTGGGTTGCCTCCCAAGTAGCGCCCGATTTAGTGTGACAACACGACTTAGGCTGCTTGGTTACTCAGACATCAACAAATGCCCATGCTTGAACCATATGACCATCAGGTCTATTCTTGGGCTTATAGATGTTGAAGATGACTTATTCGTGATTCAATTTAAACTTGAGTAGGCCTGATTCAAAGTCCACTAGTGCTCATCTAGCGGCTAAGAATGGCCTTCTTAAGATGACTAGGACTTCAAAGTTGACCTCACAATGAAGAATCATGAAGTCTGCAAGGAATATGAACTTTTTCACTTTGATAAGAACGCTGGTACAATATCCTCACAGGCTTCTTTACTATCATGTCAACCATCAATAACTGCAAGCTTGTTGGAGTAGAGGTTCTCAAACCTAGTTTTCTGAACACTACAAAAAGCATTAAATTGATGTTAGCTCCCGCCTTTGCAAATTTTACATCTTTAATGGTGCAAGATATAGTGAATGATTTGGGATTTTCTTTCTTTTGTACCAAGGACCTTGTTACAATAGCACTGTAATGTTGAAGCTCTTGCAAGACCTCTTGGCTCACCATCCTCTTCTTCATCACTAGGTCCTTTATGAATTTGGCATACTCGGGCATTTTCTCCAATACTTGATAAGAGTAATATTAATAGTTAGTTGCTTTAACATGGAGATGAAGTGCTAAAACTTACCTTTCTCCTTATTTTTCTTGAGTCTCAGAGGGAAATGAGATGGAGGCCAAGGTATGGGTTTCAATTTCTTTGGTGTCACCACTTCATCATTCACCCCATCCTTGGTTTTTGCATCCCTAGTCTCTATATATTTGCTCTCTATCATTTCCTCATGAACCCCATCCTCATATACCAGCATCAGTGGGTCGATGGTCTTCTTGCCACCCCGGATCATCGCTGCTATGCACAACCCATCATTCTTTGGATATTATATTGTGCTGCTTGAAAATGTACCCTTCTGATGTTGGTTTAATTGTGTAAATATCTGCCTAAATTGTTGCTCCAGCTACTCGATAGCCACAAAACGAGACTTGATCTTCTGATTAATTTCATCCCCTTCAAGGTCTTATCCTGTGTGATCCTTCTTCAATAATATATCGAACATCTCCTCAAGCATCGAACTACCAACCCCAAAATCATGATTATGCAGTTGCATGTATAGAGTATTTCTATACCTATCTTTGTGTCCTCGATAACCATCTTTTTCCTGTCCCCTATTTCTATGTAGTATCAACCACAGTGTTGTCTCTGTAAGCACCGTCTCTATTGCAGTTCCAACATTGATTCCCTTGACCTTGGCACCAATAACCATGATTGGACCCTTGGGCATTGGTCCGGAAACCCCGCATCTAATCAGTCACAAAGAAAATGTCCTTTTCATAACAGGGCTCCTCATGCATGGATGCTTATGGGGGAGATAATTCACTGCATTAACTCATTCTTGACTCTATTTCATCAATAAACCTACATTAAAATTGATTTGAGCCAAGTCTTGCATCATCTCTTCATTTATCTTGGCCTGCTCTAGATTTGTAATAACTAACCAAGAGATTTTAGCAGTCGACTTGTCTCTCGATCCCCATGCACAATTTGTCTTTGCTACCATTTCCAGTCATTCAAATACAACCAAAAATGGACAATCTAAGAATGAGCCACTAGTTATGGTATCAACCACAGCTTTGTAGTTATCATCCAATGCCCGATAGAAGATCTCCACCAAGGAATCATCATCGATTATATGGTTCAAAACACTTTTCAAATAATTTGTAATTCTACCTTCCGGGTCATTTCCATATTTCTATGGTTATTCAGCTAATTTGAGCTTTTGTATGGTCACCTCGGACCTTTTATGACTTACTGAGGCTATGGAGATGGTTGTAGTTTGAACTAGTCGTGAAATATGTAAAATTGTGAGTTAACGTGAAGTTATAACTATGAAAAATGAGATTTCTTATAAAGTCCTTGTAAACGGCCTCTAAATGGGATTCTAACCATTCTATGAGTTCCAAAGCAGCAAATTTAAGTTGGTTGGTTCGAGGGATGGAGGGTCCCAATATGAAATTTAGCCAAAAGCTGCAAAATGAGTTTAACTAAAAGCTAAAAAGTGTTATCCTATTAAAACCAGCTAAACTTGCTCATAATGAGAATTTGATGGCATAAACAAATCAAGAACATCATAAATAATCAAATGACCCTTCATTGATTGGCGAGGGCTTTTGATTGAATTTTGACCCCCTCAATTGTTTTAGCTAAAATTAACCGAAAAGAAGTGGGACTCTCACTTTTCCATAGAGTGCTCCATTGGGAATTCTGACCACACCTTTGGATCTAGAACATCGAAATCCATGTGGTTTTCCTATTTATCTACAAAAAATGGACATCGGACGACCCATGAATGCCACGGGGAAGTTTTTGGAATCGCTAGTGCAACCCCAAAAAGTTTACCCTCCGTGTTCGCGGAAGTCAATGAAGGCAGACCTCCACATTCGTGGGGTCATGTACGCATCCAGGGAGAAGGGACAACCATAAACTCTGTGTTCCTGAAGAACAAGAAGGTAATGGCCCTATATAAATAGCCTTTCGCGATCGCTTCAGAAAAAAACATCAAATGGGTGTAAAAACTTATCTATAACTCCCTTTTTTATGATTCAAAAGGCTACATGACTTAGATTTTCCCATGGAACGTTGTGGCGGTGTCGAATTCTGGTTGTGGTGCACGTTTCAAGGTGAAATTGCGATCTAGCAGATTATATTCTCAAAAATGTGCAAAGTTTTCATCGCGATATCTCAGACGATTCATGCCAGAATTAAGTAAAATTTTAATTTACGTTGTTCTACTTTTCGAGTGCAACACTGTGGCATGCTTAGGTTCCGATAAATTCAGCTATTTTTTTTATAAAATTGAGCAAGAATATTTTTAAAGAAATATTCTCCAGTAACAAATTTAACTTCGATTTTGAGTTGTTTCTCGGTCTTCTGGGGCTCAATTTGGCTAAATTTCTAGCTGTAGAATTCAGGTGACGTGAGGATCATTTTTCAAGAATTTGTTTGGGATTTCAAGCGTAGGCCCTACTTTTCCTCATTTTAGGTATTATTGACATAATTTCACTCAATTTCCAAAATGTTACAACAAATATGATCATGTTGACCTCATGAATTGTATTTTGACAGCCGAGCAATGTCGGGAAGCATTCAAGAGGGAGAACCTCAAGAGAACTGATTGAAGACGTGAGACATTGACTGTCATGTTTGCTATGCTTTCCCTTGATATTAAACTTAGTTGGGAAGCATGTTGAGCTGAAATATATGGTATGTTACTAGTTGTTCTCCAAGCGCGTACAACTATTTTTGTATGTTGCGGGGTTGTACCTCTATTTTGGTAGTGTTAATTAAGTATTGGTCAGTACAATTGATTACAAGGAGTCCTGGTTAGGCCATTGATGTGCTGCAAAAATATAACACTTTTGATTCTTAAAACATAGGATTTTGTGTGTTCTCAATACGACTTTAGTTGTTTTTATGTGTTTTTGTGTTTAGATTTGAAGGAATACAAGTTGGCCATAATTTGGGAAAAAATTACAAAAGTTGCTAGTTTTTGTTGTTATACGAGACCTTCTCTAGGTCGTTGAGCATTATTCAAGTCGCAAAGATGTTTCGTGAGGAATTCTAGTGAGGAACCCAATTTCAGAAGTTAATTCTACATCCAGATAAGTCGTATATCATTGTGTGAGTCATAGAAGACCCTTCGTGCCTCGAGGATCAGAGAAGTGGACTTTTAGGAAAGTTATCAGATGAAACCCCCTTTACAGGTTATAAACCACTTTACGAGTCCTGAAGGGGTGTCTAGAATAGAAGTCAAAAATTGTAGCAGCTGATTACGAGACCCCGACTACGAGTCGTAGAGGACAATACAAATTATAAAGTGCTTTCGTTGAGTTTGCCGACCAGTTTTCCTAATTTGTTTAGGATTTATTGTTACTTATTATAAATAGGTTTTTAGGGTTATTTTTCAAGGAGAACTAGTTATTGTCAGTTCACATGAGTTTAGAGTAGTTTAGATTAGAGAACTCAATATTCTTGAGAGAAAGTTGTGAGAGAGACTTTGAAACATTTGTGGTTAAATTTAATCTTCAAGCTTGTGATTTTCATTGACATTGGATTCACTTGTTCTTAATTCAGTTGTGTAAGTGCTTAATTATGTCTTCTGAATCCATAATCTCTTCATCTATACTAAGCATGAGTAGCTAAATCCACAACTAGGATTTTGGGAACCATGAATATATAACAAATTAAAATCGGATATTCACAATTCTTGGAAGGTGTATATTCATGTATTAATTAACTCTCTTTATGTTGCATATTTTTTAATGGTGGCCAACATTAGAACCCGCCCAGTGTTACTGGCTTGACCAAGGTAGTAATGAAAATGAAAAAGATCAATTAACAGGATTTGATTGATGTCTTCTCTTCTAATCAACAAAACTGGGCTAAGGGGAGGTTGTACTGGGACTTACAGGTAATGGTTAGTAATGCACACTATGGAGATGGGCCAAGTCACATGGTGAAATTTTCCTCACCTTTGACCAAAGGTCTTGGTGAACTCAAATTACCATCTGGCATGCTATACCCTAGACAAGAATTAGGTTATCAGGTGATACTGAGTTGGTCTCCATTATTCATTTTTCTCTCATTATAGTTAGTCAGTATATTTTTCTCATTGATTTTTGTAAAAAAATCCTTTGGGGAATTGAGTTCATTAACTACTCGAATCGCTTGTTAGTGAATTTTACTTGAGTCTATGTATTCCCTGTGTGTTAGAACCTGACCTTGGTTAGGTTCTATATCTAAAAAAACCGCTTTATCCTCTAAAAATGAGGTGTAACATGCACGACAATAAAGATTTTGGCACCATTGTCGGGGAATACGGCTAGGCTTAGTAAATTCATTAGTAATTTGAGTGTTAATCCTGTGTCTCATTTATTTTACTTTTTTATGTTGTTTTTGTTTATTTGCAGGGTGTACCAGTGTTCTATGCCCAACACTTGGAGTCAAGGCAATCCTTAACTTCATTCGACCCAGAAATCCATAGAACTATTAGAAGGATGGCCCAAGATAACGCTAACAATGTGGCCAATGCAGCTCTGAATCAAAACAATAATGACAATAATAGGAATGAGAACCCACCTCATTTGGAGGACATTCCACAGCCTCAGGATTCATTGCCAATGCTTACCAGTGGAATTTGTACCAATAGAATCCCATGGCTATGGATGTAACTTGAGCTATTATGTTTCCACCACTACCGGCGGACACAAAGTCCATAGTCTAGAGTGGGTTATTTCAGATGCTACAAAGCCATGGACTATTCTCGGGCATACCATCAGAGGATCCACATAGCCACTTACATAATATGGCATTCGTTTGTAAGAGGATGATGGGAACACAGATTCTATCTATGGATGTTATGGGACTTCATGTCTTCCTATTATTTCTCATAGGCAATATTGCATTATGCCTAAATAGTTGGTAGGTTTAGGTGGATGTGTGGCCTCGAGGTACAGTGAGGTAGTAGGGGTAGGCATGTTTTATGTCACTATATGTCGTACAAGTGTTGAATTTAACATATTTACCTATTGAAATGTGTTTTTTCGTAAATAGTTGCTCTTTCTATTTCTCTTTATGTTCCCTTTTCTTCCCTTTGTTATATCTAGTTTATTCTGCTTATGGGTTGTTGAGTCGAGAATTCCCAGAAAAGAGCATCTCTACTTCTAAGAGTAAGGTCTGCATATATTCTACCCTTCCCAGACCCTACTTGTGGGATTCAACTGGGTGTGTTGTTGTTGTTTGCTATCTGAGCTCCCACAGGGATCGATCACCAAGTGGATAGAAGTACAGAGGGCTTTCTTAGCAAGGTACTTAATTAAACCAAACATGCTCAATGTGGAGGACCTGATCAACAACTTTAAGTAGTTCCTTGGTGACTCAATCCTTTCCACATTGGAGTGGTTTAATAGATGCTTGAGGATTGCACCAGACCATAAAATTACAGATAATATCCTTGTAGAGAATTTCGTCTAACCTCTATATGCAAATAGCCAAGCATATGTTGATGCCCTATTGGGAGGTTTGTTCATAGAACAACTATTCACAGAAATTGTTGAGCAACTAGACAGGGTGGCTAAACTGAATCACGTGCGCAGACCCATGAAGGAACATCCAACTAGCCACGTAGAGATTACTGATATGAGCTTTGATCAAGCACAAATGAACACGGAGATCCTCAGGGTGCTTGCTGAAACAGAGCCAACCTGGAGATGCTAATGAAGCAGAAAACTGAGCCTGGGGACATTCAGAGAGGCCACCACATCCAATATAGAAGCTAAAAGGAAGGCAAAAGGGGTGGTTGCTATGTGCCTCCCCATAGTCATAACAGGGGAAATAGGAATCGCTGAATTGAGGAGATGCTTGACCAATTGCTGAAAAGGGAAGAGACACAACATGAGTCTTTAAGCGAGATTAAGTCCAACATTGTTGACATAAATAATAAAGTTGAACAATATTTTGTGGCAATTGAACGGCTAAATCAACAATTCAGACTTATGTCTATGTAACTGGATTAGATTAGATTCAAAAAGGAATGATAATAAGCTGCAAAGCTTTAGATAAAAAAAAACATTGATACACACCACATGGAGGCAAAGCTTGATGATAAGGGAGCACAACGACTAGAGGAAGTCTGAGTACTCTAGCCATCTATGTCATGCTGGGACGATAAATCATACGTTGCTTAAGAGGAAACCCAAGGAACCCTGGCGTTTAGGTGCCCAGGTATGTATTTTTGACCCCTTATGTTCTATTTTGTTTTGGTTTTGTGTATTAGGGACAATGCACATCTTTTTCGATTGGGTGTGGGTAGTAATGGGCCTCAGTGAAGTCGGAGTATCTTATGGTCCATAACTACCCCAATTTTTTATCCCATGATTTTCTTGCATGTGTTCTTTTTCCCTCTAGATAGTTAATTTCTATTAAACTGAAAAAATGGTACCCAAAAAACAAATTTTGATTAGTAATTAGATAGTAACCATGCATGTTTAGGTGATTGATAATATCTGTTTGATAAGTAAGGGTAAATTGAGGTAAGAAGCATGATATGAGAGTCTTTCATTGATGATGTATGCAGTGTCATGTGAGTGTGAGCTTTATTTGATAAATTCATGTACTTTGTGCTAATTCAGAACTTGCCCTGTTACTCTAAGGTAGATTGTAGATTAGTTGGATTAAGAAGGATCTTAGGCTAATGTTTTTGCATAGCCTATTTAGCGTAAAAATAACCAACAAAATCGATGATATATCTCTTGTTTCTGATGTTTGAGCCTAACATCTACCTATTATTTCAAAACATCCGATTAACCTAGCCTTATCTAGTGAAAAATCCTGAATGTGACCTTATTCCTTCCTTGAACATTGTGTACCTTGACTGAGGCAAAAAAACCTAAGCTGAGGGCGGCTATCAAAAGTGGCCCTTGTTTTAGGATTGATAGTGTGCACCTCAACATTGGCCAAAAGCCCAAGTTGAGGGTGGCTCGCTAGTGTAAGGGTAAAACACCAAAATAAGGGTGGTGAGTTAGGAATATAAAGAAAAAAGAGAAAAATCATGTAATGGGTGCAAGAAAAATCAAAGATGCCTTAATTGAATGTTAAAAATCTAAATGAAATATGAAAACAAGGCAAACGGCAGAAAAATTAGAAGAAAGCACCCAGAAAAGCTTAAATGTGGAAAAAAAGAGAATAAGGTGAAAACAACAGAGTTGGTAGGGAAAAAGTGTAGAAGAACGAAGTTTCAAGAAGGGCCTTTAGTCACTATTTTTCCAAAATATCGTACCAAAGCCCTCTGAGCCAACGTTACAAGCCTAAAAAGTCCTAGAGTGATCTTAATCCAATTAGTTGAAGGTCTGAGTCATGAATATATGGAAAGCTTATGCTATTAGTCATTATGCATGAATATCTATTGTGAGAGTGCGTGAGTTTGCACAGTCCCAATGCTAAACATGGAAATGTCCTTGAGTGTCAGACATGGGACTTCCTTCTATGAGGGCACTTGCATTGCATTATTAGCATTTGACCTGTTTAGTGAATGTGGATTGTTGATAATGCCTTGCGTGACATAGTTTTGTTGTCACATGCACCAGTTTGCATTGGTTTGCTAAATATCTATCTAATCCCATTTTGAAGAGTTGGTGTGGGTATTTGAGTCTGAGATGTATGTGATGTATTCCATTGAGTTGAGATATGTGTGTGACTGTATTGTCTATATAAATTGAATCTGACGCTTGAGGACAAGCAACAATTTTAAGTGGAGAGTATTAATGTGCTGCCAAAATACAACACTTTTGATTCTTAAAACATAGGATTTTATTTTTATATGTTTTTTGTTAGATTTGTAGGATTACAAGTTGGCCATGATTTGGAAAAAAATTACAAAAGTTGCTCATTTTAGCGGTTGTTATTGATACCCTTGTTGCTTTATGCTATTGATCTTTCTCTTGTAATAGTTTATTTGTTTATTTTCACATTGATACTTTTAACCCCCCCCCTCCTCCCACTTTGGGGAATTGAGTTGATTAACTACTGGGATTGCTTATTGGTAAATTCCCCTTGAGTCTATGTATTCCCTATAGGTTCGACCTTAACCTTGGTTCGATTCTATATCTCTACAGCGACCACTTTATCCTCTAAAAGAAGATGTAACTTGGGAAACAATCAGTCATTTGTAGGTTGATCCTATAAGAAAGGTATGTATTTTGACCTAATTTTTTTCTATGTGGGTATGTTGCCTGATCTACTGAAATATTCTGTATGTGAGGTTGTTCATCGATTATATGCCATGTTGTGACTTTTTTCTTGTGTAGCTACTGGTGATAGAGCTATAGTTGCCCTACCTTACTCTCATTACTTGTGGTTGACTGGATTATGATGTGATTGGCCCTATTAGGCCTAGTTTTGCACTTGTTTGTGACTTGTACAGATTTATATATACTCTTGTATACTTTTGTTAGTTGCAATGCACTACTCTCTCCATACTAAAGATTGGGTTATCTGTTATTATCAGAGGGAGATAATGGTTATGTTTGGCTAGAAGGGAGTGATTCTTGTTTTGAGGGGTGATATGACTTCAAAGGTTCAGATTCGGATAGATTTGTAAGTGGATAGCCATTCGAATGCACAAAGACCTAGATGATGCTCCCTGCGGGCTTAGTCATTAGTGGCCACATCTGAGTGTCTGAGACTCGAGTGACGCACACTATGGTTCAAGCCTGCGGTGGCTAGGTTGGAGTGTCCGAGACCCTGGAGATGATTATAAATGGGTCCGAGCACCTGGCTATATTTTGGGGCAGGGACCCTTCTTGCTACATTTAGAGTCTAAGACATTGTCAGTTGTTCAAAGGGATTTGTCACACCAATTTCTTTGGGCCTGAGACCCTATTGATTTTCATTAGAGGGATTCTTTCTCCCATGGGGGATTCATCCCACCATTATAAGCATTTAGGTCAAGGACCAAGTTTTTATGTGGTATGTTGGGTCAAGGACCTGACTGATTACCCCTAGATCAACTCACTTATACACACCCTAATTGTGTGTGGGTGTACCCTCTGGGCTTATGGGGGCTCAAGGGGCGTCTAGGCTTAGATACTAGGGCCTTACAACCACTTACAACCGACCATTCGCTCCAGTTCTATAAGTTTGGTTGTGCGCAGGTTTATCTTCTGGGATTATAGGGGCCCAGTTGGCGTACAAGCATAGTTATAAGGGCGTTGCACCTTTGTACGACTCTATGTTTTCATTGGGTTAAAGTTATTGTATGGGCTTACTCGATTTTCTTCTGTCGGTATCATTAGACACCACTTGGGTTATTTTTGTGGGGTTTTAGTGATTCTTCAGACATGCTTAATCCTTGATTTGAGCTCAACTTATTGAATTTGATGCAGTTATCTGTACTTGAGCTTTCTATATGTACATTATTTCACTCAGTCGGTCGATGATGCACACTAGGTGCCTTTTTCTGGTACTCACCCCTTACTTTTTTCATCTTCCCATAGTACAGGTCTAGGTTCTAGCTGTGGGCACTAAGTTTTAGGGGATTCGGGACACTCAAGTGTCATGACCCAAGCCTAAGGTTTAGGAGTGACACGGCGAATGGGAACCCAAAGGGACCCCAAACAAGCCTCTTAAGCATACATGGCACTTCCTTAATTACGGAAGCATAATTAAACAACTAACACATAATTCCAGGGAAAATGAGACCTTGTATAAGGCCCCACATGTTGAAAGGTATGAAAGTGCCTAAGAAATGAAGTTGGAAATTTTCCAAGTAAAAGTGGAGTTCACAACGGCATTTACGGACAATCAAATGGAACACAAACCATACATGAGTTTATGGACCTTACAGGGGCAATATTAGTAGCTCTAGTTAAGAGGGATACTAATACACGAAGGTAATCACGGATCGTAAGTAGTACCACGAGCCGTAACTTGTTATCGTGGAATAGAGGGCAAGCTTGGTGGCAAAATGGCCTTCTAAAGCCTGGAGTACGAATTATCAGCATGACTCCTAGACTGACTGATGGTACATAGGTTATGTAATGGTGTGAGTTTCAGAGAAGGAACCTGAGGGTCCAAAAAAGTTAACAAGATGAGACCTCTTTCCACAACCCGTGGAAAGCACAACAACCCGTAATAGTGTCTTGTTGTCTTGACTGACAACTTTAAATAAGGGGCAGTTTAAACATTTCCTAATATTCTAATCCTATGATGGATCATTTAATCCCCAAAATAAGCCCTTTCCAACTTTATACAACTATAAACTAACCCATTCTCATCCATTTTATAATATCCCAAGTCCTAAACACCACCCAAATACTCTCAAGCTTCCTTATGACTCTCAAGTAGAAGGTGCAAGCTAGGGTTTTTGATTCTCTTCATCCTCCAAAAAGATTTCCATCACTAATCACACAAGGTATATGTGTTTTTATTTGTGGAGACCTTTCCTTCACAAAGCTCAACCGACCCTCTTCTTTAGCTATTTTCAAGTAATGGGTTACTTATGGTAGTTAGACGAACTCTCTTATATGATGATATTATGAAGTAATTTATGGTACCAAGGTATCAGTGTTTTTATTTGTGGAGACTTTTCCTTTACAAAGCTTAACCGACCCTCTTCTACAACTATTTCCAAGTAATGGGTTACTTATGGTAGTTAGACGAACTCTCTTATATGATGATATTATGAAGTAATTTATGGTATTTTACCTTTGTACATTATTTTCTATGAGATTCCATGTGAACTATATGTTTCACATGAGGGTTAAAATGATGCCCTAACCAAGTTTTACTTGGTTTGTGATGAGATACTTTTACTAATTCTCACATGACTATTTTAATACCTTCATGTTATTGCACTCAAGATTGCATGATTTTAAGCAAATGTACATGTACCTACCATGTTTTTATCAATTTATGATTCAAGCTTCTTATAATGAGGAAAGCCTTATGGCAATACATGTGAAATTGTGAATGTTATGAATCTTGAAGGGATATTATGCATGTTATGAGCTATGAGAATATTATGAAAGTTATGAATGATACGAATCCCTACCTTTGATACTGTGAATCTTTGGTTTTGATGAACTACTCTATGATGATAATATGATATTATATGACTTTGTATACTATGACTATGAATATGAATTGAGTATTCCTTAGGATTGTGACCTAGCACCGAGAGGACCTTGATCGAAAACCATTGTCCCTTAACTATGTTTCCACCATAGGTTTGTGATTAGGTAATGGATACATATAGCTCTTATTGCATGATGGACCGAAAAGGGTGGTGTTCCTATAAAGATCCACTTCTGTGCTGACCTAAAAAGGTGGTGTTCCCATAATATATTTGGGAAATACTCTCCAAAATCGGGTAAGTGCCTGTGAGGTAAAGTGTTTGGTTTACCTTGGAAAAGTAGACTACTCCTTGTCCGGTGTGGAGTGAATATCGGGGTTTCAAGTAATAGCTCGCTTGGTCTTACATATCAGTTATGGTCCCTCCCAATCTATATATGATATCTTATGTGATTTGATGATTCTTCATGCATGTTCTGACTAAGCATTGACCACTCATGACGTATTGAACCTGTGTCCATTGAATATGATTATGCATATTATTTAATTATTGCTTTACTTCCTTGTTGCATTGCACCTCGAAAACTTAGTACATTTCAAGTACTACGCATTCTTTTTACCTACATGATCTAACCATGCACGGATCAGAGCTCCTATTTATCATCCTCCTCCACGTGGCTAGTTGGTTCAATTGAAGATTTTTATTGGTGAGTCCTCCATTTTGGGGACAATATCCATTTACTTTCATACTTTTTTAAGACTTAGCTATTTATGAATATTTATCTCTTTAAGGTGAGCCTACACATGTCTTGTCCTCCATTCCACTCATGTTAGAGGTATTGATGGACATGGATATGTATGTTATTAGCTTGATTCCTATTACATTTATGCAGCTATTAAAAACATTTATTAGTCCCTATTCCTTTATATGTGTGATGCTTGTTGTTGTGATGAGATGAAAGTCCTAATCCCCTATTGCCCCATAGCATGAGTCATACTTACCCACCCCTTAGACTTTGTTTTTTGTATGATCAAGCTAATCCTCTTCTTGATGACATCCCCATAACTTGAGTCCAAAGTCACGTTTCTCCTAGAATTATATGTTTGTTGTTTAATTATACTTCTGGAACCAAGGATATGCCATGTATTTTTTTGTTTTAGGTCCCTTCGAATTCCCCATTCACCGTGTTACACCTAAACCCTAGGCTTGGGTCATGAAAAGTTTGGTATTAGAGCACTTGGTTTGTGAACAGTCCTGGGAAATCCAACACACCTTGTCAAGTAGAGTTTTGTTTATGGTTGTGAAGCACGCCACAACTATGAATTGTAACCTATGAGTCACTTTATGACGTGATTCAAATCTTCATAAATCTATATCGTGCTTTAGATTTGAATTAAGGTTTCCTTTCTCAAATGGATGATCTTTTGCTCTTCAATATTATTCCACCAAGAAGAGTGGCACAAAGAGCTCCCACTCTCGAGGGCGAATCGGCTCATCTAGACCCACAAGCTCCCCAAGAAGAAGAAGGGGTCACTCATGCAGAGTATGGTAATGTAGTTAATATGATGGATAGGGTTGTATCCAACCAAGAAGTTCAAGCTCCTCATTCCCCTACCCCAGCCTCAAAAGTGAGGGATTTTATGAGGATGAACCCTCCGTAGTTCTATGGCTCAAAGGTGGAGGAAGACTCCCAAGACATCATTGACGAGATGTACAAGGTTCTTCATATTTTGGGGGTAAGCTTAGAGGAGAATGTGGAATTAGCAGCCTACTAACTAAAGGGACTTGCTTAACTATGGTTTGCTCAATGGGAACTAGATAGAGAGAATGAGGAGCCTATCTCATAGGAAGAATTCACGGCTTTCTCAATTGTTTCTTTACCATCGAACTAAGGGAGGCAAAGATGACGGAGTTTATGAACTCAAGCATGGTTCCATGAGTGTTAGGGAGTATTCTCTTAAATTCAGCAACCTCTCAAACTATGTTCCTCACTTGGTCGCCAATCCTAGGGCAAGAAAGCACAAGTTTGTTTTAAGGAGTGTCCGACTTAATCAAGGAAAAATGTCACACCGCCATGCTCATGGGAGATATGGACTTTTCTCAACTCATGACTTATGCCGAGAAACTTGAAGGGGAAAAGCTTGGAAAGAGGAGGAGTGGGGATTCTAAGAAGGCTCATTATGATGGTGGATTTCAAGGTGCCAGAGGTGGTCATTTTCAACAAAGCCACAAATTCCAAGGTCAAGGGTCCTTCAATGCTCAAAACCAAAGGTTTGCAATTGATATGTTGCTTAACCCTAAAGATCATGGTGGTAATGGTTGTCAATTTATTCCTAAGTGTGGAAGGTGTGGTAAAAATCATGGTTGTAAATACTATAGAGATGTGGATGCTTGCTTCGACTATGGAAAAATAAGCCACCAGATTGTGGACTACCTAAACAAGGGAAAAGATGGTTTTCCCCAAGGACATGGTGCTTATGGTGATGAAAGCGCCCAAGGTGGCCAACAAGGAGGTGCTCCACATCACAACTAGTTTTATGCTCTTCTAAGGAGGCAAGGGGTGGATGAAGCATCCGATCTTGTTTCTGGTATGGTAAAGATCTACAATTTTGATTTATATGCCTTATTTGATCTGGGTACCACTCTCTCTTGCGTTACTCCTTTTGTTGCTAATAGACTTCATGTGTGTGCCAAATTGTTATGTGAACCCTTTGAGGTGTCTACCCCTATTAGTGAGTCCTTTATTGCTAGGGAAGTTTATAAGGATTGTCCCGTGTATAATTCATAAAATCTTGCCTTGTGATTTTGTTAAACTTGACATGGTAGATTTTGACATCATTTTGGGATGGACTGGCTACATGTATATCATTCTTCCATTGATTCTTGTACCCACAAAGTTAAGTTATGATTTCTAACGAACCCTTCCATGGGTGGGAAGGTCGTGACTCAGTGGTAAAGGTAGGTTCATCTTTTATCTTACAGCCTAAAAGTTCATTTCTAAGGGTTGTATCTATCAACTTGTAAGGGTTAGGGATGTTGAGTCTAATGTCCCTCCTATTGAGTCGATTCCGGTGGTCAATGAGTTTCTTGATGTCTTTCCCAATGAACTCTCTGGCATTCCTGTTGAAAGGAAAACAGACTTTGCTATAAACCTCTTCCACGATACTCAACCTATTTCTATTCCCTTTTATATATGGCTCTAGAGGAGTTGAAGGATCAATTCAAAAGACCTATAGGAGAAGAGTTTTATTAGGCCTAGAAAGTCACCTTGGGGGTGCACCGATGGTGTTTGTAAGTAAGAAGGATGGCTCACTTTTAGGCCTAACTAATGCTCTGGCGATATTTATGGATCTCATGAAAAAGATCTTTAAACCCTAGTTTGACATATTTTTGGTGGTATTCATTGACGATATCTTGATTTACTAGCAAAGTGAAGAGGAGCATGTGAGACATTTGAGAGTAGTGTTGCAAAGGTTGAGGAAAGAAAGGTTGTTTGCATAGTTTGTCAAATGTGAATTTTAGTTGTAGGAAGTTTCATTCCTAGGACATGTGGTTTCAAGTAAAGGGATCAAAGTGGGTGCTCAAAAGACGAAGGTTGTAAGAAATTGGCCTAAGCCTTTGACTCCAATGGATATTTTGGGTTTCTTAGGCATGGCTGAGTACTACTGGAGATTTGTTGAGGGTTGCTCTTCATTTGCTTCTCCCTCGACAAAGTTGACTCAAAAGAAGGATAAATTTGTTTGGATCGATGAATGTGAAAGGAGTTTTCAAACATTGAAAGACAAGCTTACATCTGCCCCTATCATGGCTCTACCGAAAGGATTAGAAGGATTTATGATTTATTTTGGTGCTTCACGAATCAGCTTAGAGTTTGTATTGATTCAAAGTGTCAAGGCTATTGCCAGTACTTCTAGGAAACTAAAGGTGCATGAGAGTAATCACCCCACCCATGATCTTCAATTGGCCATCGTGGTATTTACTTTGAAGATATGGTATCACTATTTATATGGTGTTCATGTAGATGTGTTCACCTATCATAACGTATTCACTAAAAGAGATCTAATTTAAGGCAAAGGACGTTGTTTGAACTCCTTAAAGATTATGATATAATTGTGCATTATCATGTGGGTAAGGCTAATATTGTGGCTGATACTCTATGTCGAGTGTCCATGGAGAGTACAAATCAAATTGATGATGGCTTGAAGGAATTGGCAAAAAATCTTCACCGGTTGGCTAGGTTGTGAGTTAGGTTGGATGAAACCGAAAATGGAGGTATGGTGGTTGTAGATGGTTCCAAGTCTTATTTGATCGAAGAGGTCAAATCCAAACAAGATCTTGACCCCACTTTGCTGGAATTGAAGGATTTGGTGAAAGACGGAAAGGTGGAGGTTTTCTCCCAAGGGGGAGATTATGTTCTTATATATCAAGGAGGATTGTGAGTATCAATTGTTGATGGGTTGAGGTACTTGATTTTGAAAGAGGCACATAGTTCATCCTGTTCTATTCACCCCGATACTAATAGGAGGTATAGGGATTTGCAAGAAGGTTATTTGTGGGGTGGCATGAAAAAAGATATTGCCAAGTTCGTAGCCGATTGTGACAATCTCCAACAAGTCAAAGCTGAACATCAAAGGTTGGGTGGCCTAGCACAAGATATAGAGATTCCTACTTAGAATTGGGAAGAGATCAACATGGACTATATAATTGTCATTTCTAGCACTAAGAGGCATTTTGATTCTATTTAAGTTTTTCTTGATAGAATGATGAAGTCGGCTACTATCTACCAGTTAAAATGACTTATGGTGCCAAAGATTATGCTAAGTTGTACATTCATAAGTTGGTCAAATTGCATGGGGTTCCATTGGCTATTATTTTGGGTCGTGGTTCTTAATTTACTTCACACTTTTGGAGATCTTTACAAAGAGGTTTGGGTACTAAAGTTAAGCTTAGCATGTCCGTTCACCCACAAATGGATGGTCAAGCATTAAGGAACATTCAAACTCTTGAGGATATTCTTTGGTCTTTTGTCTTGGAGTTTAAAGGTAGTTGGGATGAGCATCTTCCACTTATTGAGTTTACTTACAACAATAGCTATCACACTAGTATTAGGATGGCTCCCTTTGAAGCTCTATATGGTAGATTATGTAGATCCTCGGTTGGGTTGTTTGAAGTAGGGAAATGGATTTTCTAGGTCCAGATTTAGTAATGGAAGCTTTAAAAAAGGTGAGGATGATAAGGGAAAGATTTAATACAACTTAAAGTTGGCAAAAGTCCTATGCCGACACTAGTAAGAGAGATCTTCAATTTAAAGTTGATGATTGGGTGTATTTGACCATCTCACCCATGAAGGGTGTTGTCCAATTTGGCAAGAAAGGTAAGTTAAGCCCTAGGTATGTAGGGCCTTACCAAATCTTGAGATGGGTTTGTAAAGTTGCCGAAAAATTAGAATTTCCTACAAATTCAAGTTGCCCATAGAGATAATGATGGTTCATCCCGTCTTCCATATCTCCAGGTTGAGGAAATGTGTTAGAGACCCTAGATACATTATGGCCTTAATGATGTTTAAGAGAATTTGACTTATGATGATGTTTTGATGGAAATATTAGACAAGCAAGTGAAGAGATTGAGGAATGAAAATATAGCATCTGTCAAAGTTCTTTGAAGGAACCAACGTGCCACTTGGGAAGCTGAAGCAGACATGAAGAAGCAATACCCCTACCTCTTCCATTTTAATTAAGCTTGAGGTACCATGATTTTCTTACTTGAGAAACTCCCCTTACTTACATGTCATTATGCATTGATCGGTCATTCCTAGCGACAGGTGGGGGATTGATTGATGTGGCAGCAGGAAAGCTCACCATGAGAACTCATGATAAGATGGAAGTTTTTGATGTGTACAAAGCTATGAAGCTCCCTACAGCGTATGAGGACTTGGCATCGATCACCACTTTAGTTACAGCAGCTGCAGTGAGCCCGGTAGATATAGCAGATCCACTGACTAGAGTTTTGTTGAATCAAGGGCTAGTGGATGATGCAGAAGCAAGGGAAATAGAAAGTGTGATGAATTGTCACAATGTCACATGCTTAAGAAAGAAGTAGAGCGGTTGAACAGAGTGTTGGGGCCTCCCCTTAAACCCTCACTTGAAGAAGCACCTAAGCTAGAACTGAAGTCGTTGCCCTCGCATCTCAGGTATGTATTTCTTGGCAAGAACGAAAGTTACCCGTAATCTTGTCTGTGTCATTGACTGCAGCTCAGGTGGAAGCAGTCGTAGTAGTGCTAAGGAGAAGGAAGAAAGCAATGGGCTAGCAAATATAAGATATCCAGGGCATTAGCCCAGCATTATGTATGCACATGATATTCATGGAGGAGGGTCATAAGCCAGTGGCCCAACCGCAGAGGAGGCTGAATCCAATCATGAAAGAAGTAGTGAAGAAAGAGGTAATCAAGTGGTTTGACGCGGGGATTATTTTCCCAATATCTGACAGCAAATGGTCGAGTCTGGTATAATGCGTACCCAAAAAAGGGGGAATAACAGTCGTCACCAATGAAAACAATGAGTTTATTCCTACCAGAACGGTGATCGAATGGCGTATCAGCATGGATTACAGGAAATTAAATGATACCACCCCCAAGGACCACTATCCAGTGTCTTTCATTGATTAGATGTTGGATAGTCTGGCGAAACAAGAATATTATTGCTTTTTGGATGGACACTCTGGGTACAACCAGCTCACCATTGCCCCCGAGGACCAAGAAAAGACTACTTTCACATGTCCGTATGGCACCTATGCTTTCAAGCGCATGTCCTTCGGGTTGTGCAATGATCCATCCACATTCCAAAGGTGCTTTATGCCCATATTCCATGACATGGTGGAACACATCATAGAGGTGTTCATAGACGACTTCTTAGTGTTTGGAGAATCTTTTGAAACATGTTTGCATAATCTAGACAGGGTGATGGCATGCTGTGAAGAGACTAACCTGGTCCTTAACTGGGAGAAGTGTCACTTCCTTGTAAAATAAGGGATAGTCTTGGGGCATAAGGTGTCAAAATGGGGGCTAGAAGTGGACAAGGCAAAAATAGAGGTGATAGAGACGCCGCCACCACTAGTGTCAGTGAAGGGATTCCGAAGCTTTCTTGGTCATGTGGGTTTCTACCGAAGATTCATAAAGGACTTTTTCGAAATTGCCAAGCCGTTGTCTACCCTCCTGGAGAAAGGGGTACCTTTAACTTTGATGCTTCTTGTTTGCAGGCCTACAAGTTATTAAAGAGGAAGCTGATTGAGGCCCAATATTAACAGCACCTGATTGGGAGCTCCCGTTCAAGCTCATGTGTGATGCTAGTGATAATGCAGTGGGCACAGTGTTAGGGCAGCACAAAGATAAGATGTTCCATGCCATTTACTATGCTAGCAAAACTCTAGATGCAACACAAGCAACTACACAGTGACTGAAAAAGAAATGCTAGCCTTGGTATATGCATTCAACAAATTCAGGTCGTATTTAGTGGAACCAAGGTTATAGTGTTCACCGACCACGCTGTGGTGAGGTACTTATTCAACAAGAAAGAGGCAAAGCCCAGGTTAATCCAATGGATCCTGTTACTCCAAGAGTTCGACACTGAGATAAAGGATCGAAAGGGGTGTGAGAACCAGATTGTTGATCATCTGTCCTGCCTGGAGTGTGATGCTCACATAGGGGAATAATTGCAGATAAAAGAAGAGTTCTCGGGTTAGCAACTGCTGGCTTTGGAAGTGGAGAAACTACCCTGGTATGCGGATATTATGAATTTCCTAGTGAGTCGGGTGTTTCTGCTGGGGCAACTTATCAACAAAGGAAGCGGTTGGCTCATGACTTGAAAGCTTAAGTCTGGGATAAGCCTTATCTTTTCAAGCAAAGGTATGATAGAATGGTTAGAAGATGTGTCCTAAGGCAGAAATGTGAAAGATCTTAGAGAGGTGTCATGCTTCTCTCTATAGAGGCCATCATAGGGGTGAAAGAACAGCTCACAAGGTTCTACAATCGGGGTTCTTCTGGCCCACTTTATTTAGAGATGCCATTCACTTGAACACCTGTGAGGCATGTCAGAAAACTGGTGCCATCTCCAAGAGACATGAAATGCCCCTGAACAATATTCTAGAGGTAGAGATCTTTGATGTGTGAGGGATGGACTTCATGGGTCCATTCCTACCCTCTTTTGGAAATCATTACATCTTGGTCGCAGTGGACTATGTCTCTAAATGGGTGGAAGCAGTGGCACTACCCACTAACGACACCATGGTGGTGAGCAAGCTTCTCCAAAAGCAGATTTTTACCAGATTCGGAACTCCAAGGGCCATCATCAGTGACGGAGGTGCTCACTTCATTAATCAGACTATGAAGAATCTACTATCAAAGTACGGAGTGAGACACAACGTGGCCACAGTATACCACCCACAGACTAGTGGGCAGGTGGAAGTGTCTAATAGAGAGGTGAAGCAGATTTTGCAGAAGACCATGAATGCCACAAGGAAGGATTGGTCGATTAAACTTGATGAAGCCTTGTGGGCATACCAAACGGCTTAGAAAACACCTATTGGCACGTCTCCATATCGACTGGTGTACGGGAAGGTATGTCAACTCCCAGTGGATCTTGAGCACCAAGCATATTGGACCATAAAACAGCTAAATCTCAATCCCGAGCTCGCTCGAAAAAAAAGGTTGGAATAATTAGTGGAGTTGGATGAGTTCCGGCTCCACATTTACGAGAATGCCAAGTTGTACAAAGAGAAGACAAAAAGATGGCATGATCGGCACATCATTCCACAAGCCTTCAAACCAGGTCAACAGGTACTTCTCTTTAACTCGCGGTTAAAATTGTTTCCAGGCAAGCTTCGGTCAAAATGGAGTGGACCATACATGGTGGTGGATGTCACACCACACGGAGCTGTGGAGCTAAAAGATGTGGCCACAACGTGTCAAGCACTACCACAGTGCCGACACGAACAGGGAAGAAGAGGTCATTAATCTAGCCGATGAAGCGTAAGTGTTGGTGAGTCGTGCTGCGATAGTAAATTAGGCGTTGCGCGGGAGGCAACTCGCGATAAGGTAAGATATAATAACAAATAAAAAGGTGTAAGGATTTGCTCAGAATTGGCCACAAGTGACAGTCCGCGACGAAACCGCATTGCGGTACTTCGCAGATAATGCACATTTTGGTGCGGAAATGATCATCACCAATTTCTGGTAATCCTCTAATCATTATTGAAGTTTCTTTGGTTGGATTAACTGGTTGTGATGTTATGCAGCATATTGAAGTGTTCGGGGAATTTTTCGGGGCCCGTTGCTCAAAATTCAAAAAAACATTGAGCCCCAAAACAATGGCCATTCGCGACGGGACTGCATCACGAACACACCTTCAGTTGAGGATGTTTTTTGTGCAAAAGTGTATTGTCAATTTTGGTGTTCGAGGAAATTTTCGGGGCCCATAGCTAAAAATTCAAAAAAAAATTGGGCCTTGAAACAGTGGTTGTCCGCGACGTTTGCGCATCGCGAACTCATCGCGAACCGATACAGGACCCAGGTAAGTATATGTTAAGGCATTCTCCACGCCCGCTCCATGTCATGCTTATGTTGTGGACGTGTATTTTTCATGCCTCGATTTTTACGTAACCCCACCTATGTATAAACCCCAACTCCTCTTTTTAGGGTTTTTCCACACTTCCCCCTACCCTATTTTTCTACCCCTTTCCCTTTGCTTTATTTATCTTCCCAAACTCTTAAAATTTCAAACACCTCTGCGACGCCTTCTCCTGTTTATCATCAAACCTTGTTATTATTCAACTCAAGTAAGTGTTCTCTTCTCAATTTTCCTCGTCTTGGCTTGAAGTTTGTATAGTTTGTGCTTCTTAGGGTGAAAATAGTGAGTGATGCGGTTTGAAGTGGCATAGTGTTGTGGTTTGTTAATCTTTTGAGTTGGATATTGCTAGTTGTTAAGATTTTAGGACTAATCTTGTAGTGCAAAGTTATTTTTGTGCATGTTCTTGTTGCGTGTGAACCCTAGACTGCAGATTTTGGGGAATCTGGCCACATACTTTGGGGTAGTTTGTTCACCCATGGTGCATACATCCTTGACCTATGGATTGTGTTGTGCTTTACATATCTTGCTAGGATAACTTAGATGATTAGTTGTGCTTGGGAACATTGCCCACATTGAAGTATGGGGTAACATAAGTGAAGTTGAGAAGTCTGAGTACCTTCTTCACTCCATTGTGTTGGTCTAAGTGTGGGGTTAGGAGAACATGAGTATTCACAGGGTCCTCTTTGCTGCAAGTAAGTTGATGAGTTTATGTCTTTCTGCAGGGTTAAATGGCTTCTCGTGCACGCTGAACCGATCAATCTCGTGGGGCTGGCACCTCGAGCAACAGACGAGGGACTAGGGACGTCCCAATGGTATCTAGAGCTCCAAAAGGGTTAAAGACCTCGGTATGGGGTTCGAGCAGTAGACCGAGAGGGGCAGCGGTGTATCGGGCGCACAACGAGACCTAATACTTCCCCGATATGCCGATTGATGTTGATTCCTCGGTTCGAGAGTTCTCCTACATATACAAGTGGTGCATGGACTACCGCCTGACGTTTCTCTTCAGTGATCCATTGCCCTGCAACCTAAGCGTGGTTCGATAATTATATGTCAATATGAAGAAGGAACCCCACACACATGTGGTAATGGTGACGGGGTGGAGTGTCATGACCCGAAAATGGACGTGATGGCACTCGTCTTATCCCACCAAGACAAGTCAGCCTAAAACCTACTTATAGCCATAAAATATGGGAGGATAATTCAAAGTGAAAATTTTAACTACGGATAATAAATCAACTAAATTAAATTCCCCCAAGACCTGGTTGTCACGTGCACAAGCCTCTAAGGTATTACAATAGATTTGAAAGAAAAGTATAAGTCTCAAATGATATTGTTTCTAAAGTAGAACAAAATCATAAATAGGAGTGAGAAGTCAGCTGGGATGGCAAACAGCTACCTTACACAATCTCCACAGGAAGCCTCGGACAAGGAAAAATAGAGGGTATCACGAAGATCCGATCTCATAACCTACAAAAATGTAGTAGCAAGGGGTGAGTACCAAACACACGGTACCCAGCAAGTGAACTACTAAACACAAAATTAAGTAATATGGAATACAAGTACTCCTAACACTCCAACAGAACCTCCACAACTACCACCTGCATAAAGTCAGCTCAACCTAACAGTTCACAATGTACATAGCCTATAGCTTAATAGCCACAACAATATTTATAGTTCAACAACATAATGATCAAGTTCATCCATCACAAGTTCCATAAAAGACACTCGCAAGTTTATAAATAATAATGATGTGTGATGCAATGCAATGCAATGTCAAATATCATGATGCATGTCTGACCTAGTGATACACACCCGCTGTCTCGCAGCCCGGGACCCATGGGGGACTTCTAGTCCGTGCATCCATCGCGGCGTGCGACACGACCCTCGAATCATATATAGTATCCGTCACGGCATGCGACACGACCCTCGAATCATATATAGTATCCGTCGCGGCGTGCGACACGACCCTCGAATCATATGTAGTATCCATCGCGGCGTGCGACACGTCCCTCGAATTACGGCATGCGACACGTCCCTCGAAATATAGTATCCTCTTTAATTCTTATTCTTTTCCAGTCCTCGTACCACTTGTCACACTGATCAATGCAAATAGGCATGCTTACATGATAATGGGATAATGATTAATTTTAACACAATGCACAATTCACAACAACATGGTCTTAATACAACATCAACACTAACTCAATATGTCAAAATCATTCACAACCTTCACACAAGGAAGCACGAGATTCTATATACTTAACAAAGGTTAAGAAATCCACTTGCCTCAATTAATAGAATAACACTCCAAATCTTGAGTCTTTCGTAACGCTTTTATATGATCAAAATCTGTTCAAATACATAATCTACATAAGAATACGAATCCAATGACACCCATATTGCTATACTTATTTTTTTCAAAAAAATCGGGTCAAAAAGTCACCCCGAGCCCTTAAATTCAAATCTGAAATTTTCTTTCAAATTATGTTTGCCCATTATAAAATAAACTCATATATTAAATTTCAGCTAAAACGGATCATTATTCGATCCCCAAATCAAGATTTTATTCTAAGAACCCTATGACTATATTTTCTTAATTTAACATAAATTATACACGTTTCTACCCTAAATATTTATTCATAATCTCATGAAAACTTAATAGAAAGGATGAGAATAATTACCTTGATGTTTTGGGATGAAAATCATAATTTTTCTTCTCTTCTTTTTCTTTCTTTTTCTTCCCGCATTTTTTTTACTGCGTGTTGATCTTCTTTTTTTTTTTCCGCGTTCTGTATGTTTCATAGGGCTGCGGCGCAGCCCCTTTTTCATCTTTATATCTTTTTCTTTTTTTAAAAAAAAATTTCTTTCTCCTTTTTATTTCTTATTTGTTTATTTATTTTAATATACTAAAAGTGATAAATTCTATTAGCCTATTTTTGATAAGTATGAGATAAATAGTATAGAATATTAATTAAAATATTATTTTTAATCCACCAATTACATGGATTATCTAAAGTTATCCGTCAACTAAATGACCGTAATTATCGAATAGTTCAAAATTTTCAACTTAAATTTACAAAAAGAATATTTTATGAAAGAGAGAGTATTTATTTTTAAAATGACCTAACGGGTCATTACATTATCCACCACTAAAAATCATGTTCGTCCTCGAACATAAGAAGGAGAAGGAAGAATAATCGATATTACTAACTAAGTTATGATCTTCCAAAGTCAGTATTTCATCTCTCCAAGTAAGTTCCTCCTTACGACCATTCCACCAAAATTTACTATTAAGAACTGAATCTTTTTTTTCGAATCAAACCTTGATATATTTACAATTCAATGGTTATTCAAGCCACTGACTAACTCACGAATTCGATATGAATAACAACCCACTGGTCCATAACTCAATAAATCCTTTCTCATATAATCATGATAAAATTCTAAATCAATACCGGCCATAATCAAAAGCAAACTTAAATCAACCATCTCACACTTCCAATGCACAAATCCTCATAGATTTTGTTAAGATTTCATTCTCATAGTCAAATTTTCCCACGATCTTAAGTTATAAAATGTTATCTTTAGACATTGAACACTCACCATAGAGAATCAAATTCTTTTCTGACCCAACGAAGGGAAGGATCAAGTAACAACTTAACGAATGGTTCATTCAAACATAGCCAAAATATAACCTCGACGACAAGAAGAGCTTTAAAATTGCTGGACAACTATAAATATTTATGGTATCTCTTTTATAAATTCATATAAAAAAAATTGTGTGTGTAGAACCACTTGTATACCTCAACTGTCCCAAATAATACTAAATATGTCAACATTGAAATAATCAAGTCTGCATAAGCATCCTATCTTACTAAGAGAAAATTGCAAGATCGGTTCACCCGATCCACCACTAAGGATCCGTCTACACAAGTGAAGACACGAGTGGAAATAGGCAGGTATTCCCATAATAAAGTAGGTAGCCACACCAAAATGCACGGAACCAAGGTCGAACAATACAAGATACTCCTTTCATAGTGCCCCTATCAAACATTTTCATTCATCTGACCCTATTTTTTTTTTTTTTTGAATTTCATTTTTAGCTGCACATAATCAACCTGTCTGTTCCCCATACAATCGTATACATACTTAATTATCACACTCCACATATTCCTCACAACACTGCATCAAAAGCAATGCGCTCAATACTAACAGAATATCATAGCCATACTTGTCATTTACCATTCTCTCAAATTGTTACTAGTATTAAAGTCCTCTTAGCTACACATTATCGCCTTCAAATATTTCATATTATGGTTTCCTCTCTTTTCATATAAGTATTTTTTTTTATAGACATAAATCACACACAAAGCTGACAATGTAAATTTTAAATTTGGTAGTACTTTTCTCATCGAGGTAAAGTTATTTCGTTATACTTGAAGTCAATTTCATGCAATCTTTCACATACCGAATTTCAACTACCATTCAAATCATCATATACCTCATGTCAAAACTTAGAGAGATTCCTGGTCACCTTAATAGCTTTGTACACCATAACCACATATCCTCTAATTACCATCAAGTATCTATGTAACGCATCACAATAATCTATGTAGTCCCATTAATAAAGTAATTTCAACCCCCTCAATATCCTCAATGAGCGTGTAGGGCTATAGGTCTATATCGTAGCGCCCTCATAAGTCGTCTATCATAATTGGACAATCTAGACCAGTATAAAAAATGTAGCATATTTTAAACATTTATTTGTCATTCGAATCGAAACTCAGTCTTCATAAAAGTCACGAGTAAACTTAGAAAATCTGTGTTAAACAAGTACGCATTGCATTATCATGTTTGAGCTCAAGGGCAAAATAAGTAAAAACTTTAATTCCGAACCAAGGGTCCATACAGGAACTCTTATTCCTTCACTTTCTTAAATTCTTCCTATGATACAAATTTAGATATCCTGAACTCTTCAATATATTAGATTATCGTTCCTTCACCAACTCACTTATCAACTTTATTCTTTGACCAACAACACATGACATTTTTCTCCATTTCTAAGCTAAAACTTTAAATGGAGCACTTCTTTAGGTCCTTCAACAAAAAATAAACTAAATTTATGACCCAAATCACATGCAGGTTCTTCCAAATGTTGAATGCTCATTGCTATCCATTATTCCTTATCTTATCAATAAATATCTTGGCAAAATATAAATACTACCCAAAAATATACACTAACAATGAAAAACTCGAATCTTTATTTTAACTTGTACCTCAATTCCTTTATCTATCGGTATTAGCTCATAGCTTGAGATCTTTATGAATTCATGTATCTTAACTTAATATTGATCACGTCTTTATCGACTTTACCATATCCTTTATAAAAATTTCGATGTACTAATTAGCATACTCAAAATCACAAAAGAGATTATCACCATACTCGAGCCCAACATTGTAGATTCTTTTTCCCTCAAATATTATCCAACAGTTTTCTAGCCAAGATCAATGATACGTAACACTATCACCAACCAAACAAATGAAATCACATGACTTTAAATTCAATTTCCTACTCTCTCGAAAGATATATCTTTGATCTATACCATCAAACAGAATATCCCTACATCTCACTAATTTATTCACTTATGACTCTAGCTCATTTCATTTCTATTTAAGCAGTATCTCAACACATTTTATATTTTTTTTTATGATCACGTTACTTATCACATAGTAGCAAACGTAACTTTTGATACTTGCAGATTGTGTTTACCTTACTGAATTCACTCAATCAAAAATTCTCATCATATAATTGCGGTCATAATCTATCACAAACTTTTATTACCATTATGCTCTATAGCCATTGTCATCGTCTCAAGGTTACCCTCATCATTAATATGACACCAAAACTATATCGATCAAATATAAAGAACTAACTCCCTTGGATCTTATTATGGAGTAATAGTCCTCATTTAGAATCCCCCGAATACACCTCACCACTTAAATACATTAATTGTACCAAGATCCACCACTAAATTATTTTTTCTTATAAATAATACTTAACTCAAGCATCCAGAGCAGCAAACTAGTTGATTTCTCGAATATGAATATGACACTAAAACTTATTAATTGAGCTCATGACACACTAATGATTTCTAAAATGGTTTGTATTCACGCTTGACAATTGAGATATCCATTTTCATATACCACTAATACCATATTGTGAAAGTCCATTAGATCCACCACTAGAACACATCATACCTATCAAGAAAGTAGCACCAAACTAGCCCACATGCTTCTACCTATCAATAGTTGCAAAACGTTATCCAATCCATCATGACTCTATCCTAAGAAATAAACATTCTTTTCATAAATTCAGTCGCTAGCAAAAGTAGCACACTCCATAACTCTAACCAAGTAAGCATCGGTTCGTTGTGATAGTCGTATCATGACCTTTCTTAATATCCACTCGATCTATGAAATCATAATAGAGATTCTGACCTTAATTGACACAACATCATTCTTACCATTATCTAAGCAATCCATACATATTATGAAAACTTTAGTAGTATTAGTTTACAGAACAAAATTTGTGATCCACCTATCCTTTTAAGATTTCACCTTAAATTGTTGAACCATTTTCGATACCATATATACCACATTAATACTGTTTGTGTTGCTGGATACCTAACCCCAAAAAGGACAACACGTTCATAAAATCAATCAATCCATTGTTTGACCTTACCACTCGAATATTCTCAAAGTGTATCGTCAAGTCATCACCTTACTTAACCTCTTCTAATCATTGAATCTTTTAAATATAATCACACATCATTTTTACAATTATGCCACTTACACTTTAGTACTAGATCTAACATTCAAGTCTATATATAACCCACCAACTATTCACATAAAGAATCACGCATGAATCATCTCTATAAATGAGAGAGAATGAAGAAAATGGTAAGAATTACACTGAATCAGGGACGCACGATGGAGAAAGAATAAACAAAAGGAAGTTTCCTAACCGTCTTTATAGCCTCTCGAAGATAAATATAGGCGTCTCCATACTGATCCTCGAGACTCTACTAGACTCGGCTTATACACACGTGAGACCTATGAACCTGGGGCTCTGATACCATTTTGTCACGACCCGAAAATGGACGTGATGGCACTCGTCTTATCCCACCAAGACAAGTCAGCCTAAAACCTAATTATAGCCATAAAATATGGGAGGATAATTCAAAGTGAAAATTTTAACTACAGATAATAAATCAACTCAATTAAATTCCCCCAAGACCTGGTTGTCACGTGCACAAGCCTCTAAAGTATTACAATAGATTTGAAAGAAAAGTATAAGTCTCAAATGATATTGTTTCTAAAGTAGAAAAAAATCATAAATAGGAGTGAGAAGTCAGCTGGGATGGCAAACAGCTACCTTACACAATCTCCACAGGAAGCCCCGGACAAGGAAAAATAGAGGGTATCACGAAGATCCGATCTCATAACCTACAAAAATGTAGTAGCAAGGGGTGAGTACCAAACACACGGTACCCAGCAAGTGAACTACTAAACACAAAATTAAGTAATATGGAATATAAGTACTCCTAACACTCCAACAGAACCTCCACAACTACCACCTGCATAAAGTCAGCTCAACCTAACAGTTCACAATGTACATAGCCTATAGCTCAATAGCCACACCAATATTTATAGTTCAACAACATAATGATCAAGTTCATCCATCACAAGTTCCATAAAAGACACTCGCAAGTTTATAAATAATAATGATGTGTGATGCAATGTAATGCAATGTCAAATATCATGATGCATGTCTGACCTAGTGATACACACCCGCTGTCTCGCAGCCCGGGACCCATGGGGGACTTCTAGTCTGTGCATCCATCGCGGCGTACGACACGACCCTCGAATCATATATAGTATCCGTCGCGGCGTGCGACACGACCCTCGAATCATATATAGTATCCGTCGCAGCGTGCGACACGACCCTCGAATCATATGTAGTATCCGTTGCAGCGTGCGACACGTCCCTCGAATTATAATATCCGTCGCGGCGTGCGACACGTCCCTCGAAATATAGTATCCTCTTTAATTTTTATTCTTTTCTAGTCCTCGTAACACTTGTCACACTGATCAATGCAAATAGGCATGCTTACATGATAATGGGATAATGATTAATTTTAACACAATGCACAATTCACAACAACATGGTCTTAATACAACATCAACACTAACTCAATATGTCAAAATCATTCACAACCTTCACACAAGGAAGCACGAGATTCTATATACTTAACAAAGGTTAAGAAATCCACTTGCCTCAATTAATAGAATAACACTCCAAATCTTGAGTCTTTCGTAACGCTTTCATATGATCAAAATCTGTTCAAATACATAATCTACATAAGAATACGAATCCAATGACACCCATATTGCTAGACTTATTTTTTTCAAAAAAATCGGGTCAAAAAGTTACCCCGAGCCCTTAAATTCAAATCTGAAATTTTCTTTCAAATTATGTCTGCTCATTATAAAATAAACTCATATATTAAATTTCAGCTAAAACGGATCATTATTCGATCCCCAAATCAAGATTTTATTCTAAGAACCCTATGACTATATTTTCTTAATTTAACATAAATTATACACGTTTCTACCCTAAATATTTATTCATAATCTCATGAAAACTTAATAGAAAGGATGAGAATAATTACCTTGATGTTTTGGGATGAAAATCATAATTTTTCTTCTCTTCTTTTTCTTTCTTTTTCTTCCCGCATTTTTTTTTACTGCGCGTTGATCTTCTTTTTTTTTTCTGCATTCTGTATGTTTCATAGGGCTGCTGCGCAGCCCCTTTTTCATCTTTATATCTTTTTCTTTTTTAAAAAAAAAAATTCTTTCTCCTTTTTATTTCTTATTTATTTATTTATTTTAATATACTAAAAGTGATAAATTCTATTAGCCTATTTTTGATAAGTATGAGATAAATAGTATAGAATATTAATTAAAATATTATTTTTAATCCACCAATTACATGGATTATCTAAAGTTATCCGTCAACTAAATGACCGTAATTATCGAATAGTCCAAAATTTTCAACTTAAATTTACGAAAAGAATCTTTTATGAAAGAGAGAGTATTTATTTTTAAAATGACCTAACGGGTCATAACATGGAGGTCAACATCGCCCCACTTGCCATTAATGGCATACTGGGCACCCTTGATGTTCCCTCCGGTGCCTTCACAAACCTACAGCTGCAGCCTCCATACCGACTCATTAGGCATACTCTCGCGGGAGTGAACTCCATGCTAGGTGGATCTGCCATGCTGGCAGAGGCAATCATCAATGCTTCCCATTTGCCCATATGAACAGGGGAGCTTGAGTTTGGGTGAAAATTATGATGCACTCCTTCTTTCGGGAATAGTATTTCACTACTGTTACGCAGCATAGAACCTGTTTGGTGTATGCACTTATGACGGGCATGGAGCTAAATTTTGGGGCAATCATAAAGTCAGCAATAAGGAAGGCACGAGTGCACCGAGGCCGCAGGTATGCCTTTGAGGGACTTATAACTGAATTATGCCATCGTGCAGTGTCCCTATTGAGTTGGTTTACTGACCCCAAATTGAGGCCCTACTTTATAATGTTATTAATATTAAAGGGCCCAAGGAGGCTACTAGACCAATCCTTACCACAGTTGAGCGCAACCACCGGGATGAGTTAATTGTGGTGCGCATGTACGGGCTGGAGATGTTGCGGCACAGAACAGGCGGTCGCCCGTCTACACAGTAGGAGTTGGATGAAGTAGAACCCCGCTACCCCCTCAATGCCCTTGCTAATGTTGTCTTGGGCATCGAGCCTCCATTTGTGGAACTCGTTGAGGATGACATCCCAATTGACCCTGAGGATGCGAGGATGGATTCCGACACGGATGAGGACGATATTGAGGACGAGGTCCCAGTTGCTACTGGGGGGAGTCTATCTTGCTTGGACCGGAGGAATGAGCGCATGATTTACCCGTTGCAGGTTTTGTATGGTCAGCACAGAGGGTAGTGCTGAGTCTAAGTGTGGGGTGGAGGTGAATATAATGACTATGCAATATATGTTATTGTGTTGATTCGGCCTGTATTAAAACTTGTTTTTGTTATTTGTTTTGTTTCCTGCTAGACAGCAGTTTCTTTGTTATTGCTCATTGGGTCTATAATTAGTAAGTAAACATGTGGATGTTTTAGTTTATGCAGCATTTTATTTAGAGATTGCTTGTAGATTCAGCATCTTAATTAGTGTGTCGGTAGTTGTGCAATCAAGCATAGTATGTCGGGCGTGTGAATCTAGGTGACTTAATCACTTGGAATCCTGGGGAGTTAATACTTAAGTCCAACACTTTGGGAATGGAATTGTGTAATCGAGGAATCATGAGAATGAGGTGACAGTAAGTCTAGAGTTAACCTTATGAGGGGAATGTGCCAAGAGGGGTGAGCTTCTTTGTTGTGAGTCTGTCTTGCAATAGTTGCTAGAACTTGCCCGATATATGGATTGGACTTGGTAGGAGTCAAACTTGAAGGAAAGGATCTAGGCATTTCTTTGGTAGCCCTGAAATATTTTAGTATTTTATCTGCCCAATACAGTAACTCCCTAGTCAGCCCTTTGAGCTTTAGCCTTTTTCTTTAGTTAGCCGCATGTCAAGACAAACCTGTTCCTTTGTGTTTTAACCTATGTTAAACTCGATTTATGAGCGCTTTAGCACGTTAATTCGGAGGGGAGGGAGGTCGAATGGATACCCAAGGGACAAGAGGAAGTAAAATAGATATATGGCCAAAACAGTGATGGTCCGCAACAAGTGTACATCGCGGATCTATCGCGAACAAAAAAATAAAAGTTGTATACAGACATAAGTGTAAATCTTTGACAGTGTGCTAAAGTGTGTAATCTCTGTAGGGGCGTAAAGTGTTGAGGCGGGAAGAACTAGAAGTGAGGGGTTCAAAGAAAGGGATGTAAGCTATGAGCGCTTGGGAATCGAGCCATGTCACCCATATCTATAAAAGTATCCCACCAACTTATAGCCTACATTACAACCACATAAAAGACCTTAGTGATCCTGTGAGTAGATTGTTACTAGGTTACAGTACTACATTAAGGGCAAGCTTATGGAAACTAGACCCAACACAAGACATCTATTGGGAGAGAGAGTTGATGAAGTACACATTCTTTTTCCAGTTCTCTAGGTTCTGATTGGTGTGCATGGGTAATTCTTTCGGTGAGGACACATACTCAAGTAAGGTTAGCAACTACATGATGATGTTGACTGAAATCCTACATGATTCCACAGTAAGGCATGAAGGTTAGATGAAAGTGATACTGTCAGGATCTGGGAAGACATTGCTTCGTTCAGGCGATTCGGTCATAACATCTTTTGGGGGTACATACTGCCTAGTGAGTCTCATGCATGTGTCTTGCACTTGCCCGAGGACGGACAAAGCTCTAAGTGTGGGGTGGTGATCTTAGGCGTATTTATACACCTAACTAGCCAAATATACCCATAAATAGAGCTAAGTCAGAGGGTGATTTTACAGAGTACAACTGTTTTTAGTAGGATTTTGGTTATTTTGCTAATCTGGGGGCCAAGTGCTCTGTTGGGTTGTGTTTTGCAAATTTTGATTGGATGATGTCATTTCGGAGTCAGACCCGGATTGGGAGGATGAACACTGCCCAGATTCAAGGAGGAAAAGAAGTAATAACTCAACAGATGTACTTCAGTGTGCGTCGCGGACCTAGGGAAAAGCGAGCGAGCTAGAATAAAGAAGAAAAAGGTGCGAAAAGGGAAAAGACTGCAAAGTCCGCGTCGCGGACTAGGGCGAGATATAGGGAAAATTGGTCCAGTCAGCAAATAAGCGAAGTCCTGGTCATAGCATACTGGTCCGCGTCGCGGACCTCCAAGACAGTGGAAAAGATAGTGAGTTACGAGATTCTTTGAAGTACTATTAATTGTTTTGAAAGGGAATTATTAATATTATTCTGTTTTGGCGATACAAAGGGGAGCACGGTAGAACTTTTCCTAGGGTAAGTTTGGTTAGTTTTCATCTTTGTCTTTTTTAATGTTGATGATCATTAGTTTAATTTTGATGTTGGGACCGACTATGAGTTGCTAATTCTCCCATATTATGGGAGTATATCCATAGACAATGTTTGACTCTTGATTTTTAATACATATGATTGGGTTTGGTGAGTACTCCTATGATGCTTTTATTTATACGTCTTGGCCTGATCAACTAGGGAGTAAATGAGGTGTTCGTTCTGAGTTCGAGAGATGTTGGAATGAATAGAACACAGCAGCATAGGGAGCTTGTTCGACTAGGAAACTAGATTGATTCGTATAAGGGAGACATGTGAAAATTACCCTTACACCTTGCTTGGTTCATAACACAGGAAGATAAAATTAAAGCACTTTTAGTAGTCTGTCTATCCCCGCTCAACGATGTAGATATGCAGTCAATAAAGGTAAGCCGACAGAGGCGTGCAACCCTGTTTAGATAAATTAAACCCTGTGAACCAGTAGTGCAAACCCAAATGTATGAGTGATTATTGAGACATAACGGCGTCACCAAGGCTACAATCCTGGAATTTCTTTCAACTTGATAGTTACATTAAACGAGCTGAAATAGTGCATTAAGTCATAGTTTAGTGCATTTTATAATTTCATCTCAATTCCCCTTTGGTACCCTTTACACATAATAGCTAAGATAGTTACCCTCGTTCTTTAAATCCTTTGGGCTCGATATCCCGGACTCCTTTCTCAGGCCACTATATTATTTGGTTTGACCATGTGCACTTGCATGTTCTAGGGAAGCAACACTAACCACGCCGTCAGATTTTCATTTCAAGCGCATTTAGTTAGGTTTTCACAAAAACACACTTTTTAGCTTTCGGTTGAACTTATTCTGCAACTTTTGGCTCAAATTCATACTGGGGCCCTCCATCCTCTGACTAAGCGCCCTCCTGGCCTACATCGACAGATTAGGAACTGATAAAACCTTCAGAATCCCATTCTGAGGTCATTTGCTATGACTTTATAAGAAATCTCATTTTTCACGGTTATAACTTCTTGCTAACTCATAAACTCGCACAATTCTTAACCAGAACAACCCCCAACTTCCAACCGCCCCAATAAGTCATAAAAGATCCAAGGTCACCATACAGAAGCTCAAAACAACAGAGATATTACAGAAACATAGAATTGACTCTGAGGGTCATTACAATATATAAAAGAATAAATGACTAAATTAACCTTTCAAAAAAAAAAGAGCAACAATTGAATGAAAATTACTATAATAAAGGTATAACATATTGTTACTTTTAAAAATGGCATAAAATCTATCAACTATCATGAAAAAGAACAAAATTTATGGCAATCAAAACAATTATTCCCATAAAAATGGTTGTAAAAAAAATGAAATAAACCTTTGATTTTTCAAGAGGTTGAGACAAAATATTTAAAAAAAATGACTCTTTCATTTGGCGTCAACATGCTTTTTTTGTTCAATTCTTCGATAAAAAATTCTCAATTGAAAGAGAAACACAAGATATTAGTAAAGGAGCGTTTAATTCAATATCAACAATTGATTATGTAGAATTCTTATATAATCTTCAAATTTATAAACTAAAAGAAATTAAAAAAAAAAAAAAGACATTAAGGATGATGCTAATATATGAAAGAAGACAACATACATAAAAATCAAAAAATATTAACCTACTTTTGTGGTAAAATTTAATCAAAATATTAATTAAATAGAATTATAGAAACTCCTTTTTTATAAGGTAAAATTCTAAATTTTCTTTTTCAATCCTTATATGTCTCAGTAATTTTGATAAAAGAATTAAAACTCAAAGTCATAATTGAAAAGTAGTACGAAAAGAACTTCTGAATTTCAAGGAAATGATTAAATTTTTACTTTTAAATATTAAGAAAAATAAGTTAATAATTCTGCACTTAAAAGGAAAACTAAGTTCTCTTTAATTTTACACAAATTCTACTCCTCAAGTTCTAGGATTTTGAACTTAAAAGGAAAATTCAATTACTTTTAAGCTAATCAATTTTTTTTTAAAGAATTTTTTTAACCTTCTTCTTTTTTAGTATTTTGACGTTTTTTTAAAACTTTTTTCTCTATTTGTATGGGACAATTTTCAAACATATTTTTGCCTATTATTTGAAAAGTTTTTGACTATTTTTCTTTTGACCAAGTCTATTATAGTTAGAAAAATATTTCTCATATTTTAATTATAATAAGAAAATATTTCTATTTAATTTTTATTATATTTATTATAGTTAATATTTCATACCATTGAAATAATAACATAATAATTGAGAAAATGGTGAAAAGACGATTTTGTCTAAAGTGCAATTTTTTATTGAAGGATAAAAAATTCAAACGACATTAATAAGGGTATTCACGCTTTTAATATAGTATAGATCAATGACATATATAATTCACTTTTAATACATAATACAATTGCTATAAATGATAAAATATTTTTAAAATTTATAATATCTAGATAATAAATAAAAATTACATTTAAAAATAGTAAATATATTATAAAAGTGATTCAGAAAGGTAATTATTCCTATTATGAAATCATAGGGAACATAGTTTGAGTCTTTTCTCACGTGTCCGTCATCACATACAAAATGCAAGTTCATAAACATTGATTTGTAATAATTACAGTGTGTGATGTAATTGTCTTTATGTGTGTTTGGCCATAAATTTTTAAATATTTTGACCAATTATGTTCTAATAAAGTTTATTGTGTGTTTGATAATTATTTTCAAAAAGAATATTCGACTTTTTAAAAGAATATGAACTCATAAGTTTTGAAAGAAATATGAAAAATATTCATAAATTTGTATTACCATTTATAGTGTATATGTTCTGTGAAAAGTCATGACAGCGAAAGCAACTAATATGAATATGAAAAAGAGGGAAAAAAACAAAGGTAAAATATCATTGATTTGTATATAAAAAAATTTCTTCCTATTTGTAATTGGAAGTAACTTCAAAGAGTAGGTTTGGATATATATATATATATATATATATATATATATATATATGAGAAAATAGTCAAATAATCCCCTAACTTATTATTGAATTCTCAACTACACACTTATACTTCACGAGGGTCCTATTACCCCCATGAGCTATTTTAAAGTAAAATTATTTCCACCCTAAAATGCTATTACCATTCACGTGTATTGTGGTGAAACACACGCACTTGACAATAGTAAATAATTCTTTTTTTATTTGTTTTACTCCTTGTTCTTCTTCCTTTCTTTCTCAAGTAATTTGTTCAACCCTAAAACACCTTTTTTGATCTCAAGATTTTTTAGATAACTAATAAATTAAATCAAATCAAATCAAACCTAATAAAGACCTTAAACCTCAATATTGAAATCAAAATGAAAAAATGACACTAATTTTACACTATTCTTATGGTTCCACAAAGCTTTGAACAAAATTAAAAAATAGCAACAACCTTACACCTCCTATCCTCACACCCTCTCGTTCTCACACACACCTTTTAGTAGTGGTAAAAAAGAACTAGTAATGTCAATTTGAAAGATCCTCCTCTCTTTTCCATTCTTTCTCTCTCTAAAATGTTTATGGATAGCCTATAATTTGAGTTTTTTATTTTGATTCTCATTAGGTTGTAAGAATAAAATAGAGGATTCATCTTCACAAATGCAGAAAAAGTTATTTTCGTTTCAATTCCTTCTAATAAGTTAAAAAATAGTAACCCAATTACTTTTCTTTCTTTTTGTTACTCTTTAGTCAATGACTTGAAAAAAATCAATTAATGAGTACGTTATTTTAAAAATTAGGTTTAATTTATTAGATGTGTTCTAAATAAGTTAATTGAAGAATTATTTGTTCATAAATTACACTAATTACTGAAAATTTTTATGCCAGACTTCCATCGATGAAGCTTCAACAATGATAATGGTGGATGAGTATATTTGAATAGGTAATTATATTAAGAAAGAAAAAGAAAAATAGAAGAAGGAAATGAAATTAAAAAAAATGGCACTCTATGCCAACTCACCACTTAAGGGGTAATTCATTTCACTTTAAAGTAGTTCAAGGGGGTAAGAGGTCTCCCGTGAAGTATAGATGTGTGGTAGGAAATCCGATAATAGAATAAGGGATCATTTGGCTACTTTCTCTATATATATCAAAGATATTTTTATAACGAATTAGGATTGAAATTCTTCAATATAAATAATGACTATTTTTATAAAAAATAAAATTTTGAGATAATATTTAAAAGTTATGAAATAATAGAACTTGATCCAAATATTAATTTTTGTAATTTGAGAATTCGGAAGATTTGTCAAAAATATTTATCAAATAATGAAAAATTATATGGTCATACAATATTTGTTTATTTAAAAAAAAAAACATTTTTGAAAATGTATATGGCCAAACAGGTCCTTATATTAACATTCACGCGCCCTTCCCCTTTGATGAAGGATCCCGATCCAATTAGAAGAATCTTACTTTTAACTCTTTTCGGTACTTGGGTATATATCAAGTTAATTATCATCATAAGTGTCAGGTTAATTTTCTTATTACTAGCTCAAGCTACTAGATGGGGCTTGATGCCCCAAATTATGTTATTAGTTCTTTTTTCTTAATTTTGATTTCTTTTATCAAGCAAGTTTCGAATTCATGCAAGTTTTAGTGTTTGTGTCATGCCTTAAACCCAAAGAATGCAACTGACACTTAATACTAAAATTTAGATTTGAGGCAATTTTGCTAAACTATTTGGTAATGGCTCATAGTAATTATATCGGTTAAAAAGATAAACAAATGTTTCTCGATTTAAAAATAAGTTATCAATTGGCAAGACTTCTTACAACAATTCTATAAAAAAATAGTTACTCTCAACGATTAATGTAAAGCAATAACCAACTTGAACACAAGTCTTATTTGGACCATCAAGGTCACGATGGTATTGTAATGTCCTCGAATGTCATTTTTGGTATTTTTCAACCAAATTACCATTGCACGGTGGTCAGCCATGAGTGACAGAGCATAATTGGAGAGCTTTATGAATTTGAGGGCATAGTTTCTCACACTCATACCTCCTTGCTTGAGGTAGATAATTTCAGTCATTTTGGCCTCCCTAAACTCAAGTGGAAAGAAGTCATCCAGGGACGGAAGTCTGACCTCCTCCCAATTGACATGACCTCCGCAAACCCTTTCTATACACCATTGGGTATACCACATCTTTCAGTTGGTAGGCAGCCAATTTGGCCTTCTCCTCAGAAGTGATACCCATAATATTCAATATCTTGGTGAGCTCATCAATGAACTCTTGAGCTTCCTCATTAGCCTTCGACCCATGGAACTCTGGAGGATTCATTCGGGTTAAATCCCTCGCCCTAGAAGCTGGTGTAAGATCCCGTGGCATATTAGCCTACCTTGTCTGAGACGTTACCACCTGGGCAAGCATGGTAAAGGTTGTATGGAATTCACCATTTAAGATAGGTTCATTCATAGGCTCTTGAGGTGCTTGATCCTCATTAGCTGGAGCGGACCTTAGATGGGGTCTTCCTCGAGGCATCTTCTAAAACGGAGCAATGACGCTGTCAAGATAAGAAAGCCGCTTACACAAGTCTTAGCACGACATAGGGCATGAAAAAGTGAGGAAATTCCTAGAACGTCTCCATAGCCTCACACTCATAGGCATGGTGTACCTTTCACCTATGAATAGGACTCTACTTGATGCGGCATGTTGGACTCTGAGGACCATTGATGAACCTAGGGCTCTGATACCACTTTTGTCACGACCTAAAACTAGGGTCTAAATGTGACATGACGAATGGGAACCTGAGAGTCCCCAAAAAAGCCTCGAAGTATCCAAATACATATCATCGATTCGGAAGCGCAATCAAATAATAATCATATAATACTAAGGGATGGGTAAGTAGGACTCATGATACGGGGTCATCGAGGGGAAAGGGATTTACATGGATTCACATAGCACATAGCATGCAAGAACTAAGGGGAGTGTACATAGGACTCGCGCTATAGGGGAAAACGGGGCTTAGGGACTTCCACATTTCCATATCAAACATACATACCTATCATAATTTCCATAATCAATCCATGATAGCCATACCTAATAGGTAACTGAAATCATAAGCTTCAATACAATACATAGAAATATAAAATCTACGAGAGCCTATAAGATGTCCAACAATGCTTATAGTCATAACATGGAATAGGAGCCAAGACATGTTCTGGGCTCACCCTCGAATAAGAAAGTAAACATATGATAACATAGATAAAGAAAGGTGGCTTGTCCTTGGAAGACGGGACTCACCACAAGTTCGACTGTCAAAAATTGAGCTACTATTCAAATGATGGATAATCGTAGTGCTCAGGCCCTACATGGTAAAATCATGTAGGCATAGAGTATGTGTTAGTACGTTTGAATGTACTAAGTATGCGGGTGTGCAATGCATATGACTTATCAAACCTAGATTTCAATGTTAGATGACAAGGGCACATAATATAGATAGAATCCTCTATCCAAGGAAATAGTATATAATATGTCATGAAATTTATGATGCATGAATGCAATGATGTTCATACATAGAGGGGATGTGACCTAAACCGACATGTGTAAGACCAAGCAAGCTATAACTTGGAATCCCGATGAAATCCCCTCACAGGTATATAGGTCGTCTACTTGCCAAAGGTAAACTATAGCATTGGATAACATTAGGATTCATAGTATATGCATTCATGAACATTGGATTTATGAAATTATGAAGTGGGTTAAGCATATTTTATGATATGACTTTGATAAGATATCGGTTATGCCAACAATGTGATCACATAAATGTCTATTGTTATGGCTCTTTGAGCATTTTGGGTGCTTGCACCATCTTGTATATTTGTAAGAGTTATTCCTATGCATAAGTATTATGACTACAAGCTATGATTTGGCATTTGATCCTAAGTATGAATTATTATGAATGATGTTTGACTTCTAACCCTAAGATTGCATTGAAATGATTTGAAAATGACCATTGTCTCTTTTGAAAGCATGTATATATACGTATATGTATTCTTGTGGGTTGACGACTTAGCACCGATGGATTGAGGTTTTCCTCTCTTTCCTTGAACTATGCGCCTAGAATAGGTTATGTGAAAGTCCTATCTAAAATGGGGATGCCCATAAGGAAGATTGCTTCATGTGAAATGGGGATGCCATAAGGTGAAGTATGATATGATATGCTATATGTGAAAATCCTATCCAAAATGGGGATGCCTATAAGGAAGGTTTCTTCATACGAAATGGGGATGCCTGGAAGGTGAAGTATGGTTTACCTTTAGCAAGTAGACCACCTCTTTACCGATAAGGGGATTTCATCGCGATTCCAAGTAATAGCTCGTTTGGTCTTATTCTTGTCGGATGAGGTGACATCCCCACTATATGTAAGCATTATTGCATTTCATGCGTCAAGAATTTCATGGAATATTGTGTACTACTCTTCTTTGGATATATGATTCTTTATATATTGTGTGCCCTTGTCATCTAACATTGAATGTAGGTTGGTAAGACATATGCATTGCATGCCCGCATACTTAGTACATTCAAACATACTAACACATACTTTTTCCTAGATGATCTCACCATGTAGGGACCAAGGATTACGATCATCCACCGTATGACGCATAGCTCGGATCTCAAGTTTTGCTTGTTGTGGCGAGTCCTATCTTCCAAGGACAATCCACCATCTGTCCACCTAGAGTGCTTTTATATATCTTACTTACTTTGAGGGTGAGCCTCGGGTATGTCTTGTCCCCTGACCTATCTTATGAATAGAGGCATTGTTGGACATTTTGTAAACTCCTTTACATTTATATACTAAGTATTATGACTGGAGATTATGTTATGGCTTGTTACCTATTGGATATCATTATGTGATTTGGTTATGAGTTTTATGACATGACTACATAAAATGATGCAAAAGATCCTAAGTCTCGAATTGCCCCCATAGAATGAGCATACTTACCTTCCTCTTAGTCTTTATGTGCTACGTGCTATGTGAATTCACGTTACATCCTCTTCCCTATGACATCCACATAGTGTGAGTCCTACTTTCCCATCCCTTAGAATTATGTGTTTACTATTTGAATACGCTTCCGAACCGATGATATGAATATGGATACTTTGAGGCTTGTTTGGGGACTCTCAGGTTCTCATTCCCCATGTCACTCCTTGACCCTAGGTCCGGGTCATGACATCACCCCTTTCTACATTTTGTAGGTTGTGAGCCCGGTCCATCCTGCCAGACTTCTTTCTTGTTGGATCAAGCTTACGGAGTTCTTGCGAGGTAGCTTCTTATGTCTTCAGTAGACCTTAAGAAATCCATTTTATGTTTTTGTTCTATTTGTGGACTAGACATTATCACTTGTATTTCATTTGAGTAATATATACTTAGATGCTTTGTACATCCGACTCTAGTCCTTGGAATAGTTGTAGTTTATTTTCTTTCACTTATCTATATTATTAGACTATTATTGTCCGCTTTTGTTGTTATTGTTAAGTTGTTTGGGTTTGGGCTGACCTACCTTGGTGGATTAGGTTAGTGCCATCATACCCAGATTTTGGGTCGTGATAGGTATTTTGAAAAGTATAAATAATGTATGGTCCGTAATTGATTGCTCTATAGAAGATAAAAGCAGGTATATATCTAAAAAACAATACATCAAATAACTAAACTTTAGCCACTAACAAACAAGACCAACATAATCAATAGTTTCCACGACCCAAAAATCGGGTGTGACGGCGCTTATCTAACCCACCGAGGTAAGTCAACCCAAACCCTAAACAACTCAACTTAAATATAAAAGCGGAAGATACAGTCTAAATAGGATCGATAGGTATAAGAAATCGAAAACTACGATCTTTCAAGATTGATGTCACATGTACAAGCCTCTAAATGCAGCCTCTAAATGCAAAATACTCAAAGAAAACAAGTCTCAAATGTATAGTCTCAAGTTGAACATAACATAATCATGGATTCCTTGAAGGTATGCTAAGACACAAGTAGTTACCTTAAGAATAATCCGGAAGCTCGATCCTGTAATGAGAAATGTCTAACCCAAGAGACCGAGCTCATAACCTACAAAAATGTAGCAAAGGATTAGCACCAAACAACAAGGTACTCAACAAATAGAAACTAACCTAAAGTAAAGTAATGAAGAACACAGGTACTCCTTAAATCCCAACTACAAACAGCCGAACTGCAACCCTGCACTCAAAAACGTATCAGCATTATCTATCTATCTATCTATCTATCTATCTCTATATATATATATATATATTTAATGAACACAATATAAGCAATCCCAAAGTATCAACAAAAGCCCATCATATAGCATCAACTCTCAGAATGAACAACTTATACATGAATCAAGAGAATAATAGATATCCAGTCTCAAAGCTAAACACATAATAGTATCAAACATAAGTGATATGAGATGAAATGAATGTCATGAAATGTGAAATAATGTGATGCGATGTCAAACCATCATGATGCATGTCTATCCTACAATACGTATCCATTGATCATGTCAGAACGGAACCCATGAGGGCCACACATGGACCATGTATCCACTGGAACCATTTTCCTTTGGCACTTACTTTCATATCTAACCAGAACTATTTCCCTTCGGCTTTTCATTTCTTTTCTTTTTCACTAGCCGAAACCATTTTCCTTCGGCTTTTTATTTCTTTTCTTTTTTCTTCTTTTTCACTAGCCAGAACCATTTTCCTTTAGCTTTTCATTTCCAATGGATCATCAAGCAAACACATATAAAGAAGGCATAATAGTCATGTTCATATTAATTAAATATGCAAGATGTCGATATGAATCATATATCTCAACAATCAAAACAAAGTAACTCAATACCATAAATGTCACAATTTCATCAATATCTCAATATAATCACAGTCTCAATAACATTCACATGTCAAAATAAGTAGCATCTTGATATCACAACAAATGATTCACAAATTCACATGTAGTTTGCATCCACAATTAATTCACAAGTCAGGATATCACAATATGAATAATTACTCAATCTAAAATATCATAATCAAAGCCTATATTGATCTAGTTTCTACCCTAAATCACTCAATTCTACACACATAGGAGCATACAAGGTTCGATCATACTTAACAAAAGGTCAGAAGTCCACTTGTCTTGTATAAAGTCCCAAATCAAGCCAACTTCGTAGTTTTTCCTTTCTACGATACTCCGAATCACCAAAATCTATTGAAATATAGAATCGCAATCACATAACGAATCTAATGACACTAAAATAAATCATTTTGGATGGAAATATCATGCTAAAAAAGTAGTTAGAATTGAAATCTAATACATGAGATTATTCTCCAAATAATAAGAAATCCAATGGTGAAAACCGTTCTGAAAACGGAGTTAGATGAAGGAGAAATAATCAATTTCAGATTAGAAGTCAATATTCAAAAAATCCCCAAATTACACCATTAAAAATCCAAAATTATAAGTTAAAAGCACAAATTAATCAATGAAATTAGAAGAAATATGTTAAGAAAATCCTCGAAAAATCTCTCTAGAACGAACCTTGGAATGTCAAAAATTGTGAAAATGGGTATAAACACGTTTTTAAAAATGAGATATTGTTTCAGGTACTTAACGCTCCACAAAAGTGGAGTCAGCCACGCCATTACACTCTGTGGACACAGAGGCTAAGCAAGTTAACACTCCATGAATGTAGTTCCTTACCTGTGAATGCGGAGGCTTTAAGGAGTTCAACTCCTATAACTCTGCGAACGCGGACCCTCTCCCATGAACATGGAGGTCTAAACAATTTGACCTCCGCAAACGCACATGTTGAGTCACGAACGCAGAGAACAATTTTCTCCTACACCAGAAATAGTTAAAGCCAGCAAATACACAACAATTTAATTCAAGAAATGGACCGTCGATGATTCATTCAGAACCCTATGAATACAAACTAAACATGTAACCCTACTAGAAATGACGTTCCAAACACAATGGAACCGTCAAAATTCGAGTTCGGAACCTCCTTGGCCTGAAACCTGAGAATGATAGTTTAAACAAGTTTCAGACTTAAAACTCAAATATTCTCAGAAGCTCTAAATATCACAATGAAGCCATTTATAGTGTTAGTTTTACTATTCGAAACTACTAGAACTTACAGAATTTCGATCCGAGCCTCCGAACCCCGAATATTGACCAAAGTCAAACTTATGATCCAAAGTTAACTAAAAATGCAACTTTGGACCTAAAAATTCTGTTTTAACTCCAAATTCAGTTATGCAAGTTCTCCTAGACCAGATTCGATGTTTTGGAGCTGATGGAATCAACAGAATCGCAATCCGACACGAAACTCAAACTAACCAGAAAAATAATTTTTTTCAACTTTAAGCCTTTAGAAACTCATTCTTTAGAAAAACTTCAATTTTTTAGCAGCTTTTTAAAAACCAAACTTTAAACTTGACCAAAAATGACTCAAGACAACTTTCAGGAAGGAAAAAAATAATAATTTGGTCAGAAAAATAAAAAATGACCTTCGAAGTTATCACAATAGTGTAGCTATACAATCTAATACACTAATTACAAACTTCTATGAATGAAATACTTTATGGGACAGGATCATGACCTACCCCAAATCTATAAAAATGAAAACGTGCAAACCGTTAAGACTTTTGACTACCCTGAAAGAAAAAAGTCAACAATTAGCTGAATAGGTGATTGTGCCACTCAACAGGTTTTGTCTGATCGTTGCTTAGGATATGCAGACATGAATACAACACCTCCAAGCAAGGGATATTAATACAAAATAATATACCAAATTTGTAAGACAAACTAAAAGTTGAAACTGAAGTATAAAGGACTGGACAAGAAGGGCAAGAGTAAAACAGTAAGTATAACACCTTACATTTCTACAATAAAACAAAATATAAGCATGTAGCAAACAATAATCTGACCTACTCCTATATGTCCATTTTATACAAACATTACATAGTCACTATAAGTCCTATTAAGTATAAATAATCACTCAATATTAATACTAGTCCCCTTATTTGGATCCTGATGATAATCTGTTCTGAACTATTCGAATATACATGGACTATGAATCAACACAATTCTAAGACTATGTGATATAAGCATTGCCTTGTAGGTACTTCCTATCTGTCCTATAGGTACGAGTTTTTTGGTCCATAGGCATGATCTACCTAGCTTGTGTACACAATCGAGTTGGCTCGTTGAGGCTATAAAAGTCCCGAAACACAAAAGACAGGGTAGAAAGAGACAAAACAAGAGAGTTACCTAGTGAGCTCAGATACAGATAACTAATTGAATGTAAAAATTAGGTACAAACAATACATCCCTTATAGCTTCATCGTAAAAACAAATGCCTTTCTAATATGTAATATATCAAGCTTAGCTCCAATAGAAAGGTTTACTTTATCCTTTGCTGATTTAACTACTTTATGATTCTTTGAAAATACATCTTTATTTACTGAAATATGATGAGTAGCACCAGAATCTACTATTCATTCTTGTGATGTAACATTTGATAATATGCAAGTAGCTATCCCTGCCATGTCGACCCGATTCATGTCTTGTATATCTTTGTCCAATAGCTTCATAATTTGCTTGTATTCTTCATATGTGAACCCTTTTCCCTTAGCTAAGAAAATATTATTTATCTCTTTGTTCCCTTCATGACTAGTTGAGGCAGTTTGGTTTGCTTCCCACAGATGTTGTTTCTAGTGAAGTGTCGAGTTTTGACTTAACCTCCATGTGATGCTCGTCTCTATCGAACTCGTCATTTCTTTGAGTATTGTATTCTTCATAATGATATTATTAACTTGTTCCTTTTAAGTTCCTTTTGTTATAGTTATTTTCTTCCTCTATTTCCGGTCTGTAGGATAACCTATTAACTTATAGCAATTTTCTCTAGTGTGACTAGTAAAATTATAGTAGTCACACTAACTTCCCCTATAGTTTTGACCCCAAAATTTGTTTCTAAGTTCTTATTCACCTATTGTTATTGGATCAGGTTTGTCTCCTACAGTAATCACTATGCTGATAATTGAATTCCATCATCTACTATGATGGCATAAGCTTGATTGCTAGTAGGTGTAACTTCTTTCAGTAATATCCGTCTTCGAGCTTTATCATATAAATTATTCAGACCACTCAAAAATTGAATTAATCTCAACTCATATAGATGATCTGTGTAATCCATTTACTTTGGCCCACAACATCATACTCACTCCATAGATTCTTCAACTTTGTGAAATAAGTTAACACTAAGTGAGTTGATTTCTCTATGCAATTGATAAAGCCTCATACGATTCACCATATCAAAACATTCTCTCAGATCATTTCATACATCAAATGCATTTACTGGATACACAACCATACTTAAGAGATCTTCGCCAACAAAGCTCATCAACTATGATAGCACAATGGCATTGCAGGTCTCCCACCGTTCGTGTAATTCCTCCTTATGCAATGTTTAGCTACAAGTTCCTGTCTCAAATTAATATTTCCTCTTTCCTAATAGTTTGATCCTCATCGATCAACTCTAAACTCCAAAATTTTTAGATCCAATCAGCTTAATAGGAATCAAAGCAACTCCTGAAACATCTGATGGACTTATATATAAAGGATCACTAGTATCAATGTTAAAGCCCACTATTTCTAGGGTTCCTTCAATGAAAACAAGAAATTTGATTTTCTCTTATCAATGTTTATGAATTTACTCTACACAACTAATAATGACTTGCTCTTATACCATGTAAAAATCTTCACATATCAACTTGATAAGAACAACAAATATATTAGAGAAGAGGAAGTTTTATCGAAGAAGAAGATTATTATTTGGAGTTCTTCTATAATCCTCATCACTCCGGTTATTTATAGATTTATAGATGTATCTAGAAATGTCTAACTGATTTCAACAACGCTACTCACTCTTCCAACTCTTATCACTAACTAACAAAATTATAACTATTCAATGAAATAATAATTTTACTGCAACAGTAAACTAGACTAATGCAACAATGAGACTCGTAACTAATTGTGGATATTTTCAACTAAAAGGTATAGGCATTAATAAGAATTTGTGAAATGCATAAAAAATATTAACGCTCAAAAAGTTTATTGATCTGTTGTGTTTTAACATTGTATATGAGCTAGATTAGTTCAATTAATATTTTTGGAACATAATAGTTTTTGTGTCTCAGAAAAATAAAAAATAAAATTGTATCAAGTTGAATAGATTGGACTATAATCTGTTGTTTTATATTACCTCTAATTCAGAATACCAAATTTTACATTAAAATGATGTCAACATCATTACTTCATATTAGTGTAAATCAACTCAGTCCACTACATTAAATTCTACATTAAAAAAATATTCATTTTTATATTCTTCTCTCTCTTTAATATAATATTATTATTAATTATTTCATGAAATATTTTTATTTTTTTTTACATATTCAACCTATATGATTCATATTCTTTTCTTATATAATCATTTAATATAAAATTATTTTATATCATAAATTCTTAAATAATATAAATTACAAGTAAATATTATATGTTATACATATTAATGGGTATTTCAAATGTACATACAACAGACAACAACAACAACATATCTAGTGGAATCTCATAAGTGGTGTCTGGAGAGGGTAAAATGTACGCAGATCTTACCATTACCTCATAGAAATGGAGAGACTGCTTTCGAAAAACCCTAGTCGCAAAAATCAAGCCCCATAATAAGAAGATACTAGATATGGAAAAAACGAAAGGAAAAGAAAGAAAGAAAGAAAAAGGAAAACAACTAAAAATGAAAAGCAAATGATAGTATGTGAATACGATAAAAGTAACAAATATAAGATGGATGATAACAACACGGGATATAAAGACATGACTAGTCGTAATAACCTATTATATCACAAAACCTGACATCAACCTACGCCTAATACTTCTTTGGTCTAAGGTCATGTCCTCGGTGAGATGAAGTTTCGTCATATCTAGTTTGATCACCTCCCGCCAATACTTCTTCGATCTACCTCTGCCCCTTAGTGTAACCCCTAAATCCAACATCTCCCACCTTCTAACAGGAGCATCGATACTTCTTCTTTGGACATATCCAAACCATTACAGTCTCGCTTCCTCATCTTGTCAGCTATGGGCTAACTCTAACTTCTCCCTAATGGTACCATCTCCTAATCTTATCAAATGATATTTGCTATGTAAAAGTTGACCTATTAAACATTGTTTATTTCAATTTTGATCTATGTCAGTCACTACTTTATTGTTATGTTATTTAAGGTATGTTGTATTATTTATCAACACCATATTATATTTGCACTTTTCATTTTGTTAATGATTATTTTTTATATAATTATTACTATATTTAATAAAAAAAAAAGCTTATATTTTATATAAACATAATATATATGAAAAGGATTTTATATAAATTATACATCAAAATTAAGATTTAAAATTATTATTTCAATTATTTACATAAAAAAAATACTTATGTATATTAGGGAATTCTCTTATTATATAAGAGCTAGTTAGTGCCGAAGCAGACATGAAACCTTCGACATGCCTGCTTCAGCTGCTTGATTATACTCACTACAAGAAAATAGATCTTTAACGAGGGGAAATTCGATTGTTAAAAGTATAAATCTGGTCGTTATTAATTAATAATGACCGATAAAAATCCTGGGATTAAATCTGGTCGTTAAAAAAGCTTTAACGACGACAAAAATTCGGACGTTATAACTGTTTTGTAGCAACCAAATTTTTCCTTCACTAATTGATATTCTAGTTATTAAGAAAAAAGAGGCAAGCCTGGTGCACTTCCGAGGAAGGATCTAACCCACAACAATCGATTGTACAATAGTCTTATTGACTTTTTGCAAGATGATGTTACCAAGGTTTGAACTCGTGACCTTCTGGTCATATGACAACATCTTTACCAATTACTCCAAGGCTCCCTTTAGTTCTAGTCATTAAAACCTTAATTATAACCACAAATCAAATCAGCAAAAGTGCAAATTGAGTATGGATTTACACAGAGAAACATACAAATACAAGCACATATGAAAACATACAAATTTATTATATTCATATAAACTTTCATAGTTCACTACAAAGAATGATATTACATAAAGTTACAAAAATATAGACATACAAATTTATATAATATTATATTTTTTAACTCTTAATAAAATAAAAATTAGAATATTTTTAAACAATTTCTGAAATATGAAATGCATTCTTTCTGTGCTTCAAAATTTTCTGTCGCTTATACTTTTTTACACTTTTTTTGAGGATGAGTTCTTCAAACTGCATGACCTTTCAAAAGACAAGTATAAAAACTTCATGTAAAGTTATTAATAATACTCCTAATAAGTATTATCTTCCTTTTTCTTTTTCGCAAAATCAAAGATTAACCACAATGAAATATAAAATTTGTTTCTGTTCTCACAACCATATAAAAAGAAAGTTGGGCTTCCTGGTTCTAGACATAAAATTGTTTGTTTTGTATTTTGCACCTTAAGTTATTGACTTTTTGCACATTGCTTCATGGATAAAACCCCCAACTTCTTTTAGTTTCACTTTTTATGCTAATGATATTTACCTAATATAAATAATTCAATATCATTAAAATTATTATGAGATACAAATTAATTATATCATCTTAAATTTTAAATAATAAAAACTCACGATTTCTTAATTAATTAATTGTTGATTATATGTCATGTAAAGTTTTTAAATTTTTTGTTTGTAAAATTTCACGTTATACTTTTCTAACTCAAACAAATGATTTTTCTTTGTATACACCTATTGGTTTTACAACCAATAATGGAAAAAAAAAAATCAGCACAATATACATTTTTTATTAGAAGAAACATTATTACTGGATACTAATTCTTAAGTCTATTGATCGAGGTAATTTGCAAGTGGAGAAACATCTTTCCTCTTGAGAAAATTACTTACGACCAAATTTATATAACTTTTCTACCTTAAATTAATCTCATAAGCTCATGATAATTATATATTTAATATTATTACTTTTATTGTTAATTTTTTGTTTCATTACAATTTTTTGTTTTGACCTACTTCATCTTGCATCTTTAAAGTGCATCTTTAAAAATATCAAGTTAAGATGAATAAATTGTCTCTCAAAATAAAAACACATATAAAAACTATATCAAGAAAATATTTAAGTTAAAAAAAATTATGTCAAAAAGATTGTAACTAAGTACTTTTATATATTTTCAAAATTTTATATAATTGATTATAATAAAAATGATGGATAGAGTTATTAGAAAATAATACATTAATATTTTTTTCTTTTTATTAAACTTTTTTTTATGGAATAAGAAAAAATTATAAAAGATGGAGGATTTTTATCAAAATGATTAACAAAACACCACTTGTTATACTTATAACATGATTTGGTCTGATCTCTTTATTCTCATATTAGTTAAATATATTTTTACACTAACTGATATGCTTTAACGACGGGATGTTATGCTTTTTAAAAATCAAATTTATCCCCTCGTTAATGTTAGATTAAAATTTATTTTTAATGACCGGAAAAAGATTTGGTCACTATAAGTGTATTTATAATAATCGAAAAAAAAAATTGATCGCTATAAGTGTATTTATAATGACCGTAAAATAATTTGGTCGCTATAAGTATATTTATAATGACCGAAAAAAAATTTGGTCACTATAAGTATATTTATATCGACCGGAAAAATATTTGGTCTCTATAAGTATATTTATAACGACCAGAAAAGAATTTGGTCACTATAAGTGTATTTATAACGACCGAATTCATTTCTCGTCGTTAAGAAATGGTCGTTCAAAGTCTTTTTTCTTGTAGTTACTATATCATATCTATTAATTATTTTTTCACCTACTTTAACTATGAATTTACAATATTATCCCAATAAATTATTGAAATAAGATAAAACAAATTTCTCTTTAAACTGGACAAACAATATGTTATTTTAATATCTTCCACTGATTATATTTGTATAAAAAAGGGAGTACTTCTAAAAAAATTAAAAAGTTAATGCATATTATTCGAAATTATGTATAAAAATTTAAAGTATTTAAAAAAACAAATAAATTTTTGAACTCTCAAAATTTTATATGTGCAATATAAATTGGAACAAAATAATTAACATATATTATTTAAAGATAACATAAGATGTACTATAAGTTTTAATAATCAACAACTTAAACATTTGATGTGTGTGTATTACATAAATTAAAATAAAAAATAACATGTGTGAAAATTTAAATAATAATAATTTTTTATTTTATTTTAATGTAATTGGTATATAATTTTTTTAAAATTATGGAACCCACTTTAGCTATAATCTTTAGTTTTAAATGCATATATTTTAACTATAGCTTTGTTATTTTGAGTGTCATTAAGATTTGTATATTTTGGGGTAAAAAGTTCAGCAATTAATAACAAAAATATTTTAAAAGACATCTTAATGGGCTTTTTCACACTAGACTTGCACATAAAATTAGATGATTTACAACCACCCATATATATACATATTATGATTAATTTTGAGTAAATTTAAAATCATTTAATTATTAAACTTTAAATTAATCAATATAAATAATATTTATTGAATATTTATTTTACACTTAATAAGATGATTTAATAATGTTTAATTATATCATTAAAATTAAATATATGAATAAGTATTGGTCCGTACATTGCATGGATCTTTTGATTAAAAAAACACAATTTATAATATGTTAAATTAAAAATGTTATATAATAATAATCAAAATTATACTTAATATTTATGAGTAACAATGTGAAATTTAATCTCTAAGTTAAACGATGAAACCATCAAATTTTACATCAAAATATAATATGGTATAAAATTTAATAATATTAGCTCGGAGATGCCCTTTCTTCATCTTAACCCATCAATTTTTACCACCTTTGTCCAGAAATGTGCAATGTTGTAATCATCAATCGTGTCCTTATCCCACTTTCTCTTTATATCAATCTAATTATCTGAGTATTTATTAGTCATAAAAAAGTTTTACTTGCGAATATCATAAGCAAAGAATATTTCAGCCGATATAGTAAAATCCTGTTATAATAGTTATTTATTATAATAATTTGGTTTTCTTCAGAACTGATTTTTACGTTATATTTACTTCACTGACATTATTCTTCTTATAAAAAGTAAGAATATAGATTATCACGGTACACTCCATTTAAATTGTGTTATAACTATATTGATTATACATCATGAGGAAAAACTATTGGTCTTCACCTTTTTTACATTCATATATTTTCTATTGGTTAAATTAGTTAGACACTACATTCTTTTTTTATATACATAAAATTATTAAATTTATTTTTTCCGTACTTATAATAGCTAAACTAGATTTAGACAAACACTCAAATGTAATGATGCTTACCTGTATTTCCTAATTGGGGGACATGATTACTTAAGACAGAACTTTTGCCAATAAATAACTTCATAATTTGGTCAGTCAGAAGAATAAAATGTTTCGTTGGGTTATGGCCGAGCATCCTACGCACATCAACCCAACCCATGTTGCTCCAAATTTGTTGACTTGACCTATATAAATTTGACCAAATTTGTCTATTTTCCACCTCTTACATCGTTTGGTAGCTAGTTAAAGTATGCAAATATTAGTAATATAAGGATTAGTTATGAATTTTCACCTCTCATATATTATTTTATGCAGGTATTAATTATACATGTATTAGTATTTTATCTTTTATCCTGCATAAAATAATACAAATATTTCCTCATAATTTATACAAGTATTAGTTATACAAATTTTTAAATTATCAGCGAAACACCAAATTAATATTATGCATGAATGACATATTTTTTTGTCTATCTGCCTACCAAATGCGGCATGTATTATATAAAAATTAATACATATATAGCTTATTTTATTTATGGAGCAATCAAAAGATATTAATTGTAAGGTATGGTGTTAAAGCACAGTTAATCTGTAATGAGTAGTGAGTGTGAGTGAGGAGGAGATGTCAGCAGAAGAGACAAGACAAACATGCAATCTTCTATAGTGCGTTCGTGTGTGTAATATCTGGTCCCATACTTGTTATTTGAAAGGTCAAAGAGTTCACATTACTATTGAAAATGACTCTTTGTATGAGTGGTAACAAATGCAACCACATGACACCAAGGAAACATCTTTACAGGCCCAGTCTATTATTGAAGCATTAAATGCCGGAAATTCACTTGCCATAAAACCTTTTCCAAGTACAATCAATTGCTATTAATATTTAGCTAAAATCTTGTCTGTATTGTGTGCAGGTTTCCTCTTTTTTATTCTCACATGAATTTTGCTTGCCTTTAACACTTTTCTTAGTGGATTTTAAAGGAGCTTATAATTTTTCTTGGTATGCCCTTCCAACCAGGGGTTAATAGTCCAGTTCAATCAGTTATTTTAAGATTATAACGTATCAATTTTTTGGTTACTCTATGATGTATTGCTAAAATCAAATTGTGCGCAACTGTCTCGATTTTTCTTTCATTACGAAAAGATTCAGTTAATTTTCGACTTTAAAAAGGGGATTTTTCAAAAATATACAACTTTGGGGACAAAATTACATGTCCTACCGAACTCTTTGAAAAATACCATGTAAAATACCAACTTTATTTACAAATTTAGGATTTTTGGTATTTTGAGTGTGATTATTGTGGTGTGTGATGTGATATAATAGTGTTGGGAAATGAAAAAAAAATGAATGAGTGTACTTTTTTTGGTATTTTCAAAGAATTCGGTAGGACATGTAATTTTATGCCCAAAGTTGTATATTTGTGTAAAAATTTCCTTTAAAAATATCATCTAGCAGCTACCACATTTGACAGAATTAAATATTCAAAAATTAAAATAACATAGAATAAAAATGTATTTCTTCTTATTCTCGTAATAAAATATTCTAGACTGCCAATTAACTAGAGCAATACAATATTACTTAACTACTATGTAGAAGTTTGAAGCACACATGTGATGGTCAACATGTGTGCTTGTTGGAATTAGCTTGAGTTAAAGGGTAATTTTGTCATTTCAAACTTCTCACTTTGTAATTGAATGTTTCGTGTCTTGTACTCATTGTTATAGTGTATATACCTTTCCTTGTATGGACAAAAAGGTACTAAATCTCCACTTTATTCTTCCTAATAGATAGACCCCACCATCATCTCTATTTATTTTGCTTGCAGTCATGGCCCCACTTAAATTTCCTAAATCATATCAAAGCTGCTCATCTGTCCATGTGTCGGCTTATCAACTGTAGATTTTTTTTTAAAAGATGATCTAAATAAGTAAATATATACTAGTCAATTAGTCAATATATATATATATATAAATTAAATTAATTATGACTCGTGACATACATCTAACTGTAATTATAATTTGAGTTTTGTATAAGTCGCGCAATTTATACAAATGTTGTGCGCGATTACACAAAAGCGCGAATCAAATTGTAACAAAATATACAAACACGGTGAATTGCATAGCGAATTATTCAAGTATTGCTCACGAATTATATAGTGAAATATATAAACTTTATACAAAAACTGTGAATTGTATAGCGAATTATATAAACGTATACAAATGATGCGCTAATTATACAAATACTGTTATAACTATGGTTAGAAAATGTAATTATCCAAACTATAGCTATAAATTACAATTAAAATATTTTTGAGTGGCTCTAGGCGAATATTTATCTTTTTGTTAAGAACAAATAATGTCCATTACACACAAAAAAAGTTGATTGGTTTAAATATTTTGAGTTTATGCCTATAAATACTTGAAATGACTGAAATGTGTGGAATTTGCTTTAGTAATCTTTTTATTTTAATTTATTTGTCCAACTTTCCTTCTAATAATTTTTATATCTAAAAACTTAAGTCAAAATATATTATAAATCATAACAAAAATTAATAATTTAAATATTTAATAATATATTTAAAAATTAATTATGTAAAAGTATAATAAATTATAGTAATTAATAAATTAAAATATATAAAAAAATTAGTTGATTCAAAATTTTATCAATACCACATAAATTGAGAAAGGAAGATTAACATATTTTATTAGAAAATCTCATAAAAAGTAATATAAATCACAATAACTGACAATTTAAAAAATATATACAAAATTTAGTTGCCTCCCCAAATTTCATAGGAGCCGTATAAATTGAGACAGAGAGAGTAACATATTATTGAGAAATAACATAGATATTATTATAAATCACAATATAATAATTTCAGATATTTTAAAAGACATAAAAATTTGATTGAGCCGCTAAATTCTATTTGTATCACATAAATTAAAAAAAAAAAACATGTCCGTGCTGAAACGGGCTCCAATATCTAATACTCATTATATTTATCGTAATCACACTAAGCACCACTTTTATTGTGAAGAGATGTATGAAATTCGTATTAGATTGAAATTGGAATCTATAAATGGTTTTATGGTTTTATTGAACAATTAAATTTATGTACTTTAACATCCTTTGTAATGTGGATAGTCCGTTTTGATTGTACAGGAACATTATTATACCAAGAAAGAATGTTATTATTTCCTTTTAAAAGAAAATATAATATTCTATAATTGAATGTACGAAGCAAATATTATTAAAATCTTATCTCAAAGTCTAGTATCCTATGACTTTACAGTGGTGTGATATTCTCATGATACTTGGGATAACTTTTTTGTTTAGTTCCCTTTGGACATTTTCTAATATCTTTCTGAGACTCATCATCATGGTTTTATTGGCAGGTTCACCCTGATCTGGGATTCTACGGGGGCCAATGATCCTATTAATCTGCAATATTTCAATAAAATTTGTCACCTTTGATCTGGAACTGGGAATCATTGCCAAAGGTAATTTCCTAAACGATATTGTCACGACTTTCAATGGGTTGTGCGCGGCATCTATATTAATTTTTTGGTGGGAGACCCAATAATCTAACCCAACCAACTGAACTAGCACAATTTAGGTAATTTAAAGTTACCAATTTTAAATAAGCAAACAGGTTGAGTCCACTTAAACTCAACAATTATCTAATCAAACAACAACCAATCCCCAGAAACTAAAAGTCATTGAATCAAAACTCTTATTACAAGTCTAACACAAGAGGATGCAACCCCGAAAACTAAAACAATTAAATAAGTGAAACTTTGAGTCCGAAAAACTTAGTACTAAGATAGTGGAATAATTCATGTCAGCCCGAAAGATGTCGGCTCATCCTTGAATTCTAAAATCAACGATCTCCTAACCGAGGTCTCCCTGTAGCCGCTTGAAGATGCTTTGTACTCAATAAAAAAAACAACAAGTGCAATTACAAGCAACTAAAGCACAGTAGATCATACATATACTGAAAAACAAAGGTTCAAGATTCCAATTCGATATACCAATCTGTGATCATCAATCTCAATGCAAATTCAACAATAGTCCTTTCAAGGGATCCATACCCAAATAAATTATGTGTCGAAACGTGACACCCGATCCAAAGATGTGTCGAAACTGACACCTAATACAATAATGTATAAAAACGTGACACCCAATCCAAAGATGTGTAGGAACTTGACACCTGATCCAATAATATGTCAGAATGTGACACCCGATCCATAAACACAAGCATAAGCACAATCACAACCATGGCGAATGATTTACAACTTGTCAAGTTCAAGTAATAGGTTCATTACACACAATTTGATTATGAGAAATTATCGTTTAGCTTTATATCATTATTCCTTTTTTCGCATACATGCAAGAAGTACCATGAAGTAGTCAAAAGGCATATATCACACAAATGAAAATATTAAACCATCACATATCTCGAATTAAGCCTTGACTCTATAGAACTAGATCTTTCCCTTTTCCAAAGTCCTAACTCGTTCTTGATCTATAAAACATCAAGAAAACATATAAATAACACAATGGCCTAATTTACTCGGATTATATTAAAATCCTAATCCTTGACCACTTTCATGATCATTTTCTCCAACTAGGGTTTTTATTGACTATTAATTACAGGTCTAAATCATTTCTTATAACAATTTCCCCTAGAATCTGAGGTTTAGAATCAAATTCCAAGTTAGAAAAATGATTAACTTACCTTCAACGCTGAAACTGGTGGAAAACTAAAGAGAAATAGCCTTAGGTTGATTTTACTCTCTCAAAGACAAAGTCGGAAAAATAAAAATAAATTTGAAACTTTTCTAACTTAAAATCCGTGATTATCCTACCATAGCAGCCACTTATTCTAATATGGCGACACTGCCATAGCAAGAATAATCCTATCGTGGAATGTTGTATGGAGTTAGAAACTTCGTAACTCGTGTTTCAACCCCCTTTTTACAACATTGCCTTTGCTCAATATTTCCAGTTAGTACTACTCTATTCTTGCCTTTGCACAATTTCTCTAATTTGATAACTCGGGAATGAGTGATGGTGGAATTAGTACCACTTAACCCCATTATTATGAGTAGGTCAATAAGAAATAAAATTGGTCCAAAAACTTTTGAGTAGTGAGTTGAAAATTTAAAGGTTAGGCCAATGTTGGATGAAATCTGAGTCAAGGGAGGTCTAGGGTAATCAATAATAGGCTGAGGATTAAATTATGAGTTTGATCATTTGAGTTGATTGCCAAGATGACGAGGAGCTTGTATAACTTTAGAAACTAAATTTGGGCGAGTACGACTCCTGAAATTGATCTTGGTTTAAAGGGTATATTTTGAAACATCATAGTTTGAGAGGTGTCCATGTATTTGCCACCACATTTCTCTTAACTAGGTGGTATTGTCTGGTGACATCATAATCCTTAAGCAATTCGATCCTCTACCGCTATCTCAAATAAGTCTTTTTGAGTGAACACGCATTGCAGACTGTAATGGTCCATAAACATCTCACACTTAGCCCAATAAAGAAAATGTTACCAGATTTTTAGAGCAAACACCACCATTGCCAACTCCAAGTCATGTGTTGAGTAGTTTTTCTCATGAACCTTTAACTATTGTGAAGCATAGTATATAACATTCTTATCTTGCATCAACACAACACCCAAACCTATATGTGGGCCATTATAATAAACAATAAAATCGTTCCTTCCACTAGCAATGTCAGGATTGACACTATAGTCAAAAGAGTCTTAAGCTTTTGGAAGCTCTCCTCACACTTGTTAGTCCATTCTAATGGCACATCCTTTTGTGTCAACCTTGTCAAATGGTTAGCAATAAAAGCAAAGTTTTTCACAAATTGTCGATAGTAGTTAGCAAGTCTCAAAGCTTTGCATCTCAGTAATTGAGCTATGCCGAATTCAATCATTAACTTCTTCAATCTTTTGGGGATCTACTATCACCCTTTTCTTTGAAAAACATACTGCCAAAAGACAATAGATGACAACCAGAATTCACGCTTATACAATTTTACATACGATTTTTGTTTCTCCAGGATACCCAAGACAATGTGAAGATGGTCTGCATGCTCTAGAATGTCATCAATAAATAAAATTACAAATGAATCCAAGAATGGCTTAAAAATTTTATTCATCAAACTAGTAAAGGCTACGGGAGCATTAATCAAACAAAAGACATCACTATGCTTATCAAATTCTAGAAGTAGTCTTAGGCATATCCTCGGGCCTAATCTTTAACCGGTGATAGTCATACCTGAGATCAATTTTTGCAAACACTAATGCACCTTGCAACTAGGCAAAAAGACCATCAATATGGGATCAGGAGTACTTCTTTCGAATGGTGTCCTTATTCAACTATTAATAGAATATACTCATTCTCACACTTCCATCTTTTTTCTTAACATACAAGATTAAAGCACCTGACGACAAAGCGCTAGGATAGATGAAACCTTTATCAAGGAATTCTTGGATCTAAACCTTAAGTTCCCTTAACTAAGCTGAAGTCATATGATAAGGAGAGACAGAGACGGGACGAGTGCGATCTCTAAATTAATGCAGAAATTTCTATCTCTATCAGAAGGCATGCTAAGCGATTCCATATGAATGACTTTCTTAAACTCAGATACTATAGGAATAAAATCAATAAAGAGAGACTCTGCCTTAACATCCTTAACATAAGATAAGTATGTTAGACAACCTTGCCTGACCATTTTCCTAGATTGAATACATGATATGTAGTTGGCTTAGGCTTGTACACCCCTTTACCACTCTAACAGTATGCTAGACAACCTTGACCGACCATTTTCCTAGCTTGAGTACATGATCTAATTTTAGTTAGCTTAGCGTTGTACACCCCCTTACCACTCTAACCTTTTCCTACCTTGGATCTCCTCAGTAAAAGTCTGAGCATGACAATTGTTGACACCCAATTTTGACCGACCTATACCCTTTTTAGATTGTCACTTTATTAAAATAGGTAGATTTGAAACCTTGTAAATAAACGTGTCTATTTTCAATCTTATTCAAATAATTGTGCTTTTTTATTTATTTTATTCTAGATTTCCAAAAATTGTTCGTAAATTATTTTGTCATTTTTTTAACTACCTTTATTATTATTATTATTATTATTATTATTATTATTATTATTATTATTATTATTATTATTATTATTATTATTATTATTATTATTATTATTATTATTATTATTATTATTCTCAAAAATAAAAATTTAGTGGTAATAGTAGTAATACTATTTGAATATTTTTTATTATGTTACTTAGTATTATTTTAGTAGCATGTTTAGTCTGAATTTGTTTGAAATAAGAATAATTTAACTGTCACTGCCTATGTTTAGGATAGAATTTACGTTTATGGTAAATTTTGATGTGATTGAGTTACCTTTTTTCTTTAACTGACTGCCTTTTTTAATCTTTACGTATCTAAATTACCTAATTTAAAGATGCTGAATTACTAGATTATGGTATATTTTTTTTGTACATGGTAAGGATATTTCTTACTAAAACTAATCTTGGAAGGACTTTGATTGGGTCCCAAACTTATTGATTCATTTTCCTATTATGACGAATTTAAATATGTTAATTGATTTTATTACCTTTTCTTGATTGTACTCCCACTACTATATAAACAAACCCCCTTTCCCACAACTTACACAGACTGCTCCCCACAAGTCTCTGCAAAAGAAAAGAAACCTCTCCTCCTCACATTCTCCTATTTTTCTTTTGCTTATACTTTGTATTATTCCCCTCTCTTTTCTAAAAAATATAACAAGAAAAATAGAGGAAATTTTGGTTTATTTCTCAACATACAAGATTCTCTTGACTGGTAAGCAAACTTATATACATATTTTTGGATATATATTACTTTTTGTTATTTGTATACAGCAGGATCGCGAAGAGTCGCCAGGACCGGTGGAGGACAGGCCAAGAAGAAATTTTTTCTTTTAATATGTTTATTGTATTTTATTTTATTTTTCCCGCAAAACTTGTAATAAAAGCAATGAAATGGGGGATGTAGTGAAAAGGGGGAGGGGATTACATGTTATTCTTCTTATATTTTGTCTCACCTAGGCAATTTTAACGTAGGGTTCAAAAAGGAATTATGTGAGCAACTTTCTTAACTAATAAAATTGAATTAGATAAAGTTGTAGATATCACGCGCGATAATATATTTTAGAAACCATGCTTCTGGGATATTATTTCACATTGCAAATTTATGCCTTTTTCATGATTTTTGATATCCTCACATGCTAGAAAACATGTTCATAGGACTTAATACATATATTTTGTAGAAACCATGCTTCTAGGATATTATTTCACATTGCAAATTTATGTCTTTTTTCATGATTGTTGATATCCTAACATGCTAGAAAACATGTTCATAGGACTTAATACATATCTTTTGTAGAAGCCATGTTTCTAGGACATTATTTCCCATCTCAAATCTATGTCATTCTTCATGATTTTTGACGTCATCACATGCTAGAAAACATATATATATTTTGTAGACATCATGCTTTTAGGGTTGTTTTCACATTCTAAAATTAGGTTAGGAATCATGGTTTTGATTTTATCGCATATAGGGCCTTATCTAATTCTAGCATGTCATATTTGCCTTTAACAAAAACCTTTAGAAATTCTTTCCATTTTAAACTGGTTAAAAAGAAAAATACTAATGTTTTCTTAAGAATCAAATCTTTTCTAAAATAACTAATATTTTGAATTATCTCATATAATGGTGATAGGCGACTTATTTTGTTTAAGAGGCTATTTGAGACCTTTTTGCTAAATTGTTGTCTTGTTTGTTTTGTTAGACGCGAGTCTAATAGGAAACCTAGATTTTCTTTTAAGTCTAGAACCACCAAAATAGAAGTCCAACGCCTCATGGACTATAGGATGGGACGACAGGTATTCTAGGACCCGTTAGTCTTTAATATTTTTTCTAGTTCGCTATTAAGTTAATTAATAAAATGAACTTAGGAGGGGTAGGGGTAGTTAGGACCTCGGAAATGATGAAATTATAACTCGTGCTCAAAAAAGGACAAACTTTGGTTTTGTCCTTAGGCTTAAATAAGCCATGTGAAGCTAAATCCGGAATATAAAGCCGAGTGACTGATCCGAGTAAATAAATTATTTAATTCTCATCTCGTTTCATTTATTATTTTAAATTAATTTGCTTATTTAATTTTGTCACTTAGAATAATTTAGGATTGTATTAAAATGGAGACCTTATTTGTAACCCCCACATAAATGCGAGATACGGTCGGGACCCGCATTTGCGGACCTCGAAGGGTGCTTAACACCTTCCCCTCGAGGTAACTAGAACCCTTACCCGATCTCTGGTGATCTTGATCCTTAGATTAGATTTAGATCTTAGAATAGGTGTCCTAATGCACCTCAAATCATTAGGTGGCGACTCTTCCTTTATTAAAAATCCCAAACGAGTCGTTGCCGCGACGTCGGCCAGGTTCCCGTTTCTCCGCGAGGAAAAATAGGGGCGGACAACAATTTAGCACTTCATGATAAAGGGACAACCTAGTCATGCCTAAAATCACATAAAAATTGATCATGTCCAAAATCACCAAGTCGGCCGAAGTTTGGAATTCCATAAATAAAATAGATCAAGCATGATAAACATAGGTGACTATAACAGACTCCCCAATAGGAATGGAAGCATGGATGGGGTTGTCAAGCACATAAAAGTTCGAATCAAAGCTCCATACAAAATTTACCAACACATAAGAATAAGTAGAGCCTGGTAAAAAAATAGTATCTATCCAATCGTAGACAAAAATAGTCCATGTAATAACTGCATTCGACACCTCAGCCTCTATCTTGCTTGGAAAAGCATAAAATTGGGCCCTGTCATCCTAATGGTAACCACCTTACTTGTCTGCACTTCTTCCCTACTTGGATCACCATTACCTTGTCTACCACGACCTCTTTAATTTTCTCCTCGCCCACCTTGTAGATGTCCTTTACCATTATTACCTCCACCTATAGACACCATGACTCTAGTTTGTTACTGAGCGGGTTAGCCATACGAGGGGACACTCTCTCCTCACATGTCCTAGCTCACCATAATTATAGAAATTGGCATCAAGAGAAGGCCGAGTACCTGGTGTAGAAGGAGCTTCCTGCGGTCATGAGTTATAGCCTAATGTGAAGCCCCAAAATAACCACCTATAAAAGGAGGCTTAGCTGAATGCACTAGTTGGGCTGTAGTGACCAATTTACCCGAGCCACAAAAATAAAACCTTGAAAATTTCCTATGCTTATCATGATCCAAGCTAGGCCTTAGATGTGACATAACAAATGATATCCCCAAAGGAACTCTAAACAAGCCTTCTTAGCATATTGTAAGCATTCATGGGTAATGAGTGAATCACATAAGTAGGGGCTACGACATAAACATAAAGTTGTAGCATAGGAGTATGAGAAGTACTGAGGTAAAAAAATCCATACATCATGTCCAACAAGCCTCTAAGTAATAGACTAGGAGAGGAAGAAGACATGTCCCTAGCTCACCCTCAATGAAATTAAAAATAGTCTCAAGATAGCTCAACCATAATATAAAAGTTAGAAGTTAGCAAGTTCTACCCCTGAAGCGTGAGGACTCATTCAAATAGTCTCTAAAGCAATCGGGATCTAGCCACAAGGAGGAAGAGGAGGATATTCACCTGACTAAACATTGTGAAATAATATAGGCATAAAGTATGCAGTAGTACGTTGGAATGTACTGAGTATGTGGGCATGCAATACAATAATATACATGTAATACATAACTAAGTAATACACGAGCAAGGGGATAAATAGAATATAAGTAATGAAATGAATCAACATACAAAATATTCCATGATGGAATGATGCATGATAACATAATGAATCAACATATGTGGGATGTCACCATAACCGACAATAAGATCATGTGAGCTATAATATGAAATTTTGATATGGCCCCTACACTGGAAAGAGAGGAGTCTACATGCCAAGGTAGAACTCTACATGTCATAAGCTATGTGGATCCACTAGAAAACCATATTGAGAATCATAAATGCTACGGTGGCACGTAGTTGTAGGAAAATGGGATTTAGTACTATGGGCCATGCCTTAACTATGGGTGCACTCCAATCCCAAGGTCCTCTTGTTTCTAAGTCAACATCCCACAAAATACATAATATAGACTTGAAAATCACACTTTTCGTAAATCATCACAATCCATACTTCTTACATAATCATAAGCTTGATCAAAATCTCAAAGTTCATAAATTCATGCATAAGAGTAGCTCATTTCATACCTAGTGTAAAGTGAGAGATTTGCTCCTATCATCAGTACACTGGCCATAAAGAGTGTAAAGTGGGAGGCGAACTCCCATCATCAGTACACCCTTCAATGTTAGTGTAAAATGGGAGGTACGCTCCCATCAACAATACACCATTCATAAACATACTAGGACCATAAGTGACCTCTCAGGATCCTAAGACTCCCTTAAGAATCCTAGGTCACCCTCAAGGATCCTAAATCCCCTGTTCATAAGCTTACTTGAAATCTTGTACATGCATAATGATGATCATGCCATAATAGATAAGTGAATAGAATGGGTTCACATTCAATAAGCTTAAAATCATGAGAGTAAGATATATTCATGAATCATTATAAAATTAATGATCACTTGAATCAAAATTGAAGGAACTCAATCATAATTTCCATAAACATCAAGGCATACTTAAGAAAATTCATATATATCATGTAATCCATGTAATTTGAAGTAATCCATGCATATTATAGTATAAAAATATAATCTACATCGTAATGTAAAAATTTGTGCTCAAAGACATGAAAACCCTCATATGTCATACTTGAAATTAGTGAACAATGACGAAAATAAGTCGGATCCATAGGTGAAAGATACCTATGGATAAAAATACACATACCTTGAGGAGGAATTTGAGAGAATTTGGATGAATTAAGCTTGAACTTTGTAGGTTTTCAATGAATTTCCTTACTTGAAGAATAATAGAGGTATTGGAAAGTTTTGGGGAGTGAATTTGGTGACTTCATGATTGAAGTGGGAGTGAAAGAACTTAGATAGGTTAGGGTAGTAATAGAAGGGTAATTTAGTCTAAACATCATCCAAAAATGGAATTAGGAATGAGGGAAAAGACCTAAATTCCCTTACGACCTCGAAAATTTCTTATGGACGGATCCTTATATGAAGGGCCCACCACGTGGTAGGGACCGAACCATGGTAGGTGTTGTGGTGGGGTGCCTTAGAAAAATGAAAGGGTGTCCTAGGATGGGCGCCCTCTATGAGACACCTCACAAGTTGTGGTGGGCGCTAATAACCGTGGAGGATGTAACGGTGGGTCACCCACCTAAGGCAGCCTCAAACACTACCGAGGGTGCCACCATATTACCCCTTTATGAGATGTGGTGAGAACCACGAGCCGTGAAGGATTCCATGGTGGGAAACTATCACAAAATATTTAAAAATATTCACTTCTTGGGTTTGTTCTCGTCTTCCAATGCATGAGGCCTTCAACATCTCCCCCGTAGGATCATTCATCCTTGAATAAAATAAGATTTAGATTGAGTAGAGTAACACAAATATCAACAACCTAGCATGAATGCAAAACTACTACTTAAACATCAAAATAATAAAATCTTCAAATCTTTGCAATGAACATCATTCAAACCAATTTCACGAGTATGCATGCATGTATTATGAAATGAATATACTGAAGTGAAAGGATTTGGAAAATTTGAGAATGAATGATCTAATACCTTCTGCTTGAGTAGAGTGGAAAAGATAAAGATATCATCATATCATGCCCAACTCTACCTTCCATGAGGCACTCTCAACTTATTGGTTCCTCCAAAAAACTTTAACTGAAGCAATTCCTTGTTTCATAACCTCATTACTTTCCGATCCAAATATCTCAATCAGAACCTCTTTATAAGTCAAATTTTCTTTCACATCAACATTCTCCAAAGGTATAATAAAGCAAAGATCACCTATGAATTTTATCAACATGGACATATGGAACACCGGGGTAACACCCCTCATGTTTTTAGCCCTGGAAAACTAAAGCACAAAAAATTTACTGATGGTCAGAACTTACAAGCCAGTCTACGACTTGTAAAAGGGTCCACGAGTCGTAGGTGGTATCATGGAAAGTGCCCAGCAAAAAATGAAAACTTTAAGAATTTCTGGAAGTTAACTTACGAATTATCCGATGAGCCTATATGTTTGCCCACGACCCATAAGTAGGTCTCGTAGGTGGAGGCCTTGAGGAACCAAAATTTGTCTAAGTTTGGAGCCCTCCTATGAAGGGTTATGACCAGTATGTTTTTCTATGAGCCATACTGCATGTTTTTGGATCAGAAGCTGCAATTCCAGTAGCTCCATTTTTGTGACACACTGATCTATGAGTCATGTTACGAGCCGTAAGTCTATCCATGACCCATAAGTGGGGTTTTGGTGGATGACTCCGACAATTTTTAATGAATGGTGTTTTTGACATTTTCAATCCACCTAAGTCCTAAACTACGTAGCTTTGACTACTCTTACTGTCCTAACCAACCTAACTCTTATAAAATCCTCTTCCTAACTCATTTAAGATTTTTCAATTCCTAAAATTCTCTCAAGGGTTTTCAGTAATACTCTCTAAGTCAAGGGTTCCATTGAAGCTAAAGCTTGAAGGTTGTACTAAGTATTTCAAGATTTTCTTCCCCAATTCTAAGGATTCTACTTGAGGTATGTAGGGTTTCATTCATGGATTATTTTCATCCATGAAGTCCAATCCTGCACCCTCCTTTCTATCAAAATTCATGATGATTTCTTATGGGCTTTTAAGCCATGATTCGTAATGCGTGGATTATGATTCCTTTATGATGATTATGATTAATTAAGCATAAAGTATGATGAATTTCATGATGTATATGACTTTCAAGCTAAAATACGTGATTTCAAAGTATGCATGATTAGGGCTTAATGGTTTGATATGGGCTCCTTGTTAATGATTCAAGTTGAATTTAATTGCATGCTGTAAGGTCCCAGATTTTGTATGACCTTAATGGTGCTTGGAAATTTAGTTCCGAAAAGTTTTGGACCAAGGTAACACCTTATGGAAGTCTTCACGGACTATGTGACCTTACACGATCCGTGTGACCCCTATATGGGACCCTAAATTAGTTATACTCCTTAGTTACTGCTCATTCTTACTCTAACACTTCGCTTCTCATTCACTCGCTCAAACGCTTTCTGAATCCTCTTATCAAGCTCTAATTGGAGGATTCCCATGGAACCTTCAATCTCAAGCTAAATTCACTTTCAAGCCCTAAATCCAAGACTATTTACGTGGTTTAGGGTCATCATGGGTCTCCTTCGTCAAGCCAAGTTCAAAGGAATTTCATTAGCTAAGCTTTTCACATGAACCGATAAAAGGGTGAAATTTAAATTATCATATTTCATGGCATAAAAACACTGGGTGGCCCACAATCTATCAAATTAAAGGTCTTTGAATCAGGTTTCCAATGCATCCAGTTAAGCTTAATTCCGAGTTTGGAGTAAGAAGTTATTGCCTTTTTCATAGAACCTGTTTGGGCTGGGACAGTGTGCTTTCACGGACCGTGAAGATCTTTACGACCCGTGAAGCCACTCGTGGTAAGTTCCGGATAAAATTCAAGGACTCATTTAACTGAGGTATTTTTGATATTTGGGCCCATACCCAAGGCTTTTATGACCTTTATACCCCCGTTTACACTCCTAAACAACCATTATCTATTTTCATAACCCATTATTCAAGACTAACACTTAGTTTCTAGAATTGAACTCTTAAAATTCTCTATAAGTCTCATCTTCAAGATTCAAGCTAGGATTCAATTAGGATTTCAACTTCAAGATAAATTCTTCTCAAATTCATCTTCCTTAGAAAGGTATATGGGATTGATTCATGGTCCCTTTCAACCATGAAGACCCAAACTCTTTTTACTCCTTGATTTATGAAATTAAGGTTACTTTGAATATGAGTCTTATAAATTATTGTTTATTTGATTCAATTAAGATATGGTCTATATTTAATTGATGTTTCAAAGTGATTTAAGCCCATTATGATGTATTGCATGGTTATTTTGATGATTTGAATATGCATTGTCTACCTTAAATGTTCATTTTAGCATGGGTAATAACAAGTATGATTTAAATATAAATTTCTTCATGGATTTACTTGAATTTCATATTATATTATTGATTTAAGTATGAATCTCTATTTCCCATGCTATCCTCTCATCATTCATCGCATATGCATACATGAGCATTGGCTTTCATGAAGATAATAAAGTGAGTTAAGACCCAAGTATGTTTATGAGTATGATTTTGATGAAAATATGATTATGACAAGAATATGATCACATAATGTCTATGATATGTCTGTTTGAGCAATGATGGGCGTTTTACACCAAATGTATAGGTATGCATCATTCATTCCTGTGCATGAAAGTATGAAGTGAAGTATGATTTGACCTTTGAGCCCAAGCTTGTATGATTGTGATATGATTTGGATTTTTAGCCCAAGTATGGATGATTTGAAATATGTTTTGTCTTTTAAGCCCAAGTATGCATGATTATGTTTTGGAAAGACTTATGCCTCTTTTACTAGCATGTATACGTATATGTATTTTCGTAAGATAATGACTTAGTACCGAGAGGACCTTAAGATTAAGGCTCATCTTGTTAGTTGAGGCATGACCCGTTAGAGGTGAATCTCATTGTCTTATGACTATGTGCCACCGTAGTTTAAATGATAACCTATTAGATGAGGTTGAATCCTTAAAAGGGTCACTCATTAGGTGAGGTTGACTCCTTAGAGGGATCGCCCATTAGTTGAGGCTTGATTCCCTATATGGACCACTAGTTAGTAGAGGCTTGGTCAATTATGTAGCTTTAGTGGATCCACTAAGGCATTATAGATGTTTACCTTGGTAGTGACAACCCCTTTCCTCCGGTGTAGGGGTAACATCGAGGATTCATGTAATAGCTCGCATGGTCTTATATGTCGGTTGAGGTCCCATCCCCAGAATATATGAGCATTATGTCATTTCATGCATCATAGATTTCATGTCATATTATTATATTACTTTTCTTTTCTACACATCCCTTTCTATATTATGTGCCCTTTTCATATAACATTAAATGCAAGTTTGATAAGTCATATGCATTGCATGTCTGCATACTTAGTACATTCAAACGTACTAGCACATACTTTTTGCCGACATGATCTGACTATGTAGGGAATTAGAGACAACGTTCATCCACCGTTTGACGACTAGATCAGATTTGAGAAAGTGATGTGGTGAGTCCCAACTTCCAAGGACAAGACACCATCTACCTACCTCATGTTGCTTCCGTTTATGCAATTTACTTTGAGGGTGAGCCTGGGATATGTCTTGGCCCCCGTCCTATTTATGACTAGCAGCATTGTTGGATATCTTGTAGACTCTCGTATGGATATATGTTATGTGTTGATCTTCTGAGACTATGATTATGGCTAGATATTGCATATGGTTATTATGATTTGTCTATGAATATTATGATATGGATTCATGTTATGATGTGGAAATGTGAAAGATCCTAAGTCCCGATTTGCCCCGACAGAGTGAGTCATACTTACCCGCCCTGCAGTTCTTATGTGCTATGTGTTATGTGAATCCATGTTAATCCCTATCCCAATGACTTCCCCATAGAGTGAGTCCTACTTTCCCATCCCTTAGAACTATGTATTTACTATCTTTAATATGCTACCAAACTGATGATGTGAATATGGATACTTTGAGGCTTGTTTGGGGACTCTCGGGTTCCCATTCGCCATGTCACTCCTAGACTCTAGGTCGGGGTTGTGACACATGATTTCTCTATGAGACCTACTCAATTGCATGATTTTGTCTCAAATGTCCATGGACCCACACTTAGCCCTAGCCTATTATGATTAAACTGTGGATTTCTATGTCTATGATCTTAAGTATGAAACATGTTTTAAATGATGATGATGATATCATAAAAATGATGATGTTATGAAAGCTATGATGATGTTATGATTATAAGGGTGACAAATACCCTAATGTTGTGATGATGATAAGGTGGGAATGTCTATCCACATTATGATGAAAGCAAAGTAGATGGACTATTCTTATGACACGATGTTTCATGAAAGGCTATTATGATTAATTTGAAAGCAATGAAAGTAGGATTTTAATAAAGTATAATCTATATTGAAAGCTATCTATATGTATGATTTATATATTTCATGGAATATGACCTAGAACCGAGTGGACTTGTGTGAGGGAGACTATCTCTGAGGGTCCTTATATAAATCCTCAAGTCCTATAACTACATGACACCATAGGAATGATGTTCATGTTTTATGCTTAAAGGTGTGCTATTGGATCCAATTATCTTATATGGTAGACACTCACCATGCTAGGATAGAGCCTAATGGGTGGGGTCAAATGTTAGGTTCTTATTGTGCTAGGATAGAGCCTACAAGGCAAGATCGAGTTTACCTTAGCAAAGTAAACTCCTCTTAGCTTGATGTAGAGTGAGCATCATAATTCCATATAGTAGTCCACATGGTCTTATGAATGTTGGTTATGGTTTCATTCCCACATATGAATATTAAGGTTATTAATGCATTTATGATGCTTCTTCTCATGATTTTCAAACGACATGCTCATGCATATTGTGTCCTTATACTTTGTTTATAATTATGCATATTGATATTATTGAGATGCTCTTTGATTCATGGCATACTTATGTACTTAGTACATATTATGTTCAAACGCATGCTTATTTGCCTACATGATCTAACATGTAAGGATGGACGATGAGGAGATTATTCCATGTTGAGGCTGGCACTCAGATTCCTAAGCTTGAAGACGTATTGGTGAGTTCCCATGCTTCCGGAACAAGTCCTATGTTATTTCTTTTATGTTGAGACTTTATCATCTACTTTTGATGTATATCTTTAGGGTGAGCTAGTGAGCTATCAACTAGACCTCCGCCAAGATCTATGATGTAGAGGCATGAATTGGAAAAATGAATATGATGTATTTTTCTACTCTCGTTTATATACATTTTCGATTTCTTAATCTCTTGTGTATACTTATTTTATCTTATGAATGCTTACGATATGAACATGAAGCTTCGATAGGATACCTTCGAGTGTCACCTTCGCCGTGTAGTGACTAGGCCCTAGGTTCGGGTCATGACAATAGTGGTATTAGAGCACAAGGTTTGAAAATATTCTAGGGAATCCAACATGCTGCGTCGAGTAGAATCTTATTCATTGGTATGAAGGAGGCTTTGATATGTCTAAGGAAAACCTTCGCTTCTTTTGAACTAGGTGTCATGCCTTTTAAACTTCTATATCCTAACTCTTGTCCTTCGGTGTTTCAGAAATGGCTCCATGATGTGCTCCATTATTGCCAAGGGGAAATGATGCTAATGCGGACCAAACTCCTCAAGTTCCCTAAGTCCCTCAAGCAAATCAAGTGTCTAACGATGAGTTTAGAGCCACAATCACTATGTTGGCTGAAGGTTTTGCTTCCCTAAAGACCCCTACCCCGGCCTCAAGGATAAGAGATTTTGCTAGAATGAATCTGTCAGAGTTTCATGGTTAGAAGGTAGATAAGGACCCTCAAGAGTTCATCGATAAAGTGTACAAAGTGGTTGAACTTATGGGGGTGTCTTCTAAAGAGAAGGCTGAGTCAGTAGCTTATCAACTTAAATGGGTGGCTCAAGTTTGGTTCATTCAATAGAAGTCTAAGAGAGTTGAAGAAGGAGTCATTGATTGAGAGATGTTTAAAGCTACTTTCCTTATTCATTTTTTCCCTCTTGAGCTAAGGGAAGCTAAGGTGATGGAGTTCATGAACCTAATGGAAGGTGCAATGAGTGTGGGGGAGTACGCCCTCAAGTTCACTAAGCTGTCCGAATTTGCTCCTTCTTTAGTGGCCGACTCTAGGACCCGTATGAATAAGTTCACTTTGTCTACAACTTGGTAAAGATGGAACGCAAAGCCTCCATGCTCATTAATGAAAGGGATATCTCTAGAGTCATGACATATGCCAAAAAAGTGGAGGGTGAGAAGTTGCGAAAGATGAGATCCACGGAGTCCAAGAGGGCTCAATACGATGGTGGGTTCACCCAGGGAAAGTCTGGTGGTGTCCTATTCCAACAAGGCCAAGGGTCTTCAAAGGGTGCTCCTCAAAGGCATGACAAAGGGAAGGGGGCCGATCCTAAGGCTCAAGGTAATGTTGCGAAAGGTTGTGCTATTCCTCCTAGGTATCCCATGTGCAAGAGGAACCATGTTAGTGAATGTTTGGGAGGTTTCGGTATGTTCTTTGGTTGTGGAAAGATGGGACACAAGATTGCTGAGTGTCCTAACGTGGCTAATAAAGTTAAGGAAGGGCTTCCCCAAGATCAGATGGCTCAAAAAGGGCAAGTGCTACAAGGTGCCCAAGCTCAAGGTGGTTGTCCACGTGGTAATCGATTCTATGCTTACATGCTAGACAAGAAGTTGATGAGGCTTTCTATGTGGTTATCGGTATATTAAAAGTCTTTGATCATGATGTATATGCTTTGCTTAACCCCGGTGCCAATATGTCTTCTATTACTCCTTACGTTGCCATAAAGTTTGATGTGGCTCTAGAAGTCTTGTTAGAACCTTACTCGGTCTATACTCCTATTGGTGAGTCAATCCTAGCCAAGAAAGTCTAACATAAAGTTCTCTCATGTGATCTAGTTGATCTTGATATGATCGATTTTGATGGTATCCTTGCTATAAATCGGTTACATGCTTCCTATGCTTCTACTGATTGTAGGACTCGTAAGGTCACATTCCAAGTTCCTAATGAGCATATCTTAGAATGGAAGGTAACCAATTCCGTGTTCAAGAGGTAGTTTGTCTCTTACATTAAAGCTATGAAAATGATCTTCAAAGGTTGTCTATATCATGTTGTCCGAGTCATGGGTATTGAGTCTCATGTTCCTACTCTTTTTTGGTCCGTATCGTAAATGAGTTCCCTGATGTAGTTTTGGATGATCTACCTGGTATTCCTCCCATAAGAGAAATTAATTTTGGTATTGATCTCTTGTCTGATATCCAACTTATTTCTATCCATCCATATCGAATGGCCCCGATGCTATTGAAAGAACTGAAGGAATAATTAAAGGATTTGCTTGATAAAGAATTCATAAGGTCTAGTGTGTCACCATGAGGTGCTCTCGTATTGTTTGTAAGGAAGGAGGATGGTTCATTTTGGATGTGTGTGGATTATTGACAATTGAATAAAGTAACAAAAAAACAAGTACCCACTTCCAAGGATCGATGACCTCTTTGATCAACTACATGGTGCAAGCTACTTTTCTAGGATTGATCTCTGGACTGAGTATCACCAACTGAGGGTGAAGGAAGATGATATTACAAAGATGACATTTAGAACTCGGTATGGTCATTTTGAAATTTTTGTCTTTGGACTAACAAATACCCCTGCTTCTTTTATGGATTTGATGAACAAGATCTTCAAATCGCATTTGTATATGTTCGTGGTGGTGTTCATAGATGATATATTGGTGTATTCTCAGGATATAGAAGAGCATGAAGATCATTTGAGGATTGTGTTATAAATATTAAGAGAAAAAAACTCTTTGCCAGGTTTAGCAAGTGTGAATTTTGGCTAAGAGAGGTGGCCTTCCACGGTCACATTTTTTGGGGTGATGGTATTAGAGTTGATCCAAAGAAGACAGAGGTTGTAAAGAATTGGCATAGACCATTGTCCCATCTGATATTAGAAGCCTTTTGGGTTTGGCTGGATACTGTAGAAGGTTTGTTGAAGGATTTCCTCCATTGCTTCTCCTTTGACAAAGTTGACCCAAAAAAAGAAGGCAAAATTCAATTGGTCTGATTAATAAGAAAGGAGCTTCTAAATATTGAAGGATTGTCTTACTTCGTCTCCTGTTTTGACATTGTCCGAAGGTTTGGATAGTTTTGTTGTGTATTGGAATGCCTCACATATATGCCTGGGTTGTATGTTGATGCAATATGGAAAGGTCATTGCCTATGCTTCAAAGCAGTTGAAGGTGCATGAAAAAAACTATCCGACGCATGATCTTGAGTTATTGGATGTTGTGTTTGCGTTAAAGATTTTGCGACATTATCTCTATAGAGTACATGTTGATATATTTACCGATCACAATAGTTTGCAAAATGTGTTTAGCCAAAGGGATTTGAACCTAAGACAAAGAAGGTGGTTGGAAATTTTGAATAATTATGACATGAGTGTGATGTATCACCTCGGTAAGGCTAATATTGTGGTCGATGCATTGAGTAGAGTGTCTATTTGTAGTAAGACACATGTTGATAGTGGAAATAAAGAATTGGTCAAGGAATTGCACTATTTGGCCTATTTGGTTATAAGGTTGAATAGCTTGAGTAATGTTGGTGTATTAGTACCTGATGGGGCAGAATCATCTTCGATGGAAGAAATTAAAGCAAACCAAGATATGGATCATACTTTCGTAGAATTAAAGAAGTTGGTGGTTGATAAAAAGGTAGAAGTCTTCTCACAAGGGAGAGATGGAGTATTGCATTATCAAGGGCGATTGAGTGTTCCTAACGTGAATTGACAAAGGGAGAAGATACTTGATGATGCCCATAACACCAAGTATTATATTCATCTGGGATCCACCAAAATGTATAGAGATTTGAGAGAAATGTATTGGTGGAATGTCATGAAGAAAGACATAGCAAGGTGTGTGATGAAGTGTGCAAATTGTCTACAAGTAAAGGTGGAACATCAAATATCCGGTGGTTTGACTCAAGATATTGAAATACCAACTTAAAAATAGGAAATAGTGAATATGGAATTCATACGGGGATGCCAAAGACTAGAAAGCAATTTGACTCAATATGGGTAGTCTTGGATAGAATAATGAAAACAACTCACTTTTTGTCGGTAAAGACTTCTTATGGTGCCGAGGATTGTGCTAAGGTTTATATCTAATAGTTGGTGAAATATGGGGTACCATTGTCCATTATATCAGATAGAGGTTCTCAATTTTACTTCCTTTTTTTTGGAAGTCATTCCAAAAGGGCCTTGGTGCAAAGTTGAAGCTAAGTACTGCGTTTTATCCTCAAACAGATGGACAAACTGAAAGGATAATACAAACCTAGAGGATATGTTGAGGGCCTGTGTACTTGATTTAAAAAGAAGTTCGGATAATCACTTACCTCTTATTAAGTTTGCATATAACAACAATTTTTATTCGAGTGTCGGTATGTCCCTGTTTGAAGTATTATATGATTGGCGGTTTAGATCACTGGTAAGATGGTTTGAAATTAGAGAAATGTCCTCAATCATATCAGATTTGGTTCTTGATGCTATGGAGAAGGTGAAATTCATAAGAGAAAGGTTGAAGGCTGCCCAAAGTCGCCAAAGGTGATATGCCGATGTGAGAAGGAGAAAACTAGAATTTAACGACGAGGGTGATTGGGTCTATTTAAAAGTTTCTACAATGAAAGGAGTGATGCATATTGGTAAGAAAGGCAAATTGAGTCCTAGATATATGGGACCTTATGAGATAGTGAAGAAAGTTGGATAGGTGCTTATGAATTGAATTCGCCTAGGGAATTTGCTAAGGTTCATCCGGTGTTTCATGTTTTGATACTAAGAAAATTCTTGGGTGATCCTAATTCTGTTGTTCCACTAGAGGATGTGTGTATTGAGGAATATTGGACTTACAAAGAAGTACCAGTTGAGATTTTGGACTGGCAATTGAAGAAATTGAGAAATAAAGAGGTTGCATCCGTCAAGATATTATGGAAAAATTCACAAGTTGAAAGTGGTACTTGGAGGCTAAGGTGGATATGATGAAACGACACCCTTACTTTTTTCCTTCTACTATAGCTTAAGGTATTTAATGCGATCTATTCCTTCAAAATTCTCAGAAATATATGTCTCTCGTTATATTGCATGCATGTATGATCATAAAACTATTTGTGAATTATGGTTGATTCATACGTTTGATGATTCTATAAAAATGATGATTAAGTTGCATGTTTGCATTTGTGCTGTTATGATGACTGTGTTTTTAATCTATTCAAGCGTAATTCTATCTCATTCGAGGATGAATGATCCCCAGAGGGAGATAATGTAACACCCCTTATGTTTTTAGGCCTGGAAAATTGAAGCACAAAAAAATTTACTGATGGTCAGAACTTATGAGCCAGTCAATGGCTTGTGAAAATGTCCACGAGTCGTAGGTAGTATCGTGAAAAGTTCCTAATGAAAAATGGAAAATTGAAGAATTTTTGGAAGTTAATTTACGAATTAGCATATGAGCCCGTATGTTTGGCCATGACCTTTAAGTAGGTCTTATGGGTGGAGGCCCTGAGGAACAAAAATTTGTCTAAGTCTGGGGCCCTCCTACGAAGGGTTCCACGTCCTGTATGTTTTTATACGAGTCGTACTACATGTTCGTAGATCAAAAGCCACAATTCCAGTTGCTCAACTGTTGTGACACCTTGATCTACAAGTCAAGTTACGAGCTGTAAGTCTATCCACAACTTGTAAGTGGGGTTTTACAGACGGCTTCGGCAGTTTTTAATGAAGGATGTTTTTGATTTTTCCAATCCACCTAAGTCTTAAACTACATCATTTTGACTATTCTCTCTAAGTCAAAGGTTCCTTTGAATTTAAATCTTGAAGGTTGGACTAAGGATTTCCAGATTTCTTCCCCAATTCTAAGGATTCTACTTTCCAGATTTCTTCCCCAATTCTAAGGATTCTACTTGAGGTATGTAGGGCTTCATTCATGGATTAGTTTCATCCATGAAGCCCAATCCAAACCCCCCCTTTTTTTATCGACATCCATGATGATTTCTTATGGGCTTTTAAGCCATGATTCCCAATGCATGAATTATCATTCCTATATGATGATTATGATTAATTAAGCATGAATTATGATGAATTTCATGATGTATATGATTTTCAAGATAAAGCATATGATTTCAAAGTATGCATATTTAGGGCTTAATGGTTTAATATGGGTTCCTTGTTGATGATTCAATTTGATTTTTATTGCATGTTTTCTCTATGAATCCTACTCAATTACAGATTTTGACTCAAATGTCCATGGACTCATACTTTGCTGTAATGTCTTATGATAAAGCTATGTATTTCTATGTCTATGATCTTGAGTATGAAAACATATTGTAAATGATGATGATATTATAACAATGATGTTATGAAAGCTTCGATAATGATACGATAAAGAGGGTGAGAATACCCTAATGTTATGATGATGATAAGGTGGGAATGTCTGCCCACATAATGATAAAATCAAAGTAGAAGGACTATTCTTATGACATGATGTTTCATGAAAGACTATGATGATTAATTTGACAGCTATGAAAGTAGGATTTTAGTGAAGTATGATTTAATGTTGAAAGCTATCTATATGCATGATTTATACATTCCGTGGTATATAACTTAGCACCAACGGGACTTGTGTGAGGGGTACTATCTCTAAGGGTCCTTATATAAATCCTCAAGTCCTATAACTATGTGCCACCATAGGAATGATGTTCATGTTTTATGCCTTAATGGTGTGCTATTGGATCCAACTAGCTTATATGATGGACAGACACCATGCTTGGATAGAGCCTAAAGGGTGGGGTTGAATGTTGGGTTCTCACCGTGCTAGGATAGAGCCTATAGGATGAGGATCAAGTTTACCTTGGCAAAGTAAAATCCTCTTAGCTCGATGTAGAATGAACATCAGAATTTTATGTAATAGTCTGCACGGTTTTATGAATGTCGGTAATGGTCTTATTCCCACATATGTATATTATGGTTATGAATGAATTTATGATGCATCTTCTCATGATTTTCAAATGGCATGCTCATGCATATTGTGTCCTTATCCTTGTTTATAATTATGCATATTGATATTATTGTGATGTCCTTTGATTTATGGCATACCTACATACTTAGTACATTTTATGTGCTAACACATACTTCTTTTCCTACATGACCTAACCATATTGGGACGGACGGTGAGGAGTTTATTCCATATTAATGCTAGCACTCAGATTCTTAAGTTTGAAGATGTGTTGGTGAGTTCCCATGCTCCGGGAACGAGCCCTATCTTATTTCTTTTATGTTAAGACTTTATTGTCTACTTTTGATGTATCTTGAGGGTGAGCTAGTGAGCTATTTGCTAGACCCCCGCCAAGATCTATGATGTAGTGGCATGAATTGGACAAATGGATATGATGTATTTTTGTACTCTCGCTTATATACATTTCTTCTTTCTTATCTCTTTTATATGCTTATTTTACCTTATGAATACTAACGAGATAAACACAAGTGTTGGAAGGGATACCTTCGGGTTTCACATTCATCATGTCACAATCAGGCCCTAGGTCCGGGTCATGGAAACTGGATGAACCATGGCCATCTATGATGGTAAGTCCAATCTATATTCTACTTTGCCAATCTACTCTAAGACCTTATAAGTCTCTACATACCAGAGACTCAATTTATCCTTCTTACAGGACTGCATCACACCCTTCATGGGTAAAACCTTCACATACACCCAATCTTTTACATGAAACTCAAGATATCTCCTCTTAACATCAAAATATGACTTTTGGCGACTTTGAGCCATCTTTAACTTTTAACTTACAAGCTTCACTTTTTCCATAGCATCCAACACCAAATCAGGGCTAATCAATGCCATCTCATTGATTTCAAACTAACTCACTAGATATTTGCACCTCTTCTCGTACAAAGCCTCGAAGAGTGTCATTTGAATACTATCACGATAACTATTATTGTAGGCAAATTCAATTAGACACACATGGTCATTCAAATTACCCATGAATTCCAACACACATGCCCTCAACATATTCTTTAGCATATGAATTGTCCTTTTAGCCTGCCCATCCGTTTGAAGATAAAAAGTGATGCTCAACTTCACTTTGTTACCAAGACCTCTTTGAAATGACTTCCAAAAATGAGAAGTGAATTAGGTACCACGATCTGATATGATGGAATATGTCACACCATGCAACCTTACCAACTCCCTAATGTATAAAGTAGCATAATCTTTGGCACTAAATGAAGTATTGACCAGTAGGAAATGGGATGACTTAGTCATTCTATCTGCGATCACCCAAATGGAGTCATATTGCTTTCAGGGGTGAGGCAAACCTGCCACAAAATCCATATTCACATCTTCTCAATTCCAAGAAAGAATTTCAATGTCTTGGGATAGGCTACCTAGCTTTTGATGTTCAACTTTCACTTGTTAGCAATTAGGGTACTCTACCTCAAACCTAGATATATATTTTTCTTCATGCCTTCCACTAGTACACCTCCTCCAAGTCTCGTTACATTTTGGTGGATCCGAAATGTATAGAGTAGGAAGATATATGGGCTTCCCTTTGAATTACATCTCTTAAGCCATCAACATTTGGAACATATAATCAGCCTTGGTTACGAAGCACACCATCTCCCACTTGTGAGAAATCCTTACCTTCTTTTTGGAAACTAATTTCTTCAACTCAACCAATGTCGGATCTAGGTCTCGCTTTGCTTTAACATCCAACACCACTAATTATTCAGGCCTATTTTGCACATGGATTCTACCCTCATTGGAGTCACTCATCCTTACTCCCAATCATGCCAAATGATGCGCATCCTTAACCAACCCTCTTTTTGCCTCATCAACATGAGCCACACTACCCATCGATAAACTACTGAGAGCATTGGCTACAACATTTACCTTGTCTGGATGATATTGGACACTCATTTCATAATCCTTGAGGAGTTTGAGCTACCTTATTTGCCTCAGATTTAGGTTTCGTTAGCTGAACACATATTGTAAACTCGTGTGGTTGGCGAACACATCAACATGCAACCTATAAAAATAATGACACCAAATTTTCTAGGCAAATACCACAACCCCTAATTCATGATCATGGGTTGGATAGCTCCATTAATGCACCTTCAAATGCCTCGATGCATATGCTATGACCTTACTATTTTACATTAGAACAGAACCTAAATAACCATGTGAAGTATTACAATAACCACGAATCTATCCAAACCTTCTGATAGTGTCAAAATAGGAGCCAACATAAGACAGTCTTTCAAAGTTTTGAAACTTTTCTCATATTCGTCCGACCATTAGAATTTACCTTCTTTGGTTCAACTTGGTCAATGCTGATGCAATAGATGAAAACCCCTCAACAAATCGTCGGCAATACTCGGCCAAACCCTAAAAGCTTCTAATGTTTGAAGGGGACAATGGTCGTAGGCCAATTCTTCACCACATTAGTTTATTCACATCAACCTTAATCCCATTACCGGATACCACATGCCCAAGGAATGCCCCCTCTTTCAACTAGAACTCACATTTGCTGAATTTTGCAAACAATTATTTATCCCTCAAGGTTTGAAGCACAACCCTCAAATGACCTATATCTTATCCTTACTATGAGAATTGATTAGAATGTCATCTATGAATACCACCACAAATAAATTAATATAAGGCTTTAACACTCTATTCATTAGGTCCATAAACACTGCCAAAGAATTGGTTAATCCGAATTACATAACCACAAATTCAAGTGACCATACCTCATTTGAAATGTCATCCATAAACATCACACTCCTTTACCTCAGTTGATGATAGCCAGACCAAAGATCAATTTTGGAGAAGTGGCTAGCCCTTTGCGACAAATCAAATAGATTATCTATCCCTTATAGTGGATATTTATTCTTTATAGCAACCTTGTTCAATAACCAATAGTCTATACATATTTGAAGAGCCCAATCCTTCTTTTTTACGAACAGTACGAGAGCAACCCATTGGGAAATGCTTGGTTGAATAAAACCCTTTTTCAACTAGTCTTTTAACTCTATTAACTTCACCAGGCCCATCTAATATGGAGGAATTAAGATTGGTTAGGTATTAGGGAGGAGATCTATGCTAAAGTCTACTTTCCTTTCAGAAGGAATACTAGGTAAGTCTTCAGGGAAAATATCAGGAAATTCATTCAAAATGGGAATTGACTGGGGAGTAGAAATCTTGGAATTGACATCCCTAACACTCACGATGTGGTAGACACACCATTTGGAAATAAACTTTTTGTCTTTTAGATAGGACACAAATCGACCTTCAAATTTCGAGTCACTACCTACCCATTCAAGAATTGGGTCATTAGGGAATTGTAAATTGATGCTACAAGTCCTTCGGTCTATAGAGGCATATGAATCATATAATTAATACATTCTATGAATAATATAGAAGTTGAACATAGGAAGTTCAACAAGGTCATAAGGAATAACTTTATATAAGACCGACACAGGACATCTTCGATAAACGCTTTTGGCTATACCTGACTCCCCAATGAGAGTATAGTTTGTGAAGGGATATAGTAAGATTTCAGACTCATATCAAACTTGGTGGCTAGGAAAGGAGTGACAAATGAAAAATTGACACTCGAATCAAGTAAGTTATACACATCAAAGTTAAATACCTTTAACATATCAATAACCACAAAGCGAGTCTCCTCCACCTCTTACCTAACATGAAGGGCATAGAATTGATTATTGTGTTATCCACCACCTTATAGATCCCTCTTTTCCCTTGACCTCCTAGAGCAATATGTCCTTGGGGATAAATGTAATGACCCTCTGGGTCGTTTTTGTATTTTTATGATTGTTTTGTTGATTTGAGCATATGTATGGAAGCCTCAAGCAATTTTTGATTTGTTAGGACTATTAGGATGGTAATTGAGTGAGTTGGTTGTGATTTATATAGATTTTTGCATTAATGGGACTTATAATTGCAAAAATGAATTCTTTACTAAAGTTCTAGCAAACAGCCTCGAAATATGATTTTGTCGGTCTTATTAGTTCCAGAACAGTCAAATTAGGCTAGAGGAGTGGTAGTTACAAAGTTTGAGGGTCCCTGTGTGATTTTAAGCCAAAAATTGCAAAATTACCTCAACCGAAAGTTAAAAAGTGATTTTTGATAAAAACCAAGCTAAACATGCTGAGAATAGAAATCTAACCGTGTGGTCAGCTCCAAAACGTTAAATATAGCCTAAAACAACCTTTCATTAGATGGGAGAAATTCGCACTTAGGTGGCACAAACACCAGACAACCAACTCTCGGCATTCGCGGAGGGCTAGGCACATATCCGAAAGGAGGCCAAGGCAAAGCCCTACGTTTGCGAGGCCTTAGGGTGTCTTTGTGGAGGAAAGTCCTTTCCAAGGCCTGCGTTCATGGGACTAGATTCGGGTTCACGGAGGCCATGTGGTGGGGCAGTGCTAAGCCTTTCCGAGGCTGGTCACGCACAACACGCACACACAACTTTGACAAAGCATAACTTTGGCTCTGTAACTCTGATTTTAGCAATTCAAGAGGCTACACTATATGAATTTTCATGAGGAACACCATGTAAGCGTCGATTTCATGTTTGGCGCATATTTTGAGGTAAATTTGCTATTTTAGTTGTTTATATTCTCATAAATGAGTGAAAGCCTTAGGGCATGATATCTTGGTCAATTCTTAATGGAATTAAGTAAAATTTGGGTTAAAGTTGTTCTATTTTCTAGGAGGAATGTTGTGGTATTTTTGGATCTTAATAGTTTGGCTGTATTTTGCAGGAATTTGACCAAGAAGTTTTATATACAAATGTTTTCTGCTAAGAAATGTAACATCATTTTGAGTATTTCTTTGTCTTTTGAAATCCATTTTGGACTCAAATTCTAGCAATAGACCTTGAGTGTGGGGATCATTTTATGAGGGTTAGTTTAGTATTTCAAGCGTGAGCACTATTGATGTCGTCCAAGTTACACCGCCTTTTAAAGGATGAGCGTTCTCTATTTAGAAATAGAACCTAATCAAGTTTAGGGTCGATCCCATAGGGAATACATAAACTCAAAAACATTCACCAACATGCAATCCGAGTAGTTAATCAACTCAATTCTTCAAGGGGGGTTTTGCAAAAATCAATGAAAAAAATAAACTAACTAACTATCATGAGAGAAAGATCAATAAAGGAGAGCAACTAGGGTATTGTGTTACCTAACACAGTATCACCAGATAACCTAATTCTTATCAAGTGTATAGCATGTAGGACGGTAATTTAAGTTCACGAAGCCCTTCAGTCAAAGGTGAGAGGTAAATTTCACTATGCTACTTGGCCCATATCCGTAGTGTACATTACCAACCATTATCTATAAGTCCTAGTACAACCTCCCCTTTGCGAATTTGGTTGATTACACAAGAACACATCAATCAATTCCTATTAATTAATCTCTTTTCTTATTCATTACTACCTTGGTTCAATCAGTAACACTAGGTGGGTTCTAATGTTGGCCACCATCAGAAACCATGAAAATGAATAGAGTTAATTAATGCATACATATGCACCTTCCAAGAATCGTGAATTATTTGGTTTTACTTTGTCAGTTCTTCATGGTTCCCACGACTCTAGTTGTAGATTTAGCTACTCATGCTTTGTGTAGATGAAGAGATTATGAATTTAGAAGACATAATTAAACACTTACACAACTGAACTAAGTACAAGCAAACTCAGTGTCAATGAAAATCACAAGCTTGAAGATTAAATTAAACCACAAGTGTTTTCAAAGACTATCTCACAATTTTCTCTCAAAGAATATTGAGTTCTGTGAGCACTAACCTTAAACTAAGATAAACTTACATGATCAGTGAGAACTTATGAATAGTAACCTAAAATACCTATTTATAATAATTAAAATTAAAATCCTATGCAACTTGGGAGAACTGGTCGTCGCACTCTACGACAACACTTTACGACCCGTATTAAAGTTCACAACCTATAATCGGGGTCTCGTACATTGTTGCTGGAAAACTGGACTTTTCCTTTATGAACCCCTTTATGACTCGTAAAATCATTTATGACCCATAAAAGGGGTTTCGTCTGATGAACTCCAGAAAGTTTTCATTCTTCGACCCTCAGGGCATGAAACCTCTTCTAAGACTCGTACATTAATTTTCAGCCGATCTACATGTTCGTAGAAGTAACTTCAAAAACTTGGGTCCTTACTAGAATTTCTCACGAAACCTTCTTATGGCTCGTAGAATGGTCTACTGCCTATAAAGTGTCTCGTATAACAGCAAATCTGTAGCAACTTTATAACTTTTCCAAAAATCATTGGCCAACCTGTAATCCTACAAACATAGACACAAAAACACATAAAATAACTAAAGTCGCATTGATAACATGCAAAATCCTAAGTTTTAAGCATCAAGAGTAATGTATTTTGGCAGTACATCAGCACCCTCAACTTAAAATTGTTGCTTGTCCTAAAGCGACGACTCAATCTATATAGACAATATAGTCACACATAGACCTCAACTCATTGGCGCACATCACATACATCTCCAACTCAGATACTCACACCAACTCTTCAGAACGGGATTAGATAGCTGTTTAGAAAACCAATGCAAACTGCTGCATGTGACAACAAAACTATGACACGCAAGGTATTATCAACAATCCATAATAACTGAACAAGCCTAATGCTAATATTGCAATGCAAGTGGCCTCATAGATAGAAGTCTCATATCTTACACTCAATCATATTTCTATGTTTTAGCATTGGGACTGTGCAAACTCACTCACTCTCACAACAAATATTCATGCATAATGAATAATATCATAGGCTTGGCCCTATACTCATGACTCGGACCTTTAACTAATTGGACTAGGATCACTCTAGGACTTTCTAGGCTTGTAACGTAAGCTCAGGGGGCTTTAGTATGATATTTTAGAAAAATAGTGACTAAAGGCCCTCCTTTAAACCTCGTATTTCTACACTTTCGCCCTATCAACTCTGTTATTTTTACCTTATTCTCCCTTTTTCCTATTTCAAGCTTTTATGGGTGCTTTTTTTTCGTTCTTCAGCTTTTTGCCTTGTTTTTACATGTCATTTTTCTTTTTAGATCTCAATTAAGGCATCTTTCATTTTTCTTGCACCCAGTACGTGATTTTTCTCCTTTTTCTTTGTATTCCTAACTCACCTCCCTTATTTTTGTGCTTTATCCTTACACCAACCACCTTCAACTTAGGATTTTGGCCTGTATTGAGGTGCACATTATCCATCCTCAGATCTAGAGTCACTTTTGGTAGCCACCCTCAACTTAGGCTTTTTGCCTCAGTCAAGGTACACAATGTTTGACAAAGGACCAGGGCCAAATTCAGGATTTTTCACTAGATAAGGCTGGTTTAATCAGGTGTTTTGAAAGAATGGGTACATGTTAAGCTCAAAAATTTGGAACAAGGGATATATCATCGATTTGGTTGGTTAATTTTAGGATAAAGGGGACTATTTAATAACAATGGATAAGATCCTTTCCTAATCCAACTAATCTACAGTCTAACTTAGAGTAACCGGGCAAGTTATGAATTAGCACAAAATACATGAATTTATCAAATAAAGCTTAAACTCACATGACACTGCATACATTATCAACAAAAGACTCTCAGATCATGCATGGTTGCTATCTAACTACTCAATCAAAAAAATTGGTGGGTATCATTATTCAAGCAAAACACAAAAACATGCTATATGCCACAAGTATTGGTACTATATGCTACAAATATTATCTAAACATCCCAGTTCAACATAAATTAACTATCCACAGGGAAAAAGATTACAGGGAAGAAAATCTTGGGATAAAAAATCAGGGTAGTTAAGGACCATAAGCTACTCAGACTTCACCGAAGCACATAATTACCCACACACCATAAAAAAAAATGTGCATTGTCCCCAATGCATAAAATCAAAACAAAATAGATCATAAGGGGTCAAAAAACATACTTGGGCGCCTAAGCGCCAGTGTTCCTTGGGTTGCCTGCCAAGTTTCAAATTTGGGTACTCAGACTTTCTTTAAATCTTCAAAAATAAAATTACACAAAAAAAGGAGTATAAAAAAAAGAAAATAAGAAGTTACACTACTAGGTGGAGACCTTCCACTTCTTCTTCCACCTTGAACTTATGAATTGTACTCCTAATTTCTTTTCCAATTTTGTATTATCCTCAAAGGGTGGTTGTATAAAAATAAGGAAAGCAAACAATAGAGATCGCATGTTGTACTTCTTGGCCTTTAAATGAGAAATGTAATTTTTTTATTTGTGGCCAATAAATTCAAGAATTTTACTGTATTTTTCCTCCTCCTTACATTCGTCTATATGCTTAGATGATTCCATTAATACCTCATCATCTAAACATAATGTCGAAAAATGATTGGAATGAGGTCCAATGCATCTTAATTCATGAATTATATTATTATTTACATCCTCATGTTTACACACACTATAGTTTTTAAAGATAATATTATCTACTTCTTCACATAACTCTCGTGTACTTTTCTTAACAGTGACAACATCCATAATAATATGATCAAGAAGTTGATCCTCCAACTTGCGCTCTTCAAGTTGGCTTATAAGCATTTTTTCTCCCCCACACATTTCATAACTAGCTTGTTGAGAATCAACCATATTCACTATTACGCTCAACTCGCTACTTAAAATGAGGACATCCAAGCCAAATTGATGAACATCTGACAAAAGCACATAGTTGTCTAAGTCAAGATTTTCTAATATTTTTAAGAAGTACACATAGCAATTTGAAAAAATTATGTACAACCCCTCTTATCCCAATAGTACAATCATCCAATATTTCTTCAACAAAGGGTGTCTTATTAAAAAGAAAAAAATAGAAAAAGAACAAAAATAAAAACAAAACATAAAATGTGGTATATAAGGATTAACACTCAAATTACTAATGAATTCACTAGGTCTAGCCGTATTCCCTGGCAATGGCCAAAAATTTTTGATTTCGACCAAGTTACACCTCCTTTTTCGAGGATAAAAGCGATCGCTGTCAAGAAATAGAACCTAACAAAGGTTAGGGATCGAACCTATAGGGAATACATAGACTTAAGACAAATTCACCGACATGCAATTCAAGTAGTTAATCAACTCAATTCATCGGGGGGGGGGGGGAGTTTACTAAAATCAATGAGAAAAATGAACTAATTAACTATCATGAGAGAAAGATCAAGAAAGGAGAGAAACTAGGGTATTGTGTTCTGCATGATTCCCCAACTCAGTATCACTGGATAACCTAATTCTTGTCTAGTGTATAGCATGCAAGATGGTAATTTAAGTTCACCAAGCCCTTTGGTCAAAGGTGAGAAGCGAATTTTACTATGCGAATTGGCCCATCTTCATAGTGCTCATTACTAACCATTACCTATAAGTCCTAGTAGCACCTCTCCTTGGCCTAGTTTGGTTGATTAGAAGAGAACACATTAATCGAATCCTGTTAAATCATATCTTTTACACTCAATTTCATTAAATTTTAGCTACTTAAATTTGGGTTTTAAATATTATTATTTATTAAATTCAATTGAAGTATGGGCTATGCTTTATTGATGATTTTAAGTTGATTTAAGCCCTAATATGATGAATTGCAATTAAGTTATGAATATGCATGTCCTATTTTAAGCTTGATTTAAGCATGGGTTATCTATTTTATGATTTAAATGTGAATTTTACTTATGTCTTTACTTGAATTTCATAATGTTTTGTTGATTTTTGATTAAATATCAATTACCCATGCTATTCCCACATCATTCATAGAATATGCATTTATGTACATTGAATTTTATGAAAAATTATGATGTGGGTTAAGCCCAATTATGTTTATGCAAATGATTTTGATAAGATATTGGTTATGACAAGAATGTGATCACATAAATGTCTATTGTTAATGAATCTTTGAGCATATTGAGGCTTGAACCATATCGTTTAATGAATGAGCTATTCCTACGTATGAGAAACATGACCTTGAGTTATAATTTGGCTTTTTAGCCCATGAATGAATGATTATGAATAATGTTTTGCTTATAAGTCTAATTATACATTGAAATGATTTGAAATGTCTATTGCCTTTTTTGAAAGCATAAATATGTATAAGTATCCTCGTGGGATGTTTGACTTAGCACCGATGGATTGGGAGCACCAGGGCTATCCCCAAGGGTCCTCTCCCTTTTCGTGAACTATGTGCCAGTATAGGAATGGTAGCCATTACCGAAATAACCACGTCATAAGTAATGGTTACACATTGATATGAGATGATATTATATTGAAAATCTTTCTGAAATGATTGGGTCATAAGGAAGGTGTCCATCCATCAAAATGATTGGGTCGTAAGGTGTGATGTAGATTACCCTTTGGCAAGTAATCTTCTCTTACCGATGGAAGGTCATCATCGGACTAATTCATGTTATAGCTCGCATGAGTTTGATTTGTTGGTTATAGTCCATCCCCACTATATATGAGCATTATTGCATTTCATGCATCATGAATTTCATGGCAAATTGTTATACTACTTTTCTTTGAATATATACTTCTTTCTATATTATTGGTGTTTCCCTGGTTACACCTATTTTTTAGAGGATAAAGAGGCCGCTGTCAAGAAAGAGAACCTAAGCAAGATTAACAAGATTAACAGGATAGATGAGAACACATCAATCGAATCCTGTTAATCTTGCTTAGGTTCTCTTTCTTGACAGCGACCACTTTATCCTCTAAAAAGGAGGTGTAACTAGGGAAATATCAATAATATAGAAAGAAGTATATATCCAAAGAAAAGTAGTATAACAATATGCCATGAAATTCATGATGCATGAAATGCAATAATGCTCATATATAGTGGGGATGGAATATAACCAACAAATCAAACTCATGTGAGCTATAACATGAATTAGTCTGATGATGACCTCCCATCGGTAAGAGAAGATTACTTGCCAAAGGGTAATCTACATCACACCTTACGACCCAAGCTTTTTGATGGATGGACACTTTCCTTATGACCCAATCATTTCAGAAGGAATTTCAAGATAATATCATATCATATCAATGTGTAACCATTCTGTACGATCCGGTTATTTCGGTAATGGCTACCATTTCTATACTGGCATATAGTTCAAGGAAAGGGAGATGACCCTTGGAGATAGCCTTGACGCCCCCAATCTATCGATGCTTAGTCAAACATCCCACGAAAATACTTATACATATTTATGCTTTCAAAAGAGGCAATAGGCATTTCAAATCATTTCAATGCACAATTAGACGTAAAAGCAAAACATTATTCATAACCATTCATTCTTGAGCTAAAAAGCCAAATCATAACTAAAGTTCATGTTTCTCATACATAGGAATAGCTCATTCATTAAACGATATGGTTCAAGCACCCAATATGCTCAAAGATCCATTAACAGTAGATATTTATGTGATCACATTCTTGTCATAACCAATATCTTATCAAAATCATTTGCATAAACATAATTGGGCTTAACCTACATCATAAATTTTCATAAAATCTAATGTACATAAATGCATATGCTATGAATGATGTGGAAATAACATGGGTAATTGATATTTAATCAAAAATCAACAAAACATTATGAAATTCAAGTAAAGGCATAAGTAAAATTCACATTTAAATCATAATATAGATTACTCATGCTTAAATCAAGCTTAAAAATGGACATGCATATTCATAACTTCATAACTTCATTGCAATTCATCATTTCAAGGCTTAAATCAACTTAAAATCATCAATAAAGCATAGGCCACACTTCAATTGAATTTAATAAATAGTAATATTTAAAACCCAAATTTAAGTAGCTAAAATTTAATGAAATTGAGAAGGCATCATGGTCCGTTGAGAAGGCATCATGGTCCGTACAAGGTTTCACGGACCGCGAAACCCTCCCGTGAGACCATACTTAGCCAATTCTCAGGAAGCTCTACATGGATAACCCTTACAAAAATTAGCAACAAACTTCTTGCTCCAAACATGGAATGAGTCTAAAGTAGATGCGCTGGAAGATAATTTAAATAGCTTTAATATGCTAGGTCGTGGGCCATCCAGTTCTTTTTGTGCTAAGAGATATGACCAATTAATGTTGACCCTTCTATCGCTTCTTGTGAAAAGCTTAGCCAATGTTATTCCTTTGAATTTGGCTTAATGTAGGAGACCTATGATGGCCCTAAGAAACAAAAATAACTTTAATTGAGTGTTTGAAAGTGAACTTATCTTGATCTTGAAGATTCCATACTTAGAAAAATTCGACGAGAGCACCCAATCGGTTAGTCGCACAGTCCGTACAAAGCTTTCTGGACTGTGTACTCCTTCGTACTTCACTTATAAAATTTTTCACGACAAAGTTCCGAGACGGTTATCCAATACTTAGAAAATTTTCACTCCAGTACCTATGGGGGGAGGGGGGACCTCACGGACCGTGAAGGGTTATACGGTCTGTGAGACGGTACGTGAGACATTCCTTGGCTTCAAAACTATGAAATTTCAAGGCCAAGGCCGCCACATGGTCCGTGAAGCTTCACATGGTCCGTGTGGGGTCCATGTGTGGTATGCCTTAGTCCCGAAATCCACGTTAAATCCTAAACACCCCTACACAAGGCCAACGGTCACTTCAAGGAGGCTCCACAGAGTCCGTATAGCCTCATACAGACCGTGAAGGCTTCCATGAGGTGTCACCTTAGTCCAAAACTTTTCAGAATTAAATTTCTAAGATGCATTGAGGTTGTACAAAGTCCATGTCCTTACATACACATTGCATTTAGTTGGTTATTTTAGGCTAAGTGGACTATTTTTGAAAAATGGCCTATGATCCTTTCCTATACAACTAAGCTACGGTCTTAGTCAAATTAATAGGGCAAGTTTTGGAATGAAACACAGTATAAAAATTAGACAATAACACTCACACACACTTTGGCACTGAATACATTGTCAATGTAAACTCTTAGATCATCCTTTTTATCACACTTTAGCCTTATCTTATCATCAACTACCGATCTAACATGGTTGTTATCAAAACTACTCTTTAGCACATCATCAATTTCAAAATCTAAGGGGCATCATCTTTAAGTATTAACTAATATATGCCACAGATATCAGTACAACATGCTACTAATACTAGTATTACATCCTCAACATGCCAGTTCAAAAGAAAGTAAATGTCCTTAGGGAAAGAACACGGGCAAGAAAACCTTGCGAACTCAAAAACTAGAGTAGATATAGGCCTTGGTTATTTAGACTGCGCCAAGGCCTATAACCACCAACATCCTATCGAGAAATCTTCGCATTGTCCTCAATGCAAGAAAACAATACCAAAAGTTGAAGTAAATGTCAAAAACAACGTAGTTGGGAACCTAAGCACCAGCGTCAATCAATGATTCGCCACTATCAACCTGCTGGGTGGTCTCCTCTGTCGCGGCGATATGTCTTGATGGTCTAGCACCCAATGCCATCTACTACTCTCGTGCATGCCACATCACCTCATTTACAGTAAAGGCCTCTCTAGTAGCCTCCAACTGCTATCACTCGAGCCTCTCAGTGTGTCGCCTGATAGCCTCAGAATCATCATCTTTCTTACATCACCTCTTCTCAAGGGAGTGGGTTATGGGCTTATCTATAAATAGGTCCAACGCCGCTGTAGTGATAGCCAGCATCGGAATCGTAAGTGGTGCTAGAGCTTGCCCTCATCTCCTCATGGAGCTGTTAGATCTCTATTCGAATGGTAATCATGTCCAAGATCTGAGTTGAACTAAGGCGATCCTCCACACATCTCTCAAATGCATCTACACGGCCATGTAAAAGTGAAAATCTCTATTGAAGTTTGGCCATATAACACTCCTTCATGTGCTCCTCGAACTCAGAAATGGCCTTGCGAACCTAAGGCCTGATTTGCTGCAATAACTGAGCGAACTGAGACAAGGTGTGAGCCTATTGTTGTACCAGGGCCTTGGATAGACTCCAAGGATATATAGACCATACCCGTGGGCTGAGCACATATAGGCACGACCTCTTGTACAATGGAGGAAGTAGAAGTGGGTCCTATCTCTACCTCAATATCATTCTATGGAAGCCTCTCAAACTCATCAACAACAACAGTGGTAGTAATGGTAGCCTCAGCATGCGGAGGCTCGGCGAACATCTTAGGTAACCAGAATATGGAGTGAAGTGCTTGCCTCGGTGCAACTAGATTCTCATTATCCTTTATTAGGCTGACATCCTGAGTCCTCTGGACGTTGATCATAGCATCAACATTAGGGATAATCTCAACCCACCTCTATACATAGCCTATGAACCAAACACTAGAATGGGATAGATGTAGACCTCCTCAAGGCTGGCTCGTGTATCTCCTCTACTATGCAGCAAGCAAAGTTGATGTCATAGCCAGCTATGATGTTGGCAACAAGCACTGTGCGTTCTAGCATAAGAGTATTATCTGCATATGTTAGCCAGATCTATGTGTGCACTGCTTCATACCAGAACTCACCAGCAAAGTTGAGCGAGGCCTTAACAATAGGTGTGGGGCCAGATACCTAGTCGGTGTTTGTGCCTTGCTTAACAATGTGGCATGAAATCCATCTCAATAAGGTAGCCTTTTAGACTACATCTCTCACAATATCAAATCCCATGCCTTCCATAATCTATAGTTGAATTCTGCTATAGTCATGAGGGCCTGGTAATCAGGACCAAATAAGAATCTACAAATGGTGGTCTCTGATAGATCAACAGGAATATCTTATACCAACGTCTAGGTCAATCTATGCTGGGAAATAGGCTTAGCCTTCTTCCGCGTAGTCTTTATCACTTCAGTAGCATAAGATGCACAAAACTCACTCTAGATTCTAGAAATATATCCCCAATAGTACTACTAGCCAATCCAACCTGTATCAGGCTATAACGTCAAGAAGGATCGGTACACTATCAAAATCGAATGGAAGTATCCGAGGCTCCTCAAATATGGTTTGAGTGTGCCGGCCTCTATCGTCTAACTAAAAGTCCTTTCTGCAGATATCCAGCATATCCCTGATGCACCAGCATCTCAATTGTCTAGCTATATGTACAGGTACAGTGACAAATCTGGCCGAATCCTCGAACTTCAAGCCTAATTCATCATCTGATCCAGATCCATCTCTATCTAGGGAGCTTGACTAGGACTCCTCCCCGGAGTCTGTCATTTGTATAGAATTGCTCCTATCTAAACCTCCCTCCTCAGACTGGGGAGTTTATGGTGTAATGGCTGGGCTGGTGCTATCTTCCTGGATACCGCCCGAATATGTCATGGCTTGATGCCCTCAGATGGACGAAAATCGAGCTCCTCTACTAAGCCACTAGCCTCTGACTCTGTCGGCTCCTCATGGTGTGTATCACCGAGTGCCTGAATATCCACATGTCATGGTCGAGGACCCACGATATTTGCAAACATAACAATACTAGCACACATGAGTCCAAGGGAGTGTAAAAAGAAAAACAAAAATTAATCCAAAAGAAACTACAAAGGCTCACCTAAGGGTTGTAGAAGATCTACGCAGAAATAGGGTAACAGTAATTTTGGCTACCGGACATGCAACTATGAACTCAGTCACAACTCATGGTTTAAACCATGAGTCATAGACTAGGTCATAATTGCAGGGTTAGAAAAATATCCAGCATGTGCAGAAGACTACAAACACTGTTTACGGGCTGTAGTTGGAACTACGACTTAGAAACAAAAGTTAACTTTGAGATATGAAATTGTTGAACCCCTTTTGATGAGGGGAAATTGCGGTCCGTGATTAAAACCATGGGCCGTAAATGACCCTTGTACATTTGAGTCTACAACATTAGGAAATCATAAGTCAAAACTCATTTCCAACACGTCATTCACAATAATAAATTTTATCTAATGGCCTAGCCAACGAAAAATATACACAACTATAGATACATAGACTAGTTTACATTATCAAGGTATACAGAGTCAATCCAAATTAAAGTTTGATGGCAAGCCAAACACAGTCCCAAAACCATCAATATACAACTAACGAAATCTTCTATCCCAAAACCTAATCCAGTTCAAATTATCGTCCTACCCCACATGTATTTTATTTAGTGCAAGTCATACAAATATATCCCCAATGATCAATAAAGGAAAGACACATGGACAATATAGTGTATAAAATCCATAACTTCTAATATGCCAGTTTCCATCACCACATTTTCTTACTATGCATCTACCCATGCAATGCATGCAATATTTATCAGCATATTAACAAGAAATTTCAGCATGAATTTGTACTACGCAATGTGATGTACAAGATTTCTTATCAAATAGGCACGTGTACACTATTCCACATAATTTTCAATGCCAAAGTGTCAATAAAATAGTAATGGATAATTAATTTAGTCAAATTCCAGGTTTCATTATTCCTAGGGCAAGAAAATCAACAATTTCTGCTTCACGATATTCATAAGCCAGTAAGTTGAATTCTAAAAAGTAGGAAGTATTCAAAGAAAATCTACATACACGAATTTTGAGTGTATGGTTGAGAAAATGATGAAAAACCAAAATAGGTAAAAGCCTGGGATCGCCAAAATAGTGGTTGGGGTTTGTTGAAATTTGGCCGAAAAGTATGGAGAAGTGGTCAAGGGTTTTGGGATTTTTTAGTTTTTTGAGAAAATGAGGGGTAAATTTAATCTACACCTCTTTTAACCGGGTTGGGTGAAGTGGGATTTTCATTCCACGAAATACCGATTACGGGCCGTGGAATGATCTATGGCCCGTTAACCTGGTTTCATGGTTTCAAAAGGTGACTTTCAAAGCCTGGAACCTACGAATTCTACCAAGGGTCATGGAATGTTTTACAGCTCGTAGGTTATGTTTATAGATGCCCCTAAAACTTAGCAAATTCCTAGAAAATTGACCTGGCAACCATAAACCCCATTCACGGGTCGTAGTCTTTTCTACGGATTGTAAAGTAGGCTCGTGGATTTGACGTGCACAATTTCCTGCTCTCTAGATTTAAATCTATAGTCAGTTACATGGGTCGTGGTTTAAAACATGATTTGTATACTAACACGTGGAACCCAATTTTCTCACTTTTGTGACTAGATTGCTCTCTTTACCTTGTTCCTACACATTCTCAACAAAATAAACGGTTACCCTATAACTTTCCAGTTTGTGAATCTAAAAACACAATAAAAACCTAAAAATTTAAAATATCCATGACTCCAAAAACAAAATCTAACACAAATACATGAAAACTACAACTAGTATCGTTGGTTGCCTCCCAATTAGCACCTGATTTATAGTCGCGACACGACTTAAACCAGTTGGTTACTCAGAGTTCACAAAGTGTCAATACTTCCACTATCTTGACTTAATCAGTATTTCTAAAGTATGGTTTGATTCTTTGGCCATTGACTTAGAACCTCGTGCTATCTTTGTATTCTAGCTCAACAACACCATGGTTGAAAACATGTGTGACCTTGTAGGGACCCAACCATTTGGAGTTGAGTTTTCCAAGGAAGAACCGTAGCCTTGGATTGAGCAACAAAACCAAGTCTCCTAGTGTGAACTGATGATGCTCAATGTGATGATCATGGTACAACTTCATCCTTTGCTTTTACAACACTAAGCTCTCATATGCCCTCAACCGAAACTCATCAAGTTCGTTGAGTTAGCTTAGCCTTGAATTAGCCGCATCATTCCAATCTAGATTTATCTTTTTGAGTGTCCACATTGCCTTGTGCTCAAGCTCTATAGGTAAGTGACAAGCTTTACTGGAAATAAGTTGGTAAGGAGACATACCTATGGGAGTTTGAAATGCAGTCTGGTATGCCCATAATGCATCATGTAGCCTTTGCAACCAATCTTTTTGGTTTGCATTCAGTGTCTTGGATAGAATTTATTTAATCTCCCTGTTAGTTACCTCAACTTGACCACTCGCATATGGATGGTAAAGCATTGCCATACTATGCTTCATTGAATACTTCTCTAGAAAATCCTTGAACAACCTATTGCAAAAGTGGGAATCTCCATTGCTAATGATTGCCAGAGGAGTGCAAAATCGTGAGAAGATGTTTCATTTGAGGAATGTTGTGAAACTTTTACCTTCACTGTTAGGAAGTGCAACCGCTTCCACCTATTTTGAGATGTAGTCCACAACAACCAAAATATACTTGATCCCATATGAACTAACGAATGGTCCCACAAATACTATATCCCAAACATCAAATAACTCAATCACTATACTTGAGTTAAGTGGGAGCTTATGCTTTTAGGAAACTCCACCTTCTCTCTAGCACTTGGCACAAGTTTTGGCCTAATCATAGGCATCTTGGTGGATGGTTAGCCAATAATAGCCACACTGCAAGATCTTATGTTTTGTTCAAATTCCACTATGATGCCCACCGACTAATGATTAATGACAAGACTCCAAAATGCTCATCATATCTGCCTCAAGAACACAACAACAAATAATCCCATCTTCACTGACACGAAATAAATATAGTTCATCCCCAAAAAAACTACTTCACATCATACATAAACTTATGGCATTGGTGAGAAGTCAAATCTAGTGGCACAACATCACTAACTAAGTAATTCACATAATCCATGAACCATGGTATCAAATCGTGTGATGTCGCCAATACTTTCTCATCAGGGAGCAAATCATCAATCTACACCCCATCATCAAACTCTTCTATAGCCCCTTCCTCGAGTCTGGATAGGTGGTCAGCAACCTGATTCTCTGTCCCATTCCTAGCAATTACCTAAAATTTAAACTCTTGGAGAAGAAGTACCCATCGAATCAACCTTGGTTTAGCTTCCTTCTTCTCCATCAAGTGCCGAAATGCCGAATAATCAATATGCACAGGGACTTTAGTTCCCAAAAAATATGATCTAAACTTATTGAACGCAAACACTATTGCAAGTAACTCCTACTCAGTGATTGTGTAATTTTTTGTAATCCATTGAGGGCTTTCTTGGCATAGTAAATAGGATGAAATATCTTCTCTTTGTGTTGTCCCAACACCACACCAAGTGCAACCTTACTTGCATCACGCTAATCTCAAAGGGCTGAGTCCAATTTGGAGCAACTGTGATAGGCGCTGCTATCAACCTCTACTTCAACCCTTCAAATGCCTTTAGACATGCATCATCAAACACAAACTTAACATCCTTCTCAAGTAGCTTGCACAAGAGATGTGCAACCTATAGAATCCTGCATGTGCCAAGGAACTTCGCACACCTTTTACAGAGATAAGTGGAAGAAGCTTCTCGATGATCTCAACCTTAGCTTTATCAAACTCTATACATTTAATGGAGATTTTGTACCCCAACATAATACCTTCCTTTACCATGAAGTGACACTTTTCCCAATTCAACACAATGTGACACTCTTCACATCTCTTCAGCACGATGTAAATATCACAAGCAATCTTCGAATGAATCTCCAACAATACTGAAATCATCAATAAACACCTCAATTGTGTCCTCTACCATATCTTAGAAGATAGACATCATGGATCTCTGGAATATAATTGGTGCATTATAGAACCCTAATGGCATCCTCTATTATGCGAAGGTGCCATAAGGATATGTGAAAGTTGCCTTCTCTTGGTCTTCTGAAGCAACGGAAATCTGATTGTATCCCAAATAACCATTAAGAAAATAGCACCAACCTTTACCCACCAAGCGATGTAGCATCTGGTCCATGAAAAACACAACAAAGTAATCCTTCTCTGTCGACTAATTAAGTTTGTGATAGTCAAGGAAAATCCCCTAACTTGTGATGGGTCTCATGGGAATCAACTTATTCATATCGTTAGAAATCATAGTGATACCTCCCTTCTTTGGAACACACTCAATGGGACTCACCCATTCGCTGTCCGCAATCAGATTTATCATACCTGAATCCAACCACTTAATTATGTCTTTGTGTACAACCTCTCGCATGGGTGGGTTGAGATACCTTTGGTGCTCAATGCTCGATTTATAGTGTTTTACAAGCTAAATATTGTGAGTACAAATGCCAAGGGGATGCCAATGATGTTTGTGATTATCCATCTAATAGCCCTCTTAAATCGTTTGAAGACCGAAACCTATACATCCACCTATTCATCATTAAGATCTGCAACAACAATCACAGGCAAAGTATTGTTAGTTTTCAAAAACACACACCTCAAGTGGGCTAGAAGAGCCTTCAAATCAAACACCGGTGGCTCTTCACTGGATGGTCTAGTAGGTGGTGACTCGCGACTTTTTAAGTCCAACTCAAGCTTGAGTTGGTGTCTATGGAAACCGTGTGATCCAAGGGCCTTCACTATTTCATCATAGTTTGGGATGCCATCAGTGTCAAAATTAATCAATTCAACATCAAGAGTTTCGACACCCAACCTTTTGTCTATTGGTACCTCTGGTTTCACTTCATCAACACTCTCAATAATAGAGACAACTTTCAAAGCATCGAGTCTCTTCATGGATTGGCAAATATTGAAGATGACCTTTTTGTTGTTCAATCTAAACTTGAGTTAGCCCAACTCCATGTCTACTAGTGCTCGCCCAGTAGCTAGAAGACGCCTATTCAAGATGATTGGGTTGTTGAAATCATCTTAACAATCAAGTATCACGAAGTTCGTAAATAATATGAAATTTTCAACTCTGACTAGGATGTCATAAATTAACCCCATAGGCCTCTTCACAGTCCGGTCGACCATCAACAACTGCATTGTATCAATGTGGGGGCTTCCAAGCCTAACTGCTTAAACACTGAAAGAGGCATTAAGTTAATGTTGGCTCCTAAATCACATAATGTCTTTGCAAAGATGAAGACATCGATGGTACAAGGTATGATGAATGCTCTGGTCTTCCTTCTTTTGTGTCATGACCCAAAACTGATCACAACTAAAGAAAGATAAATAAAGCAGAAACAAACTCAAAATATATAAGAAATGTCCCAAAACCTAGAGTCATGAGTACAAAAACATCTAAAATGATACTGAAGGGTAAATACAGTTGTCTCAAAAGCAATGACAATATTGTCTCATAATATCTAATACATGGTCTAAGAGATTAAAAAATAAAAGAGGGCCCAAAGATCCATGGTGACTCTATGTTTTAGCCTCACCATTGAGATTTGGATGGTATTGATAATACTTGGACGGAATGATCAACTATCCTGCCCTGAACCCTGTGCACGATCTAAAGAGAGAAAACAAAGTAGGGGTGAATACACCAAAATGTACCTAATAGGTTCAACCGACTGGGTAAGAGAAATCAAACAAGTTTGAAATAACAAAGAATTCTATCACCTTTATCAAAAGGGTTAGTTAGTACACAAAAACATAAAGTGATGCTGGCAATTATAGATGGTAAACCGATCCAATGATACAATGCAATGTTATACGTGAATGCAATGGCATCGGAGGCCATGTATGAGGTGAAATCACGACCATCTCGGGGCCGATATACACATCTATCGAGTTGAAGCTACAAGATATAACCTAGGGGTGTCACAAGCCATGTAGTTAAATATATAATATGGCATCGGGGACAATAATTAGAAGTATCTCGAGGCGTCGCTAGCCATAACCACTGTCTCAATATGCATCATAATATCTCAAATGATGCAAATGTAGTGATAAATGCGCATAACAATGCATCTAATCATGTATCAAATGTGTGCCTACTAATGTAATTAGTCATATATAGCATGTGTGCATATCAATGCAACCCAATCAAAAATAAAATCCGTGCATACCAATGCACCCAATCTAGTATAAGATATATGCAAAACAATGCCATTAGTCACATAAGATAGGTGCATACCAATTTATCAATGGAGTATAAGATTTGTGCATACCAATACAGCAAGTCAGTATAAGATATGTGCATGCCAATATACAGTATAACATTATACGACTCTACGATGTCTTATATCATCATTAACTCACCACTAACCAGGTGCCATTGAATCAAACTCCACAAGTACCCTAAATGGGCTCATAACTCAAAGACTGATCACACTCATCATCAATTAGTCAGAAAATTAACCCAAAACTATCTCAAGTCTTATCATAATAATATTCCAATTATTTCAAAGCAGATGATTTCATCCCAATTAATCAATAGGATAGTCAATTACTCAATACTTGGCATAATCGATATCATATTCCAATCAATTTCAATCATAACATGTTATCGGCTCATAATTTAATCTACCTCTCACAATTATCACATAAACATGCTTAATAACTCAAATCCGATCCCAAAAAGGTTAGTCGAACCTACCACAATATCGAAACCGCCCTCAGATAAGCTTTTAATCAACTTAAGCCTCCGAACAATCCTCGAATCGAGCAACCACTTTCACAAATAGATACTACACACTATTGTGTGCATTTGATACCCATATTGGCACGAATTGGGCTTTGGAGCAAAATAGTCAAAATTAGGGTTAAAATTCAAAGTTCCCAAATCTAAAAATTGACTTCAAAATTACGTTCTAAACAATAAATGGAGTTCGTGGGTGAAAATCCAACTAAAATCGAGTTCAAATTGACAGAAATCATCATATAAAGTTTCAAGATCACAGACCAAAAATCCTCAATGTTGGACATTCAAAATCATGAAATTCAATCTAAAATTAAGATAAAAACCATGAAAATTAATTTAAACGATGTTAGAAATACTTACCCAAAAGAATTCTGCAAGAACTCTCTACATAAATCGCCTCACAAAGCTTGAAACGTTGAAAAATGGAGTAAAAATGGTAATTTTACGTCTTTAAACTGATTCAAACAAAATGTACTGCGCGAAGGCGGATAATTATCCGCGATCATAGAGAAAAAAGTCTCATACCTCTAAAAAGGTGGAAGGTTGTCTATGAAGGCAAAAAACAAAATAGGGCTGCACCAGATACCTCACACCAGTAATTGCCAAATCTCAAAGCGGACCTCCGGAACTCATCCGAACTTAGAATTTCACAAACCAAATATGTATCCACATCGAAAACAGTGTTGTGGACTCAACGAAACAATTAAAATTTGATTTCAAGGTCTCCACAATACATTTTCCAGTGCAAGTCAAATAAACTAATCCAAAACTCAAAATACTAAAACTGTCCTCAGCAACTCCAAAAATTATGGCGAAATCATTTCTACCATTAGTTTTACCAACCGGAACTACTGGGACTGTTAGAACTTTGATCCGATCTTCCGAACTTTGAATGTTGACTTTGGTTTCGAAAACGACTAAAATCACAACGTTGGGCCTAAAAACCTCAATTTAATTCCAAATTTAGTTCTGCAAATTCCTGTAGTTCACTTTCAACATTCCAGAGCTGATGGAATCGACAGATCCCTAGTCCGATTGTTGAAACTCAAAAAAACTCACTTTTTCAAGAACTTAAACATTCAAAAAAATCAAAACTCATATTTTGAACTTTTAAAGCTCAGGATTTGATTTCCAACCATTTGAATAGTTGAAATTAGGTCAAAAGCAACTTACAAAAGGTTAAAATAGTAATTTTCATAAATATGGCTGAAAATGACCAACCAGGTCATTACATCATTCACCACTAAAAAGACTGTTCGTGCTCGAACATAAGAAAAAGAGGAGTACCTGAAGCCTTACAAAGGCTGGGATATCTGGCCCGCATGTCAGACTCCAACTCCAAAGTGGCCTTATCAACAGAACGGTGTCGCCACTGAACCTTCACAGAAGCTCTATCTTTGGATCTTGATCTCCGGAACTACCTATCTAATATAGCTTATAGGTTCCTCTTCAAAGGACAAATTCGGACCCAACTCAACAGAGTCATAAGAAATCACATGGGACTCGTCTAGAATGTACTAGCGGAGCATAGAAACATGAAAAAGAGGATGAACAAAAGATAATCTCGATGTTAAAGCCAACTTATAGGCTACCTCACCAGCTCTCCTAAAAATCTAAAAAGGGCCAATGAACTTGGGACTAAGCTTGCCCCTCTTTCTAAAACTCATCACACCTTACATGAGTGAAACTTTTAGCCAAACATTATCACCCACAGAGAAATCAATAGGCCTAACTCTGTTATCATCATAACTCTTCTAGCGACTCTAGGAAGTCAAAAGTCTACTTTGAATCAGTCGAACTCGGTCCATGGCATCCCGAAGCCAATCTACACCCAACACCTAAGATGAACTTGAGTCAAACCATCCAATCGGTGATCTACACCTCCAACCATACAAGGACTCAAATGTTGGCATCTAGATGCTTGAAGGGTAACTGTTGTTATATGCAAACTCTTCCAAAGGTAAGTGTTGGTCCCATCAGGCCCCAAAATCAATAACACATGCCCTAAGCATGTCCTCCAACACCTTAATGGTGCGCTCTGACTGACCATTAGTCTTAGGGTGAAAAGCTAGACTCAAATGCACTTTAGTACCCAAACTACACTGTAGAGCCCGCCATAAGTGAGAAGTGAACACAGAACCTCTTTATGATAAGATAGATATTGTAACACCATGCAATCTAACAATGTCCCAGATATATAACCTAGCCAATTGCTCTGCACTATAACTAGTCTTCACTGGTATGAAGTGTGCCGACTTGGTCAATCAATCAACAACCACCTAAATTGAATCAAACTTGCCCAAGGCCATGGGTGAACCTGTAACAAAGTCCATAGTCACTCTCTCCCACTTATACTCAGGATTGGGCATACTTTGTATCGACCCACTAGGCTTTTGATGCTCAAACTTTACTTGTTGGCAATTTAAACACTTGGTCGCAAACTCGTCTATGTCTCTTCTCATGCCAAACCACCAATAATGTTGTTTAAGATCATGATACATCTTAGACACACTCGGATGAATGGAATATCTAGCACAATGGGCCTCTTCTAATATCAATTTCATCCAATTCCCAATTTTAGGCACACAAACTCTACAATTAACCCTCAAAACACCATCAAAATCAACAATAGCTACCTTGGCTTCACCTCTCAATACTTTGTCATGAATCATGCATAATTTTGGGGTCCTTAAATAGGTGAGCACATATCTGAGCAAACAAGGGAGATTTAGCCTAAACAAAGGCCAAAACACTCTGAGGAGGATAAATGTCCAAACGGACCATCTTCCTAGAGAGTGACTGAACCTCTAGACTTATGGGCCTCTCCTCAGCCCTCAAGAATGCGAAACTTCCCATACTAGTAGCTTTCTGGCTCATAGCATTTGCCACCACATTGGCCTTTCCCAGGGTGATATAGATTAGACATATCATAGTCCTTAAGCAACACTAACCACCTACGCTATCTCATGTTCAGATTAGGTTGGGAAAAGATGTATTTGAGACTCTGGTGATCGACAAAGATCTCCAAATGCACCCCATAAAGATAATATTGCCATAACGTGAACACAAACACAACTGCAACCAACTCTAAATCATGGGTAGGGTAGTTCTTCTCATGCACCTTCAGTTGTCTAGAAGCATAGGCTATCACATTCCCCTTTTGTATCAATATACCACCCAAACCCATACCTGAAGCATCACAATATACCATAAATGGAACTCCTTCCTTGGGCAAAGCAAGAACAGGTGCTGAAGTCAACAAATCCTTGAGCCTTTAGAAGCTCACCTCATAATTATTATCCGACCATTGAAATGCTATAGCCTTTTGAGTCAATCTAGTCAATAGACTGCGATAGATGAAAAGCCCTGAAAAAAACATTGATAGTACCCCACTAGATGAAGGAAACTCTAGATCTTAGTTATAAAAGTAAGACTAGCACACTCACAAACTACTGCTATCTTGGCCGGATCGACCATAATACCCTCTTTTGATATAACAAGGCCAAGAAATGTAACAGACTCAAGCCAAAACTCGCACTTTGAGAACTTTGCATACAACTTCTCTTTCCTCAATCTCTGGACTACGATCCTCAAGTACTGAACGTAATCTGTCTCACTCTTGGAACAAACCAAGATATCATCTATGAACACAATCACAAAGAGGTCTAAATAGGGCCTGAACACTCAGTTCATCAACTCCATGAAGGCAGTCGGGGCATTAGTCAACCCGAACGATATAATCACAAACTCATAATGCTCATAACGGGTCCTAAAGGTTGTCTTTGGTATATCAGACTCTAGAACTCTCAACTGATGATAACCGCACCTCAAGTCAGTCTTGGAGAATACCGAGGCACCCTGAGACTGGTCAAAAAGGTCATCAATGCAACGCAAGGGATATTTGTTCTTCATGGTAACTTTGTTAAACTGGCGATAGTTAGTACACATACACATAGTGCCATCCTTCTTCTTAACAAATAATACAAGAGCACCCCAAGGAGATACACTTGGATGGATAAAGCGTTCCTTCAACAAATCTTTGGATTGTTCCTCTAACTTCTTTAATTCAGTCAGAGCCATCCGATAGGGAGCAACAAATATGGGCTTAGTGCTTGGATCCACATCAATAAAAAATTTAATATCACGATCCAGAGGAACACTAGGTAAATTAGTCAGAAATACATCCACAAACTCCCTAGAAATATTGTAGTCTCCTATAATGGGGCCTCCTAAGAAACATCTCGAACATGAGCTAAATATGTTAAGCACCTTTCCCATCAGCTGACAAGCATGCATATAAGAAATAACACCCTTAGGATAGGAGCTAGGTGCTCCAGTCCACATCATCTGAGGCAAGTCAGGGCAAGATAGGGTCATTGTCTTCCATGGCCATCAAGAATAGCATGATAAGGCGACAACCAATCCATACCCGAAATCACATTGAAATCAACCATATCCAATAATATCAGATCAGGAATAGTATTTTTCCCCATAAAAGTCATAACACAACCCCGATAAACCTAATTCACCACTAAAGATGCACCTATCGGGGTGGAAACACAAATAGACCTAACAAGCAGCTCACACATAATATCAATATCAGAAGCAAAATAGGCTGACACATAAGAATAAGTAGAGCCTGGAGTAACTAAAAATGAAGCCAAATGATGGCACACTAGAATCATACTTGTGATAACTGCATCAGAGGCATCTGCCTCAGCTCTATCTAGAATAGCATAGCAAACTCTACGACCACTAGCTTGTGGACTACCCTAAGCACCACTTACTATACTATGACCTCCTCTAGCACCACCTCTCATAGCCTAAATTGTGTCCCTGGGTACTGGTGTTGAAGATGGATGAGCTGGCTATGAACCTATAGTCTGAGCAGGAGGTACACGGTAAGGACAACGATGAAACAAGTGCCCAATCTCATCAAAATGATAACAAGACCTAGTCTTCTGCCTCTGAGATGGCTGCCCTGGAAATCCACCACGTCTGGTGCACTACCCACTTGAGTAGATCTCGATCTATCAACACTATCATATGCTGGAAGAGCTGCCTGAACTGCCTGGCCCGATGGCCTTACCTCTAAATCTATCTGTCCTGAGGTGAGTGTCTACTAAACTGTCCATGTTGACAGAACCTCTTCCCATCACCCTGTCTATCTTTCTGAATATGCTCTATCATACGAGCGTGATCCATAACACTCTAGAAAGTACCTCCAACCAATACCAAGAAAGTTGTCACCTCTTGAAGATACCTTACCGATCCTTTGTTAAACCGTCGAATCCTCTCGAACTTAGTAGGAATTCTAGACAAGGCATATTTAGATAAGTCATAAAATCTAGCCTCTTGGTAAAAAATAGACACATACCCCTGCCCTAGCCTATCAAACTTATCTTGGCGGTTGTCTCATAGGCTGCAGGGAATGAATCTCTCCAAAAATATCTTAGTGAATTGTCCCTAGATCATAGTTGGAGATCCAATAGGTCAATGAGCTACCACTGACCTCCACCACTCCTTGGCAATGCGGGTGAACTAATATGAAGTATAGGCAACCCCATGTGACTCAAGAATAACTAGGTTACATAATCGGTCCTGGCATTCTGACAGAAAATCATAAGCTCTATCGCCAAGAGTGCAATCAAATCATGGTGGAGCCAACCGTAAAAACCTCTCAAAGCTTTTTAGTCCCGCTGTAGACATGGTTGGGCTAGTAGAAGATGGTGGCACCAAAAAAAGGGGAGGTGCAATAGATGGAGCAACAACCAAACTCTAAAATTGAGTACCTAGCTAAACTCAGTCGAGATGCCTAAAGTGGAGTAATAATAGTCGTAGGAGGGTGTGTTGGAGTTGAAGAAGGACCCACATGAATCATAGCTGGCTTCGGTGGACCACTAGAAGGACAAACCAGTGTGGTAGAAATCGGTATCACAATAGTAGCTGGGGATGGGGGAACTCCCTCCAATCTAGCCAATACCCTCAAAAGTAACTCCAAAACCAAGGGTGCAGTCTTTGGGGCTGAGGGCGGTGGAATAGGATCCATAGGCCCCTCTGGCTCATGAACAGGCTTTGGAGAAGCCGTTCTAGTCTACCCTTAAGGTATAGTTGCCCCTCTAATATGTCCTCTGCCCCTAATCCTGCCCTAGTCCTGCCTCGAACTCTACCTTGACCTCGGGTAAGAGCCACATCAGCTGCCTCAGGCTCTCCCACCGATTGATGGGATCTGGTATTCAACATCTACACAGAAGGAGTAGATTAGACACTTTCATAATGGGTAATACAAAGGAATGTATGAATGGAAGCAAAACGTGAAAACTTTTCCAAACAAGTATCTCGTAGCCTCTCGAAGATGGGTGTGGATATCTACACACCGATCCGTGTGACTCTACTAGGCACCCTACTCTTGATTCATGAGCCCAAACGAACCTAGAGCTCTAATAACAAACTTGGCATGACCGAAAATGGATCGCAACTAAAGAAAGATAAATAAAGCGGGAATAAACTCAAAAAATATAAGAAATCTCCCAAAACCTAGAATCACGAGTACAAGAGCATCTAAAGTGGTACTCAAGGGTAAATAAAATTTTCTCAAAAGTAAATACAATACTATCTCATAATATTTGATACATAGTCTAAGAGATAAGAAAATAAAAGAGGACCCAAAGATCCACGATGACTCAAAGTCTAAGGCTCATCGTTGAGATCTAGATAGTATCGATAATACTATGATAGAATGATAAACTACCCTTGCCTAATCCTTATGCACGATTTGCTTGGAGGAAACAATGTAGGGGTGAGTACACCAAAATGTACCCAGTAGGTTCAACCAACTGGGTAAGAGAAATCAAACAAGGATTCTAATACCTGCATAAAAAAGTTAGTACACAATACAATAAAGTCATGAATGATGCCAATTATAGATGGTAAACTAATCCAATGATGCAATCCAATGCTATGCATGAATGCAATGGCATTGAAGGCCATGTATGAGGTTAAATCACAACCTTCATGGGGCTGATGTACACATCTATCGAGTCGAAGCTATAAGATAGAACCTGGGGGCATCACAGGCCATGTACTCAAATATATAATAAGGTGTCACAAGCCATAATCAGAAGTATATCCAGGCATCGCAGGCCATAAACACTGCCTCAATATGTACATAATATCTCAAATGATGTAAATGTAGTGATAAATGTGCATAATAATGCATCCAATCATGTATCAAATGTTTACATACCAATGCAACCAGTCATATATAAAGTGTGTGCATATCAATGCAACCCAATCAGAAATAAAGTTTGTGCATACCAATGCATTCAGTCTAGTATGAGATATGTGCATAACAATGCCACTAATCACATACGATAGGTGCACACCAATGCATCAATGGAGTGTAAGATATGTGCATACCAATGCAACTGTTCAGTATAAGATATGTACATACTAATACAATAATGGAGTATACATTATACGGCTATACCATGTGGCATCTCATCACTAACTTACCACTAACCAAATGTCATTGAATCGAACTCCACAAGTACCCTAAATGGGCTCAAAGCTCATAGAATGATCACATTAATTATCATCTAGTCACAACATTAACCCAAAACTCTCTCAAGTCTCATAATATCACAATGATATCCCAATTATCTCAAAGCACATGATTTTATTACAATTAATCAATACGATCGTTAATTACTCAATACTCGGCATAATCAACATCATATTCCCATCAATTTCAGTCACATAATGTTATCGGTTCATAAAACAATCGACGTCTTACAATTATCATATAACCATGCTCAATAATTTAAATCTAGTCACAAAAAGGTTAGTTGAACCTACCTCAATGTCAAAACCACACTCTGACGAGCTTTCAATCAACTCAAAGCCTCCAAACGATTCTCAGATCGATCAACCACTATTACAAATAGATATTACACATCAAGAGGTGCATTTTAATACTCATATTGGCACAAATTAGGCTTAGGGGCAAAATGGTCAAAATTAGGGCTAAAATTTGAAGTTTGCAAATTTGAAAATTAATTTCAAAATTGGGTTCTATACAAAAATAGAGTTCGTGGGTGAAAATCCAACTAAAATCAAGTTCAAATTGATACTAAAATCATCATTTGAAGTTTCAAGATCTTAGACCAAAAATTCCCAATTTTGGACATTCAAAACCATGAAATTCGAGCCAAAATGAAGATAAAAACCACGAAAATTAATCAAAATGATGTTAGAAATACTTACGTAGAATATTTTTCCAAAAAACCTCTTTCAAAAGCGCCTCTCAAAGCTTGAAATATTGAAAATGGAGTAAAAATGGTTATTTTACGTCTTTAAAATTGATTCAGCCAAAATGTACTCCATGAAGACAAAATGTACTCCTATAGTTCAATTTTGTTATTCCGAAGCTAATGGAATAGATGGAACCCTGGTCTGACCTCTGAAACATAGAATGACATGAAAGCTTTCTTTTTCAAGAACTTGAGCTTTCAAAAAGACCAAAACTCATATTTTCAACTTTTAAAACTCAGGGATTTTAATTCTGGCCATTCGAATAGTTCAAATTAGGCCCAAAGCAACTTAAGAAAGGGTAAAACAGTATTTTTCATAGATAAAGCCAAAAATGACCAACCAGGTCATTGCATTTTACACTAAGGACCTTGTCGCAATAGCTCCGCAGTGTTGAAGATCATAATCAATCTCTTGACTTACTATTCTCCTCTTAGTCACTAGGTCCTTCGTATACTTAGCATATCTGGGCATTTTCTCCAATGCATCAATGAGAGGGAGATTAATAGACAATTGCTTCAACATAGGGATGACATTTTAAACTTCCCCTCCTTATTCATCCTTTTGAGTCTCTGAGGTAAAGGTGGTAGAGGCCTTGGAATGGGCTTTAACTTCTTTGGTGTCCCCACGTCATCACCCACAACGTCCTTGGCTTTTTCATCCCTAGTCTCTGCATCTGTGCTCTCTACTACCTCCTCGCAAACCACATCATCAACGATTGACACTGGTGGGATAATCATTTGCTTACCACCTCGTGTAGTCACTGTCCTGCACTATCCATCATTCTTCAAATTCTACATTGTGTTGCTCGATAATGTACCCTTCTGGTGTTGATTCAATTGAGTTAACATCTAACCAAATTGCTACTCCAACTGCTTAATGGCTTCTATGTGAGACTCTAACTTCTGATGAATTCCCAATAAGTCAACTTTCATTCTCTTCAAGGTCTCATCCGGCCCATCTACTTTCTTTAGCAACCTGTCAAGCATACCTTCAATCCTCAAATTACCTATTCTAGAATCACGATTTTGTGGTGGCACATATGGTCTATTTTGATACCATCTCTTCGTGCCCAACCACTATCTCGATCTTGGCCCCTGTTTCTGTCATTGTATCTTCCTTGGTTGTTATCCCTCTATGCATTATCTCTATTATAGTTTTGACCTTAATTTCCTTGACTTTGGCGCCAATAGTCCTGATTGAACCCTTAGGCGTTGGTCTGAAACCCCCCCCCCAGCTGATCAGTAACAAAGAAAGTGTCCTCCTTGTAACACAACTCCTCATAAATGGGTGCCCTCGGTAGTTGGTAATTTTTTACGTTTACTTGTTCCTACTGTTGCTTCATCAATAACCCAACATTAGTGTTGATCGGGGCTAACTCCTGTAAGACTTCTTGATTGATTTTAGCTTGCAGTGGATTTGTACTAACTGAAAAGGAACTCTTTGTTGTCTTTGAGTCCTTTGTTCCCCACATACGATTTGTCTTTACAACTCTCTCCAGTCGTTGGGCTAACTCCATAAACATGCAATCCAAGAATGATCCTCCGGTTATAATGTCGGCAACCGCTTTGCTATTGTTATGTGATGCTCAGTAGAAGATTTCTACTAGTGAATTATCAGTTTTCTTATGGTTTCGAACACTCTGCAAGTACTTAACAAACCACTTCCAAGCGGCGTTAATGGACTCCTCAAGTGTCTGAGAGAAGTTGTTGATTCGGTCTTTGAGTTTCAACTTCTTTGAGTTAGGAAATTATCTCTCCAGGAAGGCTTTGTACATCTCCGTCCATGTGGTGAAAGAGTTAAATAGAAGCTCAGATAACTATACCATCACTTTATTGCTAAGAGATAACGACGAAGCCCAACAGTATCCATGGACTGATTTTGATTTCCCATCATACGGTTACAGACAAATGCAACATTGTGTAGATAGTTATGTAGATCCTCTGATGGTAAGCCCGAGAACAACCCTCTACGCTGCAACATTTGTAGTAACCCACTTCATATGACGAGCTTAGTATCCACTGGTAGAGGAGGTAACACGATTGCTCCTGGACATCAATGGCCATTGGATCAAGTTTATAAGGATTTCACCCATCTACTACCACTTGTTGACCATGTAGAGGTTGATTTTTTGCCAGTCGTGGTGGTGGTGGGTTTTGGATATGTAGATTCAGTACCTTGTTTGTAGCATTGTCGTCGTTATCCTGGGGTATTTTTCTCAACATTTTTTTTAATCTTTAGACCAAATGAAGTCAAGGGAATGCCTCGACTTTAGATATTGGGCATATACTACCTATATACTAAAAAAGAAACAAAAACAATAAAAACATGTAAAATACAAAAATAAGGATTAACTCTCTAAGCACCCTAATTAAACCAATCTAAAAGTTGTATTCCCGGGAAATGACACCAAAATTTGATCACGTCGGAGTTACACCTCCCAATTAAGGATAAGCATCATTGTTCAGATATAGAACCTAACAATGGTTAAGGTCGATACCATGAGGAATATAGCAATTTGGATGAATTAATCGACCTACTTCCAGAAATGGGGGTTTTGATGTAAAAACAATAATTCAAACCTAAACTAAAATCAACAGTCAATATACATATTACTAATTCACTGAGAGAAGTAATTAGGATAATGTGTTCCTCATGAATTCCTAACGCAGTATGACCTAATAATTGTAACCTTTTCTAGTGTGTAGCATGCAAAACTGATAAGTTATGTTCACCTAATTCCTCGGGCCGGCAACTAGGAAAATTTCACTATGCAACTTGGGTTGTCTATGGACGTCGCATTACTAGCCCTTACCTTTGTCCCAGTACAACTGTATCTTGGGTCATTCAAGTTGATTAACTAGATGAGTATGCTCATGTATCCAATTATTTTACCCTTTTTTCCCATTCATTACCCCCCTTGAGCCGGTGAGTAAGAATAAGGTGAGTTCTAACATTGACCACCATTAAAAAGCATTCAAAACAAAGAGATAAATAATATATGCATGCACACTTTCCAAGGATTACAAATTATTTGGTTTTACTTTGTTAGTTCTTTATGGTTCCCACAACTCTCCTTATGGATTTAGCTACTCATGTTCATTATAGATGAAGAAATCATGATATAATTTTGCATAATTGAACACTTACAACAAAAAATTGAAGAACAAGAAATCTAAAGTCCCCACATAAATACAATATTTATCCACAATATATCTCTTAAAACAATCTTAAAGAAAGATAATATGAGTTTTGTAGTTTTATATGTCTAAAAATACCTAAAAACTCTATTTATAATAGAAGAAAATTAAATTCTAAACTAATTAGGAAAACTGGATTCGAGGCCTTCCATGAGCCAAGTTACGGGCCATAATTCTGTTTTCTGCATCTCCAAAATCTGTTATCCAAGTATGTACTATTTTTTACGACTCGCAGATTGGACCATGGTCCTTTCATGAACAAGTCTACAGGTCGTAGAATGAACCATGACCCATCTTGTTAATCATAGATTCATCTTCAGCAAATCTTCCTCACTGATTCAAGACTTTGAACCCCCACCTACGGCTCATGAATCAAACCACAGACCGTAGATGATCTCGTACGTTATCAAAAAGTTGCAACCTCTGCAGATCTTCACAAAAACTCCTTGAATCTTGTAATCCTGCAAAACTAACATAAAAACATATTAAATATACTAACATCGCTTAGAGGATACACAAAATTCAAAGTGTTGTATGTTTACGACGGCACATCAACCACTTTGACATTTTCGATAAGCAATTAAATTTAAGGTCTAACCTCGGCTACATTTAAATTTTTGGAGAGCATATGAATTTGAGGTCCCGCTCGCCCATAATCATACCTTCGACGAGTATTCAGATACATAGCTCAATCACAGTACTTTCCACTCCTATCAATTTGGATGAGGTTCTGCTTCAACATCCTCCGACCTTGGTTTTGCGAGGTCAGTCCTCAGTTGCCTTAGCTATTTAGTGTATCCATCGAGCTTATTGGGGTCCATTCGGGCTTTTAACTTAATTTGCACATAGATGTACCATCTGGGCTTATGGGCCCCCGTTAGATCTGGTTAGTTGTCTTCAGTCTTGCTTGTTCCTTTTACTCTCTTGTACATACCATTATTATTTTCTATTTTTGGCCTCTGTTTGTGTTATATCTTAGCATTTTTATTCTCACTCAGCCGGTCTATGATGCCCACTGGATAACTGTTGCTTGGTACTTATGCTACACTTTGAATCTGTTTTCACGATTCAAGTCCAAGCACCAGCCACCATTTGATATTCGAGAATGTAGAAGACAACTTTTGGATGCGAGGCAGAGCACACAACGTTTTGGTTCTGCATTTTGCTATTTGACAAGTCTATATGCTTTTGTATATATTTTTCGTCCATTTTTGGGACTTGTACTCATATTTAATGGTTGTGCACTAGTGACTTCCAAATTCTAGAAGGGATTCTATTGTGTATATTTATATTTTGGTTGTTCTCTTGTTATCTCTATTGTTATATTATCTATTTTGTTTATTTTCTACGCTTAAATCATTACTTGTTATTCCTGATTGCAGGGTTGGCTTACCTACTATGAGATATAGTAGGTGTTATCATGACTCGAGAAATCGGATCATGATTTGAGAAATCGGATCATGACATCACTCTTCACCTATCTATTCTTTGGGTGTATTCTGTTTGGTATGACAAAAAGTATTTTCATATTTTCAGAAAAGGTCCTCTTTCATGTTTGGCTTTCGAAAAATATATTTTACGAAAAATACTTTTTATCAAATGAAAAACATGATGTTTTTTGTATGTGGTTATCAGTAAATATTTCTCAAGAAAAACACTCTTTGCTAAACGAAAAAAATGTTTGTTCTCACATTTCAGCAATTCATTTTTACATTACTTTAAATTTTAATTCATACCATTGCATTAACCAATACATGTAGATTATTAACCTTTAATACTCAAAAATTTCATACAAATGTAGATCAAATGTGCTATTTTTGCCATTCTTTAGCAGACATCGTTTTTAAAAGATATTCAGTAACTAAATATAAAAAGTATTTTTCAATAAAAGTATTTTTTATTATAAAATTAGCTTTTGAAAAATATTCAATTAATTTGCCCTTAAAAAGCACGCATATCATTTGAATATTTACAATATTCCGACTCTTTTGTTTTCTTTTTTTGTTCTACAAAAAATTATAGAATATAGTACTTAATAAGATTTGATTGACAAGAAAATAATTGGTTAGATGAAATGTGAGATAAATTTCTACTCTAGTGGAACCTGTCATATCAATTCCTTTGAGAGCTTATTTTATACACACAACAAAAGTATCCATATCAATAATTTGAGTTGACCAAAGTCAATCGTTCTAACCTTGGCCTTTTATGTTTGGTCCCCATAGCCATTATATCATGTCCCCCTCCAAAATCTACAACTATTGCAATCACTAACATATATATTCTACCATCCATTTTAATATATTTGATGGAATTTGCTTAAGTTTGGAGTATAACAAAAAAAAAAAAAATTATATTATAAAATACTTCATGATAATTTTATGGCTATATAGCTTTCCATAACAATCAAGTTGATTATATAAAATGTCAATAAACTTTATACACTTAACCTATGGACGCTCGAGAAAAATTTGAAAATGGGTGAAAATTATTTATACTCCCAAATTTTACTTTAAAAATCGAACTCTCTTCTTTACTTTGAAAAATGATTATCCTTCCTCTTTTTTCTAATTGACTTTTTAAAATATTTATTCTATCCCTATATTGTAAATTTTTATTTTTTTATGCTTATTTTAAGATCATATTTTTCTTATTTTTAACTATATAACAAGTTTTTTTATCAAATTAATTTCATTCAAAAAAACAAAGAAAAGATATTGATTAAGTATATAAGTTAATGTTGTTCTATAATGAAACAAATGAACAAAATAAAAAAAATAATGTTACTAATTTTAATGAGATCTATAATGTATTGTAAACATATTTTGATGCAAGTAATAAAAAATAATTATTAAAAATGAAGATATTTCATAATAATTTCTTAGAATATAATCTATTTATATTGTAAAATAAACTTTAAATTATAATCTTAAAAATATTTCATTAAGGATAATCAAAATTCCTTTATCTACATGGATAGGAGAGAATTAGAGATAAACATAATTCTAAAAACGTGGCTTTTAACTTAGTTTCAGCTGTCATCTACGTCCTCCAAACACAGGTAGAGATTTAAATTTTATAAAGTTGAACAAATAAACACATGTATTCTATATGATTATTCGCGTGAGATAAACTCGAACTAATTATATTATGCCATGTAGAAAATATATCATGTTATGTGTAGAATGTGTGTGTCTATTTGTTCAACTTTATACATGTTTAAAAATTTCGTTGTGCTCAATCATAAGTTGGAGGGAATACATCTAAATTGATGTAAAGTTACAAGGGCATATTAATATATCATTTCTAAGAGATAAGTAAAATCTGGATATGCACATGTAATATGATCATACATATGCAAATGTTTGTACTACTAAAATAAGAATTATAAAAAAATAACATTAGATTTTGCAACAAACTTTTAACTTGTAAGGCTTATGAACTTAAATAAAACCTATATAAATACAAAGATTAAAAAGTAAAATATTTTATACATAATCTAAAAAAATATATAAAGTTGGATGACTAAAATAGGCAAGGATAAAACAGATTTTGTATAGGATAAGCAAAAATTCCTCCACACATCAATTTAAGATTCTTTATTACATATTTTAAAGATAATATTTCATAATTACGGATTTTGACAATTTAATTACAAGTAATAACAGATTAGCATTAAACTACAATATTTTAGTTTTATTTTATTAATAATATACATATAAAACAATTAAAATATATAAAAAATGGATTCAAAATTAAAATTATAAAAAGTGAATTTAGATTATCTTTCCATAACAATACAATATTATAATTAAGAATTATATTTTAATTAAAATATATTATTTTCTTTAGATGATTTCTTCATTCAAAATTAAAATTATAAAAAATGATTTTAGATTATCTTTCCATTACGATACAATATTACAATTAAGAATTATATTTTGATTAAAATATATTATTTTCTTTAGATGATTTCTTCCTACCATAATTTTCTCCATAGCCATAATTATCCCTATTTTCTATGCATCTTCCCCAATGTAAGTCAGTCTCTTCATTGTCCCTCCTATACTTGTCAAATCCGACATTAATAAAAAACAAGCAAAACTCCGTTCAACATTTTCATCTTAGTTAACTTACCTAAATTAGTCCACTTACAACGTGCAAAGAAAAAGCAATGTCACATTTACCCCCAGAAAAAGCCCTAGACTAGTAAAGGAACCACCAAAGATAGAACCCCCAAGTTTTAAAATTCTAACACAAACACCGATCAAGAACACAAAATCACTAGCAAAAGAGAGTTGAACATCAACGAAGGAGAAGCCAATTTCACCAGTCAGGAATCGAAGGGGCAAACAAAAATTGCCACGCAAGAGAAAAGCCAAAACAAATATGTACCTGCGAAACAATTTGCCAAAATTGAAAGGGCAAGATGGTTTCAATCTTCAGATAGTAAATACGAGCCAGAGGAAAGAATCAGACTTTGATTTTGTTGAGCAACCCCGCCCAAAAAATCGAAGAATGTGTCAAAGGGAGAGTCTTGTATGCATATATATATATATATATATATATATATATATATATATGTATGTATGTATGTATGTATGTATGTATGTATGATATACATAATATTATAAGAATCTTCAGTTAATATTAATTTTGTTCATGTATATATATGTGTCTTGTATATATTTTTTATTAAGATTTTAATAACTTAATACATATGTTGTAAGTAATTGTAGTATATCCAAATTGTATGTATAAGGTATATAATTGATCTATACTTGGGTATGTGTAAGGTATGTAATTAGTATGTGGTTATTTTTTGGTATTCATATATGTGTGTATGTGTGTGTGTTTGTTACTTTGAAGAAATTAGAGTGCTTAAAGCAAGCCTACGCTCTGTATATATAGCATGGGATTACATTATAGGATTTCGGTCCTATTACGTTGGCCTTCAGGATCAGAGTAATGATTAACAGGGACAGTCGAGGGCGTTTGTATTTCATAGTCAGAGGTGAAATTCTTGGATTTATGAAAGACAAACAACTACGAAAGCATTTTCCAAGGATATTTTCATTAATCAAAAACAAAAGTTGGGGGCTCGAAGATGATCAGATATCATCCTAGTCTCAACCATAAATGATGTCAACCAGGGATCGGCAGATGTTGCTTTTATGACTCCACTGACACCTTATGAGATATCAAAATTTTTGGGTTCTAGGGGGAAGTATGATCGGAAGGCTGAAACTTAAAGGAATTGAAGGAAGGACACCACCAGGATGCAACCTACGACTTAATTTGACTCAACACGGGGAAACTTACTAGGTCCAGACATAGTTAGGATTGACAGACTGAGAGCCCTTTCTTAATTCTATGGGTGGTGGTGCATGGTCGTTCTTAGTTAGTGGATATATTTTTCTGGTTACTTTCGTTAACGAACGAGACCTCAACCTGCTAACTAGCTATGCGGAGGTATCCCTTTGCGACCGGCTTCTTAGAGGGACTCCGATCTTTTAGGAGCGGAAGTTTGAGGCAATAACAGGTCTGTGATACCCTTAGATGTTTTGGGCCGTACGCATGCTACATTGATCTATTCAACTAGTTTATAGCCTTGTCCAATAGGCCCGGGTAATCTTTGAAATTTCATCATGATAGGGATAGATCATTGTGATTGTTGGTCTTCAACGAGGAATTCCTAGTAAGCGCAAGTCATTAGCTCGTATTGACTATTTCCCTACCCTTTCTACACACCACCCGTCACTCCTACAGATTGAATGATCCGGTGAAATGTTTGGATTGCAGTAACGTGGGCGGTTAGCTGCCCCTAATGTCGTGAGAAGTCCATTAAACCTTAATTTAGAGGAAGGAAAAGTTGTAACAAGGTTTCCACAGGAGAATCTACGGAAGGATCGTTGTCAAAACCTGCACAGCAAAACAACTCGCAAACATGTTCAAATAAAGAAGGATCCACGCGGCGGGGGTGTTCCGGTGCCGCCCTCCGCATATCCCTCCCGCAACCTTTTGGTGGAAAAACAAACCCTGACATGGAAAATTCCAGGAATACTCAATTGAGAGCCCTCCACCCGCGCCACATTCACGGAGCGTGTAGGTGGATGTATGTTTCCATCAAAACCAAAATGACTCTCGACAACGGATATCTAAATTCTCGCATCGATGAAGAATGTAATGAAATATAATACTTGGTGTGAATTGCAGAATTACGTGAAATATCGAGTCTTTGAACGCAAGTTGTGCCCAAAGCCGTTAGGCCAAGGGCACGTCTTCTTGGGTGTCACTCATCGCGTTGCCCCTTGCTTATCGCTTCACGTTATGGGGGCGGATACTGGCCTCACATACGCTTTCCACGTGTGGTCGGACTAAATACGAGTCCACGTTGATGAACGTCGTGGCATGTGGTGGTTGTAACTCAACTCTCTTGTGTCGCGGCTACAGCCTGTCGCGTATATGGACTCCCCGACCCTCCCAACTCTCGCGCGTTCAGATCGAGACCCTAGGTCAGGCGGGATTGCCCGCTGATTTTAAGCATATCAATAAGTGGAGGAAACGAAACTTATAAGGATTCCCCTAGTAAAAGCGAGCAAACCAGGAATAGCCCAGCCTTAGAATCGGGCGGCTCCGTCGTCTGAATTGTAGTCTGGAGAAGCGTCCTCAGCTGCGGACCTGGCCCAAGTCCCTTGGGAAGGGGCGCCAGAACGGGTGAGAGCCCCGTTGTTCCCAGACCGTGTCGCACCACGAGGTGTTGTCTATGAGTTGGGTTGTTTGGGAATGTAGCCCAAATCGAGCGGTAAATTCTGTCCAAGGCTAAATACGGGCGAGAGATCGATAGAGAACAAGTATTGCGAGGGAGAGATGAAAAGGACTTTGAAAATAGAGTCAAACAGTACTTGAAATTATGGGGAGGAAAGCGGATGGAGGTCGACAATGCACCCGGTTGGATGTGGAACGACGACAAGCCAATCCGCCGATCGACTCTGGGCATGAACTAGCGTGGACTGGGAGGGTGGCAAATCATGGGCCTTTGATACACTTGTGGAATGTCGCCTCCTCGATCGTGGTAGGTAGCGCGCGCCTCTAGTGTGCTTCGGCATCTGCGTGCTCTAGACGTTGGCCTGTAGGCTCTTGATTTGAGTCGTCGTGAAACATAGATCAAGGAGTCTGACATGTGCACAAGTCAATGGGAAAGTAAACCCATAAGGCGAAAGAAAACTGATTGGTGGGACCCCGTAGAGGGGTGCATTGTCGTCTGACCTTGATTCTATGAGAAGGTTTCTAGTGTGAGCATACCTGTCGATTCCCGAAAGATAGTGAACTATGCCTGTGCGGGGCGAAGCCAGAGGAAATTCTGGTGGAGGCCCACATCGATACTGACATGCAAATTGTTCATCAGACTTGGGTATAGGGGCGAAGGACTAATCTAACCATCTCGTAGTTGTTTCCCTCCGATGTTTTTCGTAGGATAGCTGGAGCTTGCGTGCGAGTTCTATCGGGTAGAGCCAATGATTAAAGGCCTCGGGGCACAATGCCCTTGATCTATTCTCAAACATTAAAAATGTAGGACATCACATCTGCTTTGTTGAGTCGCGCCACAAGATCAAGAGCTCCAAGTAGGCCATTTTTTAAAGCAAAACTGGCAATGCGGGATGAATCGAAAGCCGGTATGGTGCCAAACTGTGCGCTAACCTAGATCCTACAAAGGGTGTTGGTCGATTAAGATAGTAGGACGGTGGTCATGGAAGTCAAAATCTGCCAAGGAGTGTAACAACTCACCTACCTAATCAACTATCCCCGAAAATAGATGGCGCTTAAGAGCGTGACCTACACTCGGTCGTCGAGGCATGTTCCAGGCCCCAATAAGTAGGAGGGCACGGCGGTCACTGTAAAACCTTGGGCATGAGCCCGGGCGAAGTGGTCGCCGGTGTAGATCATAATAGTAGTAGCAAATATTCAAATGAGAACTTTTGCATGCCAAAGAGGGGAAAGGTTCCATGTGAACGACACTTGCACATGGGTTAGTCGATCCTAGGGGTTTGGGGTAACCCCGATAGAAAACGTGTTTCGCGCGTAGTCCAAAAGAAAATCGGGTTAAAATTCTTGAACCAAGATGTTGTAGTCATCATCAATATTAAGAAGTCCGGAGACATCGGTGGGAGCCTCGGGAAGAGTTATGTTTTTTGTTTAACAGCTTGCCCACCCTTAAATCGGCTAAGCCGGAGGTAGGGTCCAGTGGCTGGAAGAGCACCGCACATCACGTGGTGTCCACTGCACTCTCTGTGGCCTTTCAAAATCCGGAGGACCGAATGCCCACACCTGGTCGTACTAATAACCGCATTAGGTCTCCAAGGTGAACAACCTCTGGTCGATTGAACAATATAGGCAAGGGAAGTCCAGAAAATTGATCTCAAACTTCAGGAAAAAGATTGGCTCTGAGGGCTAGGCTCGGAGTCCCAGTCCCGAACCCATCAACTATCGGTGGACTGCTCGAGTTGCTCCTACGGCAAGAGTGGGTCACCGTGTGCAAGCCGGGGGACGGACTGAGAACGGTTCCTTCGGGGGCTTTCCCCGGGTATCGAACAACCAACTCAGAATTTGTACAAACAAGGGGAATCTGCCTATTTAATTAAAACAAAGCATCGCGATGCTCCCAACGGATGTTCATATAATGTGATTTTTTGCCCAGTGCTCTGAATGTGAAAGTTAAGAAATTCAACCAAGCGCGGGTAAAATATGGGAGTAACTATGACTCCCTTAAGGTAGCCAAATGCCTCGTTATCTTATTAGTGACGCGCATGAATAGATTAACGAGATTCCCACTGTCCCTGTCTACTATCCAGTGAAACCATAGCCAAGGGAACGGGTTAGGCAGAATCAGTGGGGAAAAAACACCTTGTTTAGATTGAGTCTATTCCGACTTTGTGAAATGACTTGAGAGGTGTAGTATAAGTGGGATCCGAAAGGCGAAAGTGAAATACTACTACTTTTTACGTTATTTTACTTATTCCGTGAATCAGAAATAGTGCACTACACCTCTTTTTGGACACAAGGCTCACTCTACGAGCCGAATCGGGTGGAAGACATTGTTAGGTGGGGAGTTTGGTTGGGGTGGCACATCTGTTAAATGATAACGCAGGTGTCCTAAGATGAGCTCAACGAGAACTGAAATCTCATGTAGGTTAGAAGGGTAAAAGCTCGTTTGATACTAAAATATCATGTAGGTTAGAAGGGTAAAAGCTTGTTTGATTCTGATGTCCACTATGAATACGAATCGTGAAAGCGTAGCCAAACAATCCTTTAGACCTTTAGAATTTGAAGCCAAAGGTGTCACAAAAGTTACCACAGGGATAACTGGCTTGTGGCAGCTAAGCATTTATAGCGACACTATTTTTTTATCCTTCGATGTCGGCTCTTCCTATGATTGTGAAGCAGAATTCACTAAGTGTTGGATTGTTCAACCACCAATAGGGAATGTGAGCTTAGTTTAGACCATCGTGAGACATGTTAGTTTTACCCTACTGATGACAGTGTCGCAATAGCAATTCAACCTAGTACGAGAGGAACCGTTGATGATTCAGACAATTGGTCATCGCGCTTGGTTGAAAAGCCAGTGGCACGAAGCTACCGTGTGCTGGATTATGACTGAACGTCTCTAAGTCAGAATTCGAGCTTGAAGCGATGCATGCACCCGCCGCCCGCTTGCCGACCCGCAGTAGGGGCCTCCAGCCCCCAAGGGAACGTGTCGTTGGCTAAGCCATCGCGACGGCCGCCTTGAAGTACAATTCCCATCCAGCGGCGGGTAGAATCCTTTGTAAATGACTTAAATATGTGACGGGGTATTGTAGTGGCAGAGTGGCCTTGCTGCCATGATCCACTGAGATTCAGACCTTTGTCGCTCTGATTCATCCCCCTCCCCTCGCTCCAATCCAATCATTTTCCAACACTTTTGAAAAGAGGTTGAGGGATCACATCTTGAGAAAAATGTCACTAAGTGTCAAAGAAGGGGTGCACCCATTGCTTCCCCAGAAAAATCCTGCCAAGTGTCGGAAAAATTAAGCACCAAGAATCATATCCTCTGGGAAAACTCGCTAAGTCATCTATGTATGCACATCAACGAACGACTCATGCTCAACAAAGATGCAAAAATCCAACAGTGGTTAATCGTTCCTCGGAGCGCATCTGTAATGCCAAATGACATGTCGAGCCCGATATGGTGCCCAAAGATGAGGGTGCACCAAGAGGCATAGACTGTCGATGTCGGCAGTTACATGCACGCGTAGGCAGTGTCATGCGCGGCAGCCGGTCAGGTCTGGCCATTGCCAGGCATCCTTGGAAGTTCCATGCGCGTGTCCCCCGGGAGACCTGGGGAGAGCCTTGCGCGCATCAGCCTAGTAGGCCTTCCTAGCGCCTAGCACGCACCCGTAGGGTGAGCGTGTCATGCAGGCAGGCGACCTTGGTAGCGCTTGGCGTGCACGGGCTGTGCAGGCATGCACTGCAGGCAAGTGACCCCGGCAACGACTGACGCATATGGGCCGGGCAGACATATCTTGCAGGGAGGTGATCTTGCCCGTGCCTGGCGCACATGGGTCGGGCAGATATGCCCTGTTCCCGGGCGACCTCGGCACAGGGTCTCAGCGATGTCAACTAAGGCCAGCGCCCTGGGTCCACTGACCATGTGACGTTGGCAGCGCCCGGCGTGCATCGCGGAGGCATCATCGCTCAAGGCTCGCGTACGTGGGCAGGTGCCCCTGCCACATCTACATCGGCCCATGCCAAGTTGATGTGTAATGATAAAAATCTATAGTAGACTACTATTAGACCCCCCAGTCTACCTAGGTGTCATGGCATGGGTGTGGCACGAGCATGGTAAAGACTTCTACATTGGCCTTGGCATATATGTGGGCAAGCAATGTAACATGGTTGTGCGGTTACGCGTTGTTGGTGTGACAAGGTGTTCAAGCTACTTGAGTGTTGGCAAGTGAGCTTGGATGCAATGTTCAAGGATGTTGGGGTGATGGCTAGGCAGACTTGGGCATAAGGCAGGCACGAGACAAGGCAAAGTAGTGGCGTTGGCAAGGCAGCGCGTTGCTTGACAATGCTAAGGCTCGGCGAGGCTGAGTAGTGTGTTGTCTTGACAAGGCAAGGAATGCAGCACAAATCGGGCAGTGAATTCCGTCCAAGGCTAAATACGGGCGAGAGACCGATCGCGAACAAGCACCACAAGGGAAAGATGAAAAAGACTTTGAAAAGAGAGTCAAAGAATGCATCAAATTGTTAGGAGTGAAGCAGATAAGGGTCGGCGATGCGCCCCGATCAGATGTGGAACAACCACGAGCCAGTCCGTCGATCGACTCGAGGCGTAGACCAGTGTAGATTGGGGGACAGCCAAAGCTCGGACCTTTCATACTCTCGTGGAATGCCATCTCTTTGATCATGCAAGGCAGTGTATGCCTCTGGCGTGCTTTGGAATCTGTGCGCTCCATATGTTGGCTTGTGGGTTATTCGACCAGTCTTGAAACCGGGACCAAGGAGTCTGACATGTATGTGAGTCAATGAGCGAGTAAACCCATAAGGCAAAAGGAAATTGATTGGTGGGATCTTCTCGAGAGTGTGCACCGCCGACCGACCTTGATCTTCTGAGAAAGGTTCGAGTGCAAGGTGCATACTGATGCATCAAATAAGGTTATCGAGGGCATGTTGGTGCAGGAAGGCCATCCTGTGCCCTTTGAAAGCAGGAAATTGAATGATGTTGAGCAAAGGTACTCCACTCATGAGAAAGAGATGGTTGTTGTGATGCATTGTTTGTAGAATTGGTGTGTGTACTTGCTGGGAGCCCGCTTTGTTGTGCGGATTGACAATATGGATAACAAATTTTTCAAGACACGAAAAACGTTAAGTCCAAAGCAGGCTCGCTAGCAAGAATTTCTAGTAGAGTATGACTTTGTGTGGGAGAATAAACCAGGAAGACATAATCAAGTTGCAGAAGCACTAAGCATAAAAGAGGTACTCACAGCAGTATATTCTATTTCAAAACATAAGACTAGTTTTTTATTGACAGGATCAAGTTGTGTGCATTGAATGACCCACTCTATGTTAAGTGGTTGGGTCATGTCCAAGATGGGACGTTGAGACGGTACTGGATTGAGGAAGGTCTGGTCTATTTTAGGGGGGGGAGGATCATGGTGGACTGCATAGAGATTTGATGAGTGAGGCACATGACACTACTTGGGTTGGTCATCCAGACATAGCTAGGATAACGACATTACTGTCTCGTGTTTATTTCTGGCCTAACATAGAAGACGATATTGAAGCTTATGTGAAGACTTGTCACATTTGTCAGGTGGACAAGACTAAACGTAAGAGAGAGGCAGGATTGTTGCAGCCCCTGCCTATTCCTGAAAGGTCGTAGTTGTCGGTAAGCATGGATTTCATTTCTTGCTTTCCTAAAGTCAAAAATAAGGCATCAGTCATGGTTGTAGTGGATAGATTTTTGAAATATATGGTGTTTATTGTTGCACCTAATTTGTACTATTCTGAGGTTGCTGCTGAATTGTATTATAAAAATGTTGTTAAGTACTTTGGTATCCCAGCTGACATTGTGAGTGATAGAGACACAAAGACTTAGAACCGAGTTGAAGTTCTCGACTACAAGTCACCCACAAACGGATGGGTAGATGGAGAGGATAAACCACTTGCTGGAAGATTACTTGAGGCATTTTGTGACTGCTAGTCAAAGGAATTGGGTGAGCTTTGATAAAGCCAAGTTTTTCTATAACTTGCACATATCTTCAGCAACAGAGATGAGTCCATTCGAGATTGTCCTAGGGAGGCAGCCTATGACTCCATTATATGTTGCCAAGACCGAGAGTCAAGGGAAATGTACAACATCATACAGGGTTGCAAGGGATAGACTTGAAATGATTTCGTAGGCACAAGACAGCCAACGCAAGTCTCAGTGGTGCATGAATAAGTATGGTTACCAGAACAGGCACCCAGTGGAGTTCAATGTGGGTGACCAAGTGTTATAGAAACTTACTCCACAAATATGGAAACAGATTACGAGCAAGACGAGGCATAGGGGCCTCATCCCTAATTATGATGCAGCTGTTTAAAATCGTGCAGAAAGTAGGGGAAGTTGCTTACAAGTTGAAGCTGCCAGAAAGGTTAAAATTTCACCCCACCTTCTATGTGAGCTTTTTAAAACCTTATTTTGCAGATGAAGATCTGGAGAGAAATAGGAACAAGAGGGCTCCTCCTTCAATCCCAACTCAGTTTGATGTAATTTAAGAAATCTAGGATCATAGGGTTCTTAGAAAAATCAAGAAGAACACCAAGACAGAGTTCCTGGTGCATTGGAAGGGTAGGTCAGTTGCGGATGCTGTTTGGGAGAAGGCAAAGGACCTGTGGCAATTTGATGGCCAAATATGACTATCTCAAAACATTCTCGATGAGAGCATCGATTTAAAGAGGTGGGAGTAGTCTTTTAGACCCTTAGTCTACCTAAGTGTTATGGCACAGGCGTGGCACAGGCATGACACGGACTTCTACATTGGCCTTGGCATATATGTGGGCAAGCAATGTAGTGTGGATGGCAGCTAAGCGTTGGTAGTGTTGCAAGGTGTTACATCTATTTGAGTGTTGGCAAGTGAGCTTGGATGCAATGACAAAGGATGCTAAAGTGATGGCTAAGCAGACTTGGGCATAAGGCAGGCAATACACAAAGGCAAGGTAGTCGTGTCGGCAAGGCAAGGCAGCCTGTTTCTTGACAAGACTAAGGCTTGGCGAGGCTGGGAAGTGTGTTAGCTTGGCAAGGAAAGGTTGTGGGACTTGAAAATGGCAACGTATGCTGATTCACGTGTGGGCAGAGTGCTAGCAAAGAGTCATAAATAAAATTAAGTGTTGGAAGGCAGTAGAAAATATTCTTAGTGTTGGCAGAGTGTAAATTTCTCCTAAAGCATGAAGGCATGTGGAGGCACACACATGACTTGGTTCAAATTCGATTTTAAATATATCTGTTAAGAATATAGTTGTTGTAAACTTAGTCGATTTCTGATATGGCACGCCATGTGCTAGATATATGCAGATTGTAACTATCTTATCCTTTTATATCTGCCATGTGCAAATTTATGTAAAGGGGCTGAAAAACGTCTAAGGGAAAATTTATGTGTATTGTGCCTTAGATAATTTTGTGAGGCCTTTTCCTTATTGTTGAGATAGCAATAAAAGGTTGGGAAGCATTCCTGTAAAATTTGTCTAGACAGTGTGGTGTAGTGTGTGTTCTGGCTAAAATTTGCAAGTGTTGCAGTTGCCAACCAGAGATGTCGAGAAAAACAATCACCCCTATGTCACCTACCATGGTAGCCTCTTCCCGCGATGCTTGAGCATCACACACTGATGTCCTCGGGCGCCGCCACCGCCGAGCACCACGACACCGTGGTCCACGTGCACAAGTACAACAGAGCATCATGGCACCGGTGCACCCCAGCCACAACGGGGCATGGCACCTAGGCACTATGGCCCCCGAGCACTATGGCAGAATGGCCCTCGGGCACCTTGGAATAATGACCCCCTAACACTTTGGCACTGTGGCACCATGACACCATTGCCCCCGGGCACCGTGGCCGTCGAGCATTGTGGCACCGTGGTCCCCGTGCATCGTGGCACCATGGCACTATGTCCCTCAAGCACCATTCCACCATGGCCCCCGAGCACAGTAGCACCCGTGCACCGTGGCACCATGCCCTTGGGCACCGTGGCTCTATTGCACTATGTCCCCCGTGCACTGTGGAACCAAGGCCCTCGATCACCGTGGCACCATGGCACCATGACCCCTGAGCACCATAGCACCTTGTCCCCTAGGCACAATGGCACCGGTGCACCCTGGGGCACCATGCAGCGTGCACCGTAACACTACACCTCCACGCTCCATGTACAAAAATAAGAGTTGATGAGCTGAAGACATGGATACTGCGTGGGGTCAAAATAGTGTGAGCACGAGACCCCGCTTCACGCCCAACGATGCATGTCATTCAATTACCTCTACGATCCCTCCAATTGTCAAACAACTCGGCCATTACGTCGTTTGCACTCAGTCATTAGGTCCAAGGATATTACAAACGTCGAGAAGTGTTTTATATTGTTTTCTAATTTCTAGAAACTTATTCTTTTTTTACTATTTATTGTCGCGTTATAATATTTTTCACGTCGCTTTGCAATAACAAAAATGCACTCAATATTTATTTTAGAGGTCATTACATGCATTGATAACTTTTTGGTAGTGTTCTTATATTTCTTTATATTTTTTCTATTTTTAATTAATTTATCATATTCTTTTCAAATTTTTTTTAAAATTAAAAAAAATTGAAAACTACTTTTTACAATGTTTGTAAGTCATTGGTGCATGCTAATGTGTGGTTGTACCTCAAATTGTGCAAATTAGAGTTGTACATATTCACTATGATTCTCTAGAAAAAGCATGTCTGCTCCTGCCAATTGCATTTTTTTAAGAGCATATATAAGGGGGGTAGAGGTGTTGAAGGCACACTGAGGCGACTGCAGCCGGCCGACTTGGGCACCCAGCGGGCATGTAGGCGTGCAGTGTCGGTGCATTATTGCAACCAAGGCTAGTCTGTGCTACGCAAACGAGCACCTACAAAAACATGATGACGATGGCTCATTGCACAGTCGTGGAAGGTCGATGGCGGTATTTCCCGCGGAGGTCCGTAGGCTATTGAGGAGGAACGGAGACGCTTTCGGGCACATAGTAAGTTCTAAATATTGCTCTCATGTCAAGCTCTAGGAGCCGCATACACGGGGCTAAGTCAAGTACAGCCAAGCGTCGTCGGCCGACACGGGCAGTGCCCATGCAGGAACCTCAGGATGCCTTCTACACATCTTGTGGGATTCATTTCCTCTTCCCTCGAGCGGTTCGTGTCTAGAGGGGCTTCCTTTTGCCTTGCGACGATGGCACCAGGGTCGGTGCACAACATCCAATGTCGAGCATCGAGGCAGGTGTCCAACGTGCATCGACTAAACATTTGGATGCATGATGCATGAGTAGTGTTCGGCATGTGTGGTTAGGTTGGGTTCTTTCCTGAGCAGTGACGTCCTTACCAACACGCCATCTCAGTCGCGGGGCGGGCGCAAATTCAAGCCCATCCGAAGTCGGTTTCCTATGTTGCATACCTATTGCCCAAGTATTGTCACATGCAATCGGTCACCTTTTCCCCCTCGCACGCCGAGTGCAGGGCGAACCCAAAAGCCGCCCTCACATCCCGTCTCCTCCTTGCCCTATCATGCGAGTGTGCGGTCTATGACCGGTGACTAGGATTCACGGATTTGGTAGACACTGCGAGCACAGGACCTTCCCATATCTGCCCAGAAACATGTTCCTCGCAAACGACAGTCGCGCTCGCCGTGGACCCGACCACACCCCTCCGGGTGGAGCCGGGGTCATGCGATGCCGGCGTCGTTGAGGAATGCTACCTGGTTTATCCTACTAGTAATCATACGCTTGTCTCAAAGATTAAGCCATGCATATGTAAGTATAAATAAATTTAGACCATGAAACTGCGAATGGCTCGTTAAATCAGTTATAGTTTGTTTGATGGTACCTGCTACTCGGATAACCATAGTAATTTTAGAGCTAATACGTGCAACAAACCCGACTTCTGGAAGGGATGAATTTATTAGATAAAAGGTCGACGCGGGCTTTACACGTTACTGCGATGATTCATGATAACTTGATGGACCGCACGGCCATCGTGCCGACGATACATCATTCAAATTTCTGCCCTATCAACTTTTGATGGTAGGATAGTGGCCTAGCATGGTGATGACGGGCGACGGAGAATTTGTGTTCAATTTTGGAGAGGGAGCCTGAGAAATCGCTAACACATTCAAGGAAGGCAGCAGACGCGCAAATTACCTAATCTTTACACGGGAACGTAGTGACAATAAATAAAAATATCGGGCTCTATGAGTCTGGTAATTGGAATGAGTACAAATGGTACCATTTAAGATAGGATATCTTACTCGCAATATCCTGCTGCTCAAAAATAGCCGAAATGTTATTAATTTGAGTATTATATGCATACAGTATAGATGGGATATATGTTTGAGTATGTATTATATGTGTGTGTGTATGTATATATAATGGGTATATGAATAGTACTCAAATTCTATATATACCGGCTAATAATAATTTTGTTCATGTATATATTTATTATTAAGATTTTAATGATTTATAATATATATGTTATATATAATTATAGTGTAACCAGATTGTATGGAATTGGCATTAAGTGGATATATATATATATATATATATATATCGTATCAGTTTCCATCAAAACACCTATTAAACAAATCAGCACACACACAAAAAAAAAAAAACGAAAAGCAACTGATAAATGAAAAGAAATTTGATTTAATTTCAGAATAAATTAATAACGAATTTGAAAAGTTATTGAAGTAAAATAAGGAGTCAAAAAAGAAACTAATTTCTCCCATTTGAAATGGATTATTACTTATTTGTTATTTAAATATGGAATTCAAATGAATGTTAGGTTCCATAATCCTAATTTAATGAAAAATAAATCTAATCATTAATTTTATTAATTATTTTTTATATCTTTTCTGGATTTTTTTAATTAAAATATTTTCTTTTTTTCCCTCATAATGCTACAAGTTGCAAGAAATCTATTGCTATAAGTTGCAACTCATTATCTAATGTTAAAACCCATAATAACATATTTAATAGTCATCATTTTAAAATTTTTTACATAGGATAAAGGCGGAGGGAGGGGGGATTAAGGGTGTCAAAATGAGCCCAAATGTAGGTAAGCTGTTGACACCCAATTTTGACCGACCTATACCCTTTTAGATTGTCACTTTATTAAAATAGGTAGATTCGAAACTTTGTAAATAAACGCGTCTATTTTCAATTTTATTCAAATAATTGTGCTTTTTTTTATTTTATTCTAGATTTTCAAAAATTGTTCGTAAATTATTTTGTCATATTTTTTAACTACCTTTATTATTATTATTATTATTATTATTATTATTATTATTATTATTATTATTATTATTATTATTATTATTATTATTATTATTATTATTATTATTATTATTATTATTATTATTATTCTCGAAAAAAAATATTTTAGTGGTAATAGTAGTAATACTATTTGATTATTTTTTATTATGTTACTTAGTATTATTTTAGCGGCATGATTTAGTATAATGCTTTATTTTGTCGACTCTTAATTTAAATATATAATATATATATATATATATATATATATATATATATATATATATATATATATATATATATATATATATATATATATATATATATATATATATATATATATATATATATATATATATATATATATATTGACATAACTGATATTTTCATGAATTATATGACTGACACTTGTATACGAAATTATAATTGTGATATTTTCGGATTTTTACAACTCTTGTTATGGTAAAGTGATTATTGAAAATGGAAGAACAATTTTTTTTTGTTTCTTTTGATATTATTGTGATTTGTAATAATATTGACTTCCCTTAATTAGTTTTCTTCATTTAATCTAGAATTATTTTTTTTGGTAAAAATCCCAATTAGTTTGTACTTGATTTATGCTTGATTTTATTCTTTTTTGGGTAAGTTTAAATTAAGTTGATTGATTTTATTTCCATATAGTACTTGGTTTCCTCTACTATATAAGTAGAGCCTCATAATCTCTCAAAAAAGACACTTCTCTACACACAAGACACACTACCCAAAAATTAATCCACAAACAAATCTTTCATAAGAAAGTTTAGAGACTTAATATTCTACAATTCTCCATCTTATAATTCTCTTACAACATTGTTCTACTTTTGTTTGCATCTCTCCCAAGTGCAAGATTAAAATTTCTAGTTTTCAAGCAATTATTGGATTTAATTGGTCAGTATTTACTTTTTTTTAAATTTTTTTATATGCATATATTTTGACTCACTTGTTGATTGGAATTATTACTTCTATACATTGCTACTGTTAGTTTTGATAAGTGTTGCAGGTTCATTTTAAGTTTCTTTTACAATCCAAAGACACGAAGAGTTGTCGAGAACCTCAGGAGGATGGGCTGAGGAGTTTTTCTTATGTTGTATTTTAATTTTTGCAAAGCTTGTAATAAAATATAGTGGAATTGGGGATTAGTTAAAGGGGAAGGGGAATTACGTGCTACGTTTTTACTTATCCGCGTAACTCACCTAGGCAATCTCAACCTAGGATCTGAAAATAAATAAAAGGGAGTCATGTGATTAGCATGTTTAACAACATTTTCTCTATTTGTCTCAACTAATAAAAGGGGGGATATAATTGTGGATATCGTTCTCTAATTTGTTTGATAATAGTATGTTTAGATACCATATTTTAGGATTTGTTTACTAATTTAGAAATTGTCCATTCATATTGCTTTTTTTAGGGGTATTTTAGTAGAATTCTTGATTTTTAAGTATTTGTTCTTTTCATGTGTTTGTTTTTTTTATGCTTAAGTTATTTGTTTAGCCGTGTTTTAGGTTCTTAATGGAAAATTGCATCTTTCATTATTTTATTCTCACATAAAGATTTTGTCCTTAGGTTATTTGTTGTGATAGAGATCATGCCTATAGAATTTTGTTTTAAATATGTTTAAATATTATTTTTAGAAATCATGCCTATAGGACTCAATTTAATTTTAACGTATATAACATAATTGTCTTTAATAAATCCTTTAATGATCTTTAGAAATTTTGTTTAAATCGTATAACTTGTTTTAAAATATTAACGTTTTTTCAAAAGAATTAAAATCTTTATTTAATTAACTAATCTTTGAAATATTCCACCTAATATTGATTTGAGACTTACTATTAGCATGCCACACATTTCACATGATTTACTTGTGTTTTTTAGGCTTATTTGAGATTTCCATGCTAAATGATCGTCTTGTTTGTTCTGTTTGACGCGGGGTCCTATAGGAAGCCTATATTCCTTTTAAGTCTAGAACCACCCTAAAATAGAAGTCCAATGCCTCTTGGACATTAGGAGGGACGCTAGTCATTTTAGGAAACGTTAGGCTTTTACTTTTCTTTTAGTACGCCTCTAAGTTAAATAATAAAATCAACTTAGGAGGGGTAGGGGTAAATAGGACCTCGGAGATGATGAATATAACTCGGGCTTAATAGGACGAACTCTGGTTTTGTCCTTAGGCTTTTATAAGCCAAGTGAAGCTAAAATCCGAAAATAAAGCCGAGTAACTGATCCGAGTAAAGAACTTATTTAATTCTCATCTCGTCTCATTTATTTCTTTTTAATTAATTTGCTTATTTAATTTTGTCACTTAGAATAATTTAGGTTTTTATTAAAAATAGAGACCCTTATTTGTAAACCCCCACATAAATATGAGACACGATCGGGACCCGCCTTTGCGGACCTTGAAGGGTGCTTAACACCTTCCCTTCGAGGTAATTTGAGCCCTTACCCTCTCTCTGGTTAGGTTAATTTTTGTTAGGCTTAGAATGGTGTCCTAATGCACCTTAATTCATTAGGTGGCGACTCTCTTTTTTTTAATCCCAAACGAGTCATTGCCACGACGTCGTCCATGTTCCCGTTTCTCCGCGAGAAAAAAACTGGGCGCGACAGAATGGCGACTCTGCTGGGGACATTAGGCTCTAACCATTACGTGTCTCTTTATGTGGATGTGTATGCTTTCCTTATATTGCTTTTATTATCTTACTAACTTATTTTTCTTTGTCCTTTGTCCCTTAATTTCGCGCTAACTCCTTTTCCCTTTAACTCCCCCTCCCTTAATTTCCCGCTTCCCCCTAACTCCTTCCCCTTTTCCTTTTATTTATGTATCACTTTAAATTATTTGCTTAAGCATTGTTATATCTGCTAATTGTTACTGTTTTAATTAAACTGGCATTCCGTTCATAAACTCCCCCACTTGGGAACCTCTTTATTTTCTTTTGAGGTGATGTTGTGCCTTTGCACTTCTCCCGACTTCTTTCAAACCCAAATTTTAGAGAGTAAGCGCTTGCGTGGTGAATGGCGGATAGTCTTACTACCGTTGGACCACGTGCTTCTCATATAGGAATACCCAGTCCGTGTCCAATCCACTCTTTAGAAACTTAGGATAGAGCTATCCACCCCAAAATTAAGGTCATGCATGCATAAGCCCTAGGTAGTTTGGCCCCAATGGGGTCAATCAACATATTAGTAGCCACTTTTAAGTCTAAAGGGCCCAATCACCCTCTAGACGAAATATTGCACATCTACGTGACCACGATAATTTAATCCAAGCCAAGTTATATTAATTAGAGTTTAGAAAATCCTTTGTTATCTTTGCTTTGCCGGTTTATATGGTTCAATCAATGCTTTCGGAAAAATTTAAAATTATAATTATCCCAATCCCCTTTTTCGTCCCATTTATGTCATTCAAAATTGTAACGGTTATAATCATTATTAAATGAGTCTTTAAACTATTTGTTATTATTATTATTATTTTAAAAAAAAAACTCTAAACTCCAAATAATATCAATACGGCTTGGATTTATTATTGTGGTCGCTTTTTTGTCGTCTTAGGCTTACCTCTGGCTTGATGAGGCCATATGCATTTACGACACTTATTTGTTTATTTAATTATAAATATTTATTTTTGCTCTTCTTAATTTATTCGCATCATACCTTTCTATTAAATTTATTGTCATTTCCAGTTATTTACACAGGCTCAGATTCATTATCTTAGCGTTAATAATTTTTCTTTCCTCTTCAAACGTAATTTTTATAGTTGTTATTGATGTTTTATTTAGTCATGTCATATGCTAACATTTGTATGTAATTTATGTTATTTTGTTAAAGGTTGTCTAATATTTGAACGTCGGCTTGATTGAGAAACTGCAACATGTCAAACATGCTTAATATCCGTAAAAATGTCACTCGCCCTTCTTCCTGTCCAATTCAAAGCACCTTTTCAACTCTCTCTCCTCACTCCGTGCTTGCTCGCACACTTCCTCGTTCAATGCCTCCAACAAACATTCATTTTGATGCCTTGCAAAATGTACACGATGAAACAGAAAGATCTGATTTGAATGATCTACGACAGAGATTTTATTACTTAGAAAAGGAGGTGAATAAGAAATTACTCTCCAAAAATGTTCATGACTTGAGGTACGAGAAGCTATGCTTGCATCCAAGAGTTGAATTACCATTAGGGTTCAAAGTCCCAAAATTCAATATGTTCGACGGACATGGAGATCCAATTGCACATCTTAAGGATTATTGTAGCAGATTAGTGGGTATTGAAAATAATGAAGCTCTTTTAATGAGATTATTCATTCAGAGTTTATCTGGGGTGGCTTTTGCCTGGTATGTTAAACAAGATTTTGACAAGTGGTTTGGGTAGGAAGATATGGCCCGAGATTTTGTAGAGCAATACAAGTTCAACATAAAAAATGACCCTACAATATTGGATTTGCTCGAAGTCAGAAGAATGTCCCATGAATCTTTTGAGGAATATGTTACGCGGTGGAGATTCGAGGCTTCTAAGATACGTCATTTACCTCACGAAGAAGAGTTAGTCGAAACTTTCATCAGATCACTTGATGGCATATACTACAAAACCTTATACTTCACCAGCATTCAAAATTTTAACAGTCTAATTCGAATTGGAAAAGAACTAGAGTATGGCATACAGACGGGAAGAATCACTGACGAACAAATTCATGCTCAAGCATCGAATGATAAGAACAAGAATGCTTCAACCACCACACCTCAAAAACAGTGCAATCGAAATACCGAACAAGTTCATGCTATTTTTGATGTGCGCCCCAAGCCTCTCCACCCGCAAGTCAATCCTGCACATTTTAACTCTTACGAAAGTTTCTCAAAAGTTCATCAAACACAATCTGAGTCTTGTCAGCACAAGATAAGGAAGCCTCGTACTTTTACTCCCTTAAGCGAGACATTGACGAGTATTTTTCAAAGACTACGGGCTCAAGGGCTTCTAAAACCAAGGAAAGGATGGATTCCTGCACACTCCTCTTCAACTCTTGATTTATCTAAGAAATGTATGTATCACTCAAATATTCAAGGTCATGATATTGAGGAATGTCAAGCATTGAGGAACAAGATTCAAAATTTGATTGAAAAAGGAAAGGTGATGGTGCAACAAGGGCTACTAAACAACAATCACAACTCATCTATGATCAATGATGTTATTGTTCAAGGTGATCCTTCTAGTCATGTATCAAAGAAGCGTAAATCACACCAAAGAAATTGATGAGTAGAAAACTATCATGAGCAAAATGCCTTTACTTTCTACCAAGAGTTTCCATTCATCCCGTTTCTTTTTCTTGTATTCCTGAACTACGTTTGACCTGATTTTCTTATTGGATACGTAGGCAGCCCATTATTGGGTCCGGTCTCAATCAATAAAATATTCCTTTCATTCCTCAATTCAATCAAATCCTTCAAATCGAATCCAGAGCTAATCGATCCAACTTTTAGACATTAATAACATGCAAATTCAACATCAAGCCTTAACGTTCAAATGCAAGACAATCACTTTCTTTTTTATTGACAAGCTTCTTTGAGTGATTCAGGAACATAAAAATCCTACATGTCGAACTGAGGCAGAATTTTTCGGATCCCTCAAAATTCATGAGTACACAACATATCAACACACGAGCGAAAATATTTTAAACTGGGGCAGAAATTTTTGAGGATCCTCAAAAATTTCATTACGGTGGAGTGCGACTTTGGGCTCCATAAAATCAAAGACAACAAAGGTATGATATCACCTTGTCTTTCAAAACTCATAATTTTTTTTAAATGCAGGAACTGACAATACCTGGGCCTGCTGTTAGATTTGACTGAAAGAGTTACTATCTGGATCAAATTGTTATTTGGGCCTACTGCAAATAAGTAATCATTTTAATTAGCCAAATTCTTCTATCATTTGGGTCTACTATCAATCATGTTATTGCATCAAGGCTCGTCCGCCTTATAATAGGACACTTAGGCCCATCCGCCTTACAATAGGACATTCAGGCTTGTCCGCCTTACAATAGGACATTCAGGCTTGTTCGCCTTACAATAGGACATTCAGGCTTGTTCGCCTTACAATAAGACATTCAGGCTTGTCCGCCTTACAATAGGACGTTTAGGCTTGTCCGCCTTACAATAGGACATTTAGGTTCGTCCGCCTTACAATAGGACATTCAGGTTTGTCCGTTTTACAATAGGATATTTCAGTTGTCAATTTATTTGTTAATATTTGCTTTCACATTATCATATTTCTGCCTGCTAACGAATCTATTCAAGGTCAAGCTATGTCTTTCGAAAGTCAGCTGGATCAGTATCCTCTCAAGAAAAGCCAAATGTTTATCGAGGCTAAGGGTTATTATTCTAAAAAAAAGTAATACAATTTCTCATCTACTTTTGTCATTTTCTTTATAGCATTAATCGCATTTGTTCACAATTTTTATATTTATGAACTAACCATTTCATTTAGTCATATCAGAAGCTGCAGGGATCGAAGTCTTCTCATTTCTTAAATGTGAGTCTTTAATCTTACATAATTACTGTGACACAAGCTATTGTCGTACTTTGTCTTGCCACATCATTTGTGCCGCCTCATGCTCTAATCCTTCCGAACTCAAGCTACTATCATTCCCACTTTGAGTCCCGCATGGTTATTTTCATTTTTAGGAATTTCAATCGTTCCTAATCCGGAACTACACATGGCCTGATTCTCGTATAACCAGAGATATGTAGGCGACTTGAAAATCAAAGTCTTGGCCGTAATATTTTTTCTCAACCCCTTTTTGCTCTATTTGGTCCCTCCGATAATATTTCATCGGTCGGACAAAATCGGCTACTCCGTCAACTTTCTTTGCTCGACAATTCATCCTTTATTCCCGAGCAAAGAAGGGGCAGCTGTTGACACCCAATTTTGACCGACCTATACCCTTTTAGATTGTCACTTTATTAAAATAGGTAGATTCGAAACTTTGTAAATAAACGCGTCTATTTTCAATCTTATTCAAATAATTGTGCTTTTTTTTATTTTAATCTAGATTTTCAAAAATTGTTCGTAAATTATTTTGTCATATTTTTTAACTACCTTTATTATTATTATTATTATTATTATTATTATTATTATTATTATTATTATTATTATTATTATTATTATTATTATTATTATTATTATTATTATTATTATTCTCGAAAAAAAATATTTTAGTGGTAATAGTAGTAATACTATTTGATTATTTTTTATTATGTTACTTAGTATTATTTTAGCGGCATGATTTAGTATAATGCTTTATTTTGTCGACTCTTAATTTAAATATAATATATATATATATATATATATATATATATATATATATATATATATATATATATATTATATATATATTGACATAACTGATATTTTCATGAATTATATGACTGACACTTGTATACGAAATTATAATTGTGATATTTTCGGATTTTTACAACTCTTGTTATGGTAAAGTGATTATTGAAAATGGAAGAACAATTTTTTTTTTTTGTTTCTTTTGATATTATTGTGATTTGTAATAATATTGACTTCCCTTAATTAGTTTTCTTCATTTAATCTAGAATTATTTTTTTGGTAAAAATCTCAATTAGTTTGTATTTGATTTATGCTTGATTTTATTCTTTTTTTGGGTAAGTTTAAATTAAGTTGATTGATTTTATTTCCATATAGTACTTGGTTTCCTCTACTATATAAGTAGAGCCTCATAATCTCTCAAAAAAGACACTTCTATACACACAAGACACACTACCCAAAAATTAATCCACAAACAATTCTTTCATAAGAAAGTTTAGAGACTTAATATTCTACAATTCTCCATCTTATAATTCTCTTACAACATTGTTCTACTTTGGTTTGCATCTCTCTCAAGTGCAAGATTAAAATTTCTAGTTTTCAAGCAATTATTGGATTTAATTGGTCAGTATTTACTTTTTTTTAAATTTTTTTATATGCATATGTTTTGACTCACTTGTTGATTGGAATTATTACTTCTATACATTGCTACTGTTAGTTTTGATAAGTGTTGCAGGTTCATTTTAAGTTTCTTTTACAATCCAAAGACACGAAGAGTTGTCGAGAACCTCAGGAGGATGGGGTGAGGAGTTTTTCTTATGTTGTATTTTAATTTTTGCAAAGCTTGTAATAAAATATAGTGGAATTGGGGATTAGTTAAAGGGGAAGGGGAATTACGTGCTACGTTTTTACTTATCCGCGTAACTCACCTAGGCAATCTCAACCTAGGATCTGAAAATAAATAAAAGGGAGTCATGTGATTAGCATGTTTAACAACATTTTCTCTATTTGTCTCAACTAATAAAAGGGGGGATATAATTGTGGATATCGTGCTCTAATTTGTTTGATAATAGTATGTTTAGATACCATATTTTAGGATTTGTTTACTAATTTAGAAATTGTCCATTCATATTGCTTTTTTAGGGGTATTTTAGTAGAATTCTTGATCTTTAAGTATTTGTTCTTTTCATGTGTTTGTTTTTTTTATGCTTAAGTTATTTGTTTAGCCGTGTTTTAGGTTCTTAATGGAAAATTGCATCTTTCATTATTTTATTCTCACATAAAGATTTTGTCCTTAGGTTATTTGTTGTGATAGAGATCATGCCTATAGAATTTTGTTTTAAATATGTTTAAATATTATTTTTAGAAATCATGCCTATAGGACTCAATTTAATTTTAACGTATATAACATAATTGTCTTTAATAAATCCTTTAATGATCTTTAGAAATTTTGTTTAAATCGTATAACTTGTTTTAAAATATTAACGTTTTTTCAAAAGAATTAAAATCTTTATTTAATTAACTAATCTTTGAAACATTCCACCTAATATTGATTTGAGACTTACTATTAGCATGCCACACATTTCACATGATTTACTTGTGTTTTTTAGGCTTATTTGAGATTTTCATGCTAAATGATCGTCTTGTTTGTTCTGTTTGACGCAGGGTCCTATAGGAATCCTATATTCCTTTTAAGTCTAGAACCACCCTAAAATAGAAGTCCAATGCCTCTTGGACATTAGGAGGGACGCTAGTCAATTTAGGAAACGTTAGGCTTTTACTTTTCTTTTAGTACGCCTCTAAGTTAAATAATAAAATCAACTTAGGAGGGGTAGGGGTAAATAGGACCCTCGAAGATGATGAATATAACTCGGGCTTAATAGGACGAACTCTGGTTTTGTCCTTAGGCTTTTATAAGCCAAGTGAAGCTAAAATCCGAAAATAAAGCCGAGTAACTGATCCGAGTAAAGAACTTATTTAATTCTCATCTCGTCTCATTTATTTCTTTTTAATTAATTTGCTTATTTAATTTTGTCACTTAGAATAATTTAGGTTTTTATTAAAAATAGAGACCCTTATTTGTAAACCCCCACATAAATATGAGACACGGTCGGGACCCGCCTTTGCGGACCTTGAAGGGTGCTTAACATCTTCCCTTCGAGGTAATTTGAGCCCTTACCCTCTCTCTGGTTAGGTTAATTTTTGTTAGGCTTAGAATGGTGTCCTAATGCACCTTAATTCATTAGGTGGCGACTCTCTTTTTTTTAATCCCAAACGAGTCATTGCTACGACGTCGTCCATGTTCCCGTTTCTCCGCGAGGAAAAATGGGGCGTGACATAAGCCGTCTAAAATTTTATGAGTTGAGGTTAAAATAATTTGAATTGGGTTCAATCTCAACCCATTTAAGCGTTAACCCGTTGCAAAAAAATCTTCAATTGGGTCTGATTTAATCTCCAATTTCCACCTATTCTAAGGATCTTTACTTGCATTAATAATGTATATTTTTTTATCTATGTTATATTTTCTATAATTTATATGTAACACCCAGTAAAATTATCAAAATACTCCTAGAGGGAGGGTAGGCGCATAACACATTTTCCAATGCTCATATGGAAAATCCGAGGCTGGATTTGTGATCGGCACAAAAATTAAGTGGAAAATGGTCATGGTCGATTTTTAGAGCAACTTGATCAAAAGATAATTTTTCGATCCTGAAGCGCAAACCAGTGTTGGTGCATGACTAGAGCGCGTCGTGCCTCCATTGCGGATTAGCACTTATATTTTTCTGAAAATTTTCGACGGGATTGAGAAAATTCATTCAGAAACTTTTTCTAAAAAGAATACATTGTGTGCGACCAGTCCGCATCGCGGACTGCGTCTTTTCCGAGTTAAAAATTTCTTAATTATTATAAGGGGCATTCCAGTCAATTTTCAACCCCTCCTAGACTCCATACACGATCTACTAAGGTCGTTTTGATGTAAAAATGGTCTAAAACCCCCCATTCTAAGTCCTATTCCAATATTCTAACAAGACTAGGGCTTGAGGAAAGAGGAGAAGAGCTTGAGTTTGAGAGAATCGAGAAGAAATCTTGACATGACGGATTGATAGCAGCCTACCAGGTATGTAAGGCTATACTAAAAGCATGAGATTGTTCTGCCATGTGCCTCATAGATGGTCATAGATGAGTTGATGGTCCAAGAGTCTCCATGCATGAACCCTTACTGGTTTCTTAAAAGTTTATTTGAAATTACATGTTTTCTATGTTGATGATCATCATACTAATTGTTTTCTTAAATTGAAAATTTTCATGAGAATTTGCATAGCCCTACATGATAAATTTGAAAAGCATGCATAATGAACTTAAAATTTGAGTTTAGAGCCTTGAGTTGAGATTGTTGATTGTGATCAGACAATGATGATGAGTTGATATAATTTAATTATCTAATGAGTCTCTATAAATGAACTCCATCGATGTGTTTATTCAATTGATTCCTAATGATTGTTCTAAATCTTAAGTCATTGATGAGAGTGATTGATGAGAGGGTTAAAGTCCCTATGAGATACTGGTCGATGACGGGGTTCGAGTCCCTATGAGATTGAGATGAGAGTTTTATGAGCATTGAGTCACGGGAGAAGTATCGAGCACCGAAATGGGTAAGAGTGAGTCCCAATCGAACTCATTAACTATGTTGCCAAACGTAAGTGAGGCAAAGAACCATCGCATGTATTATGGTTCCCTCGAGAGTAACAGCCCCTGAAAACAATAGCGGATTTGTTGAGTATTAACTCCATATTGGGTGAGTTGATATGGTTTCGGAGCGTTCCCTACCTGGCAAGTTTGGAATGGCTGTGGCACATAAGTGATTGTTGTCGGATAAGAGAAACTCTCGTAAATTTCTTATCTTGAGTACTCCTAGTTGAGATGAGATGAGAGGAGGTGAACTCCTCTAAGATGAGATGAGATGAGATGAGATGAGAGGAGGTGAGCTCCTTTGAGCTGAGTCTGTGATGATTGATGAGTTTGAGTTGTTGATGGGTCACTTGTCTACTCTTTATTCTTGCATAGATAGACATTTGACGGTTTGATGTTATTTGATTATTACTTTGAGTTGATGTTGTTTCCATATTATTCTACCTGTTTCTATTTCACTTAGCTATTTTACATACCAGTACATTCTAAATACTGATGTCCCTTTTGGAATGCATCATTTTATGATGCAGAGGCAGGTACTAGAGATCGTCAATAGGCGCTTCGTTGAAGATCTAAGATTCACAACTGATTTGGTGAACCTCCCATACTCCGGAGGACCCACCATGATTATTACATCTTGCTTTAGAGTTAGACTTTGGGCTATTCTTTTATTTTGATTTGGGTAGCCATGGATCTGTCATTGGCACCACATAATTAGTGATAGAGGCTTCATAGGCAATGGTTGAACGTTGATGTTGAGATTGTGAGCTAGTTCTTTCTATAGACTTAATTATTTTGTATATTCTTTTGAGACTTTAAATAAGATGTGTCCATTACTTACATTTTATGCTGTTTAGTAGAGTTTATTTGATTGAATGATGTGATGAGGCTAAGTGGTTTGCTTGGGGACTAGCAATAGTCTCTAGGTGCTTGCCACGCCAAGGGTACCCTCCCGGGGCGTGACATTATCTATCTATTTGTAACTTTTTATTTTCTTGAGTTGAAATTCAAATTGTGGTTACAAAAAGTAAATTATAATATGTTAAAATCATTGAGATTTAGCAGGTCAAATTAGGCGAGTCGTGACTCAAACCGAATTTTAGCTCATTTGAGCCCAAAATAAATTTTGGGTGGGTCATAACCTAACCTAATTTTTTATTTCAACCCATTTTAACATTCTCAACTTTGATTTTAAACCAAACTTCAAGGGTGTTGTCACAACCCAGACCTAGGGTCTAGGATTGACATGGCGAATGGGAACCCGAGAGTCCCCAAACAAGCCTCAAGTATCCATATTCAAATTATCGGTTTGGAGGGGTATATACAAATAGTAAACACATAGTTCTAAGTGACGGGAAAGTAGGACTCACGCTATGGGGATGTCATAGGTATGAGAGATTAACATGGGTTCACATAGCACATAGCACATAAGAACTAAGGGGCGGGTAAGTATGACTCAATCTATGGGGGCAATACGGGACTTGATCTTTCACATTTCCACATCAAATCATACATACTTATCATAATTCCTATAATCAACTTATAATAGCCATATCCAATAGATAACCATAATCAGAAGCTTCAAATACAACACATAACACACAGACCCGACAAGAGTCTATAAGATGTCCAACAATGCCTCTAGTCATTGAATATGACGGGGTCAAGACATGTCCCGGACTCACCCTCAAAGTTAATAGCAAAACGGGAACAACATAAGGTAGATAGATGGTGGCTTGTCCTTAGAAAATAGGACTCACCACAACATTTTCTGAAATTCAATCTAGCCGTCAAATAGTGGATGAAGGTAGTCTCCGATCCCTATATGGTTACATCATGTAGGCAAAAGTATACATTAGTACGTTTGAATATACTAAGTATGCTGGCATGTAACGCATATGACTTATCAAACCTGCATTTAGTGTTAGATGACAAGGGCACCTAATATAGAAAAAAGTTCATAACCAAGAAGAGTATGTAACAATATGCCATGAAATCCATAATGCATGAAATGCAATAATGCTCATATATAGTAGGATGGACTATAACCGACAAATAAAACTCATGAGACCTATTACATGAATTAGTACAATAAAGATCTCCCATTGGTAGGAGAAGATTACTCGCCAAGGGTAATCTACATCACACCTTACGAACCTCGTCATTTCGGTGGATGGTCACCTTCCTTACGACCCCACCATTTTAGAAGGATTTCCATTATCATATCATATCATTTATAACATATCAATGTGTAACCATTCCTTATGACCCAGTCATTTTGGTAATGACTTCCATTCCTATGTTGGCACATAGTTCAAGGAAAGGGTGAGAGCCTTTGGGGATAACCCTGACGTCCCCGATCCATCAGAATGCTTATATCTATACATGCTTTTCAAAAGAGGCAATAGTCATTTCAAATCTTTTCAATGCACATTTAGGCTCAAAAGCCAAACATATTACTTATACCTTCATAATTGGGCTCAAAAGCCAAATCATAGTTCAATGTCATGATTCTCAGGCATAGGAATAGCTCATTCATTAAACAATATGGTGCAAACACCCAATATGCTCAAAGAGCCAATAACAATAGATATTTATGTGATCACATTCTTGTCATAACCAATATCTTATCAAAATCATATACATGATCATAATTGGGCTTAACCCACTTCATAATTTTTATAAAACTCAATGCTCATGAATGCATATGCTATGAATGAGATGAGAATAACATGGGTAATTGAGATTCAAACTTAAATCAATTATACAATATGAAATTCAAGTAAAACATAAGTAGAATTTCATTTAAATCACAATATAGATTACCCATGCACAAATCAAGCTTTAAAGGGGACATGCACATTCTTAACTTCACAACCTCAATGCAATTCTTCATATTAGGACTTGAATCACTTTAAAATCAATAAATAAATATAGCCCATACATCAATGAAATTTAATAAATAATAATATTAAAAACCTATATTTAAAGTAGCTAAAATCCCATGAAATCCAGTGTAAAAGAGTTTGAGCCTTTTTGGTTGAAAGGGACCAAGAATTAATCCCACATATCTTAGCTAACCAAGAAGAAATGGAAAGAAATTTGATGAAGAAGAGATCCCCTTTTCCTTAGCTTCAAGACAATCTGTCAATGTTCACCTTAGGAGAGTTCTTAAGAGAGTTTGATATAATTCAAAGTGTAGGAATGAATTTGAATGAGAGAAATAGGGTTCAGGTCATTTAGAGGTCTTAGGATAGCATATGAAGTCATAAAAGACCCTTAAGAGAAGCCACAATTACAAAAAAAAATTAATGAAGCAAAATAACATTTCTTCCAGGGGTCCCGTAGAAGGTATCACGGTCCGTACAAGGTCTCACGGAGCATTAAACCCTCTCGTGAGACCATACTTAGCCAAATCTGAAAAAAAAATACTATACAGATGGGCTTTACAAAAATGGGCATAACTTTCTTAATCCGAACTCAGAATGAGGTGAAACTAGATGTGTTGGAAAGAGAATTCAAAAAGCTTCAATTTCATAGGTCGTGGGCCACCCAGTTCCTTTTGTTTTAAGAGATATGACCATTTAAAGTTGACCGTTTTATCAGTTCTAGTGAAAAGTTTAGCCAATGGAATTCCTTTGAACTTGGCTTGATGTAGGAGACCCATGATGGCCCTAAACAACAAAAATAAGCTTAAACTGAGGGCTTGAAAGTGAACTTAGCTTGAGCTTGAAGATTCCATACATAGAAAAATTCGATTAGGCATCCATATGGTTGGTTATATGGGCCGTACCAAGCCTTACTGTCCATGTAATCCTCCGCACCACTTCACTTAGAAAAATTCTTCACGATGAAGTTCTGAGACGATGATCCAATACTTAGAATATTTTCACTCCAGCACCTATACGGGGGGACCTCATGGATCGTGTAGGGTCATACAATTTGTGAGACAGTCCGTGTGACATGCCTTGGCTTCAAAATTGTGAAATTTCAAGGCCAAGGCTACCATACGGTCCACCACACGATCCGTGAAGCCTCACATGGCCCGTGTAGGGTCCATGTCTGGTATGCCTTAGTCCCAAAATCCATGTTAAGACTAAACACCCCACCCAAGGCCACAGGTAACTTCAAGGAGGCTCCACACGGTTTGTATAGCCTCACACGGCCCGTGAAGGGTTCCATGAGGTGTCACCTTGGTCCAAAACTTTTGGGAATTGAATTTTTACGCTCCACTGAGATCGTACAAAGTCTAGATCCTTATAGATGTAAATTGTGAATTGTATAGCAAATTATACAAACGTATACAAATGTTGCACGAATTGTACAAACGTTGTTATAACTATAGTTACAAAATATGATTACCCAAACTATAGCTATGAAACATAATTAAGATATTTTCGAATAATTATATACAAAAATTTCTCCTTTTATTATTAATTAACCTAATATCATCTATCCGAGGAAAAAAAAAAACCTAATATCATCTAACTAGTAGTATATATTATAAATGTCATTAATAGTACAAGAATGTATGTTATAGGCAAACATGCCTTAGTATAATTTAATGAATATTATATATATAGCATTTTACTTGTGTTGTGCCACAAATATAAGTGAAAATGATGCACTTTCTTTGTTTAAAAAAGAATCACCTCTTCTTTCTTTTGATCTATTGCTAGAAAAATGACTCATTTATGTTTTTGCTAAAAAATTAATTTTAACTTTTCACGTGACATGTTTAAAATTATAAGATTAATTTTTTTTAATATATTGGATAAAATTTTAATTTAGAGTTATAAAATTAAAAAATTCTTTTTATTTTTTAAAATTTTATAATAAATCAAATCAAATCATTATTATTTTTTAAATGGGAGTACAAGGATTACATAGAGAAAAAATATGGGTCGCAATCAAAGTGTGTGGTGCTAACAACTATCCTTTATTACCCAAATTTTTGTCAGCTTCTTCTTCTTGTTCCATAATAAAAGACGTACTGTTTCTTGCATTCATCAATGAACCACTCTCTTTCATCATTTTTCCTTTCCTTCCCTTCCTTTTAACTAACACTCTCAAATTCCTTCCCAGGAATCTTTTTCTTCTCATTGAAGAAAGCAAAGGCTGTAATTTATGTATGTAAAATATTCTTGAGTTGATATTCTCTTTCAATAGCAAAAATGCATTCTACTTTTTGTTATACTAAGATACAGTCTATATGTTATACTCATGAATGTCTCTGTTTCTGTTAAATTTAGTTAAGAGCACAAAAATAAATGATTTTGGTTCTTTCTTAGGACTCAATTATGAAAGTTATATGCCATACTCATTTCCTCTCTTCTTTTTTAATGATTTATCATAATAGAATCTCCCAATTTGTTCTTTCTGGTGCTATTTCTATCCCACTCTTAGTATCTTTCCTAATAACCAACAGTGTAAAATCAAGTGAAACATTCCATACTTGAGTCACTTTAAAGGGATATGAAAATTCATTTGCAATATAGTAATCCATAACTAAATACAAATTGACATCTTAGAACATCAACTATTATAATTACCCAAACTCCTGTATTTAGTTGTCTATATCTGCTTAACATCTTTCTTATGTGCCTTACTGAATTCCTAACTTATCTTTTTTTTTTAAGTAATATTTTAATTTCCTGTTATAGATTAAATTATACAACAAACATTTGATTAGGTATACATTGCTTTAAGTAAAAGGGGTTTGTTATATGTTATCTTTTGTAGTATTTATGTTTTTATATGCTCCTATGTTTACTTTATTGTTTGGTTACTGATTGCTACTCTTCTTCTTTCAGCTACAACTAGGAATGGTCACCCATCATATCTGTTATAGGATTTGTCTTCCCCTTGGGAAATGACTTTTTAGCCCTTCCCAAATTCAACAATGGCTAGAATCCTCAATCTCCATTCCCTCCAAATTCTTGCTATTTTCTTGAAGTTTCTTGTTTTCTTTTTCCAGCCATCTAATTCATTGTCTATAGAGACACAAGCCCTTCTTGAATTTAAAAAGCAGCTTTTTGACCCCTGGAATTTCTTGGAATCTTGGAAATATTCAGATTCCCCTTGCAAATTCTATGGCATTCAATGTGACAAAAACACTGGCTTGGTAACTGAAATTTCCCTTGACAATAAGTCCCTTTCTGGCGTTATATCCCCTTCAATTTCTGTGCTCCAAAGCCTTACTTCTCTAGTGCTTCCTTCAAATTTCCTATCTGGGAATCTTCCAAGTGAACTGGCCAATTGCACCAATCTCAAAGTCTTGAATGTTACTCTAAATAACATGAATGGTACGATACCTGATTTATCTAGTTTGGCTAAGTTGGAGGTGTTAGACTTGTCTATGAACTGCTTTTCTGGACAATTTCCAGCTTGGTTTGGAAAGTTGACTAGTTTGGTTGCATTAGGCCTTGGTGCCAATAACTATGATGAAGGTAAACTTCCTGATTCATTTGGGAAGTTGAAGAAAGTTTATTGGCTTTACTTGGCAGAGTCAAATTTGACAGGACAAATCCCGGAATCTATTTTTGAGATGGAGACACTAGGTACATTAGATATTTCGAAAAACCAGATATCTGGGAATTTCCCAAAGTCTATAAACAAGCTGCAAAATCTCTTCAAGATTGAACTTTTCCAAAACAATTTGACAGGGGAATTGCCAGTAGAACTTGTTGACCTCATCCATTTACAGGAAATTGATGTTTCTGCAAACCAGCTGCATGGGACTTTGCCCAGGGGGATTGACAAACTGAAGAATTTAACTGTTTTTCAATTATTCAAGAACAATTTCTCTGGGGAAATCCCTCCAGGCTTTGGAGACTTGCAGCATCTTAATGGCTTTTCTGTGTACAGGAACAGTTTTTCTGGAGAAATCCCAGCAAATCTTGGCCGGTTTTCGCCACTGAATAGCATAGACATATCTGAGAACGAGTTTAGTGGTGCATTTCCAAAATATTTATGCCAAAATGACAACTTGCAAAATCTGCTAGCTGTTGAAAACAGTTTCACAGGGGAGTTTCCAGATAATTATGCTTCTTGCAAGCCTTTAAATAGATTGAGGGTGAGTAAGAATCAACTTTCTGGGAGAATATCTGAAAGTATATGGGGACTTCCAAATGTCATGATGCTAGATTTCAGTGATAACAACTTCACTGGAACTGTATCTCCTGGCATTGGCGCTGCTACTAACTTGAATCAGTTGGTATTATCAAATAACAAATTTTCAGGTGAGCTTCCAAAAGAACTTGGAAAGCTCACACAGTTGGAAAGGCTACATCTGGATAACAATGACTTCTCTGGCACAATACCATCTGAACTCGGTATGTTGAAGCAACTTTCATCTTTGCATTTAGAGAAAAACTCTCTTTCTGGGTTGATACCATCAGAGTTGGGTGAGTTTCCCAGGTTGGCAAACTTGAATCTTGCTTCAAATCTCCTCACAGGCAACATACCTGATTCGTTGTCAATGATGGTCTCACTTAATTCTCTGAATCTCTCGAGTAACCATCTCAGTGGCTCAATTCCAACCAACTTGGATAACCTGAAGTTATCTTCATTGGATCTCTCTAACAATCAGCTAGCTGGAGGAGTTCCTGCAGATCTTTTGACGGTGGGAGGAGAAAAGGCGTTTGAAGGAAACAAAGGGCTTTGTGTTGATCAAAGCATCAGGAATACCCCAATGATCTCAGGATTAGGCCCTTGTAGTGGAAAGGCTGCTCAGGACAAGTTCATGAAGAGCAAACTAGTCGTGTTTTGCATTGTATTACTTTCTTTGGCTGTTCTAATGGGTGTTTTCATGCTTGTAAGTTACTGGAAGTACAAGCACAACGTTGAAGGTAATTCCGAAAAGAGACTGGGACAAGCAAACGGAATGGATCCAAAGTGGAAGCTTGAAAGTTTCCAACATGTGGAACTTGATGTAGATGAAATTTGTGATATTGGTGAGGATAAATTGATAGGAAGTGGTGGCACAGGGAAAGTTTATCGGTTAGATTTGAAGAAAGGCAGTGGCACTGTAGCTGTAAAGCAGCTTTGGAAAGGAGATGAAGTGAAAGTTTTGACAAGGGAAATGGACATTCTAGGAAAAATCAGGCATCGAAATATAGTTAAACTGTATGCCAGTCTAATGAGAGAAGGTTCAAATTTTTTGGTTTTTGAGTACTTGCCAAATGGTAATTTATTCGAGGCACTGCACCGGGAAGTCAACGCTGGGAAGACAGAATTAGATTGGTACAAGAGGTATAAAATTGCTGTTGGAACTGCAAAGGGAATCGCTTATTTGCACCATGATTGTTTCCCTCCTATTATTCATAGAGATATCAAGTCAACAAACATTCTACTTGATGAGGAGTATGAAGCGAAAGTTTCTGATTTTGGGGTTGCAAAAGTTTCAGAAATTTCCTCTAGAGGCTCTGAGTTCAGCTGCTTTGCAGGAACTCACGGCTATTTAGCTCCTGGTATGTCTAGAAGAGGAAAAACCAAATAATATGTTCCCACTTATATCTGTTTTCACTTTTGCTAGTTATAACATCACATTTGATTTTGTTTTATTGACAGAGCTAGCATATACTTTCAGAGTGACAGAAAAGAGCGATGTATACAGCTTTGGAGTTGTCCTATTAGAATTAGTAACTGGAAGGAAACCAATAGAGGAAGCCTATGGAGAAGGGAAAGACTTGGTTTATTGGGCATCAACTCATGTTAATGACAAAGGAAGTGTTCAGAAAATTCTTGATGATAAGGTGGTTTCTGAGATTGTCCAAGATGACATGATCAAAGTATTGAGGATTTCTGCACTATGTACGACTAAGCTCCCTAATTTACGGCCCAGCATGAAAGAAGTAGTGAAGATGCTTGTTGATGCTGAACCTTGAACATTGATGTCTTCAAGCAACTGTGAGAAAAATGAGAAAGATTCTTTGTGGTCTTCTCCTTTTCCCGCTTGCCTTACCATATAGTTTAAATTCCAAACTCCAGCCTAGTTTTAATTTCCTCATTATGCATATGCCATATAAAGTTGTATCCACCTTGTCTGTGCTAGTTCATTTTGTATGATGGAAAGTATATTTCTGGTTGAGCTTATAATTTTTGACATCTTTGTCTGTTTCTTTACAAGTCAGCGAAATCAGTATAGACAAAAAAATTATTTTCAAATCAAATCTCTAGAGTACATCTTGTATGAAGTGAAACAAAGTAAATTAAATTGAATGATTATTTTCAACTTTTCCCATTGCATAAGGAGAAGTAGGAAAGTTGGATAGTGCGAATATAACTTATAAGTAGTATCTTTGTTATGAAACTCAAAAACTTCATAGTCAATATTGCTAGTTCCTCAGGAAAGCATCTTTGATTACACTCAGTTCCTTAACAATATTGGCAATGTCCATGCGATCTTTTGCAGATTCCACTGAACAGGTAATCCCAACTCGAAAAGATCAATGTGAGGCACTCAATTATTTTATTGTTGCTAATCAGTCTGCCCCTTTCATCATCTATAAGTTTAGGATCAGAAACATCTTTCACTTGCTCAGGTATGGCTCTCTTGACAAAGTCATGCATCCTTGAAAATCTCATCAGTTGGACTTCTTCCAGTAAATGTTTCCAATAGTAGAATTCAATAACTGTACACATCTCCATTGGTTGAAAACTATTGTCTGTAGCATATTCTGCACATACATGAATTGACAAACTTGACAAGTATTTCAAGAAAGTCTCAAGTGTATAAAAAGATTTTTGGAACTCTTGATACTAACTAGAAACATGCAACAGGCAAACAGCTCCCACCTTCGCATATTTTACTATTTGTAGAGAATTTTATTTTTGGTAATGGTCAGTTAAATACATAAGAAGTTGGAAATAAACATAAAAGCAAACCAGAAGAATGGAAAACAAGACAACAACACAAATGATACACGAAACAATATGATACATATAGGATATATGAATATCCTTTTTTTCTTAATTTTTTGTTAAATGGGGAGGTGATTACAAGATGCAGAATTGAACCCTCACCAACAGGTGAAAGTTCAGGTTGCCAACCAACTGAGTTATTATAAAATTCTCCCATATATTAATATTCAATAGACTTATTTAAATTATTTTTAGAGAAGGAAGAGGACCTGCATAAATATCAAAATGATGTTTAGAGAGGGAGAAGAGTTACCAGGTGGAACATATCCAACAGTTCCTCTTATATTGAGAGAGCTGGCCGATTGGCTTAAGGAGAGTAGATTTGCAGCATCAGGCAGAAACCTCACCAGTCCAAAGTCAGCTAAGTGAGCAACAAAATCTTCATCCAAAAGCACATTATTTGGTTTGATGTCGCGATGTGTGAATGGCGTGCCACATTGATGATGAAGATAATCTAATGCAGAAGCCACATCAATTATTACAATTAGTCTCTGTAGTATGTTCAAAGTTTTAGGCTCATGATTTTCTTCACCATCTGTATCCTTATCGTGCAACCAATTTGCCAAATTGCCATTGGCCATGTACTCATAAATGAGAGCCTTGAAGTCATTACCTTGGTGATCAATGCTTGAACATGATGTTAAGAGTTTTACCAGGTTTCTATGCTTGATCTGCCTTAGTGCTTCACACTCAGTAAGAAAACTCTTAGAAGCTCCCCTAACATGGAGTTTGAGCACCTTTATGGCGAGAAATTTCCACTTTCCTCTAGAATTCCTCTATACACGGACTTAAATGTACCCGGACCAATCATGTTCGACATAGAGAAACCATTAGTTTCTTTGTGAAGACTATTGTATGTCACTCTTGGGATCATGTCCAATGATGAATTCTCTGATGAAGCAGATCTCTTTTTTTCTAGCACACCAGAAAAGAAAAGGCCACTGTCGTTGCTGCCAATAATCCTCCAATAATCAGTATTACTATCATCAATCTATAAGAACTGTTCGTCTTCTTAATACTACTTTGTTGCTGCAATTTGGAAATTTGAACTCTGGAATAACATCGCATAGCTCACTATTCCCAACAAGTGAAGCAGCACTCATAATCTGAAAGCTCCTTTCAAAGGTACCTCACCCTCCAAATCATTATACGAAAAATTTAAGAACTTCGAGGAGACAAGTTCAACCAGAAAAATTTGGTACAAAGTGGTTATGAGAAAAATCCATATATTCAAGACTTCTCAAAGAACTGAAGGATGTAGGAATAACTCCTTGAATGGCACTGTTACTGTTACAGAATCTGAATATTAATGTATATAGATAGTATAGCTGATTTTTAGGGATTTTAATATTTCATTATCATAGTTAAATTATTCTCTTCATGTACTTATACCACTATTTTATTTGAGTAATAAACAAGTTATTCTTCATACCCTATGAATAACATGGTATCAGAGCAAGGCTAGGGCTTCTTTTCTTTTATTTTCTGCTTTGGGTCACCCATCCATAAGTGACCAGTTTCATCATCTTTAGTAGAGGGAAAAGATCTTTTGTAGTTCTTTTATATCTAGATTTCAGCTCAAGTGTCACTTTGAATCTTTGCTTCTTTTTCTGATCTGCAATTTCTTTTAATTGTATCTTCAATTTCCCCTGTTCATTCTTCTTATTGCTGTGTTGGATTTGTTACTATTCAAGTCTCTATTTGTCTCTGTTACTTCAATATTTGTCCAATTTGCTAAATTCTCTCGATACCAGAAATTATTGAAGGAAGCCACTTTAGTTAATGCCTTTACTGAAGCACATAAAACATATCTTATCACCTTTTCAAATAAATGGGTGATTGATTCTGGTGCCACAAATCACATGTCAGGTAATCCTAATGTGTTCTCTGACTTTCAATCACACAAAGTACCCTCTCTCATTACTGTAGCTGATGGATCAACTTGTAATAGTGTTGGATCTGGGACTGTGAAACCAACCTCCTTTATTACCCCATCATCTGTATTGAGTTTACCAAAGTTGGCTTTTAATTTGATATATGTTAGCAAAGTGACCAAAGATCTTAATTGTTATATTTCGTTCTTTCCCAGTTATTGTTTGTTTCTTGATCTTAACATGAATCACATTATTGATAAAGGATATGTATGCGACGATGGTAGCCTCAGTTTACTTCCTACTCTAGTGTTGTGTCTCCATTTGAAACACATTGTCGATTAGGGCATCCTTTTTTACCTTTGCTAAAGAAGTTATGTCCCTAGTTTTAGAATATTTCTTTATTGGAATGTGAGTCATGTTGATTTGCAAAACATCATCATAGCTCATTAAGTCCAAGGATTAATAAACGGGTTGAGTCAGCTTTTGAGTTAGTTTATTCTAATGTTTGGGGACTGTGTCCTGTTATTTCCAAAACTAAGCATAAGTATTTTGTCACTTTTGTAGATGATTTCTTTCGGATGACCTAGATTTATTTTATGAAGAATCTCTCGGAAGTGTTTACTCACTTTTATGCCCTGTCTGCTGAAGTGAAAACTCGATTCAATGCTTTGGTACGTATTTTAAGGAGTTACAATGCTAAAAAATATATGTCAGAGTTTTTTCAGCATATATGAGACAACACGGTGTTCTCCATCAATCTTCATGTGTTGATACACCCTCTCAAAATGGAGTGGCTGAGAAAAAAAATAGACATCTACTTGAGAAAGCTCGAGCACTTTTGTTTCAAATAAAGGTTCCAAAACAGTTTTGGGTATATGCAGTCCGTATAGTTTGTTTTCTTATAATTGTATGCCATCTACTGTGCTTACTGGTAATGTGCCTTATAGTGTTATTTTTCCAAACAAGTCACTATTTTTAGTGGAACCCAAAGGTGTTTGGAAGCATATGTTAAGTTCGAGATGTTTGACCATGTGTTACCAAGTTGGATCCCAAGGTATTAAAGTGTGTTTTTCTAGGCTATTGCCGCCTTCCAAAGGGATATCGATGTTATTCTACTGAACTTGGAAAATATTTGGTGTCAACTGATGTTGTATTTTCAAAGACTACACCGTTCTTCTATGCATCTCCTATTTCTTCAAGCCAAGGGGAGGAAGATAAGTGGTTAGTTTATCAAGCCACTCGTATTATAGAAGACCAATTGACTATTGTACCATCAGCTCCTGCTCCATCTGTGATAGCAAGACCTCCAATTGTTCAAGTTTACTCGAGAAGGCAAGAATCTAATGATATATGTCCTGCACTAGTCCCTTTGTCATCAGATTCGTTTGCTCCGTTGGAAGATATTGACCTTCCTATTGCTCTTCACAAAGGCACATGTAATTATAAATCCACATATTCCATTGCTATCTTTGTGTCTTATGGCCATTTATCATTTACGTCCAGATCCTTGATTGCTTCTTTGGACTTTATCTCTATGCCAAAAACAGTGAAGGAGTCTTTGAATCATCCTGGATGATTTGATACAATGCTTGATAAAATACATACCTTGGAGGAAAATCACACATGGGATTTGGTAGATTTACCCCAGGGAAAGAAATCAGTGGGATGTATGTGGGTCTTCACATTTAAAGTTAGTCCAGATAGATTTGTAGCAAGACTTAAGGCCAGACTTATGGCTAAAGGGTATGCTCAGACGTATGGCGTAAATTATTCAGAAACGTTCTCCTCGGTTGCCAAAATCACTTTTGTTTTCTTACTCATTTCTCTAGTTGCTTCTGAGAATTGGCCTTTGCATCAGTTGGATATTAAGAATACATTCCTTCCTAGTGATCTTCAAGAAGAAGTGTACATAGACAACCACCCAGTTTTGTAGCTCAGGGGGAGTATGGAAAAGTTTTTCATTTGAAAAAGTCATTGTATGGCTTGAAACAAAGTCCTCGTTCTTGGTTTGGCAAGTTCAGTGAGGTAGTACAAAATTTTGGGATGACAAATAAGCAAATGTGATCACTCAGTCTTCTATTGGCAATTAACACCTAGCATTATCCTCTTTGTTGTATATGTTGATGGCATTGTTATCACAGGAACTGATTTTGTAGGTATCTCTTCTCTCAAAGTCTTTCCTACGTATCAGGTTTCATACATAAAGACTTGGTTCAGTTGAAATACTTTCTACATGTAGAAGTTAATAGATGCAAGAAGGGAATTGTTTTGTCTCAAAGAAAGTATATTCTTGACCTGCTTGCAGATACTGGAAAGTTGGTAGTCAAACCTTACAGTACTCCAATGGTTCCAAATGTGAATCTTATTAAAGACGATGATGATATTTTTGATAATCTAGAGAGGTATAGAAGGTTGGTTGGGAAGTTAAAATACCTTACTGTGACTCGTCCAGACATTGCATTTGCAGTAAGTATTGATAGCCAGTTCTTGTTTGCACCTACGGTCAAACATTGGGAAGCTTTGAAACAAATTCTATGTCACTTAAAAGGATCTCCTAGACTTGGTATACTGTATAGTAATCATGATCATACTCGCGTGGCATATTTTGGAGATGCTGACCAGGCTGGATCCAAAATTGATAGAAGATCTACTATAGGCTATTGTGTCTTTGTTGGAGGGAACCTGAGGAGTAAGAAGCAAGGTGTAGTATCTCGATCCAGTGTAGAATTCGAGTACAAAGCTATGTCACAGACTATGTGTGAGATTATGTGGATACATATCTTTTAACTGAAATTAGGTTGAAGCATCCTACACCATCAAAACTCTAGTGTGATAATCAAGTTGCTCTTCATATTACCTCAGATCTGGTGTACCATGAAAGAACTAAACATATTGAGGTTGATTGTCATTTTATTCATGAGAAGATTCAACAAAACCTGATTTCCACTGGCTATGTGAAGACTGGAGAACACTAATTGATTTGTTCACAAAAGTATTGAATGGAACTCGAATTGATTACCTTTGTAACAAGTTGGGCATGATCAATATCTATGCTCCAGCTTAAGGGGGACTGTTACAAAATCTGAATATTAATGTATATAAATAGTATAGCTGATTTTAAGGGATTATTCTAATTAGTTACCATAGTTAGATTATTCTCTTTATGTATTTATACCATTGTTTTCTTTGAGTAATAAACAAGTTATTCTTCATACCTTATGAATAACAGTTACCAAGGTATAGCTCCGTTAAACTAGTTAAAGTGCCAAAGCTACCTGGTATTTCACCTAATATATTGTTGTATGAATGGTTCATGTAGACCAAATTTATCAATCTAGTCAAGTTTCCAGAGCCATTCCCTACACGAAAATACCCCGTCAAGTGGTTGTCTGAGAGGTCAAATCCTATAAGGGAGAGCTGAAACAGATCTTTCAGTATAGGACCACTTAGTTGATTTCTATTTAGATACAAGATTGATAAGAAGTTGAAGCTTCCTAGACTTGATGGCACAATGCCTTGCAAAGTTGTTTGATCCCAAATTGAGTTCAATCAACCTCATCAAATTTCCAAGAGAATGTGGAATCTCCCCAGAAAATTTGTTTTGGTGAAGATGTAACTTACTAAGTTGCCTTAGTTGTCCAATAGACTCAAGAATCATACCAGTAAAATTATTTTACTCGAGACCAAGTACTCGCAAGTTTTTAAGTTGTAAAATTTCAATGGGAATATTTCCATGGATGAGATTTCCCCCTATAGAAAGCTGCAAAACATTGGACATGTTGCCTATATATTTTGGCAGTACTCCTCCAAGATTGTTATTTTTCAGTATTAGCTGCTCTAAACTTGTACTATTTTGTAGGAAATACATAAAATTCAAATCATCGAGCATTCCATTTCCAAAATGATTCTCAGCAAGTCTAAGCCAGTACAAATCCTTTTGGCTTGCAAAGCTTAGTACTTGTTCAGTGAAATTATTGGCGTCAATACCAAATTCCATAGTTGATGTGGAATTCAGAATTGAAGTGGGAACCTCTCCTGTCAATTGATTTCTCGCAAGGTGAAAGAGCTTCAAGCTATGAAGATTAAACCCCACATCTAATGGAAGAACCCCTACAAGTTTATTAGAAGTTAACTGCAGGGTGTGAATGATGAAAAGTTGAAAATGGACACAGGAATCTCTCTAGATAGATAATTCAAGGCAAAATCAAGAAACACCACATGTTTGAGTCCACCAAAAATATCATGTATCTTTCCATGGAATTGTTTATCACCTAGTGCAATTGCCAAGAGTGAAGAATGATTTCCTAGATAAGCTAGATTTTGTCCAGTCAATTTGTTCACCTGAAGAAGCAAATTCCCAAGTTTATTCAATAATCTAAACTCTGTTGGAATGCTTCCACTAAGGTTGTTATTACCCAAATAGATAAAATTAAAATTACCGTGACATGTTTCTTGGTACTGCAACAGAGAAAGAATTGTTTGCTAAGTTCAACATCCGTAATCTTGATAGCTTTCCTATCACTCCAGGGATTTAGCCAGTGAAACTGTTCTTGCTGAACCAAAGTACCCTGAGGAAACTAAGATTCCCAACTACATATGACAATGGACCAATCAATTCTCTAGAGTTCACGACAATTATGAAGACTCGACAGTGTTTAGGGCCACAAGTTATGCCAATCAAGCTGCAAAAATGGCTAGACTCATTCTAAGAAGTTGTGATGTTGAGGGATCTGATATGATTGCATTTTTAAAGGAAATCAGGGCCAAATGATCAGTATCATTTCTTGATAGTCCTACGCAAGACTTTGAGAGGCAAGACAGTAGCAAGAATACAAGGTGAAAAATTAGAGAGGGCATTGTTTTGGAGTTAAAGAACGAAATAAATAAAAAGATACAAGGTGTTAATTACTTGAAGCAGAATAAGTCAATTAAAGGCTGTGATAAACAATTCCATTTTCAAACATATTGTATTCAAATTTAAAAGAACGCATATCCGTTTCCCAATTTGAGTAGTGGTAGGAGTAGAAAACAAGCACCCGAGTTAAATATGAATAGATCAAATACGAACAGTAAAAAAAAGTTAATACACTCAACTCAACTCCACTCATATTTTAAATGGGTAAAAACGAGTTATCAAATAAATAATATGAGTAAATCTGAATACACATTTTATAGTAGGGATCTTAAAAGTTTCAAACGTAAATCCTTTTACCCACTGTCACGACCCAAAAATGGACGTGATGGCACTTGCTCAACCCACCAGAACAAGTCAGCCTAAACCCAACAAGAATATCGAAATAACGTACGGAAGCACTAAATAAAATAGATAACTTAAAAAGAGAAATCTTCACAAAACTTAAATACCACCCAAGGATTGGTTGTCACGTGTACAAGCCACTAGTTATACAGAAATCCAAAGAATTACAAAGTCTGAAACTGTCTTTCTTCTCAACTAGAACAAAGCAGAAAGGAAACAGGATAAGAGAGTCAGCTAGATGACAGCAGCTACCTCTCTAAATCTCTTGAGAAGCCTCGGATGATCAAGGAAATTACTACTCACAGTCCGGGCTCAGAACCTACACAAGTGTAGAAGCAAGGGTGAGTACCAAAAACAACGCGGTACCCAACAAGTCAACTAGCAAAACAGAATAATTCCGATAGAATACACAAACTCCTTTCACACCCAACCACATACCGCCGAACTACACACCTACACTCAGAAAAGTTCCAGTCCAGCAACACATAATACATTCTAGAGATAGTTCCTACTATGTCACCGATATCAAATCACAAGTCGTAACTCAAAAGAAGAAACACAATCAAACACAGGGATAACATCATGCCACACAGGAATATGCAAGGATGAGATGCAATGCGTATGCAAAAATTGCCGGCAAAGACCTCGGCATCACAATATCATCGCCGGCAAAGACCTCGGCATCACAATATCGCCGGCAAAGACCTCGGCATCACAATATCGCCGGCAAAGACCTCGGCATCACAATATCGCCGGCAAAGACCTCGGCATCACAATATCTCGACCGGTAAAGACCTCGGTCCCAACTTTTACCATCTTACTCATACCAATATCCAGAACCAATGCAATGTGTATGACATAAAATGAATGCATATGAGATGAAATCTACAACCAATCCACTCATAATCACCAACCACAACCATATAACTCAAACATAAATTCTCATCACTTAGCCACATGTTTACTTCAAGTGTCACAACAACACACCAACTCCCATTTATTTTTAAGCACCTCATTAAAATAGTAAAAATACTTCACGATTCACACATAGGAGAAAGGATGATTCGAGAATTCTACAAGAATTATAAAGTTTTAAAAGTTCACTTGCCTTAGACAAATCACGATCAGTCAAACACTTGGGCTTTTCCCTTTCGAATAGAATCCATAGCACCACGATCTAGTCAAATAAATTATCACCATAAGATTTCAAAACTAACAATACACATATTGCTATACGTCTAGCCTAGACCCAAAACTAACCAATTCCATAGTTAATTCCCAAAATTTCAAGCTTAGGGTTAAGTTTTAATATCCTAGATATTTAAAATCTAATGATATTCATATAATGCAACTCCTAATATTAGTACAAAATATATACATATACATATTTATGTATGCACGTTAGGAGATTCCCATTATTATATTTTTTCCTCGACTTACGAAGGGCCGTAAGCACTACACAGAAGCATGGAACAAAGAATGTGCCATCTGCACATTCTGAAGAAATTCTTTTCTATGAATACAAGTAGGTTAGGAACATTTTTATCACTTCCTGGCAACATATTGCTATTCACATGCCCTCACTGGAAATTACAGCATGCGTATACATGCATATTACTAACAATAATAATCACTAACCAATTTTATTATCAAACACACTTAAATTATTAATTAAAAAAAAAGGAAGCAATGTTTAATGACCCACCTCAAATGCCCTCAAGATGAAAGCTCCTGGAAGTTACGTTTTCTTTTCGCCGGCGGCACCCGTTTCTCTTTTTCTTTCTTTTTTTTTGTTACTTAGGGCGTGCAGCCCTTTATAAACATATATAAAAAAAAAATTTTAATTTAAGTATTAAAATTTTTGTAAGTTATTTATTTTTTAATAAAGCACCAAGTGGTATAAATTTTCTCCCAAAATAACATTTAACCCACCACTTATATTAATTATTCAAATTAACTCATAAATTAAGTAGTCTAAAATGCCCATTTAAAATTTTACGAGATAAATCTTTTAAAAGATTAAGAGGACTAATTCTCCGAATAACCTAGCGGGTCATTACATTATCCACCACTAAAAATCATGTTCGTCCTCGAACATAAGATAAAAGAAAGTACCTGAAGCTTCGAAAAGATAAGGATATTTAGCACGCATATCAGACTCTGTCTCCCACGTCGCCTCTCTAACTGGACGATGCTTCCATTGCACCTTCACGGAAGCAATCTCTTTGTTCCTTAGCTTACGGACCTGTCTGTCCAAAATAGCTATAGGCTCCTCCTCAAACGACAAGTCTGGACTCAGCACCACCGAATCGAATGAAAGTATATGGGACTCATCAGGCACATATTTTCGGAGCATAGAGACATGAAACACAGGATGCACGAATGACAAGCTAGGTGGCAAAGCTAGTCTATACGCCACTTCTCCAACTCGCTCTAAAATCTCAAATGGACCAATAAATCGGGGGCTAAGCTTTCCCTTCTTACCGAACCGCATAACACCCTTCATAGGTGACACTCTAAGCCAAACATGATCGCCCACCATAAACTCTAGTGCTCGAACCCTCCTATCTGCATAACTCTTCTGTCGACTCTGAGCGGTCGACAACCTACCCTGAATCATACGGACCTGCTCCATAGCATCCCTAAGGAAGTCCGCATCTAATGAGTCCATCTCAGCAGAATCAAACCAACCAATCGGAGATCTACACCGTCTACCATACAAAGCTTCGAATGGAGCCATCTGTATACTGGAGTGGTAACTATTATTATAGGCGAACTCTGCCAAGGGCAAATGTTGGTCCCAACGGGAACCAAAATCGATCACACACGCTCGAAGCATGTCCTCCAACACCTGAATCGTCCGCTCAGACTGTCCATCTGTCTGAGGGTGAAATGCTGAGCTCATATCCAACTGAGTGCCTAGACCGTGCTGCAAGGCCCTCCAAAAATGTGAAGTGAAGAGTGAACCCCGATCCGAAATGATAGAAACAGGCACACCATGCAATCTAACTATCTGACTGATGTAAAGCTCAGCCAACTTCTCCGCTGTATACTTAACCTTGACAGGAATGAAATGGGCAGACTTAGTCAATCGATCCACAACTACCCAGATAGAGTCATAACCACCCACGGTAGTAGGCAAACCCACCACAAAATCCATGGTGATACGCTCCCACTTCCATGTAGGAATGGGCATCCTCTGTAACTCACCTCCAGGCCGCTGGTGCTCACACTTAACCTGCTGACAAGTTAAACACCTGGACACAAAGTCTGTGATGTCCTTTTTCATACCACACCACCAATAATGCTGACTCAGGTCATGATACATCTTCGCTGCTCCTGGATGAATGGAATAACGAGTACAATGAGCCTCCTCCAGAATCAATCTAATCAAGTCACCCACCTTAGGCACACAAATTCGAACTCCAATCCTCAAAACACCATCAGGATCAAGCGTCGCTTCCTTAGCCTCTCCTTTAATCACCTTGTCTCTAATGAGACACAACTTTTCATCCTCAAACTGGCGCTCTCGAATCTGGTCCATCAAAGAACAACGAGCCTCAATGAAAGCAAGTACACCACCCTCATCAAAAAGTTGTAACCTGACTAGGCCATTAGCTAGACGTTGAACATCCCTGGCCAAAGGTCGCTCCTCAACTCTAATGGAAGCTAGACTCCCCATGCTAGAAGTCTTTCTACTCAAGGCATCAGCCACCACATTAGCTTTCCTCGGATGATATAAAATGGTCACATCATAGTCTTTTAGCAACTCAATCCACCTACGCTGCCTCAAGTTCAGATCCTTTTGACTGAAAATATATTGAAGACTCCTATGATCAGTGAAGACCTCACAATGTACACCATATAAGTAATGACGCCACAACTTAAGCACGAAAACCACAGCCGCTAGCTCCAAGTCATGGGTAGGATAATTCTTCTCATGAACCTTCAACTGTCTAGAAGCATAGGCAATCACTTTCCCCTTTTGCATCAACACACCACCTAAACCAACTCCTGAAGCATCACAATACACCGTAAAGTCCACACCTGTCTCCGGTAGTGTCAAAATGGGAGCCGAAGTCAGCAAAGTCTTGAGCTTTTGAAAGCTCGCCTCACACTCATCGGACCAATGAAAGGCTACATTTTTCTGAGTTAATCTAGTCAATGGAGCTGCAATAGAAGAAAAACCCTGAATAAACCGCCGATAATACCCAGCTAACCCCACAAAACTGCGAATCTCGGTAGCTGAAGTAGGCCGTGTCCAACCTCTAACTGCCTCAACCTTAGCCGGATCCACTCTAATCCCCTCTTTGGACACCACATGCCCTAAGAATACCACCGAATCAAGCCAGAACTCACACTTGGAGAATTTTGCAAATAACTTTTCCTCCCTCAACCTCTGTAGCACTATTCTCAAGTGACGAACATGATCAGCCTCAGTCTTGGAATATATCAAAATATCATCAATGAATACTATCACAAAAGAATCTAAGTATGGACGAAACACCCTATTCATCAACTCCATGAATGCTGCAGGGGCGTTAGTCAACCCGAAGGACATCACCAAAAATTCATAGTGGCCATAACGAGTTCGGAAAGCTGTCTTAGGAATATCTGATGCTCTAATCCTCAGCTGATGATAACCAGACCTTAAGTCAATCTTAGAAAACAGAGCCGCTCCCTGAAGCTGATCAAACAAGTCATCAATACGGGGAAGAGGGTACTTGTTCTTGACAGTCACCTTGTTCAACTGTCTGTAATCAATACACATCCTCATAGACCCATCTTTCTTTTTCACAAACAAGACGGGGGCACCCCATGGTGACACACTAGGACGAATAAACCCTTTGCTCAACAAATCTTGAAGTTGCTCCTTTAATTCTTTCAGTTCAGCTGGAGCCATTCTATATGGAGGAATAGATATGGGCTTAGCGCCTGGCTCTAGATCAATAGGGAAGTCAATATCCCTATCGGGAGGAACACCTGGAAAGTCAGTAGGAAACACATCGACAAACTCCTGAACCACAGGAATAGACTCCATAGAAGTTGTTTCAACACTGGTATCTCGAATGAAAGCCAAGTAAGACAGACACCCTCTATCAATCAATTTCTGAGCATGGATGTAGGAGATAACTTTGCTAGGATAAGAACCACAGTCACCCTTCCACTCAATCCTTGGTACACCGGGCATGGCTAAGGTCACAGTTTTTGCATAGCAATCAAGAATAGCATGATAAGGAGAAAGCCAATCCATCCCCAAGATAACATCGAAGTCTACCATCTCCAGAATAATCATATCTACCCAAGTATCATACCCAACTAGAGAAACAAGACAGGATCGATACACTCGATCCACCACTAAAGGCTCACCTACTGGTGTGGAAACATGGATGGGAACAGGCATACGATCACATAGCAAATCAAATCCAGATGAAAAGTAGGAAGATACATAAGAATAGGTTGATCCAGGATCAAACAATACAGACGCGGATCGATGACAAACCGGGATAATACCTGTGATAACTGCATTAGAAGCCTCTGCCTCAGGCCTCCCCGGAAATGCATAACACTGTGATCCCCTACCACCACCTGTCTGAGCAACGCCTCTACCCCTACCCTGCGGAACTAGGGCACCGCTCGCCCCTCTGCCTGAAGTGTGACCACCTCTAGCTGTCTGATCTCTGTCTCGCCCCCTGTATGGTGGTGGGGCAGGTGGTCTAGTCTGAACTGAAGATCTAGGATGGGTCCCTCTATGTCCTCTTAACAAGGGACACTGTCGTATCAAGTGATCAGGATCTCCACAACTAAAACAACATCTCTGACTCTGGGACGGATGTGCTGATCCTGAAGAGCTACTATAGATGTCTCGCCCTGTTGATCGTTGCTGAGAACCATATAAGTCATGACCCGTACTATGAGATCCATGATGTGCCTGACCACCCCTAGGAGTAGGTAATGATGCATGAACTGGTCCTCGACGCTGGGATGAGTCACTTCCTCTATAGGGCCCTCTACCTCCAGATGAGGTACCAGAAAACTGACCGGACCCACGGGCCCTCTTGGGGTCCCCGAACTCTTCTCTCTCCATCAGCTCTGCCTCCTTGGCCGCACTCACAACAGACTGAAAAGAGGCTCCATCCCTAGATACTCTAAACACTGCCTGTCGGATAGAATAGGTCAGTCCTCTCACAAACCTACGAACTTTCTCTGTCTCATCTGGAATAATGGCTGCCGCATGTCTAGATAACTGGCAGAAATGGGTCTCATACTCGGTGACTGATAAGCCTCCCTGCCTTAGGCTCTCAAACCTCAAGCGGCTCTCCTCCCTCACGCTCCAAGGGACAAATCGATCACAGAAAGCACTAGAGAACACCTCCCAAGACACTGTGGGAGATCCCAACTGTCACGACCCAAAAATGGACGTGATGGCACTTGCTCAACCCACCAGAACAAGTCAGCCTAAACCCAACAAGAATATCGAAATAACGTACGGAAGCACTAAATAAAATAGATAACTTAAAAAGAGAAATCTTCACAAAACTTAAATACCACCCAAGGATTGGTTGTCACGTGTACAAGCCATTAGTTATACAGAAATCCAAAGAATTACAAAGTCTGAAACTGTCTTTCTTCTCAAATAGAACAAAGCAGAAAGGAAACAGGATAAGAGAGTCAGCTAGATGACAGCAGCTACCTCTCTAAATCTCTTGAGAAGCCTCGGATGATCAAGGAAAATACTACTCACAGTCCGGGCTCAGAACCTACACAAGTGTAGAAGCAAGGGTGAGTACCAAAAACAACGCGGTACCCAACAAGTCAACTAGCAAAACAGAATAATTCCGATAGAATACACAAACTCCTTTCACACCCAACCACATACCGCCGAACTACACACCTGCACTCAGAAAAGTTCCAGTCCAGCAACACATAATACATTCTAGAGATAGTTCCTACTATGTCACCGATATCAAATCACAAGTCGTAACTCAAAAGAAGCAGCACAATCAAACACAGGGATAACATCATGCCACACAGGAATATGCAAGGATGAGATGCAATGCGTATGCAAAAATTGCCGGCAAAGACCTCGGCATCACAATATCATCGCCGGCAAAGACCTCGGCATCACAATATCGCCGGCAAAGACCTCGGCATCACAATATCGCCGGCAAAGACCTCGGCATCACAATATCGCCGGCAAAGACCTCGGCATCACAATATCTCGACCGGTAAACACCTCGGTCCCAACTTTTACCATCTTACATGACCAATATCCAGAACCAATGCAATGTGTATGACATAAAATGAATGCATATGAGATGAAATCTACAACCAATCCACTCATAATCACCAACCACAACCATATAACTCAAACATAAATTCTCATCACTTAGCCACATGTTTACTTCAAGTGTCACAACAACACACCAACTCCCATTTATTTTTAAGCACCTCATTAAAATAGTAAAAATGCTTCACGATTCACACATAGGAGAAAGGATGATTCGAGAATTCTACAAGAATTATAAAGTTTTAAAAGTTCACTTGCCTTAGACAAATCACGATCAGTCAAACACTTGGGCTTTTCCCTTTCGAATAGAATCCGTAGCACCACGATCTAGTCAAATAAATTATCACCATAAGATTTCAAAACTAACAATACACATATTGCTATACGTCTAGCCTAGACCCAAAACTAACCAATTCCATAGTTAATTCCCAAAATTTCAAGCTTAGGGTTAAGTTTTAATATCCTAGATATTTAAAATCTAATGATATTCATATAATGCAACTCCTAATATTAGTACAAAATATATACATATACATATTTATGTATGCACGTTAGGAGATTCCCATTATTATATTTTTTCCTCGACTTACGAAGGGCCGTAAGCACTACACAGAAGCATGGAACAAAGAATGTGCCATCTGCACATTCTAAAGAAATTCTTTTCTATGAATACAAGTAGGTTAGGAACATTTTTATCACTTCCTGGCAACATATTGCTATTCACATGCCCTCACTGGAAATTACAGCATGCGTATACATGCATATTACTAACAATAATAATCACTAACCAATTTTATTATCAAACACACTTAAATTATTAATTAAAAAAAAAGGAAGCAATGTTTAATGACCCACCTCAAATGCCCTCAAGATGAAAGCTCCTGGAAGTTACGTTTTCTTTTCGCCGGCGGCACCCGTTTCTCTTTTTCTTTCTTTTTTTTTGTTACTTAGGGCGTGCAGCCCTTTATAAACATATATAAAAATTTTTTTTTTTTTAATTTAAGTATTAAAATTTTTGTAAGTTATTTATTTTTTAATAAAGCACCAAGTGGTATAAAATTTTCTCCCAAAATAACATTTAACCCACCACTTATATTAATTATTCAAATTAACTCATAAATTAAGTAGTCTAAAATGCCCATTTAAAATTTTACGAGATAAATCTTTTAAAAGATTAAGAGGACTAATTCTCCGAATAACCTAGCGGGTCATTACGCCCACTCCTCACCCCACTCTCATTAAAAAGTTTTATAATTTTTTAACTTTTCTTAAAAAAAAATTACCACCCACCCCTAACTTGGTCCCCAACACCCTCAAAAAATTAATTTTTTTTTAAAATTAGATTTATTATTTATTGTCCCCTACCCCTACCTCTACCCCCTCGAGCACCCTCACCCCTCTATTCCTATCCAATAAAATTTAATTCATTTTTAAAAATAGAATCTTAAATTTTTTTATCCTCCTACTTACTAGGGCTGGGCATCCGGTCGGTTCGGTTCGGTTTGTGAAATTCGATTTGGTTTTTCGATTTTCGATAGAAAAATATAAATCGAAACTGAACTGAAATAAATTTGGTTCAGTTCGGTTTTGGCAATTTCAGTTCGGTTTAATTCGGTTTAATTTTTCGGTTTGAATATTATTTCTGACTCTTTTTTTTTCCGATGAAAAGTAATTGATTACATACAAGAAAACATTACTACAACTCTATAAAGATAAGTTACTCTATATTAATAACCAATTAATGAGGCCATTATTTAAAAATGTGAACAGTTACATGTATTGGATTATTATTTGAAGTGTCATAACCTATAAATCAAAAGTCTACCATTTGATTCCTTCATTCCTTGACATATATGTTCTAGGTTAGCAATTAGGATTTAGGAATTTTATTTTTCACTAAAGTAAAGTATTATTATTTGGACTGAAATTGGGCATTCAGTAAAGTATATGTTGCCCGATTGGGCTTGAAAAATTACTAGTTCATGTTGGGCCTACACTATATGTATTATAATTTAAAAGTTATAACATATGTAGGCAGCCAAAACTAATAGGTAGTCCAGCAGAGGCGAGTTCTCTGGAGCTCCTGTAATATTCTCAGTAAACTTAACCACAATATCATCTCATTTCTGGCCAAGAAGGTATGGCAAGAATCTACACACACACACACACACACATATATGTGTATGTATGTATGTATGTATTCATATTTTTCGGACTCATTGAGAAAGATTAGCTATTTTGCCACTGTAGCTTTGATGTTTCTAAGACATATTATCTTAGGATGTTTGTATACTCTTTATATATACAAGGACACTCTTCCAAAGGTTGTACTATAGCATTTTTATTTTTCCATCAAAGAAGAAGTTTATCTGGACATAGAAAAAAATTGATTTTTCGGTTAACCGAAATAAAAAAATTAAAATCGATAACCGAACTGAATTATCAATATTTTAAAATTTAAAACCGAAACCGACTGAATAAATCGATTTACCGAAATTGAAATTTAAAAAAATTTTGTTCGGTCGGTTTTTTCGGTTCGAACCAAATAATGCCCAGCCCTACTACTTACCCTCACCCCTTGAGCTCTCCCCCCCCCCCCCCAACCCCCTATTGAAAGATTTTTATTTTTTAAAAAAAAATTCTTTATTTTACCCCTCTCCCGCCCCCACTCAAGCATCCCCTACCTACCTAAAATGAAATGTAAAAACAAAGATTAATTTTTTGTAAGAATAATTATTAAATTTTTATTATTCCCGCCCCCTCCTCAACCCAACCCCAAAAAATGCTTAAAAAATTTAATTTGTTCTTTTAAAAGAAAAAATTCTTAATTTTTTTACCCCTATGCCCCGCATCACACCCACCCCAAATGCCCCCCACCAGACACAATTTTTTTAAAAAATAATTCTTAATTTTTATAAGTCCCCACCCCCGGCTTCAGCCCCCCACCTCGAGAGTCGTTCCTACCCCCAAAAAAAGTTAAAAAGAAAATTTAATTTGTCTTTTAAAAAGAAAATGTTAATTTTTTTGTCATCGCAGCCACCCACCCACCCCAACTGTCCATACCCAAAGAAAATATCAAAACCATTTTATTTCTGTTATAAATGGTTATCTATTATCCATAATATCTATTACATTACTCATTTTTAAACAAGTAATATGAGTTTTACCCATTTTTTATCAATCTTAAATGGATTGGATATGCAACTCGTTTAAAATGGATAAGTCTGTAATGGTACCCATATAACTTACCCATTTTGCCACCCTTAGATAGTGTATACATAGAGTGTGTGTGATATGAAACGAAAACATTCCAAATCAATTTATTTTCTATAAATCTAAGAAAAATGACTTTTCTTTAAAAGATAAAGAACTTTTTTTTAAAACTTCTCTTCGATTTCAAACTATAGTTTTTTCCTTATCCCACCCCATACCTCGACGCACCCTCCAACTCCCACCTTGCTCAAAAAAAGAATTAAAAATTTTAAAACAATTTTATTTTTAAAATATTATAAATTTTTTTACCCCACTCCTACCCCAACCCCCACCTCAGCCTCGAAACCTTCCCCCCAACTAAAAAAATTAAAATTTTTAGAATTTATTTTCTGAAAATACTTGAAATGTTAAAAGTTTTGATTTTTTTTTACCCTAACCTACCCCTAACCACCCTTACCACCTCCCCCCCCCCCTAAATATCTTTTTTTTAAAAAAAAATTATTTTTGAACTCAACCTCGACCTCCATACTAACCCCACAACCCACCCCCTAAAAAATTAAATTTAAATTTTTACTTTTTTTTACCCCACCTCTATCTCTGACTCCCTACCAGCCCCCCATTAATGCACAATTCTTTTTTTTAAAAATATCTTTAATAGATTAAATTTTTAAAATTATATTTTTTACCCCACTTGTAATCCTAACCCCCCATAAGCTCCCATCCCACCCAAATCTACCTAAAATAAATTCTTTTAAAAATTACTTTTTAAAAAAAAATTAATTTTTTTAAAAATAATATTTATTACCTCACCCGTACCCTTAACTCCAGACCAGCCCCCCTCTCCCAGAAAAAAAATTATAATTATACTTTTATTTTTTTTTCAAATTTCATTTTCCCCTCACCTTACCACTACGTCCAACCCCAACCCTTTTTCCGCACAATTTAAATTAGCCATCAATTAGATGTTTGTTGCCACTTTTCCACCTTAAAAGATATTTTCTAGAAAATATTTTTGATTCACCAATCAAACATTAAAAAATACTGTTCAAAACATATTTTCACTTACCAACCAAACATAAAAAATAAGTAAGAAACAACTTGTTTTCCCTAAAAATATTTTCCTTCATGCCAAATACACTCAGTGTTGCAACCTGACCTCTCAGGCTGTGATACCAACTACAACCCGTTAGTAAGCCTAACTCATAATCCGAAATCATACACATTGACTTATCATGTCAGAAGCTAATAATAGAGGGAGGAGAGAGAAAATAAAAGAAATAATATATAAGAACCCAACCCAAGACATGACATCAGTCAGTAATCAAACAACTAATAAAATAGGGGTACAAGGCTTTTATAAGTATAATATCAGTACAAGCTAACTCCGAATCCAACATGAAGACTAGCTTATAGAGAAATATATGAAAATTAGTACCTCTGAATCCCAAGAGCTCACCCCATCACGCATTGCCCTTCATTCTTTCGGCTCTAAATTGTGTTGCTAGATATTTTACCTCTTTGACGCTGGTTGGGTTGAGTTGACACTTAACCAAACTTTTGCTCAAGCTATTTGATAGCAACAGAATGAGACTCGATTGTAACACCCGGTAAATTACAAAAATACCCCTAGGGAAGAGGTGTGCGAAAAATGCGTCTTCCGATGCTCGGATTGAAAATCCGAGAGTGGATTCGCGATCAGTACTGAAAATGGAGTGGGAAGAGGGTCTCGGTCGATTTTTAGAGCGATCGAGTCGGAAGATAATTTTTCGTTCCAAAATGAAAAACAGTGTGCCTGCGCGACAGGACCACGTCACGGACCGGTCGCGGAGCCACACTTATGTTTTCTGTAAATTCTCGACGGAGTTGAATTTTCGAAAGTACATTGTCCGCGACAGGTCCGCGTCGCTTACTGTGTTATTTCAGGACGGGGATAAATTATTTTAAATTACGAAGGGTAATTTGGTCCATTCTTGTAATTCCTAAATATTCCCCTACGACTAATAAACGTCAGTTTCTAAGAAAAGGGTTTCAAATACCCAAATTTTGAAGCGTATTCTTCCTAAAGGTCACCAAAGTTAGGGCTTGAAGGGAAGTGAGTTGAAGAGATCAAGAGGAGGTATGGTATAATTTCATTAGCAAAACATCCCAGGTATGTAAGGCTAACCTAAAGCATGGGAATTTCCTCCCATGTGCCCTCCTAAATATTGAATATCATATCTTGATGTGACAAAGTTAATATGAAGAGTTGATGCATGAAGAAAATCTACTTTATCTTATGTATGAGAAGTTTTCCTACATAAACTGATGATCATCACTATTTTGCTTTCTATTATAATCCATTTTATAAGTGCATTTTAAACCCTATAATTTTTGTGTTTGGAAAAGAGCATGCATAATGAAGTTAGGGAACATATCTAGAACGATGATGATGTTATGATAAGGTATTGATGATGAGGTGATGATGTTGATGAGCATGATGTTTAATAAGGTCTTAGCATTACAATATAGTTGTTAAATGATGTCTCTTGAGTTTTGATGTTGATGTCAATGTTATGAGTTGATGTACTATGTCCCTATGGGACTGATGTTGATGTTGATGTACCATGTCCCTATGGGACTGATGTTGATGTTGATGTACTATGTCCCCCTGGGACCGATGTTGATGTTGAGGTATTATATCATGTCCTTATGTGACTGATGATGATGTATTATGTCCCTATGGGACTGATGATGATGATGTTTTATGAGCATGTCGAGTTTCTGGGAGGAGTATTGAGCACCAAAATGGGTAGAGAGTGATTCCCACTCAAACCCATTAACTACGTGGCCCGCGTAGGAAGAGAGGATTGAACCGCAATGCGGATGGCTCCTATCTTGTCCCAAAAGAGGACTGATGTTTGATGTTTTCTTGTAGATCCACTGATGTGATGTCCTTTACCCTGGGCAGGGTATTGGATGGATGTGGCAACGGCATCGCTTCGTTGTATCATTACTGGCTCATAAGTGATGGTTGTCGATTAGAGAAACTCCCAGTTAGGTTCCTTTGATAGAACTCTGATGTTGATATTGACGTGATGTTCGAGTTGTTTCCTTGAGTCGATGTGATGTTCCTTGAAATGAGGTGATGATCCCTTGAGTTTGAGTCGATGTGATGTTCTCTTGATATGAGATGATGTTGAGGCTCCTTGAGATGAGCTTGCTATGATGTTGATGATTGATGAGAGGTTGATGAGTCAATTGTCTAATCTAATCTCTTGCCTTAGATAGACTTTTGATATTTCTGATGAAGTATGATGTGGAGTCGATGTTTTTTTGTTGTTGTGTACTTACCCTGTTATTCAGCTATTTTACATGTCAGTACATTCCACGTACTGACGCCATTTGGCGCTGCATCGTTTTATGATGCAGATACAGGAGTTCGAGGATTTCAGCAGGCGCACCATTGAAGTCCAAGGTTTCAAGCTCAGATTTTGGTGAGCCTCCTTGCTATCCGGAGGAGACCCTTCTATGTTATTTCCTTTATTTCATTGAGTCGGTAGCCATGATATGTCATGGCACCCCTCTTAGACAGTTGAGTCAGGTTAGAGGCTTCGTAGACATGGTGTCGAAGTTGATGTTGATGTTTTTCTTGATGTACTAAGAGAGTATTTGCTTAATCCTTTGATGTTAAGATTGATGATTGGCCATTTGGCCCTTTTCTATGGTTCTCATATTATGATGTTTCTCCGCTGTGTTGATGTTGAGCGATGTGATGAGGCTGAGTAGTTCGCTCAGGGGCTAGCAATAGTCTCTGGGTGCCGGCCACGTCTAGGGTACCCTCCCGGGGCTTGACAAACTTGGTATCAGAGCACAGAGTTCAAGAGTCCTAGGGAGTCTATGAAGCCGTGTCTAGTAGAGTCCCGTTTATGCGTGTGTTATGCACCACACTTCATAAACAGGATGCTACAGGGCATTTAGGAAATGGTTACCCTTCTTTGATGTTCTGAGTTCGTGCGTTAGAGCTTGGCTCTATGAAGCCCTTTTTAATTCGTGCGTTACGCGTTTGCAGATAATGCCTCCTAAACGTACTGTTGCCCAAAGAGATGCCTCAGTCCCTGATACTGAGAATCCTTTACCCGAGGCCCCAAATCAGCATGGGACAAGGAGACGGGGACGACCTGATAGAGCTGCTGAGGCTCCACCAGCGCCTCCTGTTCAGTCAGCCTCCACTTCGGAAGCAGACTTCAGGGGAGCTATTGCTATGCTTACCCAGTTAGTGGCCTCTCAGAGTAGCAGTCGCGGTCCCCAGGCCCCTAGCTCCAGTTCCCAAGAGCCTACGGCTGCAGCCAGGCTCCGAGATTTCCTGAGGATGAACCCACCAGTCTATACGGGGTCAAAGGTTGAGGAGGACCCACAAAACTTCATTGATGAGATGCGTAAAATCTTGAGGGCTATGCATGCGACTGAGGTGGAGGGAGTCGAGCTGGTCTCTTATCAGCTTAAGGATGTTGCCAATGTCTGGTATAACCAGTGGGAGGATGTTAGAGGTGAGGATGCTGAACCGGCTGAGTGGGAGGAGTTCGAGAGTGCCTTTCTCGATCACTTCTTTCCCCAAGAGTTGAGAGAGGCAAAAGTTGAGGAGTTCGTAAATTTGAAACAAGAGGAGCTGACGGTCAAGGAGTACAACTTGAAGTTCATCCAGCTGTCCAGGTACGCTCCAGAGATGGTCCTTGATATGAGGGCAAGAATGAGGAAGTATGTGTCTGGGTTGGGCAGGCATGTGAAGAGGGAGTGCAAGGCAGCGTTGCTAATTCCGGACATGGATATTGCTAGACTTATGGTCTATGCTCAGCAGACTGAGGAGGACAAAAAGAGGGACAGAGAAGAGCAGCAGAAGAAGAAAGCTAAATCGGCAGGGCATGAGCCTAATCAGTAGAAACAGAACAAGGGTGATAGGACCTTCTTTCAAAAGAAGTCTTCTAGCCATGCACCTTCGGTGGCAAGTGCACCTGTTCAGCAAAACAGGTATGATCAAAGATCCTATGGCCATCAGAACTTCAGAGCACAGGGACCTCAATCCCAAGCCAGTGTTGCTCAAGGTCCGAGAGGAAAGCCCCCTTGTAGCCGATGTGGTAAGTTGCATCTTGGCGCGTGCCGTGATGGCACTAGTATTTGCTTTACCTGTGGACAGCCTGGTCACTTCCAGAATGAGTGTCCTATGAGAAATCAGAGGTGGAGTGATAGAGGTAATCGAGCTCAGTCTTCTACAGCACCCCCCGAGGGTAATCATCAGAAGGCTACTACTGCAAATGCAGGAGGCGGGACGAACCGTATGTATGTGATGGGAAATCGACGGGATCAAGAGGTTGCTCCAGATGTTGTTACGGGTATGCTCCGAATCTTTTCTTATGATTGTTATGCATTACTTGACCCGGGCGCCACCTTATCTTTTGTGACACCCTATGTGGCTAATAAGTTTGAGATTCTTCCTGAGTGTTTGCTTGAGCCTTACACTGTTTCGACTCCTACTAGTGAGTCAATTCTGGCTAAGAGGATCTATAGAGACTGTATAGTGTCAATCTATCATAGGGACACTTTGGCCAATTTGGTGGAGTTGGAGATGGTTGACTTTGATGTGATCCTTGGTATGGACTGGCTCCATGCTTGTCATGCATCCATAGACTGTAGGACCCGAGTTGTTATATTTCATTTTCCTAATGAACCGGTCCTAGAGTGGAAGGAAGGTTATGTTGCACCCAAGGGTAATTCATTTCTTACCTGAGGGCGAGGAGATTAATCTCAAAAGGGTGTATCTATCACCTTGTACGGGTTAGATCTGATGATGTTGAGTCCCCTACTCTTGAGTCGGTCCCAATTGTGAATGAATTCCCTGAGGTGTTCACTGAGGATTTACCTGGAGTCCCTCCTGATAGGGAGATTGACTTCGGTTTTGATGTACTTCCTGAGACACAGCCTATTTCGATTCCACCATATAGAATGGCCCCTGCTGAATTGAAAGAATTGAAGGAGCAGTTGAAGGATCTGTTAGAAAAAGGTTTTATTAGACCCAGTGTTTCTCCTTGGGGTGCTCCCGTTCTATTTGTACGAAAGAAGGATGGGTCACTGAGAATGTGCATAGATTATAGGGAATTGAACAAGGTCACAGTCAAGAATAAATATCCTCTTCCCAGGATAGATGACTTGTTCGACCAACTTCAAGGTGCCTCATGCTTTTCGAAGATAGACCTCAGATCGGGTTAGCACCAGTTAAAGGTGAGAGAATGTGATATCCCAAAGACAGCTTTCAGGATAAGATATGGCCACTTTGAGTTTTTGGTCATGTCCTTTGGGTTTACGAATGCACCTGCAGCTTTTATGGACTTGATGGATAGGGTGTTAAGGCCCTACCTGGATATGTTCGTGATTGTGTTTATTGATGATATTCTGGTATATTCGAGGAGTGAGGAAGAGCATGCTAAACATCTTAGAGTCGTACTTCAAACTCTTAAGGACCAGGAGTTGTACGCGAAGTTCTCCAAATGTGAATTTTGGCTCAAATCAGTGGCCTTCCTAGGTCATGTGGTTTCAGGTGATGGGATCCGAGTAGAAGGTCAAAAGATTGAAGCGGTTGCTAGTTGGCCAAGATCGACCTCTCCAACTGACATAAGAAGTTTCTTGGGGTTGGCAGGCTACTACCGCAGATTTGTTGAGGGTTTTTCTTCTCTATCCGCCCCATTGACCAAACTAACCCAGAAAAAGGTCAAGTTTGAGTGTTCTGAAGAATGCGAGAAGAGTTTCCAGGCACTAAAGACAAGGTTGACTACTGCACCTGTCTTAACCTTGCCTGATGGGACGGAAGGTTTTGTAATATATTGTGATGCGTGAAGAGTTGGATTGGGGTGTGTGTTAATGCAAAGAGGTAAAGTGGTGGCTTATGCTTCCAGGCAGCTCAAAGTTCATGAGAAGAACTATCCGACCCATGATCTTGAGTTGGCGGCAGTGGTGTTCGCACTCAAAATTTGGCGTCACTACTTGTATGGAGTGCATGTGGATGTGTTCACGGACCACAAGAGCTTATAGTATGTCTTCAGTCAGAGAGAGCTCAACCTGCGACAAAGGAGGTGGTTGGAATTGCTCAAGGACTATGACATGAGCATCGTGTACCACCCAGGTAAAGCTAATGTTGTTGCTGATGCTCTTAGCAGGTTGTCTATGGTTAGCACAGCCCATGTTGAAGGAGAAAAGAAGGAGTTAGTGAAGGAAGTGCATAGGTTGGCTCGATTGGAAGTCCAGCTTGAGGAGAACGACGAGGGAGGAATTAATGTTCAGAATGGGTCTGCATCGTCCCTAGTGACTGAGGTAAAAGAGAAGCAGGATCGAGATCCTATTATACTTCAATTAAAGGAGGATGTTCAAAAGCAAAAGGTGATGGTCTTCTCCAAAGGGGGAGATGGGGTACTAAGATACCAGAATAGACTATGTGTCCCTGATGTCGATGGTGTCCGAGAGAGGATTCTGGCTGAGGCCCATAGCACTAGATACTCCATTCATCCGGGCTCCACCAAGATGTATCACGACTTAAGAGAGGTCTATTGGTAGAGTGGAATGAAGCGGGATATTGCGGAGTTTGTTTCGAGATGCCCAAATTGTCAACAAGTAAAGGTTGAGCATCAAAGGCCAATTGGCTTGGCCCAAAACTTTGAGATTCCAGAATGGAAGTGGGAGATGATTAACATGGATTTTATCACTGGCCTACCGAGATCGAGGAGACAGCATGATTCAATATGGGTGATTGTGGATAGAATGACGAAGTCAGTGCACTTCCTGGCGGTCAAGACGACCAACACGGCAGAGGAGTATGCCAAGATGTATATCCAAGAGATTGTGAGGTTGCATGGAGTTCCCTTGTCCATTATCTCGGACCGAGGAGCCCAATTTACTTCTCAGTTTTGGAAGTCCTTTAAAAAAGGATTGGGTACCAAAGTGAGCTTGAGTACCGCCTTTTATCCACAGATGGATGGTCAGGCAGAGCGCACGATTCAGACGGTGGAGGACATGTTGAGGGCCTGCGTCCTTGATTTCAAAGGAAATTGGGATGATCATTTGCCATTGATTGAATTCGCATATAACAACAGTTATCATGCGAGCATCCAAATGGCCCCTTATGAGGCATTGTATGGGAGGAGATGTAGATCACCTATTGGGTGGTTTGAAATTGGAGAGGCTGAGTTGATTGGTCCTGACCTAGTCCACCAGTCCATGGAGAAGGTGAAAATTATTCGAGAAAGATTGAAGACTGCCCAAAGCCGTCAGAAATCTTACACAGATGTGAGGAGAAGAGACCTAGAGTTTGAGGTAAGCGATTGGGTTTACTTGAAGGTATCACCCATGAAGGGTGTCATAAGATTTGGGAAAAAGGGAAAATTAAGCCCTCGCTGTATTGGCCCCTATCAGATCGTACGAAGGATTGGGAAGGTTGCTTATGAGCTAGATTTACCTTCCGAGCTAGATGGGATCCATCCGGTGTTCCACATTTCGATGTTGAAGAAATGTTTAAGAGATCCTGCCTTGATAATTCCTGTGGAGAGTACGGGAGTCAGAGACAATTTGTCTTATGAAGAAATTCCAGTCCAGATCCTTGATCGATAGGTTCGCAAACTGAGGAACAAAGAGATAGCCTCTGTCAAAGTCCTGTGGAGGAATCAATTTGTTGAGGAAGCCACATGGGAAGCTGAGGAAGAGATGAAATCTAAGTACCCGCACCTGTTCGTGCTCGAGGTCGATGAAAGTGTGGAAGGTAACATTCTTACCTTTATATAAATTGATGTTACTACTATGATGTTGATGTCTGAGTATTTGTAATGAGGTCGAGGGGAAGTCGAGATAATGACGTTATTGAGTGAGCATCAAAGTGATTCTTGAGTCTATTCGTGCCATGTACCGTTCCCACTCATCATTCGAGGACGAATGATCCCAAGGGGGAGATAATGTAACACCCGGTAAATTATAAAAATACCCCTAGGAAAGAGGTGTGCAGAAAACGCGTCTTTCGATGCTTGGATTGAAAATCTGAGAGTGGATTCGTGATCAGCACTGAAAATGTAGTGGGAAGAGGGTCTCGGTCGATTTTTAGAGCGATCAAATCGGAAGATAATTTTTCGTTCCAAAACGAAAAACAGTGTGCCTGCGCGACAGGACCGCGTCGCGGACCAGTCGCGGAGCCACACTTATGTTTTTTGTAAATTTTCGACGGAGTTGAATTTTCGAAAGTACACTGTCCGCGACAGGTCCGCGTCGCAGACTGTGTTATTTCAGGACGGGGATAAATTATTTTAAATTACGAAGGGTAATTTGGTCCATTCCTGTAATTCCTAAATATTCCCCTACGACTAATAAACGTCAGTTTCTAAGAAAAGGGTTTCAAATACCCAAATTTTGAAGCGTATTTTTCCTAAAGGTCATCAAAGTTAGGGCTTGAAGGGAAGTGAGTTGAAGAGATCAAGAGGAGGTGTGGTATAATTCCGTTAGCAAAACATCCCAGGTATGTAAGGCTAACTTAAAGCATGGGAATGTCCTCCCATGTGCCCTCCTAAATGTTGAATATCATATCTTGATGTGACAAAGTTAATATGAAGAGTTGATGCATGAAGAAAATCTACTTCATCTTATCTATGAGAAGTTTTCCTACATAAACTGATGATCATCACTATTTTGCTTTCTATTATAATCCATTTTATAAGTGCATTTTAAACCCTATAATTTTTGTGTTTGGAAAGGAGCATGCATAATGAAGTTAGGGAACATATCTAGAACGATGATGATGTTATGATGATGTTATGATGAGGTATTGATGATAAGGTGATGATGTTGATGAGCATGATGTTTAATGAGGTCTTCTCATTACAATATAGTTGTTAAATGATGTCTCTTGAGTTTTGATGTTGATGTCAATGTTATGAGTTGATGTACTATGTCCCGATGGGACTGATGTTGATGTTGATGTACCATGTCCCTATGGGACTGATGTTGATGTTGATGTACTATGTCCCCCTGGGACCGATGTTGATGTTGAGGTATTATATCATGTCCTTATGTGACTGATGATGATGTATTATGTCCCTATGGGACTGATGATGATGATGTTTTATGAGCATGTCGAGTTTCTGGGAGGAGTATTGAGCACCAAAATGGGTAGAGAGTGATTCCCACTCAAACCCATTAACTACGTGGCCCGCGTAGGAAGAGAGGATTGAACCGCAATGCGGATGGCTCCTATCTTGTCCCAAAAGAGGACTGATGTTTGATGTTTTCTTGTAGATCCACTGATGTGATGTCCTTTACCCTGGGCAGGGTATTGGATGGATGTGGCAACGGCATCGCTTCGTTGTATCATTACTGGCTCATAAGTGATGGTTGTCGGTTAGAGAAACTCCCAGTTAGGTTCCTTTGATAGAACTCTGATGTTGATATTGACGTGATGTTCGAGTTGTTTCCTTGAGTCGATGTGATGTTCCTTGAAATGAGGTGATGATCCCTTGAGTCTGAGTCGATGTGATGTTCTCCTGATATGAGATGATGTTGAGGCTCCTTGAGATGAGCTTGCTATGATGTTGATGATTGATGAGAGGTTGATGAGTCAATTGTCTAATCTAATCTCTTGCCTTAGATAGACTTTTGATATTTCTGATGAAGTATGATGTGGAGTCGATGTTTTTTTGTTGTTGTGTACTTACCCTGTTATTCAGCTATTTTACATGTCAGTACATTCCACGTACTGGCGCCATTTGGCGCTGCATCGTTTTATGATGCAGATATAGAAGTTCGAGGATTTCAGCAGGCGCAGCATTGAAGTCCAAGGTTTCAAGCTCAGATTTTGGTGAGCCTCCTTGCTATCCGGAGGAGACCCTTCTATGTTATTTCCTTTATTTCATTGAGTCGGTAGCCATGACATGTCATGGCACCCCTCTTAGATAGTTGAGTCAGGTTAGAGGCTTCGTAGACATGGTGTCGAAGTTGATGTTGATGTTTTTCTTGATGTACTAAGAGAGTATTTGCTTAATCCTTTGATGTTAAGATTGATGATTGGCCATTTGGCCCTTTTCTATGGTTCTCATATTATGATGTTTCTCCGCGGTGTTGATGTTGAGCGATGTGATGAGGCTAAGTGGTTCGCTCAGGGGCTAGCAATAGTCTCTGGGTGCCGGCCACGTCTAGGGTACCCTCCCGGGGCGTGACATCGATCTTCTGATTTATGGTGGAGATGTCATATTTCATCCACCTCAGAGTCTCATCCTATGTCTCAAATTTCTTTAATAAGCGGTCAAACATCTCCTCAACTTTGGAACTACTAGAACTGGTGTTGCAATTGTGTGGTGGCACATATGGACCATTTCTGTAGCCATCTCTGTGGCCCCAATCTGCATCTCTATCTTGGCCCCAATTCCTATCATAGAACCCTCCACGGTTGTCTCTAAAAGCTCCATCTTGATTATAGTTTCGACCTTGGTTTCCTTGACCTTTGCGCCAATAATCTTGATTGGACACTTTGACGTTGGCTCGAAAACCCCCCGCCTGATCAACAATGAAGCAAGTGTCCTTCTCATAGTAGGGTTTATCATACATGGATGCTCGTAAAGGATTATGAACAACTACATTAACTCATTCTTGATTCTGCTTTATCATCACCTCCATACTTGTACAGATTCGGGCAATCTTACATAAATTCCTCATTTATTTTAGATTGATCCGAACTAATACTGATAGTGTATGAACCTTTGGTGGTTGATCTGTCTCTTTTCCCTCATCCACGATTTTTCTTGACCACCCTTTCCATTCTTTCAGTGATCCTTGCAAATGGTTGATCTAAGAACATGCCCCCATAATGATATTAACACAGGCTTGACTATTCTCGTCTAGGGCACGGTAGAAGATCTCCACCAAGGCATCACTAACAATTTTGTGGTCTGGGACACTCCTCAAGCACTTTGAGAACCGCTCCTATGTAGTACTGATCGAGTCACTAGGAAGTTGCTCAAAGTTGTTGATTTGGTCTTTTAACTTGAGCTTCTTCGATCTCGAGAAGTGCCTCTCCAAAAAGTCCATCTACTACCCAGCCTAACTGGTGATCAAACTCTGCGAGAGCTTGAATAGCCATTGCCTATCAGAGATAATGGGAAAACACGACGTTCCTCAGCATTCATAGACAGATTTTGTATTCCCATCACACTCTTGCAAACAAATGCAACATTGTGTAGATGAATATGCGGATCCTCTAATGCTAGGCCCATGAACAATCCATGGTTCTGCAGCATCTGAAGCAACCCAATCAAAACCACGAACTTTATGTCAACCGATAGTGATGGTAACACAATTGCTTCTGTAACCTCCATAACCATAGGGTTCAACCGATATTGATTACACTGATAAGCTTTGGAATTGAAGTCTTGCAGTTGTGGAGCATTTTCCTCAAGAGGAGGTGGTTTGTCATTATTTGCATTCTCATTTTCATTCCGGTTCAGAGCTTCATTTGCCGTGTTTTTTGCACTATCTTGGGCCATCCTTCTAAGTCTTCTTTGGATCTCTAGGTCAAACGGAGTGAAGGGCATGCCTCGACTTGGTGTGTTGGGAATACACTACACCTATACCCTTGAAGAAAACAAAAACAACAAAAAAATATAAACTGAGGGAAATAAGGATCAATTCCCAAATTACTTGAATTAGACAAGTCTAGCTGTATTCCCTGGCAACAATACCAAAATCTTGATGTCGCCCAAGCTACACCTCTCTTTTTAGGCTAAAGCGGTTGTTGTCAAGATATATAACCTAACCAAGGTTAGGGTCGAATCCCACAGGGAATATGGTAGACTTAGAAGAATTCAATTGCAATTCGGGTTGATTAACCAGCTTATCCCCCCCAAAAGGGGGGGGGGGGGGTTATAATAACTATTAAGAGTAATTCTAATCTAAGACAAGAGTTAAAACAATATGAAGAGAAACTAGAATATTGTGTTCCCCATGATAACCTAATTCAATATTACCAGATAATCAAATTCTTTTCCAGTGTGTAGTATGTTGAACGGTAAGTTGAGTTCACCAAACCCTTTGGCCCAGACGAGAGGCGAATTTCACTATGTGATTCATTCTGTCCACCCAGTGGACATTACTAACCCTTACCTATTGTCCCAGTACAACCTCCCATTGACCCAGTTTGGTTGATTCGACGAGAAACATCGATCAAATCTTGTTAATTATTCTCTTTTCCTATACATTACTACCTTAATCCAGTTAGTAACACTAGGCGGGTTCTAATGTTGTCCACCATTAGAAAGCATTAAATACGAAAAGAATTAATTAATATATGCATGCACACTTTTTAAGAATTACGAGTTATCCAGTTTTACCTTGTTAGTTCTTCATGGTTCCCACAACCCTAGTTGTGGATTTAGCTACTCATGATCAATGTAAATGCAAGATTTCTGAATTTAAATAACATAATTGAGCACTTATACAAGAGAATTAAGCACAAGAAATCTAACTCTTCAATAAGAATCACAAGATTGAAATTAGAAAATGAAATAACGTTTTTACAAGTGTTTCTCAAACTCTCTAATGTTACTCTACTATTTCTTCTTCATTTCTGACTCTCCCTGAAAAATAACCTAAAAAACCTATTTATAGCATTAAAATACAAGCCCAAAATGAATTAGGATACCTGGGTCGGTAGGCTCTACGAGGTGCTCTTCGGGCCGTATAGCAGTTTATGGCTCGTGATTGGGATTTCGTGAACAATTGCTTCAATTCTGGACTTATCTTCTACGACACCCCTCTACGGCCACTATCAGATTCTATGGCCCATAGGGGGTTTCATCTGATGGAATTTCAGTAAGTCCCCACCTTCTGATCCTTAGGGTACAATACCAAGTCTACGGCTCGTAAAGCCTTGTACGGCTAGTCTGCATATTTGTAGGCTCAACTTCAGATATACACCCTTTACTGGAATTGAACAGGAAACCTCTTTACGGCTCATAGAATACTCTATGCCCGTAAAGGGCCTAATGGATAATTAATTTTAGCAACTTCTGCACACTTCGCCTAAAAATAATGCCAACCTTGAAATCCTGCAAAACAAACATAAAAACACATAAAACCTACTAACATCACAATGATTACATGCACAATTCAAAGTTTTAAGCATCAAAAGTGTTGTATTTTGACAACACATCATCTAGTTTCTGAAGAGTTATCAGACGAAAACCTATACGAGCTGTAGGTCTGAACATGGCCTACAGAAAGTTCACGTAGAAGTGAAGCTAGTTTTTGAAGATTCGTAGAGTACGAAGCCCAGGTACTGGCCATGGTACTTTGTATGGCCCGTAACCTAGTCTATAGAAGCTACCGAATCCAGTTTTCCTATTCATTTTGGATTTATATTTTACTTATTATGAATAGGCTTTTTAGATTTTTTTTATAGAGAGAAGCACGAGAGAACTAAGAAACACCTTTGTGACTTCATACTTTGTTATTTCAACATCAAAAACATTACTTTGTTATTTCTAGTGAAGAATTTGGGATTTCTTGTTATTAATTTCATCACCCTAAGTGCTCAATTATGTTATTCTATATCATGATTCTTTCATTTACAATGATTATGCATAGCTAAATCCACAACTAGGATTATGAGAACCATGAAGAACTAATAATGTAATAATCCATAATTCTTGGAAAGTGGGAATGTATGTAATAAGAAATTCTCTTAGTTTTGATTTCATTTTAACGGTGGCCTACGTTAGAACCCGCCTAATTGTTACCGACTGGATCAAGGTAGTAATGAATAAAAAAAGAGATTAATTAACAAGATTCGATGTGATCCCTCTCATTTAATCAACCGAACTGGATCAAGGGGAGGTTGTACTGGAACAATAGGTAAGGATTAGTAATATCACACTACAGAGATGGATTATATCACATAGTGAAATATGCCTCTCGTATAGATCAAAGGGTTTGGTAATCTCAACTTACTGTTCTGCTTGCTACACACTAGAAAAGATTATGATTATCTGGTGATAATACGTTAGGAATTCATGGGGAACACAATACTCTAGTTACTTCTCTCACTAGTTTCACAACACTTACTTCTAGTTTAGCTTTACTTTCTTGCAATTAAAATATCCTCCTTTTCGGGAGATAAGTAGGTTAATTCATTTGACTTGCTTGGAATTATTCCGAGTCTAGACCATATTCCCTGTGGTTTCGACCCTAACATATGTTAGGTTATATATCTTGACAACAACCACTTAAACCTTCAAAAAGGAGGTGAAGCTTAGGCGACATCAATTCCTTGGTGGAGATCTTTTATCGAGCACTTGATGATAATTGCAAAGCGGTGGCTGACACAATCACTAGTGACTCATTCTTACATTTTCCATTTCTGGTTGTGGCTGAACGACTGGAAAATGTGCAAAGACAAATCATTCATGAGGCTCAAGAGATAAGTCGATGACCGAAAGCTCTTTCTTAATTAGAAAAAATTCTGAGCAGGCAAAGATAAAGGAGGAGATAATGCGAAAGTTGGCTTGGATCAATACTAATGTGGGGTTGTTGATGAGTAGAGTTAGGAGCGAAAGTTGGCTTGGATCAGTACTAATGTAGGGTTGTTGATGAGTAAAGTTAGGAGCGCGTGAATACAGTCAATCATCAACCTCTACGAGCACCCATGTATGAGGAGTCCTACTATGAGGAGGACATTTGCTTTGTCACTGATCAGATGGGGAGGTTTATGGACCAATGCCAAGGGTCCAATTAGGACTATTGGCACCAAGCTCAAGGGAATCAAGTGGTCAAAACTTCAATAGAGATGGTGCTTTCAGATAACAACCGAGATGACTACTTTGACAAGAATAGGGGCCAGGATAGAGATGTTGATTGAGACGCAGAGATGATTGCAAGAATGGTCCATATGTGCTACCATACAATCGTGACTCTAGGTCTGGTAGTTCTAGGATTGAGGAGATGTTCAACAAATTGTTAAAGAAGGTTGATGCTTAGGATGAGAACTTAATAGGGATAAAATCTGACATCTCAAGTGTTAATCAGAATATTGAGTCTCATTCGGTTGCTATCAAGCAGCTGGAGCAACAATTTGGTCAGATGGACGACTCAATTGAACCAACGTCAAAAGGTTATATTGCGAAGAAATACAGTGCAAAATCCAAAGAATAATGGGCAGTGGATAGCACTAACAACACGTGGTGGAAAGTAGAGCATTGACCCATCGATGCCAGTTGATGATGATGAGATTCGTGAGGAGATAGTGGATAGAAAAGATGCAGAGAGTGGAGGTGTTTACGCCAAGGATGGGGTTGAGCGATGAGGTAGCAATGCCAAAGAAGTTGAAACCCATACCTAGACCTACCCTCCTTTCCCTCAGAGACTCAAAAGAAAGAGGAAAAAGGTAAGTTTTAGTTCTTCATCTCCATATTGAAGTAGTTTTCAGTTAACATCCCTCTCATTTAGGCATTGGAGAAAATGCGAAGGTATGCAATATTCATAACGGACCTGGTGACAAAAAAGAGGATAGTGAGCCAAGAGCTTCATCATTGCAATGCGAATGTAACGAGGTCCTTGGTGCATAAGAAAGAAGATCCTGGAGCATTCACCATACCCTGCACCATTGAAGATATGGAATTTTCAAAGGCATTGTGTGACTTAGGTGTTAGCATCAGTTAATGCCTCTTACAATATTCAAGAAGTTAGGCTTGGGAGCCCTACTCCAACAAATGTGGTTGTTGATGGCTGATAGGACGATGAAGAAGCCTATGGGGATATTGTATGATGTTCTTGTCAAAGTAGAAAAATTCATATTCCTCGTAGACTTCAGGATTCTTGATTGAAAAGTTGACTTCAAAGTTCCAATCATCTTAGGAAGACCCTTCCTGGCCACTGGGTGAGCACTAGTAGACATGGAATTAGGCCAACTCAAGTTTTGATTGAATGATGAAGAAGTCATCTTCAATATCTATCAGACTATGAAGAATCTCGATGACCTAAAGATGGAAGTTAGGGCACTTGGTGAAGTTTGAGTAACCAAGTTGTCCAAGTCATGTCGCGACGATGAATCATGCACTACTTGGGAGGCGGCCCAAGATTTCTAATATAACATTTATGTTCTTGTTCATTTTAGCTTTTTAGACTTGTAGATAGTTTAATTTTCTTGTTTTTTGGTTGTAATTTTGGACTCAAGCACTAGTGGCTTACAGGGTCACAGTGTGTTCCACAGAGAATATGTAGGAATAGCGTTAAGTCAGCAAATCAGTGCTGAAAATAGAGAGAAGTTGATTCTACGACCGGTTCTATGACTGGTTCTACGGGTCATGATGAAAATGACTCTAGCATTTTTAGTTATACAAAATAATTTTCACATCTCGATGCTATGCCGATATGTGCCAGATGAGTCTCATGTGTTGTAGTATGATTTATTTGAGTTGGATAATTGTTTAACCTTTGCTGAGAAGCCGTTAGCCATCTTAGCTAGAGATAACAGACAACTTCACTCCAGAGCCATACTTATGTTTAAAGTCAAGTGAAGACATTGACAATTGAGGAGGCTACCTGGGAGACTAAGTGGGACATTCGAGAGCAGTACTTCAGCCTATTTGAGCCTTCAGGTATGCCCTTATCTGTACTTTTGCAGATGAAAGTTCTTTTGGTAATGGATATTGTAATTACCCTCTAGGTCATGTTCCTTGTATTGTGTCGTTTTCACCATTTAGACCATTTATGTAGCGACCCAGGTCATTTATGATCTACTGGTACTAATAGCTTAGTCACCTTGTCGTCGATTTGGATATTGTGCAATTTTACATGATTGAAGGCCTTTATAGATTGAAAAGTTGATTTTTTCATAAAATATAGCTAAACGGCCTCAAAACAAAATTTTGACAGTTCCATATGCTCTAAAATGGACAAATTAGGGTAGAAGTATTACCAGCTTGAGTACCAAGGCTTTTAGCGCGATTTTAAAGCATATTTATCATTTTAGCCTTGAAAACTAGCTAAAACTTGACTTCGATCAACATTCTTAGTAAACATGCTCAGATGAAAATTTTGACGACACAGTTAGCTTTGGAACGTCAAGTTTGGTCTAAAACAGTCTTTCATTTGGTTTGTTAGGCTTTCAAACTCAATATAGTCCCTCAATGGAAATTGATTTAAAATGATAGTAGGAGTGGGATTCACATTTAGTCGCAATGTCCTCATATTGAAATATCAACTGCGCCATTGAGTCTGGAATGCCAAATTTAGCGGGGTATCATAGTTTGGTTATGCACATATAATTTTGAATGAATTTCAAATACCCTATCAGAAATTTTGAGTTAGAGAATATCATCTTTTTCAGCTGATATCTGGTGCCTATCAACATGTTCTTCACAACTATGGGCCCCTGGCCATGATCACGTAGCTCAAGCCTACTTGGCCATCGGAAATGTGGGTCTCTAGTCACAATTGCAAAATCCCGGCCACCCGACCTTCGCGTTCACAAAGGACCCTCCGCGATCACATAGGTCTTTCGGGTTGTACTCCGCTATCATGGAGAACACTTTCATTGAGTCCCTTACGTATATAATTATGTTCATGATTAGTTTAAGTTCCTTTCTTCAAAGGGTGATATGTTGTGCATTTTGAGCTCAAATGGGGTGATCCAAGGGTCAAATTTGAGGGATTTTCTATGACGAATACATTGGTGAGTTTAGAAAGTGATTTGGAAGCTTTGTTGGAAGGAGTGGTAATTGTCTGCCTTTATATGTTATTTATCTGTCTTTATATGTTACTATCTTGTATCTACGTATTATCATGTGTTCTTCTCTTTCTTGCCTGTTTATCATATCTAGCTTATTCTGCTGATGGGTTTTTGTGATGAGGGTTTCCAGGAAACAGCCTCTCTACTTGTGTGGTAGTGGTAAGGTCTGCGTACATCTTACCCTCCCCAGACCCCACTTGTGGGATTTCACTGGGTATGTTGTTGTTTGTTTGTTGTTTGATTTCTTGGTCTATATAGGCACGATTATGGTGATTTAAGAGCCTAAATTACAGGATTTTTGTGGTGAGCATCGTGGTGTGCTTGATTTTAGCTATGGGAGTTTTGTTTCAGGTAAGTTCTCATAAATAGCTTCTACCATAGTTGGTTAAATTGAGCTAAATTTGGATTTTCTTGTTTGTTGGCAATTGAGCTAAATTTGGATTTTCTTGTTTGTTGGCATTGAGGTGGTTTTGGGCTCAAAATTGCATCCCAATTTGGGACATGAGCTTGGGAAGCTGGTTAGCACGAAGTTTTTTAGGTTAATTTTGAGATTTCGAATATGTGTCCCACTCTTCTCATATTGACAATTAAATTGGTCCATTTCCATTTCTTGTAATTTTACTAGCATAACAATCATTATAGCGTTGTGACTGTAATTTTGGCAGCTTGGTAGCATTCAAAGGTTATCCAGAAAGGGAAAAGCAATGACGGAGTAGGTTAGAGGCCGCGTGTTTAGCCTACAGGTAGGTTTCGGCTTCCTTTCTTTCAAATTGAGTTTAAATATTTAAATGTAGTTGGATTGGCATGAATATTGGGCGAAAATTAGTTTGATATGTCATGTATACTATTACTGTTAGATAATATTGAGGCATGTGGGTACTTGCATTGTATTATTAGATCACCCTTGCTTGTTGATATCTTATTTATGGCTGAGATCATGGTATATTACAAGATGTTTGGCCTTAGCCTAGTCCTGGACTTGTGATTTCAAAGACACACAATGTTTGAGAGCTAGTAAACTAATTACATCCGCCTACTGTGACTCGAGAGGCATAGTTCCTTGTAGAGAGGCATAGTAAACTTGAGTCTATTGATTGAGCCTTAGAAACGCAGTAATATCATCAAAAGCCTGATCATCCACAAGTCCCATTTTCTCTCATTAGAATGTCTTCATTGTGTATTGGAACTCGTTTGCCTATAGAGATGATCCCCGGTTATATGAGAGTGCTAGAAGAGCTCATTCAGGGTTAGAGGCCCGGTCTTAACTATTTGTTCTCCTACCACAGAGTCGACAGACAGAGGTTGTTGTTAAATTTATCAGGATATCCACAACTAGCACTTTTACGGATTAGAGGTTTGTGCTATGATTGAGTTATAGGCTATTGTATCTTTAGGGATAAGAAGTCCATGCTACGATCAGGTTAGTGATTGTATCTTTATGGATTAGAGTTCTGGGAGATATTCACAGTTAGATGTCATCTACAGTTTCAGGGACTAGAGACCTGGATTTTATATTGCCCTCCACCAGAGTTTGACGATGGTTCTGAGTGTTACTTCTACTTTAGCACTGTGAGGGGGTGTACCTTTTGGGCTTATGGGTGCCAGTGGCGTATAGATCCTATCAATTCGAGACATGGCTCTTGAAATTCCATTTTTAGGTCCCTGACTCTATGGACCTAACCATAGGTCGTAAAAGCTTCTATAGATCATGGTTTGGGCCCGTAGAATGAGTTCTAGGACCTAAAATCCACCCCAATTTCTACGAACGGATTTCTACGATCTGTATAAGCTTCAATGGACCACAGATAGTCCTATAGATGACTTAGACAGTGTTTTAAAGAAAGGTTATTTTCGTCCTTTGTCACCCTTTAAGTCTAAATTTTTCAGTTTTTCACCTAATTAAAGCCTAAACGTGATTCTTCAACTCTATTACGCTCAAAACATCCTCCCAACTTAGAACGTAGTTTCAAGAGGAGAAAACCTAGGGCTCTCAAGCACCTTCTTGAAAATTCTTCAAGAATCTAATTCTTCCACATATGTAAGGCTTACAAAAATCCTACTACATTATCTTACCATCACGTAACTATTAGTTTCTTCAAGTATCAAGTTATTAGTTGAGAGCAAGATTTCTTCATTATGAGTAAATGTTCTTGCTTATGTTAATTTTAGAAAATCATGTAAATTACTAAATGTTTCTATGATATTGAGGTAATATGTCGATATACTATTTCTAATTGTTAAACTAGTTAAATCCTATAGTTACTACCAAAATCTATGAAATTCCAAATCTTGTTTTAAACTCAAGAAAAATATTAGCATAAGTGTTTTATGAATTGTGAAGCATGAAACCTATGATTTTGGACATTTTGAGAAAAGTTAAGAGAATACTAAGTTGGGCTAAGTCCTAAAGAGAAGAAAAGTAACACTTTGAGAAAATATATTCTTTTAAGTATGAGCATATAATCAATACTTTTGGGATTAGTATTGAGCACCGATTTGGGTACGATTAATAATAAATAGAAATCATAAACTACATATCCACTGTATAATAGGAATGTACCAAGAGTACAGCTCCTCACTTTCCACTAATATGGACTAATTTTTGGATGGATCCACTCCCTAGTACTTCGTCCCTTACCTTGACCAAGTATGGCATGACTCTAGTAGCGTGGGCAAGATGATGGATCGTCATGAGCTCATAGAGCTGGTTTTCGATTAGAAAAACTTTTCAAGGTAAAATAAACTAATTCTTGCCTATAGAGTTTGGCATATGATATTACTTTTAGCAAACGCTTTATTTACCATTTTTACTATCGTATTTTACACATACTTCTAGCTATTTTTTAGCATAGTATTTTATCCTAAATTCATTATTTCGACTATTTTACATGCTCGTACATTCAATGTACTGATGTCCTTTAGACCTGCATCATTTTATGATGTAGACGCAGGTGACAGATTCCCTCAGCAGACACTCCATTGAGGACCAGCATTTCATTTAGCTATTGGTGAGGCCTCCTACCAGTCAAAGGCTTTGCAGTATTTATTTTTGTTTCAGTATTCATTTTTAGTTATGGTTATCGTGGGCCTTTCATAGTAATTGTTTCAAATTATCTTAGTTAGAGGTTCTAATGACCAGATGATATAAGTCTTAGTTCTTACTTTCAGCTATTGTTGAGATATTTTCTCCATTTAGTTTGTTTGGATTATTGCAGCCTTTTTAGTTCATTAAATCAAAGCGTATCACTTATAATTTAAGTCTTTTGCTGAGTAAAGTAGTCAGGCTAGGTGGTTCACCTGGGACTAGAAATGGTTCTGGGTGCCAGCCACGTCCAAGGTGTAAACTCAGGGCGTGATAAACTTGGAATCAGAGCCCAGAGTTCAAGCGTCCTAGGGAGTCTATGGAACTGCGACTAGTAGAGTCTGTATCATTGGTGTGAAGTGCGCTACATCCATAATAAAAAGCATTAGGAAGTGTCGTTATCAATTGTTATTCTATTTCGTGCTTCAGAATTTAACTCTATGTGATCTATTCTAACTCATGTATACACGCGTTGCTTCTCAAATCATGCCTCCATGTATAGCATCCAGACTAGCTAGGGGTAAAGGATACCTAGCATGGCAAAATATAAACCAGCCTGATCCACCAATTCCTAAGGGGCCTAAAGGTCTAGCTATGTTTGTTGAGCAGCCACTATAAGCGGATATCTCTAATGCTGAGCTCCGCCAGGCTATCCAGACATTGGCATAGGCAGTCACCATACATAAGGGTCGATAAGGGAAGTGCATACATGATGGTTCAGACACCAACAGGGTCTATAAATTTCAAAGGATGAACCCACCTGAGTTTAGGTGTCTGATGTGAAGAGGGATTCTGAGAAATTCATCGAGGAGCTCCAGCGAGTATTTCAAGATATGCACATAGGTGATGCAGAGTGAGTTGAGTTGGCTGCCTACCATCTCAAGGGAGTAATTAGACTCTGTTTTGATCAATAGAAGGGAGGTAGAGTAAAACGGGCTCCATATTTAAGTTGGTCAGTATGTGAGGAGGCCTTTTTAGGGTAGTACTTTCCCAGAGCAATAAGGCAAGCTAAGGTGAGGGAGTTCCTAAATCTGAATCAGGAAGCTATGAGTGTGTAGTTGTATATCCTCAATTCACTCATTTATCTCGTTATGCTCTGACTATGGTGGCAGACATGAATACCAGCACGGACTTGTTTGTATCTAGGCTCTCTCGAATGACTAAGAGAGAAGGAAGATACACTATACTAATTGGGGATATGGGCATCGCTCACTCGATGACTTATGTGTAGCAGGTGGAGGAAGAAAAGATGGAGGATAGGGTCTTAAGTTTCTATTAAATGTTATCTCCCAGTTTAGTTGTATTCGTTGTATTTTTAAGACTATGTTGTATTTACTACTATTCAGTATTGTGTTAGATTCTTTTTTGTACTTGTGACACCAGATTTTGAGATTTAAATTGTGTTTGAGACTATAGCTACTTACCTAATTATCTCCTTCCGGGTTTACTTTTATTGTTTGGTTGAATTTTTGGTGTATCTTAGTCATAACCCATTTCTATAATGGTGTCTTTTCTTCAATTCTGGATAATTTTGTCGTATATGTCCAAACTTGCTACAATAGTAGCATTTGTTATCATTCCTTTGCTTTTGTTTCTTTTGGGGTCTTGTTGTGGATGTTGTCTCCTTTGTTTAAACATTTGTCTAACACCACGAGTTATTTGGATCATTCCTTCACTTTTGGACTCATCCAATTGCTTCCTCTTCAAGGATCTTTGTATTGAATGCAACAATTTTTTTCTTTTCTTGTTTTGTGTACCTGTTAATATGATTTTGCTCATATGCCATAAAATTTCCACGAAGCTCATGATAGGTCATGTTTTATAGATCTCAGTCCTACAAAATTGTTGCCTTTGCTTTTCAGGCTTAGGGAAGACTCCTGATGAGTTTTCTAACTTGTAGTGCCTTGGAATAAACCATTTCGAGAGACTTTAGTTCACTTATAATTTTGCTGAATGTTGAGAAAATTATTTCAACATTTTCATCGTCTTCCATTTTGAATGGTTCGTATTCATTCACTAGAGAATTTATTTGAGCCTGTTTTACTTTGCTAGTACTGCATAATTAACTTCAAACTTGTCTCTTATTTTCTTTGTATTTTCACATGTTGATATCTTATCGTATTCAGATTCGCTAATTGCATAATAGATGGTTGATAGTTCTGGCATTAATTCACATTACCTCTTGTTGTTCCTTGGTTATTTTAAAAGATTTCAAGTCAATTGATTTTTCAGAATTTTCACTTCCTGTGATACCAAGGATAGGCTAAGGACCCTTTTGATTAATTCCTAGGTTTGGAAGTTAATAGATTTGCATGAGTATTCTCAATCTTTTTTCCCAATGAGAGTAGTGTTGCCTATTGAAGTATGGAGGATCATTTGAGGAGTGATCATCTTGAAGAATAGCACCAGGGATTTGATACTTTGCCAACTGATCTTTTCTTATGTGCGGTTAAGCATTTTTAGTTAGTGGCACCCGCTCTGATACCAATTGACAGTTAAGGAGGCGGGAGGTGAATTAAAATTTTTTTAGTCGAATGATCTAGTAGGATAGTCAACTCTCTTGCAGGCTGGTTCACAAATAATAATGATAATGATGTAAATAAAAAGGAAACAAAAAGTCTTATATTGATTCGGATCACCAGTGCGGTGCCTAGTCCAGTCCCCCTGGATTGCAAGGGCTTACTTTAGACCTTTTATAGGATTTTGATGTTTACAGACTTTTCACTCAATAAAATTATCTGATGTGCTGATCAAACTTTCTCTACCACTTCTAATCGTATAAACTATTTTATGATATTTTTCCCTTTTCTTTTATAGTTGTTCACTTGTTGAGTACAATATTTTTTGTAAGTGGCAAGACAATATCACAATGAGTTTCAAGTAAAGCGTTTCATTCACAACTAAGGTGTAGAGACCCTTTATTATATAACGACCTTTGAGAGATAATCGTTGAAGCTCTTTTAGAAAGACACAAGGGAGTTTTCTTTAATTAAGAATTTGTAGAGGTTTCTTGATTGAGAGCCTTTGATGATTTGCTTCCAATTTCGATTGATGCTCTGTCTTGTACAGAGTGTTGACTTACTTAATCCTTAGGAACTTCACTTTATTGATTGCGGGCTGATTTGTTAATTTACTTGATTCTTCATATTTTCACTTCTTTGATTGTGGGCTTGATCTGCATCTATCACCTTCAAGTGGCCCCCTCTTTCTTGATTCATTGTCTTTCCTGATGATCTTAAATATCGACTCTTGAGTTGTAACCCTTTCTTTTCAGTATTGATTTTCCTTCTTTCTTTTTTGAGTTGCATGCTTCCTGAATGTCCCTGCAAATGCACTACTCAGAAATGATTAGGTGCTAATAGAGACCACACCGGATGTTACTTTATTTAATCGTAAATTTCTTTTAACGTGAGCTAAAAACAAATAATTCTTCGCTATCAACGATCCTAAGAACTTACCCATATAAAAGCAATAGGATCATTACATTGTATATCATCAAATTGTGTCTTAAATTACTCATTAGTAATATCATTATTTTTTCATCAATTTTAAACATTCATCAAGTTCATTCGTAAATATCTTCGCCAAGGATATCACAAGAATCAGGCTAACATTGGCTACATTTTCTTAATATTATTAAATTTAGTTAATTTGCCTTAGTTTCTTCTTATTTATAATTTTACTTGCTTACATATTTATTATCTTGATTGATTCAATCCACATCATATCCTTTAAACCTCATGTATAAGTTCAACTGTACGTTTTTGGGTAAAATACTTGGCACCCACCATGAATTTAACAATGGACAAATTTTACAGCTAAGTAGCAAAATTCGTCGTTAATTCTATTTAGCGATGAATTAGCAATAGATTTCTGTTAGCTATGAGAGAAATAGCGATAGATTACCGATGAAGCTGGTGATTAATTACATATTTTTTAAGTAGTGAACAACATGGACGAAAGTCCATAACATATATGATCAAAACTTAAAGTTGAAGACGATTAATGGGCTCCACCTATACATGCAGGGACCATTGACCAAAGTTATCAAAAAAGAAATATGAACTACGATTTTACAGCCCTAAACACAGCTAATAGGAGGGGAAAATAATGGCAAAGTGTAAGGTACGTATTTCTAGCCACGGGGACACATTTTAACAGTAGAAATGCGAAAAACTTACCCAAATCACCTTGGTACCATGAGGGAACTTTATCTTCTATTTATTTGTTGTTTGGGATGAAATAGAACTGATTTGAGCTTCAACAAAAACTCAAATTAGCCGACATCTAGGTGGGTTGACCTGACCTGACCCATGAACCAATTTCCTGCTTGGGCAGTCACCTAAAAATTGTCATAACTTTTTATTTTGACGTCAAATTGATGCACAGTTTTGCGCGTTGCAAACTAGACTCATAGATTTTTAATATGATAGGTCATGGACCTTCTAAATCTTTATATTTTGGGAGATATGGCCTGATACATTTGACAAAAATTTAAGAAGGATTTCTTAAAGAAACTTACAGTAGCTTTGGCCAACCTTTATCTTGCAACACTCTTGATTCCAAAACTTAATGTATGGCCTGCATGATATTAAAATAACCTTTAAAAATCTATTATTAGCAAATTAAAAACTTATAGTCCCATCCGGAATGTGAAACTTAATTTAAACCTTTCGAAAATGGTGAGGTGCCACTCGAGCCATTTCTTTAATCCCGAATGTGCATTTAGGGTATTCCTTTGGCTTAAAACTTTAGGTCCTTGACATTAACACTTATTGGAAGCCTGACTATCCTTAGGTTCTACCCAAAATCATATATGTCTAATATGACATGCCACCCTATGTGTATATATATATATATATATGGAAGACGAGAAACACAGGGTCTCACAGTCTCCCCCATCCCACCCCACCCTTAAGAACATTCGTCCGTGAATGTATCTAGACAACATCTTGGTTACACTACTATGTCTTAAAATGTGATTTTTGAGGATATACCTTTTATGTCTCCAATCAATAAATCACCTTCGAAAAAAATTCTAATTACCAAACTTTATATAGCTATCCCGCGACGATCAATATAAACTATATACCCAACTCCTTTAAAATTTAAGTTATTGTAGAAAGATGACTGCCAACATTTAAAATATGACTCAACTTAATGTGTAAATAGCTGGGGGTGCTTCTTCATCATTTCATCTTCCGCTTCCCAAGTCATTTTCTCAATATTGTTATTCCGCCACAATACTTTCGCGGAGGTCACTTCTTTATTCTGAAGCTTTCTCACTTGTCGATATAAAATAGCCACTGGCACCTCATCATAAGACAAGTCTTCAGTAATGTGTATATCCTTAATATAAGTAATACGCGAAGGATCTCCAATGCACTTCCGCAACATTGATACATGAAACACTAGATGGACTGCCCCTAATTCTGGAGGCAATTAAAGATTGTATGCAACCTTGCCAATCTTTTGAACAATCTTATACGATCCAACATATCTAGGATGAGCTTTCCTGTCTTTCCAAACCGCATGATTCCCTTCATAGGTGATGCTTTCAAGAAGACCTAATATTCTACATCAAACTCTAAGTCTCATCGTCGAACATCTGTATAAGACTTCTGCCGACTCTGGGCTGTTTGAAGTCGGTCTCTAATAAGTCACACTTTGTCCATCACTCACTGAACTAGATTAGGGCCTAGCAACTTTGCCTCCCCAACCTCAAACCAACCGATCAGCAACCTATATCTTCACCTGTGTAGTGCTTCATAAGGCGTCATTTGAATAATAGCTTGGAAGTTGTTATTATAAGCAAACTCAATAAGAGGTAGATGGTCATCCCAGCTTCCTTTAAAGTCTAGCACACAAGCATGCAACATATCCTCAACAGTCTGGATGGTATGCTCTGCCTGCCCATCAGTTTGTGGATGAAAAGTTGTGTTAAGATTTACCTGAGTGCCCAGACCCTTCTGAAAAAGACTTCCAAAAATGTATGGTAAATTGAGCCCCTCGATCAGAGATAATAGACAATAGAACTCCATGAAGGCGAACAATCTCTTGAATGTAAAACTTAGCATAATCCTTCGCTGAATATGTCGTTCTTACTTGCAAGAAATGAGCAGATTTTGTCAACTTATCAATGATTACCCAATAGAATCATACCTGTGTGGAGTGCGAGGCAAACCAGTAATGAAGTCCATATTTATCATGTCCTATTTTCATAGTGAAATCTCAATGTACTGAGCTAGGCCTCCAAGTCTCTGATGCTGCTTTAACTTGGTGGCAATTGGGAAACTGGGCTACCATCTCTGTAATATCCTTTTTCATACCATTCCACTAATAGATTTGTCAAAAGTCCTAATACATTTTTGTTGCTCCAGGGTGGGTTGAATATCTAGAATAGTGGGCCTCATAAAGAATCTTGGCACAGAGTCCTCCGATATGTGGCACACATAAGTGACCCTGGTACCTAAGGACTCCATCTCCAGTTAGCTCAAATGAAGGATGTTGTTGTTGTGGAATGCTCTCCCTTCGTGTTCTAAGCTCAGGATCCTCGCGCTGGCGCTCTTTTACTTCAGTAACGATGGAATATTCTGTTGTATTTTGAATAATCACCTCCATCCTATGTATCTAACAATCGCACCTACAAACTAGCTAGCTGACATAGGTCTTTTGTCATTTCAACCTTATCAGCTTCAACATGGCTTAGACTTCCCATGCACTTTCGGCTAAGTGCATCAACAACAACATTAGCTTTACTAGGATGGTATAAAATGTTAACATCATAATCTTTTACTAATTCTAGCCACCTCCTTTGTCATAGGTTCAACTCCTTCTACTTAAATAAATATTGAAGACTTTGGTAAAAACATCAACATGAACTCTGTATAGATGTCGCCAAATTTGTAGGGAAAATACAACTGTAGTGAGCTCAAGATCATGGGTAGGATAATTTTGTTCATGCTTTTGCAACTGTCTGGAAGTATATGAAATAACTCTACCATGCTGCATAAGAACACAACCTAGGCCAATCCTCGAGGCATCACAATATACAACGTAGCCTTCGTTCCATCTGGAAGAGCTAAGATAGGTGTGGTGGTAAGCCTTTTCTTTAACTCTTGAAAACTCTGTTCGCATACTTCATTCCATTGAAACTTAGCTTCTTTATATGTCAATCTCGTTAGTGGTGCAGAAATAGAGAAGAATCTCTCAACAACCCTCCTATAATATCCTACCAAGCCTAAAAAGCTATGGACCACTCGGTCAGATTCAATGGTCTCGGCCAGGCCGTTACTGCTTCAATCTTCTAGCCATCGACCTTGATACCATTGCCTATAATAACATGGCTAAGATAAGCTACAAAAATTAACCAAAACTCACATTTAGAGAATTTAGCATATAAATTGTTGTCCTGGAGAGTTTGTAATATAGCTCGCAAGTGATCTGCACGCTCAGCTTCTGACCATGAATATATCAAGATGTCATCAATAAACACCATCACAAATTCGTCCAAGAATTGTTTAAAGACTCGATTCATCAGGTCCATAAAAGTTGTTGGGGCATTTGTAAGCCCAAAAGACATGACAAGGAACTCAAATTGTCCATACTTCGTCCTAAATGTTGTCTTTGGAATATCAACATCCCTGACTTGCAACTGGTGGTACCTGGACCTCAAGTAAATCTTTGAAAGCATTTGGCACCCTGCAACTAGTTAAATAAGTCATCAATCCACGGAAGAGATACTTATTCTTGATAGTGACTTTATTTAGCTGTCTGTAATCAATACACATCCATAAGGACCCATCTTTCTTTTGAACAAAGAGCACTAGAGCACCCCAAGTACTTGGCCTAATAAAGCCTTTATCAAGTAAGTCCTTCAGTTATTCCTTTAATTCGCTTAGCTCTGCAGGAGCCATTCTGTAAGGAGGAACAGATATATGTTGCATATTCGGGAGCAAATCTATAGCAAAATCAATTTCCCTTTCAGGGGGAATCCCTAGAAGCTCATCAAGGAATACCATCGGGAATTCATTCACAATAGGGACTGACTAAATGGTTACCGACTCTTTATCAATATCCCTAATATGAACCAAATGGTATGTACAACCTTTAGCGGTCAGCTTTCGAGCCCTAAGGTATGAAATAAACTTACCCTTGGGTGAGGCAACATTACCTTTCCATTCAATGTCCGAATCACCTGGAAAATGGAAGTGGACTAGCTTTGCTTGATAGTCAATATTAACATAATAAGCTGTCAACCAATCCATACCCATAACAACATCAAAATCTAGCATAATCAATTCAATTAAATCAGCAGAAGTTGCACGCTCATTAATTAACACTGTACAACCTCGATAGACATGACTAGCTATAATTAAGTGACCAATCGGCGTAGATACCAAAACTGACCCAGCAATAACTCAGGTCTCATATCAAGCTTACTAGCAATGAATGGGGTATATGAAAATGTAGAGCCAGGATCTATTAGTGCATAAACAACATGAGAATGTATCATCAATATACCTATGATCACATCTAGAGATGCCTCTGAATACTGTCGGCCTATGAATACATAATAACGATTCTGACCACTAGTAGAACCTAAACTATATCCTCTACCCCTCCCCTACCATGACCCTGAGTAGGTTGTGGATCTGGTCAGGGAGCATGTACTGGGATGAAGGGATTGCAGTGGATCCTGAAGGGTGAGCTGTTGTACCTCTACCTAACCTTGGGCACTGACTAATATAATGTCCTATCTTCCCACAATAGTAACATGCACCTGAACCCTTTCTACACTGCCCACTATGAAACTTACCGCAGTCGGCACATGGAGGAGTAGGTTGTCTCCTATGTGCAGACCACTCCTGTCGACGGCTCTCAAGCTAGCACGAACTCTGCACCGGCCCTGACTGAATATAACGATCAAATCGGTGGCCCTATACCCACTTATGGAGGTTGATATCTGTGAAATTGAGGCCTAAAATCGCCCTGTGGTTCCCTATAAGACCCCATAGTACGAGCCCTTTTATTCTTCTTCCTATCTCTACGGGTATCCTGAATCCGACGAGAAAGGTCCTCCGTAGTCTAAGCAAAAGCCTGAATACGAGAAATATCTACACCATCCTATAAAGAGGCTATCCTGCAATCTCTGATCAAATGATCCCCCAAACTATCCACAAAACAATGAACTCTGGCACTCATGGTACATACAATATCTGGTGCATACCTATCTAAAGAACTAAAACTAAGGCTATACTCCCTTACACTCATATCTCCCTACCTCAAACTGATAAATTGGTCAAGACGGGCTTCCCGCACCTCCCGGGGTAAGTAATGGGATAAAAATGCCTCAGAGATGTCCTCCCACTTTGCTAGCGGAGCATCGGGCCCTCTGGACCTCTCCCATGCCTCATACCACAAGATGGCGACATTACGTATTCGAAAAGAATCCAACTCCACTACCTCGATGACAGAGGCATGCATCACCCTCAATACTCTATACATATAGTCTATAAAGTCATGTGGATCCTCAGTGGAACTAGAACCTGTAAGTACTGGAGGGGCCAAGTGAAGAAACTCTCGTACCTTTGAGCTTTCTATTTGTTCCCTTTTTGTGTCTCCTCTCGCCTCTAGTTGTCTCTCATGAATAGAAACTATCCTAGTCAGTAGATGAACAGCCTCTCTCATACCCTACTCCCCAGTCTCTGGTAGGGTTGGGGGTACAGACCCCTTTGTCCCTCAACAGGTGCTGGTGAATCTTGTACTATGGATACTGGAGGCCCTCTGCGTGCCCCAATGGGGGGTGTATCTGCCTGACCCAGCAAAGAATAATTAATACCTTCTCTCGGATCCATATCTACCTCAAATTGTGTCATCTCCTGAATATACATAGCCTGACAAATAAAACAGAGCACAAAGCACAATTAAGATTCCATGTGTTCTTATAACTTTGCTTTATAGCACGATCTATTAAGTGAAAGGAAGGTAACCATCCCTAAATGCCTCATAGCCTCCTGATTATAACTGTGGTGCACAACATACCCATAAGCAAGACTCTACTTAACACGGCATTGTGGACTCCATGGGACATGACCTACTCTGATACCATGTTTGTCACGCCACAAAAAGAGGGGAGGCGCGACTAGCACTCGATATCATTATTGGCCGAGTAAGCCACTAGACATGCTAGTTAACTAGTCTAGGGATAAGAAGAAAATCGAGCAGCATCACGTTTTAAATAAACTAAGCTGGGACTGTTTAGGTCATGACCTAGTCAATAGCAAATCATGTACATCAAGATAAGTAAACCAAAATGATAAAGTACTAGCTAGCCGACAAGGCTACAACAACAGAGATGCAGGCACACACTATATATACATGTCAATCCTATGACTGGAGACTGAAAGGCAAAAAAGAACAAACCCACAATAACATGTCCACAATAGCCTCTAAGAGAACCAGTAATACTGCCGGGACAGGGTCCCAACTATACTTAACTGTACAATAAAAATTAAGCATCCTGTGAAAGCTCCAGGAAGAAGTGAAGCTTACCAACTCACAGCTGAACTGGGCTCCTAGTGGAGGGGTCAATCAGATTCTCCACCTGAACCTGCACGCATGAGATAAGATGCAGTGTCCCCAGGCAACGGGACATCAGTATGAATAAACGTGTACTGGTATGTAAGGAAGAATGTGAAACCATTGATAATAGTAGTAAAAAGGGTAGTAGAAATACCACATGTAACCAACACTCAAGTAACCTTAATGGCCAACAATCAATCTCCTAGTGATCAAATATGCATGGTATGCTCGAGTATCACATGTCGTGAATATATATATATATAGATGCAAATACATGACATACCCAACCAAATGCTAGCAATGGTGGTCCTTTCTGGTAGCTGATCGGCATCATATTTGCCGACCTGTGGCCATCTGTACCATATACATATATATAACCATTTGGGAAAATAGGCCACATACCTCTGATTATAGCTCAAAGTCCATGCATAACGTACAATGTATGATATGAATATTGAATGCACATATTAGGCCATAGCATAAATTTTAGCCAATCTTGGCTCATCGGTACACTTACCCTCATAATATCATAATCATGGTCATAGCATAAACACATGACTCATGGGATCATACATGTCTTTTGAATAAGTTTCACAACTTAACTCAACATTTAGGATGGGGCATTAACTATGAAAGTGTTCATAAAGGTGCTTTACAAAATACTTATACTTGGTCCCATTTCAGTTAGTAAAAGAAAGTGTTTAAACAGAATCAAGTGCCTTAGTAGTCTAAATAGGGGCATTACACTAAATATTATTGGAAACCAACGCGTTACTTGTTAAATTCTTCAATTATACTATTGTATGAAGAAGGATTGATTATGAATACTACATTCCCTTCATAATCTACATTTATTTTGATGGCACTACACCGAAAAGAGAAACATTGCGAACATATGGATAGCTAGCCAGGTAACCGACAAAATGATATATAGATATTGAATGTCCAGTTTAAGAGAACAAATGGAATTTCAACCTAATACCATCATGAAGATAACTCAGTTGCAACCACAATGTCTTTCACAAAAGGTCTTTCTAGTAATAGAATAGTAAGAAATCGCATTTGACGTTTTGGGAAACTTTTCGAATTTCATGCTAAAAGGATGGACGAAGCTTAGCCTTTACATACCTTCCCAACGGACTTCCTATTTCCCAAAGTTTCTTCACAAGAGTTGTTCCATACGTCCTAAGTTTCACAACAACTATACGTACGCAGCTTAAAGACACCTATAAATAGTCTAAAATTTAGCATTAATGACCAGATTCGGCAAATAGTATTTATGCAAGAAAATATCCGTAAAACTTCATAAAAAAGATTGTAAAGGAGCCCTAAGATTATTACCTGAGCAAACCAGCTGCAAAACAAGAATAACTGGTAGGAATGCCACTCTTTTACAGCGCAAACACAGCTAATAGGAGGGAAAAACAATGGAAAAGTGTAAGACACACATTTCTAGGCACGAGGATGAATTTTAACGGTAGAAAGGTGAAAAACTCACCCAAATCACCTTGGTACCTTGAGGAAACTTTATCTTCAGTTTATATGTTGTTTGGGATGAAATAGAACTAATTTGAGGTTCAAAAAAGCTCAAATTAGCCAACATCTAGGTGGGTTGACCTGACATGACCCATGACCCAATTTCCTGCTTGGGCAGTCACCATAAAACTATCATAACTTTTTATTATGAGCTTGGCTTGATGCACGGTGTGTGCGTTGCAAAGTAGACTCGTAAATCTTCAATTTGATAGGTCATGGACCTTCTAACTCCTTATATTTTGGGAGATATGGACTGATACATTTTAAATTTAAGAAGGATTTCTTAAAGAAACTTACGGTAGCTTTGGCCAATCTTTATCTTGCAACTTTCTTTATTCCAAAACTTAATGTATGACCTTTGTCATATTAAAATAATCTTTAAAAAATTCATTATTAGCAAATTATACACTTGTAGTCCCATCCGGAATGTGAAACCTAATTTAAACATTTCGAAAAGGGGCAGGTGCCACTCGAGACATTTCTTTAATCCCGAATGTGTATTTAGGGTATTCCTTTGGCTTAAAACTTTAGGTCCTTGACATTACCACTTATTGGCAGCAATACTATCTTAAGTTCTACCCAAAATTAGTATGTCTTATATGACACCACCCTATGTAAATATATATATATATATGAAAGACGAGAAACACGGGGTCTCACAGGTTTAGTTGGCTAAGTTGCGGAAATTAAGCAGATAGACGCAAGATGATCAAACCTATCAGGCCATGATGTTACTTTCACCGCAATTGAAAAGACAAAAGTATAGATAATTAGATGAAACGGGTCTCGAGATGAAAAATTACCTTCAATGACAATTTCAAAATTACTGTTGTAGACAATAATTCATATCAGGAAAATAATAATCAAGAATAAAAATATCGCAACAATTGTAGTATTTGATTTCAATATGTGAGTGTTACAATCTCTACAAATCCTCTGATTTACCTTTCCAAGTGTAAATTCAAGGGCCCTCGAGCTTGATCTTGAATTTGAAGTTTGTTCTTGAATTTGATCTTGAATCTTAATCTTGAATCTTGATTTTGTTCTTTTTCTTAATCTTGATCTTGATCTTGACCTTGTTCTTGAGCTTCTTCTTGAGTTCAAGAGCTTTTAAGCTTGTTCTCGAACTTGAATGTTTGAATTCGTGAATTTATAGAGAAATTTGTGGCGTTTGATCCACGAGCTCTCTCTAGCTTTTTGTTAGAATTCTCGATTCCTCTTTGAATTATGAAGACCTCTATTTATAATAGTAGAATAAAGGAAATATAATAGGAAAGACTTCCCTTCGGCCAATCAGATTTAAGTGACATGGCATATTGGGCTTTGATGAAATGGGCTTGTCATTTTGACACATGGCATGATCTTATTTGATTCTTTGTTTGACTTGGCGTAACACATCATTTGACACGTGGCGCCAAGATGGGCGCTTCTTTTTTTGACTTGGCGTGCCACATCATTTGACACATGGCGTTAAGATGGGCGCTTCTTTGTTTGACTTGGCGTGCCACATCATTTGACACATGGTGCCAAGATGGACCTCTTAGATGAAATAATAGTGCGCTTACTAATTTGGACTCTTTTATTGTAGCCCAAATCAATTAATATGAGTTTTAATTAAATCCGTATTTATATTAGTTCATAATATTTACTTGGACTAATATATTCATGAATTTAACATAATTCAAATCATTTTAAAATTTATATTTAATAAATTTTAAATGATTACAATGCCCCTGCTTCAAGTCTGGTCGAATATCATTTAAAGACTGAACTTGAAGTATTAATTTAATATTATAATAATATTTATTATAAATATCATAAAAAAGCATTGACATAATATTATAACTTTATTATTATAATATTATGTGAAAAAGGAAATTATTCCCAAATTTACCTTATTTAAAAAAAATTGACCTTTTTTTTTCTTCGTTCCTTTTTCTTTTCTTTTCTTTCTTTCTTTTTTCCCTTTTTTTCCTTTTCACGTGATCTTCATACCACTTTTCTCTTCTTCTTTTTTCCTTTTTTTTCTTTTCTTCCTTTCCTTTTTTTTTCCTTTTTCTTCTTCAACAACATCGTATAAATAGGAGTGTGCTTCTTCATATTTTTTCAATCAAAACTGAAGTTCAACCCCCACGTGTCTTTGTTAAGGTATGACTTTTTTTCAAAAAAAATTTCACTTCTTTTTTTTGTTCGCCCCGTTTTTTTTAGTTCAAAGGGAGCAACATTCGTGTTTTGTGGATTCTATAACGCAAGTATATGATCTTAAGGTGTGAAGGGACGTATTCCATGTCCCTGCCTTGAGATCACCAATTCGAGGTTTTACACTGTTCCAAATGTTTAAACATAGGGGACCAACAAACGAGGCTTTACGTTGTTCTGAATGTTTAAACATAGGGGACCAACAACGTGAGGCTTTACGCTGTTTTGAATGTTTAAACATAGGGGACCAACAACACGAGGCTTTACATTGTTCTAAATGTTTAAATATAGGGGACCAACAACGCGAGGCTTTACGTTGTTCTAAATGTTTAAACATAGGGGACCAAAGGCTTTACGTTGTTCTAAATGTTTAAAAATAGGGGGCCAACAACGCGAGGCTTTACGCTGTTCTAAATGTTTAATCATAGGGGACCAACAACGCGAGGCTTTACGATGTTCTAAATGTTTAAACATAGGGGACCAACAACACGAGGCTTTACGTTGTTCTAAATGTTTAAACATAAGGGACCCCCAATTAGCCATATTCTTTTATTTCAATTCTTGTTCCTCTTTTATTTATTTTTTTGTGCTCACATTGATAAAGGGTAACATTTTTCCTTTTATGCAGCCTAAATAATGGTCTTCTTCAAGGACTACACTTGTTCATCTTCCGGACGCTACCTCATAAGTAGGACACAAGATTGCAAGGTAGAGACCAAACGTTTAGTCCAAGACCCCTTAGTTGGTCGTTATGTTGATGCATGGCGACAATTGAGGAACACATTTCACCAGAAAGATTGGACTTTTGAACACGACCACAAATTTAATAAAACTTACAAAGCATGGTATCTTGATAAACCAAATCTTCAAGGCACCAATCTTGTAAGCACTCTCCCAAAACTAGGGCACCGCGTGATTCAAGAAGGGTTATGTTGGGGAGGTGAGATTCTATTTGAAGGTGAATATCATTACATCCCGGGGTATTGGGAATGGACAGAAGATGTCCTTAGCAAAAATGGGTCAAGCTTGAACGATGCTAACCTTCGAGATGTTGTCGTGGCTTCTTTTTTTACTTATGATCGGAACCCCAATATCATGCAGGCCTTTTGTGAGGCTTGGTGTCCCCAAACAAACACACTACTTACGTCTCTTGGAGAAGCATCTATATCCCTTTGGGATTTATATATTCTTGGTGGCTTATCGATTGGTGGGTGTCCTTATGAAGAGGTGATACTTAATGCCAGAGAGCTTACAGGTTATGAGGCCAAGAAGAATAGATTTCTTCCTCAAACCTATGAGTATTTATTTTCCACCTTTCATCACCTTAAAGTGAAGGCGGGTGATAGCTTGGGGGTCTCTCTTAGTGACTGGATACATTTTTTGTATAAACGAGACATTAAGTATGAGCTAGCTCCCCCGAGAAAAGAGAAGAAGGTTTTACGCTTAGCATCTACACATAACCCCACAGGTGAGATATCAATAGATGTGAACACTTGGTTAAGCTCTCAAGAGATGACCTTTTATATGCTTGGAGTAGAACACCAAAAATATGGGACTTATTTGGCAGCATTTTTGTCATGTTGGTTATGTGTCTTTGTATTTCCTTCTGAAGAGGAAAACCTTATTCGGCTTGAAACGTTTAAGATGGCAAGCTTAATGGTGAGTGGTCGAAGGGTAAGCCTTACGGTCCCCATCTTAGCGAGCATCTATCGTGGCTTAAATGAGATTTCAAATTCTTCACAATTTGATCGTATTAAAGTTTCTTTCCCCATTCAGTATGTTTATGGTTGACTTGCTTATTATCTTAAGACACATTATCCTCTTATCAACCAACATTCTCTCCTGCGGATGATGACATATTCTGGCGAGGGTGCTGCAAAATATTTTGACAAGGATAAGGCACGAAAGCGCATCCATCGAGGTGAAAGCCTTGTGTGGAATGCGACCATGCTTAACAGGCCTCACCTAACTTATCATGTTGATGATAACTGAGCTTCATAGTTGGATTCATCTTATTTTATGAGCATTCGCTTTAATTATCTTACCTTGAGAACTTCTTTTTTATCGAGCCACATAGCCCCACTGATTTAGTCATCAGTTTGGGTTCTATCAAGATACTCCTAGATACCTTATTCGTGTTGAATCTCTTGATGAGGGACGTAGGTATTGGTTAATCTATGTCTCACATACTACTATGTCAAGAGCAAAATTTCCGTCTGTGGTTGCTTCTGCGAAGAAACATTACTCTACTCGAGATTTGTCTTGATAGGAAAAATCTCATGGGAATTTTCTTGAGGATCATTTGGAAACTTTGTTGGAAAAGGCTAGGCCAAACTTCACCACTTCTTCAAAGGAAAAAGGTCCAGATACTGGAGAGGAGCTCTTACAAGTTGATTCCCCACTCGCCCCATGACCTCAAAGCAAGAGGCTCAAGTTCTCTAAGGGCTCTAAGAAAGAAGTAGCCCATGCTTCTAAGCCCATAAAGAGAAGCCCTATAATTCATCATCTACAAATCAAGAGTCTAAAGAGACAGCAAAAGCAGCAATGGGATCAATGTTGGAAGAGAAAAAGACATGAACCAATTGCACTTGAGGTTGTTGAGTTGGAGATGGTGGAAAAACAATGCATTGATGGCCTTCCAAAAATATTAGCTATTCAGAGCAAAGAGGTTTTTGACCTAAAAAAAAACTCCTTCTTTGTTTTGTATAAGAAAAATTCATGGTTAAGTAATTTGCTAATTTTTCTTTCCTCCCTTTTTGTGTAGGTAAATTCTATTGAGAATCCAAAGGAATCACTACAAGAGAGGCCACAAATTAGTGTTGACTTCGTCGCGACATAAAAATCCGAGGAAGATTCAACTTTAGCTATTGAGCAAGAGCAGAGAATTGCAATCACTTCTCATGATCAAACTTTAAAAGGGTTGACCCTTGATTCGAGTAGCACTCCTCCACTCCTTTTAAAGTGGGGTGGAGCCAAGTCTATTTTTGAAGGAAAAAGCATTGTTTCAACTCATAAAAAGAAGTATATCTTGGGCCTTTGGAAAGAGATTTGTAGCAAAATCTCTAGAACTTCTCTAGACTCAATCTCATTCTATAAAGAAGATATTTATGAGATTCTCCAAGAGATGAGTGAGACGCATCTCATAGATCTTTCACCCTCGAAGCATTTGGTGGATTCTTTCTTTGAGCTTGCTACCTCCTATGATTAAGAACGCTCCAATTTTGCAGATAAGGTGTATGAGGACAAGAAGCTTTTCTAAGGCCAAGAAGGGTCTTGAGTTACTCAGAGCAGAGGAAGGCGAGAAGACTAAACATGTTTCTTCTAAAAGGAAGTCACTAAAGAAGGTCAAGAAGAAGTTAGCAACTCTAGAGGCAGAGCGAGAGGAACTTGAAGCTGTCGTAGATGCTGCCAAGAAGGGGGTTGAGGAGGTTCGAGCCAAGATCTTAGTTGCAGAGAACAAGGTGTTCTCTTATGACAACATAAACCTTTTGACGACTGACAATTCGACTTGTTTGGAGCCTAGGAAAGAGGGCTTAGAGGCTAGTCAACGAGATTTGATCAACTACAAATTATGCTTAGATTAGGCTCCCTCATTTTTTTTTTACTTATTTTCTTTATTTTCTCAAGATATAGATTGAATGTTAGACAATTTTATGGCAATAGATTTTCTCTATTCTTTTTGTCTCACATCTTCCATTTGTGGTTTTGACTTGAAGTCCTTTACATGTTTTCTTTTGCCGTGAGCCTTAGTAATTCAAATTTAATTCGCGCTTGGCACGCCAGTAAGAATGAAAATAATAAAATTCCTTTTTCTTTGAAGTCGTGCGTTCGCCTTTACAAGTTTTACGCAACTTAACGTTGTAACTCACCGAATGGGTAAATTTCAAGAATATCCACACAAAACTTGAGAACTTGAGGACCATCACTTGCATACTCTCTTAATTTGAGAACCAACATATAGACTTTGGAGACTTTAGTTTGGAGACTCGGGGAACATGAGAACTTCAACCTGCAAACTTGATCAAATTTGAAAACCTCAAGCATGCCATCGAAGAAGCTCGCCATTCCATAGGGCTTTTCACCATAAGGAATCAAGTCGGGACATGATTTTTTTAACACTAATGCAACTGAACTTAAACTATAATTCCAAGCGCCTACATACCTCAATAAAGAGGATCAAGTCACAACGTAGTTCTGGGGGAGTATTATTTTAAGGTGTCGTACACTATTTATACTCTTAGGGGCCAGGAGTATCATGCATTTTTATACCCAAATTTCAAGGAGCATAATTTTCCTCAAGCATAGTACCTCTTAAGGAATTTTGCATTTATAGGACCGATCCTTATGCCATCTGCACCGACAAGCTTGTAAGTACCATTTGAGTATACTTCTTGTACTACGTATGGTCTATCCCGCTTTGAGGTGAATTTGCCCCCAAACTTACGTGAAGTGATAATGGGCCTTCTTACTGTGAGAACATGGTCTCCAATTTGAAAACACCTCGAGCAAACTTTTTTATTGAAAGCACGAGACAAACGAGCTTGATAACATTCAAGATTCTGTTGGGCTTCTAACCTCTTTTCATCAAGTGCTTCTAACTCGGCAAGACGTAGTCGAGCATTTTCTTCCTCAGTGAGCCCTTTTTGTATAGCCAATCTCAAGGACAGTATTTGACGCTCAAGTGGCAGGACCGCTTCAACTCCAAAAGCAAGCGAATATGGGGTTGCTTGAGTCGGTGTGCGATATGTCATCCTACATGCCCACAAGGCTTCTTCCATTCTTTTATGCCAGTCTTGTTTGGAATTAGAGACCACTTTATTTAGAAGATTACACAGTTCTTATTGAATGCTTCGGCTAGACCATTGGTGGCAACATGATACGCAGAAGATTTCCACTGCTTGAAGCCAAAGAGATAGCATATTTTATTCATCAACTTGTTATCAAACCGTCATTATGTATCGTGGAATGCCAAATTGGTAGACAATGTTTACTCGAATAAAGCTTGTAACATTCTCCTTTTTTACTTCTGTAAGGGCTACAGCTTTGGCCGATTTTGAGAAGTAATTTGTCGCAGCCAAGATGTACAAGTACCCACCAGAAGATTTTGGCAGTGGTCCAACAACATCCAGTCCCCAAGCATCGACTAGCCAAGATGCAATAGTCGGGTGTAAAACTTCAGGCCGTTGATGTATAAAGTTTGCATGGAGTTGACAAGCTTTGCACCTTCAAGCATAATCCAAGCAATCTTTCACCATGGTTGGCCAATAATATCTCATTCTTTTTATGTGAAAATGGAGCTTTGGCCTAGACTGGTGTGATCCACACACTCTTGAATGTGCCTCTTGCAAAGATTGAGTCGCTTCTTCCTCCTCCAAACACTTCAAGAGCATTCCCTCAAATGATCTCCTATACAATGTGTCCTTGTAGTAGAGAAAATGAGGTGCCCCACGATGAATGTTAGTTCTTCTTTAGCATCTTCTGGAAGTATCCCATAACATACGTAGTTGATGATAGTTTGTCACCAGTCCTCTTTATTGGCTTCAGAAACTGCGAAAACATGCTCAAGCTTACTCTCCATATGCTCGTCTTCATCCAACGATGGTACGACCCATTTTCGGCAGATAACTTGCATCTGATCAGAAAGAGTCAGAGTTGAGGATAGAGTAGCCAAGTTTCCTTGGCACATGTTGGAGGTCCTATGTGGTAGTGGTAAGGTCTGCGTACATCTTACCCTCCCCAGACCCCACTTGTGGGATTTCACTGGGTATGTTGTTGTTGTTTGGCACATGTTGGAGGTTCACATCTCTAAGCCATCCTATCAACTTTTGGGCATTATAGTGATATGAGCGCAGCTCAGGCATCCTGACCTCATAGGTGCCCAAGAGTTGTTTAATCATCAATCGAGAATCACTAAAAACTTGCAACTGCAATTGCTTCATGTCAATGGCCATTTCGAGTCCAAGTATTAGTGCTTGATATTCTGCAACATTTTTGTTGCAACGTTGTTTTAATGGGAAGGAGAATGGTAAGACCTCTCCTTATGAAGTGACAAACACTACGCCTGCACCAGCTCCACCACGATGCATAGCCCCATCAAAGTATATTTTTCAAGGGGGTTGGATCTCGATGGCCATTGCATCTTCGTCAGGAAGCTCATCAGTTAACTCCCAATCATCTAGTATAGGATGGTCTACCAAAAAGTCCGCTAATGTTTATCCCTTCACAGCCTTTTGAGGGGTGTACACAATCTCAAATTGTTGAAACTGAAGGTACCACTTTGCTAGTCGGTCACCAAGGACTGGTTTTGACATAACAAATTTGATGGGATTTGCTCTAGAAACAAGATGGACTTTATGAGCTTGAAAATAGTGCTTCATCTTTTGAATCGAGAAGACAAGCCCCAAACATAACTTCTTGATTGGTGAATGATTCAGCTCATTTGGTGTCATCATTCTGCTCAAGTAATAAAGGGCATTTCTTTGCCTTTATTATTCTCTTAGTAAGGCTCCCGGGACCTTTCTTGCGCCGCAAAATAAAGTATCAGTGGCTTTCCAGGTATAGGGGCTGCTAAGATTAGAGCTTTCACCAGATACGCTTTGATGCTTTCAAAGGCTTTGCTACATGTTTGATTCCACTTGAAAGAGACACCTTTCTTCATGAGATGACTGAATGGTTGGCATCTTCCAACTATATTCGAGATGAACCTCCTCAAGTAGGCTAATTTTCCCTGGAGACTTTTCAACTCACGAATGTTTTGAGGCTCGTGCATTTTCAAAATTGCATCGACTTTAGCTTGATCAAAATCAATCCCTCAATGTTGCATGATAAATCCAAGAAACGTTCTAGAAGCAACCTTAAAGGCACACTTTAGTGGATTCATCCTCAGTTGATATCTTAGAAGCAACTCAAATACCATTCTCAAGTCTTTCAAATGGTTGCTCCTTCCTTTTGACTTTACCACCAAGTCATCAACATAACACTCAACATTTTTATGGAGTAAATCGTCAAATATATTTTGCATAGCCCTTTGATATGTGGCACCAGCATTCTTCAAACCAAAAGGCATCACCTTGTAGCAGTAAATGCCTTTAGGTATATGAAACGCTGTGAGTTCTTCATCCTTTGGTGACATATGAATTTGGTTGTAGCCAGAAGAACCATCCATGAATGAAATTTCCTCATAACCAGTTGTAGCATCAATCATCACCTCTAGGATGGGTAGCGGGAATTTGTCTTTAGGGCATGCATAGTTGAGATCTCTAAAGTCAACACAAACTCGAATTTGGCCATTCTTCTTCCTCACGTGAACAATGCTTAAAATATACGTGGGGTATTTAAATTCATGAATAAAGCCCGCCTCAATGAATTTGTTAACCTCTTTCTCGATCAATTGAACCAAGTCTGGCCTGAAGCGTCTTTGAGCCTGCTTGACAAGACGAGCGTCGTACTTGACTGCTAATTGATGGACCGCAATCTTAGGATTCAAACTAGGCATTTCTTTATAGCTCCAAGCAAAGACATCCCTATATTCTTTGAGTATATTCATATAAGCCATTTCTTCATCAGCTTCTAAGAAAGCACTCATGTAAGTTAGTCTTGGGTCTTCATCATTGCCAAGGTTAACTTCTTTTAGGGGATCGATTGTGGTCTTTACTCCCTCTTCAAATTCTGGTGGAGAATCTCCAGTGTCCTCCTCTTCCTGCGGATCATTATCATTAATAGATATATGATGGCACCAAACAATACCCTCAAACTCTCCGTCAATTCTCAATTAACACATGGCATCGTTCTCAATCTAAGTTGTAACATGACATGAGGAGCCTATGCTTTCTTCATCTTCCTCGTGCTCTTTGGTGTAAACCACAGTGTGAGCCTTCGCCTTTAATACCTATTTACATGAAAACTACGAGTTCCACTCGTCGCTTCATCCTGGAAGGGACTATTCTTTTGAAATCCCTTTGGATCATAGGTGAAGGAAGCGTCGTTACTCTTAGGCAACTTCTTTGATGCTTATTATTCTTCTTCTTAAATGGACCTAACCTCTCATACACAGAAATTCTTGCAGCGGGTTTTCCAAGTCGATCAAAGATAGAAGGCCGTTTATTAAAAGAAGCACGCTCATCTTCTATAGTGATATAGTTATTGCTTGCCCTTCTAATGGAGATGCGCACAGGTAGTGGTCGGCTATAGCCTAAACCTTCATGTGCTTGCCTAGTTGTTCCCTTCGATGGGAGTTTCCCTAGCCTAGATGGCTCATCAGGGTTGTTCCCAACCTTTGCAAATAACTTGTAAGCATTTGGATCAAAGTCTTCTGTAGGAGTGATGTATCTTGTGGTGGATTTTGAGCCACAAAATTTCCCAACAGCTTTGAAGACAAGTTTATTGCATCTATCTGTTTGATAGGAAGAGTCAACCCTCCTAGTACATTCCCTTGTACATCAGATGATTGAGCCTCTTCTTTCTTCACCTTTGGGACATAACGGAGTGTAGGCGATGGCTTTCTTTTCGAGGGTATGGTCTTCCCCTTATTTGGACAAGTACTAGGATCCCTAGTATCAACTTTGGCCCTTTCAATGGTTGCATTGGTTGCTTCGCCTTAAGCCCATCAGACTTGGTCGGTTTGACACCCTCAAACCTTTCCCTTTTCACGACATAACTCTTCAAATAGAACTTTGCATCGGCAAGACGTGACTCTACTTCAGTGAAAAAATTATTATCAGCAACTATTTTCCTTCCAATTCCATCCTCGAGGTACTTCAGACACTGATAGTAATAAGACGAGATAATTTTGTTCTCGTGCACCCAAGGCCTTCCTAGTAATATATTATATGAGGCCTTTGCATCAATCACATGCATCCATGACCTTGATCGTAAATCACCTATGTGAATATCTATCTTAATCAAGCCTATAGACCTCTGCCCCCTTTGATTGAATCCTTATATCAGCAAACGTCTTTCGCTAAGTTCTTCAATTGTGATTCCAAGCTCGTTCAATGTGTGGATGGGTAGAATGTTGACCCCAAACCCTTCGTCTATTAAAATTCTATTTGTCCTCTTCTCTAGCACGTGGCCCACTATATATAAAGGACGATTATGTAGAGTTTCACCAAATAGAAGATCATTGTCCGTAAATGTGATTTTTGTGTCACATGCATGTACTTCTTGAAAAGATTCCACAGACTTTTCAGAAGATGGTGGAGATGCCTTTGATGGAATTTCACCCACCACTTTGTCTTTGTTAGCAGAGGATACCTTCGATGAAGTTCCATTCATTGTTTCTCCTTGGTCAGCACTGAAACATGATGCCTCAACATTGTCTTGAGTGGTCTCCACATAGAACCAACTTGGTAAGAATTCCCCCAAGGTCACAGGACGTCGAGGTTTCTGGTGGTGATACATTTCCACCTTTGGCCCCCTTAGACGCCTGACCTACTTTTGCTTCTTCGCTCCCTTTACTACCCTTTGCCTGGTAGGTTGTTCAAGTGATTCTTTTTGTGGACTTGTTTTTTTGCGTCTCTGTCTAGTCACGAGAATCCAACCTTCATCATTATCTATATCGACTTGGGATTTTTCTTTCTCTAATGGCCCTTCTTCTTCAGATGTATATACTTCGACTAGGTCAAGCGACCCGAACATGATAGAGATTTGATTAGAGCTTGTCTTTCCATCATCAAGGACAATCTTCTTTTCATCAACCAATTGCATAACCTTATCTTTGAAGACAAAATACTTTTCAAGAGGGTGACTTACGAGTCTATGATACTTGCAATAATTTGGGTCATCAATTTTTTCAGCTTCATAGGGTCGTTTCATCTCTGGCAACTCAATGAGTTTTAGCTCAAACCAATTCCTCAAAAATATTAGGAACATCATAATCTAGAAAAGGATATTCCTTTTCTTGCATCTCTCTCAAGGTTAGCTTTCGGTTTGAATGCTCTTAAAAATTCGTCTTTACACTTTGCTTCCTACTCTCCTTTGTAGTAAACTTCACAAGCGGCATATTAACATTCATGGATTCTTTGTTGTCATTTCTGGGCACAAATTTGCTCCATTTCTTGGGTTCCTATTTGTCCTTTCCTTTGTGAGGATCATGAACTAGCATTCCATCCTTTCCAGCAGAAGACATGCTCAACTCCATATCATAAGCATGAGTCGCTAGATCTTCAAAAGACTTAGGTTTGATCCTTTGTAGGATGTACAGTACATCCCTTGGATACACATTTCTATAGCATAAGCTTCGCTAAGTCTATCTTTGCAATTAAGGCTCGCGTTCTCCACGATTTATGAAGTCGGTGACAGGTTCATCCTTCCTTTGGCGAGTATTTGTGAGTTCTACCATGCTCACTGTGCGCCTTGTGCTATAGACGCGATTAAGAAACTCATGCTCCAGTTGCTCCCAACCGTCAGTGGAATGAGCCTCGAGGTCTGTGTACCAATCAAAGGCATTTTCTTTCAAGGAGTGGACGAATTGTTTGACGAGATGGCAACATGCTGCTTTGGATTTCCTCTACCTTCGAACTGTTGAAATTTAAGGGGTTGATAACCGGCAGGCATTTTGAGGCTATCAATCCTTATAGTGTAAGGCTTAGCCTATATATGAGAAGACCTTGTGCAGACTCCATACTTGTCTTTAATGGTCCCGTCGATGAACTCCTTTAATTGATCAAGTGGGATCATCCCCTTAGAGGAGACTGGCATTTCCTTGATACGTGACGCTTGCTTCATAGGATTTTCAGTCTCACGAACTTCAATGCCCTTTCTAGGTACATGGCTAGATTCTCCATCAAGTAAACATCCATCCTATCCATCAGTTTATCGATACGAGATTCTTGACTTTGCACATGTTTGGTCAATCTTTTAATCATCTTTGACAAATTCGTAAGTTGCTTCTCTACGGATGAAGCATCAGTTACCATTGCTTGAATGGCTATTGGTGATGGATTTTCGTGCGAGTTAACCTTCAACGGGCTCGTATCACGTGAGCCTTTCTTCGCGATAGAGTTCTTAGAACTAGGAAGCTCAAGTGAAGCTAAAGTCCTTTCGATCTTTTCAGCAATACTGTTTTCTCCATTCGTAATATTTGTAGAGGATCCTACTCCTCTCGAAGTTGAAGACCCAAAGACAAGAATTGATGTGAATGGCACATGAAATGTTTGTTGTCCTAGCATGGTAGCCTTGTTCCTCGTAACAACACCAAAACTCCCAAAGGTAACACCAAGAATTCCCTCCACTTCAGCAGAGAACTTGGAGTCAGTAGCGTTGGAGAAAGTTCATTAGGAGTTAATCTTCTTGGAAGTCATTTGAGATGAGAGGTAGAGATTGTCCCATTAGGCGTGCCAGAATTTGTAGACGATAAAATTCGTATCGTGAAAATAATAATCAAAAACAAAAATATCGCAACAATCGTAGTATTTGATTTCAATATGTGAGTGTTACAATCTCTACGAATCCTCTGATTTGTCTTTCCAAGTGTAAATTCAAGCGCCCTTGAGCTTGATATTGAATTTGAAGTTTGTTCTTGAATCCGATCTTGAATCTTGATTTTGTTCTTGTTTTTTATCTTGATCTTGATCTTGTTCTTGAGCTTGTTCTTGAGTTCAAGAGCTTTTAAGCTTGTTCTTGAACTTGAATGTTTGAATTTTTGAATTTGTAGAGAAATTTGTGGCGTTTGATCCACAAGCTCTCTCTAGCTTTTTGTTAGAATTCTCGATTCCTCTTTGAATTATGAAGACCTCTATTTATAATAGTAGAATAGAGGAATTATAATAGGAAAGACTTTCCTTCGGCCAATCAGATTTAAGTGACATGATATATTGGGCTTTAATGAAATGAGCTTGTCACTTTGACACATGGCATGATCTTATTGGATTCTTTGTTTGACTTGACGTAACACATCATTTGACACGTGGCGCCAAGATGGGCGCTTCTTTGTTTTACTTGGCGTGTCACATCATTTGACACATGGCGCCAAGATAGGGGCTTCTTTGTTTGACTTGGCGTGCCACATCATTTGACACGTGATGCCAAGATAGGCTTCTTGGATGAAATAATATTGGCTTATTAATTTGGACTCTTTTATTGTAGCACAAATCAATTAACATGAGTTTTAATTAAATCCGTATTTATTGGACTTAAATGATTAACCCAATTTATATTAGTTCATAATATTTATTTGAACTAATATATTCATGAACTTAATATAATTCGAATCATTTTGAAATTTATTAAGTAATAAATTTTAAATGATTACAACAGTATTCATTAGCAATTTTCATATTAAACATGTATTAGTGGATTCAAATAGCTCAACCAACATTATTCGTGGGAAAGTTGGCGAAATGATATGCTCAAGATACACGGTCAAATGGTGTAGCGTGATCGTCTACAAATGGTGATTCAACAAGATTAGGTCGAAACAAGGAGAAAGTATTGGGACGAATACTTAATTTAATTGAGATTCACTCAAAATGAATAACCTTGAATTGAAATTGTCCAATTATGATTGGTTTGGAGGAAATCACCATCTTAGCGAGAGCATATTTGTTAAATTTTTAACGAAGGGAGCATAATTAGCCAATTAATAATCTGATAAGAAAAAAATTAGTTAATAAGTAAAAATAAAAAGATATTTTTGACAATTCTTCTATGTTATGTGCTCAAGCTAGATTTTTGCCACGATCATTTCAACCCCAATAAAGATTTGTAATAAAATAAATTGGAATCTTATAATAAAAATATTTATATAATTCATGCAAATAATGTCGAGTTGAAAATTCTAAAATTCTTTTAATTTATTAAAATAAATAATTAAAAAAATTATTTTAGCATAGGAATGGAGTGGAAAGGAAGAAACGCTAACTAAAATAGAGAGGCTCATCATTTGGCCAGTCGTCAATTACATTGTATTAGGGGTTTTTTTTTTTTTCCAATGCAACGTAATTTGTCTGTATCACAGGAGCCACCGACAAATTTGAAATTGGATCTCTATGAAAGAAAAGGTTAAAATATTGGTAAGGAAAAGAAAATAATAAGTAAGAGAAACACAATTAAATAATGAAAATGGAACAACAATTGTACCTGCTGGAATTAGATATTAGCTTATCTCCTTGGTTTGGTTTCAACGCTATATAGGGATAAGTTAGGAGATTATCAATTATTGATTTTATAATTTATTGTAATCAAAATAATATGTATCATACAATTTATTGTGTGTATTAAATTTCCATATATATATATATATTGCAAGCTTTAGTTTACTCTTCTAAAAGTAAAATTTTTATTTTATATATGCATTCCCGTGATTGTATTGTGTGGATAAAAATTCCACTTTTTATGTGTTAATGTAAAAGAGGATTTATTATTTACGATACTCTATTTAAGCACCTACTCTTCCATTATAAGAGATCAAAGTTGTGTTTATTTTATTTGATATATAAAATATAAATTTTCAAGTAACTAATAGAATATCTAATTAAAAATATATAATTTAATAGTACAGAAATCTAAATATAAATAAACATAAGAATTAGTCAAATAAATTTAGTGTAATTTTTTGATGAAAAATATGAAGAATTACAACAAAAATACATATGAAGGTTGTGAATGTTATTATAAAATATGATATTAAAAATGATGTGAATACACATGAATGAGAAAAGTGATGTATAAAAATTAAAAAAGTTTAAAGGATACTTTTGTCAATTTATATATTTTATCCTCAAAAATTATTCTGATATTACTAGAGATAACTTATTTTGATATTAATCATTAATCTGTGAACAAGTTATTCATATTTTATAATCAAACAAGGAATTAAAGGGTAATCAAAAGTTATGGGAGACTAACTCTCCTTATTCATTATACTTACATACTACACTTTGCAAGGAAAGAATATTTGGGTATTACGCAAATTAATGATATAAATGGTGATTTCTGGGGGTATGTTTTTGCCAAAGAGAAGTCCATAAATATTCTTGGGAGATGTATTAGTGTTTAGGATCGTAGAAGATCCATTTGTACATTATATTCTCATATTTGAGATACAATATTGCATTAGCTTTTGAGATTCCTTATAATCATGATACTTTGAAAATGATTCATTCATCATATATGACATAGACATGAATTGAAAATTATATTTTCTCCATTTTATATTAACTTAATTTGTGAGATAATGCACGCATATTAAAAAAAATATTTGAAAAACGTAATTTAAATCATACTTTTTATGACATCATAAATATAGCTTTGCAAGTAGTCTAATTTTTCTTCTTAAAAATATAAAATTATTTTAATAAATATGAAAAAAAATTTAAAAATTTATCTTAAATAATTCAATTATTTTAAACAATAAAAAAAACCTCAAAAATTAAATTAATATATAACAGGAGGAGTACAAGGTAACATAGGAGCTCAACGCTATAGGAGCAAGAGTGGTTTGTTTAATTAAACTAATTTATGCCTTTAAAAGTTTTATAAGAGACGAGCATCACTCAATCAAATATGTATCTGACAGAATGAAGAAGAGTTGAATCCCTCTTGCTTCCTTATCTCCACTAATCAAAAAGCAATGTCATCATCAATAAAATAAAATTTTCTCACGGTATACTGAAAAATCATTTATATCTCTTAATTTTAATTTAAAATCAAACTTTTCATCCCATCAACCCAACTTTAAAAAATAATTATTATCCCCATGTTTTCCTAATTGACTTTATCAAATGTCTATTCTATTCTAACATCATCAAAAAAAAAATTTATACTTCTTTAAAAGCATAATATTTAATCTATATGACAAATTTCCTATAAAAAATATTAATTTTGTCCAAGAAAAAGTAAAACGAAATATTGATCAAATATATAAGCTAATGTCATTTCATAGTAAAATAAATGAACAAAATAAAAAAATAATTTTATTAATTTTAATAAAATCTATAATGTAATAACCTTATAAACATATAGTGAAGCGGGTAATATGAAATAGTTAATAAAACAAAGATATATTTCATAACAATTTCTTAAAATATTACTTATATTATAAATAAATGTTAAATTATAATTTAAAAATATTTCATTAATAACCTTCAAAATTTATTTATTAATATAGATAATAGAGGAGAAGAGATAGGCATAATACATAAACATACTATTTAACTTGGTTTTAGTTGGCACCTATGGCCTTCCATTTTGGGTCCGCCCAAGTATGTACATAAATTTGTGTAAAGTTGAACAAGTAGATACGCGTGTCTTACATGACAATTTACGTGAGATACATTTGAACTAATTTGAATTATGTCATGTAGGACATATATTATTTCATATATAGGACATGTGTGTCTAATTATGTAACTTCATTCAAGTTTTAAGCTTCTAATTATGCACATTCAAAATTAGATGGCATATATGTCAATTGAGACCAAATTAAACTGTAATGCCCCGCTAATTACTAAAATACCCCTAGGGGAGAGGTGCGCGTAAAACGCGTCTTCCAATGCTCGGATTGAAAATCCGAGAGTGGATTCGTGATCAGCACTGAAAATGGAGTGGGAAGAGGGTCTCGGTCGAATTTTAGAGCAACCGAGTCAAAAGATAATTTTTCGTTCCGAAACGAAAAACAGTGAGCCTCCGCGACGGAACCGCAACGCGGACTGGTCGCGGAGACACACTTATCTTTTCCGTAAAATTTTCGACGGAGTTGAGTTTCCGAAAATACACTGTCCGCGACAGGTCCGCGTCGCGGACTGTGTTATTTCAGACGGGGGAGTAATTCTTTTAAATTATGGAGGGCAATTTAGTCCGTTCCTAATTATTCTAAACGTCCCCCTACGCCTAATTAAGGTCAGTTTTCGAAGAAAAGGGTTTCAAAACCTAAATTCTAAGCGTTCTTCCTAAGAGTCACCTAAGGTAGGGCTTGAAGGAAGGGAGGATTGAGGAGATCAAGAGGAGGGTGTGCTTCCTTGTGTTAGCAAAACTTTCCAGGTATGTAAGGCTAACTTAAAGCATGGGAATGTTCTCCCATGTGCCCTTCTGAGAACTGATGATTAGAGTCATTGATGATGAGGTTGATGTAAAGAGTTGATGCATGTTAAAAATTTACATATTCTATGTATAAATGATTTTCTTACAGAAATTGATGATCATCATTACTTTGTTTTATACTTAACTCATTTTTGTAAGAGCATTTAAAAACCCTATATGAATTGCAAATTGAAAAGCATGCATAATGAACTTAGGGGATGAGTCTAGAGCCTTGACGATGATGATGTTGTGATTGTGTTTCACATTTGATGAGAGTCTTGATGATGATGTTGATGAGAATGATGTATTACGATGTCTTAAAATTCAAGGTCTAATTTCTAAAAAGAAATCTTGAGTCTATGATGTTGATGTTGATGTGACGAGGTGAGGTGATGTTGATGTTGAGGTACAATGTTCCTATGGGACTGATGTTGATGTTGATGTTTTATACTATGTCCCTCTGGGACCAATGTTGATGTTGAGGTATTAATTATTATACCATGTCCTTATGTGACTGATGATGATGTACTATGTCCCTCTGGGACTGATGATGATGATGATGATGATGATGTTTATGAGCATGTCGAGTTCTGGGAGGAGTATTGAGCACCGAAATGGGTAGAGAGTGAGTCCCACTCGAACCCATTAACTACGTGGCCCGCGTAGGAAGAGAGGATTGAACCGCAATGCGGATGGCTCCTATCTTGTCCCAAAAGTGGACTGATGTTTTTGATGTTTCTTGTGGATCCACTGATGTGATGTCCTTTACCCCGGGCAGGGTATTGGATGGATGTGGCAACGGCATCGCTTCGTTGTATCATCACTGGCTCATAAGTGATGGTTGTCGGTTAGAGAAACTCCCAGTTAGGTTCCTTTGATAGAACTCTGATGTTGATGTGATGTTGAGTCGATGTGATGTTCCCTTGAGTCGATGTTGATGTCCCTTGAGTCGATGTTGATGTCCCTTGAGTCGATGTTGATGTCCCTTGAGTCGATGTGATGTCCCTTTGATGTGATGACGATGTGGAGATGAGAGGTTGATGAGTCAACTGTCTATTCTAATCTCTTGCCTTAGATAGACATTGACATCCTGATGGAATACGATGTTGAGTTGATGTTGCTTTATGCTGTGTACTTACCCTATTATTCAGCTATTTTACATGCCAGTACATTCCACGTACTGACGCCATTTGGCGCTGCATCGTTTTATGATGCAGATACAGGAGTTAGAGGACTTCAGCAGACGCACCGTTGAAGCCGCAGAGTTCGAGTTCTGAGTTGGTGAGCCTCCTTGCTTTCCGGAGGAAACCCTTCTACTTATGTTTTTCTTTATTCATTGAGTCTGGTAGCCATGGCATGTCACGGCACCACTCTTAGACAGTCGAGTTAGAATTAGAGGCTTTGTAGACATGATGTCGAGGATTGATGCAGATGTTTCCTTTTTGAACTGAGTAATATTTCCCTTACTTAGTTGATGTTGAGATTGATGTTGGCCATTGGGCCCTTATTTAAGGTATTCCTTTGATGTTACTTCCGCTATCTTGATGTTGAATGATGTGAGGAGGCTAAGTGGTTCGCTCAGGGGCTAGAAATAGTCTCTGAGTGCCGGCCACGCCCAGGGTACCCTCCCGGGGCGTGACATAAACGACACACTTGTATCAAGCTTAAGAGATAAGTGAGATTTAAATATTCATGCACATAAGACATAATAAATATTTAGTACGTGCAATACTAACATTAGATTTTGCAACCAACTCATAAAAGAATTATCCCACTTAAAATATTGATGAGATTGAAGAAAAATCTATAAATATATGGGTTCAAAAGTAAAATATTAATAGTAATATAAAAGAATGTTACATGGACGAGGATAAAAAATGATAGTGATAAAATAGACTTTGTATAAGATAAAAGGAAGAATTATCTTTTAAAGTTAAAAGAGGAGTTTGATTTTCAATTCAAAGTTGAAAGTGTAATGATTTTTTACCACGAAGGAATATATTGTATTTGTCTCAATTTATGTGACATCTTTTGAATTTCGAAATTCAAACAAGTTTATCAAATTATATTTTTTCCACATATCTTTTGAATATATTATTGCGACTTATATTATTTTTTACATAGTTTATAAATGTATAATTTTTATTTTAAAAAATTATAGATTTTGTGAGAAAATTCTCAATCAAAGTTAAAATATTTGGTTGCTCAAAAGGGGAGTATAATTGGAATAATTAATATAGTGAGAATAAAGTTACAATTGAAGGTGTAGTGAGGATCAAATATATAACTTAGGTAAAAATGAGAAATTTAAATTTTCAAAGTAAGGAAGAAAAGTAAGCTATATTGACCAAAGGGGTAAAAAGGTCCATGTAATTATTGTAACACTAATCCTGTGGGGGGCCTATGCCCATTAATTTTCTAAATTTGGTATGAAGGGACTTGGTCTTTGGTCCTCAGTCCTCACTTCCTGCCATTTCTAATCCGCGTTTTCCTTTACTTTGATTCTTCTTCAAAATCACCCCTTAAAGTTGTTGCTTCAGACCTCACAACATTTCACAAACCACCACTTCTCTAAAAACACCATGAAAGCATCTTCCATCTCACCATTTCTATGGCCATTCTTGCTGAAAAAACTCACCTTTTCTTTTCTTTAGTTTTCATTTCTCTTTTTTTCCAACCCATTTCTTCACTTTCAACTGTTGCCATTTCCAAAACTTCTAATCAGACATTGGTTTGTGCATTGATTTCTTCCCCCTCGTTTCCCCAAGAATCATCTCTCAATTGTACTAGTTTTCCTCAGGGAATTCAAATCCCTTTGAACCCTTCCGTTTCCTTCACTGGGATTGTGGGTGGAAATGGTTTCCTTTGTGGGTTGACCTCATCTTCTACTTCAATCATGGTGTGTTGGAGGTTCTCAAACAATGGCACCGATTTGACTTATAAAAGGATTTATATTGGCCCATTGCTGACAAATCTTGATTCTGGGAATTCCCATATTTGTGGAATCGTTAATGGAACCAATAGGCTTCAATGTTGGCAGTGGCGTGAATTCAGTTCATCAAATAGCAGCTCGCTGACTTCAAATCTGGCTGTTGGAGAAGATTTTGTTTGCGGGTTGTTGCCATCTGGACAAATCCAATGTCTAGGAAGTTTCAGAAATGTCATTGATGCTGTTCCCTCAGGGAATTACAGTGAAATTGCAGCTGGTTCTCGACATGCTTGTGCCATCTCCAGGAATGGTAGCTTGGCTTGCTGGGGAGATAGGCTAGGCGAAGAGCCAATTGGCCAATTTATATCTCTTGCTTTAGGTGATACTAGGGGTTGTGTTTCGAGGATTAATAAGACAGTGGTTTGCTGGGGAGAAAATGGCTTTAGTCTCCCTTCATCTTTGAGCGAGACATCTTTTGAAACATTAGAAGCAAAACAAGACATTTTCTGTGGCATTGTGACCTCAAATTTATCCTTGTTCTGTTGGGGCAATGATATTTTCAATTCAAATCCAGCAGTGTATAATGGTGTAGAAGTTGTTCCGGGATCGTGTACCACTTCATGTCCTTGTTCACCTTTACCCAACTATGCTAAGTTTTGCGGTCAACAACTAAAGATATGTCAACGTTGTGGTTTGACAGAATTTGGTGTTAATCCCCCAATTGTGAACGGGTCAGGTTCTTCGCCACCACCATTATCTCCACAGCCAACACCATCTCAGTCAACTGTAGGCAGTGATCTGTGGAATAGGAGAAATGTGGCATTTCTAGTGGTAGGTTGTGTTGGGTCCTTGATGACTTTGAGTGTCCTTTTTATATTGTTTCTCAAGTATTGCAAGATTAGAGGATGCAGAGTACACGATTCTGGCCGCCTTGATGAGGGGGGGACACCTCCCCAGCAAGGCAGCCAGACATCTCAAGTTCAAGATCAATTGGGTCCTCAGCCACCAGTCTTGGAAAAAAGACTTAGTCAACTCATTAGCATGGGAAATGGGGGGCACTTAGAAGAATTTTCCTTGCAAGTGTTACTTCAAGTGACTAATAACTTCTCCGAAGAGCACAAAATTGGGAGTGGAAGTTTTGGTTCTGTTTATCATGCTACGCTAGAAGACGGACGCGAAGTAGCCATAAAAAGGGCAGAAGCTTCAGCCTCGTCTTCCTATGCTGGTGGCTCAAAGTATAGACAAGAGGACAAAGACAGTGCATTCCTGAATGAGCTAGAGTTCTTGTCACGCCTCAATCACAAGAACCTTGTTAGGCTATATGGCTATTGTGAGGACAACAATGAACGTGTCTTGGTTTTTGAGTACATGAACAATGGCACTCTCCATGACCATCTCCACAAGCTTGAGACGTCATCACTAGTATCATGGACTGCTAGGATCAAAGTGGCATTGGATGCGGCCCGTGGCATCGAGTACCTCCACGAGTACGCCGTGCCAGCTGTCATCCACCGAGACATTAAGTCGTCCAACATATTGCTCGACACCAATGGGAACGCCAAGGTGTCCGACTTTGGACTGTCCTTAATGGGTCCACAAGACGATGAAACACACCTTTCTTTGCGAGCGGCAGGCACGATGGGGTACATGGACCCCGAGTACTACAGATTGCAACAATTGACAACAAAAAGTGATGTTTATAGTTTTGGGGTAATGATGATAGAGTTGCTGTCAGGGTACAAGGCAATTCACAAGAATGAGAATGGTGTACCAAGAAATGTGGTTGATTTTGTTGTGCCATACATAGTACAAGATGAGATTCATAGGGTGTTAGATCGTAGAGTTCCTCCACCAACACCATTTGAGATAGAGGCAATTTCATATGTAGGTTATCTTGCAGCTGATTGTACTACGTTAGAAGGTAGAGACCGACCAACAATGACTGAAATTGTAAATAACCTTGAAAGAGCCCTGCAAGCATGTTTCACCACTCCAAATTTCTCTCCATCCAACACCAATTCATCAACATAATCATATCATTCCTTGGATTGGATTGTGTATATTGTAATTACAACATTTTTCCTTTTTGTATTTAATCATTTTCTCATACGTAACACACCATTTCTTTCCTAAATTTATCCTTGTTTACTATAGTGGTTTCAATTTGTGGCACATTTTAAAAAATTGACCTACCTAGATTGCATTATTAGATCAATGTTTATGGGAAAAATTGTGAATACATATGTGACATTGCTCAAAGATTAAAAAGTACAAGGAAGAAGAAGATAGAAATTCTCAAGAAAAAAAAAAAGAAGGCTTTTGTGGAGGAGTCTTGAATTTTTTGAATGCCTCTCTCCGACTCTAAAAATGAATTTATGTTATTACTCTTTTTTTTGTTTTTACTTGTCACTAATTTGCTTTTTAAGGTCAACTTGATCAAAGTTTAAAGTTAAATTAGAATAACTAAATTTAATATTTGAAAACTAAAATTTAGATAGTTAAAAATTATATAAAAAATTACTAAATTGTAATTTTTTTCATATTAATATAAAATACTTATTAAAATATTAATAAAAATTCATATAATTTAACCTCTATAAATAAAATAATTACTAGTAAAAGTGAAGGAAGAATAATACATAGACTAGTTTAACAAGGGTGATTTTGCTTTGGGAAACTCTTTTGGGGCATGCGGAAATTCCCAAATTATAATGACATTGATTTTATTCAAAACAGAGAATAGAAAGAGCGTTTCACCAACTCTTACTTAACCACGTGTCATGGACTACCCCGTCCTTCATCCACACACGTTTTCCCCCTACACATTACAATTTTGATCTTCTACAATTACAATAAAAGTAATGTCGGTTGTAGTTTTCCTTAAAAAAAAAAAGTAGTACTTAAAACAATACATTTTATTGATAGTCAAAATCTACGTTACTTTGAACCTTGGGAAGGAAAGAAAAACCAAACATTTTATGGAATTAATACCTACCACAAAGTATCTTAAGAAAAATGTGGATGATAGATCTGGTAATTCACATTTTCCTTTTCATTTTTAAAATATCGAAGGAGGAGTTGGCAATTGCTTCCTCCTTTCACATTTAGTTGTTAAAATTTTTTAATTTTATTTTTATTTTACTTGTCATATTTGACAGATCAAAGTAAGATAAATATTTTCTATGTTATACCCTTAATTTGTTGTCATTGATTTAATGACTTGGAAAAATATAGTGAGTGGACCTATTCATTAACAGGGGTAAAATGGTAAACTTACTATACTAATAATTATTTTCTTAATAAGTAGGTCAAGTCAAAATTTATCAACTAAAAGTGAACGAAGGGAGTAGTACCTAAAGTCAAAGAGGGAAACAATGAAAACAAATAATATAGAGAGTTTACCAACTTGTTTGGTCCCCTTTTTGGTTTTATAGAGTGTGATTAGGTCATATAATAGAGAAAATGTGCATAGAATGCAACAATCTTCCCATTGACCTATCTTTTCTTCTTTTGTCTGCTTGAACCAGCCTTATAAAATCTTGAATACTATCTTTAAGTTATTTTATAGTTTAAGTGCATTAAAGGTCTAAGCACTAATGTGTAATTGAGAAATTTTCTAGTAAAAGTTTCTAGATCTTAAAAGAGCATGTAATTTGGTTCCAAATAATTGAAAAGTATTGATGAAGAAAAAGTCAATTTGGTATGACAAAGCAGATAGTAAGGTCACCTTCTTCTCTTTTAGTTTAATATTTTTGGAAAAAAGAATGGCTTTTGCTAAGTCAAGTCACCATAATTGCAAATTCAATAATTTGATGGACTCTTAACGGGCAGGGATTTTCTATTTGAGCAGCAGGAACCGAATTTTTTCGTATTCGATATTGTCATTGAAATTCTGATTAAATTCAAATCATGTAATGCAGGATCTAAAGATTCTCTAATAGAATTTTATCTATACTCAAAATTTGAACCTGAAATCTCTAAAAGTGGATTATATGTGCAAAAATTATTAAATAACTATAAATAATAATTTCAAATTCATTAAATCAAAAGGGATGTAATAAAAATCAAAACACAAATTCATAATGTTGAAATTTTGAATAAGCTTCTAATTTCAAAGCCTCTAGCAAGGGGTGAACAAAAGATGGAATTGAGAACTGAACCAAATTCCACATAGAAAATTGAGTCAAATAAAAAAAAAATTGATTTGCGGTTTGGTTTGATTTAATTTGATATTGAGAAAAAAAATTCGATTACACTTAAGTTGGGTTATTTAACTTAAAAAAAAGTCAGTTTGAGATCAAATCAACTCGCATTTTATATATAATTTTTAAAATTTATTTTATACATACAAGTATTTAGTTTGATAAAATTCATAGATTTTTTTTTATACTTTTTCATAATTTTTATCTCTTAACATGTTATTTCAAGTTCGAGACTTAGAATTTTCAATGATCAAATGAAGGTTATGGTCCATATATATTAGAAATTCTAATAAAGATCAATATTAATACTAATAATAAAAATCAATTCAACACTAAGAATGATGATATCTGTTTTTAGTTTTTACAATAATTTTTATTATGATTAATTAATTGACAATATTTGTTTTATATGATTTCATTATTATTTTTTGTTGAGTATTTTAGTGTCATATTTTCTGTTATTTTCTTGAAAAACACTTTAGATAGTTATATTTTAATAGGACCAAAAAAATAATTGAAGCATGAATACTTTATCGGAAAACTTGAAAAAATATGAAAAACTCCAAAAAAAATTAAAGGTTGAAAAGCTCAATTTTATTAATTTGATTTAATTTAATTTATAAATTTAAAAATTCTAACATAAATAAGTTAATTTGACACACCTACCTTGAACTTGCAAAAGAAAGGAACCTAACCCTTGAAAATTAGTGTCCAATTAATAAAAATGTGTTCCATGCATACAATTTGATGATTTCAAGTTTTTTCCCCCTAAATGAGCTGGACAATCTACAATATGTCACGTGTACAGGAAAATAATTTTTTATATTATTGTATAAGAATGACTACAACAGAAACATAATCAGTGAGGTCTAACAAGAGAAGGATATATATAGACTATTTCTATCGCTATGAAATTAAAAAAAAAATTGATAAATTTTCAATTAAAAAAAAATCATGATATATATTTGTCAAAAAAGCAAGTATAAATGAACAATGACAACATTATTCAAGAAATAAAAGTCCTAACAAAATAATGGTAAAATATTCACAGTAAATGTGACGACATTCATAATCAAGTTAAAAAAATAATAGTGCTAGTATAATAATAATGGTAAGGGAGAAAATAGGTGCTCCAACCTAGAATCGATCTCTACTAGAGAGAAGTCATTTGACTACCTACTAGCTAGTCATTTACCCTAATTTTCAACCTGGATGTTCTCCTTATTAGGAGTTACTTAAAATAAGTCATGTCCTACTTAACAATATCTTGTCAATTCTTTCTCAATCTACCTTTACATCTCCTTAAAATCATTGTCAACCTCTCACAACTTCTCATTGGTACATTTTCGCTCCTCTTCACATATCCAAATCATCCCAGTTTCGTTGCTCACATTTTGTCACTATAGAAGTCACTCCTACCTTGCTTTTTATATTTTCATTTATAATTTTGTCTTTACTAATACACCACATCCATCTAAACATTCTTATTTCTAATGTCTTCACTTTTTAAACACAAATTCTTAATTGATAAGTACTTAACGCTATACAAAATAGCTGATCTAACACCCGCTCCATAAAACATGTACTATTCTCTTTTGTCGTCTCTTTTAATGCTATATAATCCTATTCTACATTGCACACATGTTTGAAGAGACCCCTTCTGTAATGAGCATAATAGTACGATACGTCTATTTACGCAAGAAAAATATACACTAAATTTCAAACATGTGTGCAATCCATCTTGTTCTTTTATAATTTTAGACCTATAAACTTGAATTGGTATAATTTACTTAAAAAATGAAAAATAGAAATATTGAGAATAAATAGCCATTACTTTGATCTACTAGTGACCATACGAAAGATTTGTTGTCATGATTTTCTGAGGATTGTGCGTCGGCTGAGATTTGGGTTGAGAACCCAGTTGATTTCACTATTAGGGGTGAGGTCTTGTGATTGGCATTCTGAGATGAGACACACTTGTTATGCGAGCGCGATTTTTTCTCCCGCGGGAGATACGTCCCACCGTTACGCATGTATATCTAGATTGGGTGCCACATACCGGCACAGGGTTGAGAACACGTGATTGATTACCTGTGGATCCATATACTTATTCACACCCTGATTGTACGTGGATGTACCTCCTGGGCTTATGGGGGCTCAGGGGACGTTCAGGCATAGATACTAGAGCCTTACACCCACGTACAACCGACCCTTGATCGAATGATGTGGTGAGTTGAGCTCTGTGAAGAGTCCGTGGGGTTTAGTGATGACCTGTCAATTATATTGTGTGCGGGTGTACCTTTCGGGCTTATGGAGGCGGGGGTGGCGTACAAGCATAGATATTAGGACCTTGCATCCGCATACAGCTTGAGTTCTCGATTCAGTTTGAGGTAACTAGTTGGTTCGTAGAATAGCTACTTTTAAATACATTTGAGTTTCATTTTGTATATTATTTCACTCAATCAGCCAATGATGCCTATTGGGTGCCTTTTTCTAATATTCACCCCTACTTCTGCATCTTTCTATGGTGCAGATCCAGGTTCTAGTCGGGGACACTGAGTTCGGGGGATCGGGAGCGCAGGATACTACTGTTGGGTAAGCATCAGCAACTCTGACTTCATGACAGTCTCCTTCTTTTGATGGTCATCTTTTGCTTTCAGACTTTGACCTTGTATTGTAGTACTATGTATTTGTAGGAGCACTCTCGGGTTGTGTATTTATATTATATTATATTATATTATATTATATTATATTATATTATATTATATTATATTATATTATATTATGTTATGTTATGTTATGTTATGTTATGTTATGTTATGTTATGTTATGTTATGTTATATTATGTTATATTATATTATATTATATTATATTATATTATATTATATTATATTATATTATATTATATTATATTATATTATATTATATTATATTATATTATATTATATTATATTATATTATATTATATTATGTACTATCCGTCTATTGTAGTTTTGTACAACTGACTTCTAGGTTCTGGTTAAGTTTCAGTCATTTATATTGTTGTTTTATTGGTTTGACTGGACTAGAGAACTAGGATAGGTGCCTTGGGAGTTAGATAATCGGCTTGCCTGTAGGTGGGATCTGACAGGCGCCATCATGACTGTGACCGGGTCATGACAAGGGGGTCATTACAAAAGGCTAAGAGGTCACACGAAAAAAGATCTGGATACTCAGAGCATATGTCAACTCTCCTAAATTTTAGAATATTGAAGAAAATTTATAGATGGACAAAACACACTTTGCGTGTGCATGTGATAGTATAAGTTTTTCATAATTGGAGGAAGCATAAACGGAATGACAGTTTATATAAAGCGATAACAAATACACAATTATGAAATAATACTAAATAAATAATTTATAAAGCAATAATAAATAAATAATTTATATAAAATAATAGCAAATAAATAATTTAATATTACAAAACATGATAAATAAGACATGAACCAATTATGATAATCCAAATAAAGATTAATTCTTTTTTAATTATTAACCTAAGTTTGTCGTGGTTTAGAACCTAAATTCTCTAGCGAAGTTGTCAAACTGTTATGCTCCGTTTTAACTCACGTCAAAATAGTGTGTAACACATTAGTAATTTCTAAATTAAACTCAACGAGTCACCACCTAATTATTTTTAAGGTAAAATAGGATACATATTTTGCTAAAATAATGCTAATTTCAAATTAAGGTCTACTTATGTTTATGCAATTCTAGGTAAGGGCTCTACATAATCTAAAGGGGAGGAATTAAGTATCCTTTAAGATTCATAAAAATGGTTAACCAACCATACTTGGGTTAAGCAAAAGAAGACTGTTAAAAAATACATTATTGAAAAGTTTTAACAAAATATTAATATTTATTATAAGTGGATGCAAATTAGCCTTAAAAAAAAATATTATTGTATAAAATTTTAAAATATACTAACCTTATATAAATACCCAAAAGACTGGAATAATACTTATCTAAACTTAAAAAATGAGTAAGACTTGACTAAGAATATGATAAGTATAAATATAACTAAAAAAGACATATTATAAGAATTTTAAGAGAAGTATTACCTGATAACAAAATAATTTAGGCTTCAAAATTCACTAAGTGGAATAAATAGTATATATAAGAATACTTCTAATATAAGTTAATGAAAGCAACGATTTGAACATTTAATTGCAAAAACTGTTTTTCAGGAATTTGAATTTATAAAATGAAGTTGTTAAGTGCAACCATCTTCTCTTAGTATTGAACTAAAATTAATTCAACCCATTTTTGAAAACTAAAACATGTACTAAAAATGTGATTTATTTGCATGTTGTAACCCAAGTATTTGACACAATAACAAGATATAGTATAACATTATTAAGCCAAGTGCCTCTATAATTAAATGGAGTCATTAAAAATCTTTTTTTAAAGGTTAAGGGGATATTTGAAAAATCAGATATAAGTGACTAGTTAAACGAGATACCCTAGGTGATTGATTGGCATTTTCTATGTTAATCATGGGTAAAATAGTGAAATTAACTCCATGTGGGAGAGTCAATCCTTAAGAATCCAATTTGTTGCTCCAAATGCATATGCCAATACAAAATAAAATAAGAATTAGAGTGGAAAATGTGATTCTCAAGAATGCCAACAAATAAGAAACCAAAAGTACACACTTAATTAATAATCATGGCCTAAGTTAACTAAATAAAATTAAACCACACCTCTACCAATGGCTCACAACATACTATATACAACCAAAATGAAGTCGTGAAGCAAGTTTTCAATCAGGAAGTCTCAATAAAACTCCTTTTCTTGGTCAGAAAATTCATAATATTTTAGATACCACAAACATGTTCAGGTGCAACTTTTTATACATATGTGGGCAATGCGCGAATAATAATAAATTATTATTTATAAGTATTTTATATTATTGTGATATCTTATTGAACGATATTATATTTTAAATTGTTTAATGATCATATTATTTCCCAACGAAATATATCCCGTCTCTCCCTACATTCCATCCTACCCCACCCTCAATCCCTCATAATCAAATTTGTATAAATAAAGATAATGTAATTAAAACAAATCTATTCTCAAGTTAGCTTATCACTTAGCATAATATAATTATCAAGTTCTATTCTTATTAATATAAAACAAATCTATTTTATTGTTCATATCTCTTTAATTAAAATTTATAGACAATAATATGTGTATCATCTACTTATTTCATTATATTTTAAAAATATTATTTTTGCACCTCCGCCCATCCTCTTTGTATATTCTTTCTACTATATTTTAATTATTTTTTCCTAATTTATCGGTGCTCAATTTGTGTGTGTTACGCATAATAAGCAAATGATTTATTTTTTATTTTTTATTTCAATATATAAAATTTTGAGTTTAAATTTAAGTTACTTAATGTTAAATGAGTTCTTTATTTATATAAAAGTAAAATTTACAGACAATAACACTTGTATCATCTATTATTCATTTTACTAATTCCTTTTTTCTTTTATTTTGTCTTAATTGATTTTATGTATCTTAATTTAATTAAAGATTATTTTACAGAATTTGATTTGTCATTTTTTTTAAAAGTTTTAGATCATTTCTTCTACTAAAGATTTCTATTTATATGTAATAATAAAACTAAAATAGAAAATGTGATGTGACATCTTTTTTTATATTTATGTGTTTTTTTTCAATTTTTAAAAAACGTTCTTGTTATGTACACGGTAATATTATATCTATATATGATTTTTATCAGGTATATACATGGTAATATCTAGTTTGAAATTATGTTTTGATTTTTACCATTTATACACATAGTAGTTTAAATAATATTCCTCTATTTCTCATTTTCTTTTCTTTTTTTACTTTTATTTAAAAAAGTCGAGTGTCTATGCTAATTCAATTATTTTTAGTCTCTTAATTAAAATATTTTATTACCATATTTATCATTTTTTTTGGTCCTAAAATTATCAAGTGGCTTTTCAATAGCTTGCTGGCTTAACCACATTGCAAACAACTCTCCTTTATCATATATAATAAATATTGATATTTATGTATTTTTCTCAATTTTAAAAGATATTCTTCTTACATACACGGTAATATAATATTTGTATATATGATTTTTATCATACATGTACATGGTAATATTTAATTTGAAATTACATTTTGATTTTTACCATTTACACACATAGTAGTTTAAAAAATATTCCTCTATTTCTCATTTCCTTTTTTTCTTTTATTTTAAAAAGTTTAATGTATTTGCTAATTTAATTATTTTTAATCTCTTAATTAAAATATTTTATTACCATATTTATTAATTTTATTGTCCTAAAATTGCCAAGTGGCTTTTCAATAGCTTGTCACTTGGCTTAACCACATTGCAAACTACTCTCCTTTATTATATATATATATAAATGGTCATTTATTTAAATAGCTCGAATCTATTCGACATGTAATCATATAAAATTTATCGAAATATAAATTTTATAAAATGATTAAAATTATATTAAATTAAAAAATATATTAGTCCAAACAAATATTATGGATTAATATAATTGGGTTAATTAATTAAGTCTGATAAATTATGGATTTAATTAAAAGCCCAAATTCAATTATTTGGGCTACAAAAGATGACCCGCTGTATTAGGCCCAATATCCTCTCATTCAAGAGGCCCATCTTGGTGTCACTTGTCAAATGACGTGGCACGCTAAGTCAAACAAAGACGCACCCATCTTGGTGCACCGTGTCAAATAACGTGGCAGACCAAGTCAAACAAAGAAGCGTCCATCTTGGCGCCATGTGTCAAATGATGTGGCATGCCAAGTCAAACAAAGAAGTGCCTATCTTGGCGCCACGTGTCAAATGATGTGTTACGCCAAGTCAAACAAAGAATCCAATAAGATCATGCCATGTGTCAAAATGACAAGCCCATTTCATTAAAGCCCAATATGTCATGTCACTTAAATCTGGTTGGCTGAAGGGAAGTCTTTCCTATTATAATTCCTCTATTCTACAATTATAAAGAGAGGTCTTCATAATTTAAAAAAAGAAGAAAGGATTCTAACAAAAAGCTAGAGAGAGCTCGTGGATCAAAAGCCATAAATTTCTCTACAAATTCAAGAATTCAAACATTCAAGTTCAAGAACAAGCTTAAAAGCTCTTGAACTCAAGAACAAGCTTCAAGATCAAGAACAAATCTAGATTTCAAGATCAAGATCAAGAATATATTCAAAGTCCAAGAACAAACTTCAAATTCAAGAACAAGCTCAAGAGCCCTTGAATTTACACTTATAAAAGCGAATAAGATGATTCATTGAGATTGTAACACTCGCATATCAAAATCAAATACTACGATTGTTGCGATATTTTCATTCTTGATTATTATTTTTCTGACGCGAATTTTATCGTCTACAAATTCTGGCACGCCCAGTGGGACAATCTCTACCTCTCATCTCAACTTTTCAAGCATCAAAGAACATTCAAATGGCTTCCAAGAGGATTAACTCCCGATCAACTTTCTCCAACGCTACTAACTCCAAGTTGTCTGCCGAAGTGGAGGGAATTCTTGGTGTTACCTTTGGACGTTTTGGTGTTGTTACGAGGAGCAAGGCTACCATGCTAGGACAACAAACACTTCATATGTCATCCACATCAATTCCTGTCTTGGGGTCTTCAACTCTGAGAGGAGTAGGATCCTCTACAAATGTTACAAATGGAGAAAGCAGTATTGCTGAAAAGATAAAAAAGACTTTAGCTTGACTTAAGCTTCCTGGTTCTAAGAACTCTATCGTGAAGAAAGGCTCATGTGATATGAGCCTTTTGAAGGTTAACTCGCATGAAAGTCCATCACCAATGGTCATTTAAGCAATGGTAACTGATGCTTCATCCATGGAGGAGCAACTTACGAATCTGTCAAAGATGATTGAAGGATTGACCAAACATGTGCAAAGTCAAGAATCTCGTATCGATAAGCTGATGGATAGGATGGATGATTTACTAGGTGGAGAATCTAGCCATGCACCTGGAAAAGGCGTTGAAGTTTAAGAGATTGAAAATCTTATGAACCAAGCATCACATATCAAGGAGATACCAGTCTCCTCTAAGGGGATGGTCCCACTTGATCAATTAAAGGAGTTCATCGAAGGGATCATTAAAGACAAGTATGAAGTCTCCACAAGGTCTTCCCATACATATGCTAAGCCTTACACTGCAAGGATTGATAGCCTCAAAATGCCTGCTAGTTATCAACCCCCTAAATTTCAGCAATTCGAAGGCAGAGGAAACCCAAAGCAACATGTTGCACACTTCGTGGAGACATGTAATCTGGAACCTATGTAGACCATCTTGTCAAACAATTCGTCCGCTCCTTGAAAGGAAATGCCTTTGACTGGTACACAGACCTTGAGCCTCATTCCATTGACAGTTGGAAGCAACTGGAGCATGAGTTTCTTAATCGCTTCTATGGCACAAGGCGCACAGTGAGCATGGTAGAACTCACAAATACTAGCCAAAGGAAGGATGAACCTGCCATCGACTTCATAAATCAATGGAGAAACGCGAGCCTTAATTGCAAAGACAGACTTAGCGAAGCTTCTGCTATAGAAATGTGTATCCAAAGGATATATTGGGGCTTTTGTACATCCTACAAGGGATCAAACCTAAATCTTTTGAAGATCTAGCGACTCGTGCTCATGATATGGAGTTGAGCATGTCTTTTGCCGGAAAGGATGGAATGTTGGTTCACAATCCTCGCAAAGGAAAGGATAAACAGGAACCCAAGAAATGGAGAAAATTTATGCCTAGAAATGACAACAAAGAATCCATGAATGTCAATATGTCGCGTGTGAAGTTTACTGCGAAAGAGAGTAGGAAGCAAAGCGTAAAGACGACCTTCCAAGGGCGTTCAAACCAAAAGTTAACCCTGAGAGAGATGCAAGAAAAGGAATACCCTTTTCTGGATTTTGATGTTCTTGAAATTTTTGAGGAATTGGTTGAGCTAAAGCTCATTGAGTTGCCAGAGATGAAACGACCCGATGAGGCTGGAAAAACTGATGGCCCAAATTATTGCAAGTATCATAGACTCATAAGTCACCCTCTTGAAAAGTGTTTTGTCTTCAAAGACAAGGTTATGCAATTGTCTAATGAAAAGAAGATTGTCCTTGATGATGGAAAGGCAAGCTCTAATCAAATCTTTATCATGTTCGGCTCGCTTGACCCAGTCCAAGTATGTACACCTGAAGAAGAAGGGACATTAGAGAAAGAAAAATCCCAAGTCGGTATGGATAATGATGAAGGTTGGATTCTCGTGACTAGGCGGAGACGCAACAAGACAAGTCCACGAAAAGAATCACTTGAACAACCGACCAGACAAAGGGTAGTAAAGAGAGCGAAGAGGCAGAAGTCGATCAGGCGTCCAAGGGGGCCGAAGGTGGAAATGCATCACCACCAGAAACCGCGATGTCCTGTGACCTTGGGGGAATTCTTACCAAGTTGGTTCTGTGTAGAGACCACTTAAGACAATGTTAAGGCATCATGTTTCAGTGTTGACCAGGGGAAACAACGAATAGAACTTTATCGAAGGTGTCCCCTGCTAACAAAGACGAAGTAGTGGGTGAAATCCTATTAAAGGCATATCCGCATCTTCTGAAAATTTTGTGGGGCCCTCTTTTCAAGAAGTACATGCATGTGACACAAAAATCACATTTACGGACGATGATCTTCTATTTGGTGAAACTCTACAAAATCATCCTTTGTATATGGTGGGCCACGTTCTAGACAAGAGGATCAATAGAATTTTAATAGATGAAGGGTCTGGGGTCAACATTCTACCCATCCACACGTTGAAAGAGCTTGGCATCACAATTGAAGATCTTAGCGAAAGCCGTTTGTTGATACAAGGATTCAATCAAGGGGGCAGAGGTCCATAGGCTCAATTAAGCTGGATATCCATATGGATGATTTGCGATCAAGTGCATGGATGCATGTGATTGATGCAAAGACTTCATATAACATATTACTAGGAAGGTCTTGGGTGTACGAGAACAAAATTGTCTCATCTTCTTACTATCAATGCCTGAAGTATCTAGAAGATGGAATTGAAAGGAAAATAGTTGCTGACAATAATCCTTTCACGGAAGTGGAATCACATTTTGCCGATGCAAAGTTCTATTTGAAGAGTTATGTTATGAAAGGGGAAAAGCTTGAGGGTGTCAAACTGACCAAATTTGATAGGCTTAAAGGCAAAGAAACCAATGCGGCTATTGAAAAGGCCAAAGCTAATACTGGGGAGCCTAGTACTTGTCCAAATAAAGGGAAGACTATGCCCTCGAAAATAAATTCATCCCCTACACTCTGTTATTTCCCAAAGGTGAAGAAAGAGGAGCGTCAATCATAGTCTGAAATAAACACTACTCTTCTCACCCTCATCTCCACCACTCTCTCTCAAACCTTCATAGTGTGACTTAACAACTTGATACTCCTGTAATTGTTACAGTTTTAAATATCCCCTTTATTCTTGTACAATGGAACCATTGTACTCCTCCTCCATTTATCAGGCATCTTGGCAGTCTTCTTAATGGCATTGAACAGTCTAGTCAACCACTATATGCCATCCTTGACCATGTTCTTCCAATAATCTGCCGAAATCTCATCAGGTCCGACCGCTCTCCCTCTCTTCATCCTACTAATAGCCCTTCTAACCTTCTCAACTCTGAACCGTCTGCAATAACCAAAATCACGATGATTTTCGAAGTGTGCCAACTCACCCAACTCAATATTTCTATCTCTTTTTTCATTTAAAAGTTTATGAAAGTAAGCTTGCCACCTTAGTTTAATGGAAGTGTCATCCACCAACACCTCACCCTCCTCATCCTTGATGCATTTCACCTGGTCCAAATCGCGAGCTTTCCTTTCTCTCTCTTTAGCGAGCCTATACAATCTCTTGTCTCCGCCTTTATCACTTAGCTCCTTATATAGGTGCTCCAACGCTACTGTCTTAGCACTCGTCACCGCCATCTTTGCTTCGGACTTAGACGTCTTATATGTCTAGCATTCGCTTTTCATCTTTATCCCTACACTCTAACCACTTCGTGTAAGCAATCTTCTTAAAAGCACTTTGGCCTAAACTTTCTTATTTCACCACCAATCGCCCTGACGTCCACCAAAGGTCCCTCTCGAAACCCCTAGTACCTCGGTAGCTACCTTTCTAATGCAACCAATAGTATTGTCCGATATATTGTTCACATTTCCGCCACTACTCCAAGCCTCTAAGTTTCTCAACTTTTCTTCCATCTCTCAGAAGAGGGCAGGAGTAAGGCATCCCCATCTAATCCTCGATTGGGCATAAATAACCTTCTTCTTCGTTTCTCTCTTGATCTCTAAATCCATCACTAGAAGCCTATGTAGAGTGGAAATATTTTCACTCAAAATAACCTTGCAATTCTTACATAGACTTCAATTGCCCTTCCGGAGAAGTAGGTAGTCTATCTGAGTCTTAGCTATCATACTACGGAAGGTAATCAAGTGGTTTTTCCTCTTCGAAAAATATGAGTTAGCAATAACTAACTCAAAAGCTCTGGAAAAATCCAAGAGTGATGTCCCACCTCCAATCCTCTCTCCAAAACCAAATCCTCCATGAACATCTTCAAACCCGCTGAGGGGTGAGCTGGTGGTTGCCCCGATATGCCCATTAAAGTCACCCCCAATAAAAAAAATTTTTGTCTCTGATATGCCTCGCACAACCTTATTCAGATCTTCCCAAAAGAACCTTTTGACTTCCTCAACTAGGTCTACTTGGGGCGCATACGCACTAACTACGTTCACTATATGCTTACCAACCACGAGTTTGATAAGCATTATCTTATCATTAACCCTCCTAGCCTCAACCACATAATCCCTAAGGTCCCCGTCTACTAGGATACCTACACTATTTCTATCCCTAGAATCACCCGAATACGGCATCTTAAACTCATCCACTTCCCGAGCTTTGGTACCTACCCATCTGGTCTCCTGAACACACGTTATATTAATATGTCTCCTCTTAAGACATTTTACTAGCTCTATGGATTTCCCTGTCAGGGTAGTAAAGGGCATTATTAGCATTACTTATTTAATTTTTTTGTTGGTTAGTGTGAGTAACATTCAGTTGTTTTGCCTGCTTAGTTGGAAGAAGTAGATAGTTGGTTATTCATGATGTGTCTTTTTTTATTTATTTATATATTTTCTCTATTTTGATTTTTTAAATTTTTCTATATATCAATAAATTATGTAAAACAAAGTATTATAAGCACAGTAATTAGCTATTTCAAAATTTGTACTTAAATTTGGACGAAGAAAGTAACACATATATAAAGAGGGAGAAACATACCTTATTTGAAATTCATATAAAAGGTATTATAAATCAAAATAATACCATTTGATTCCACCCACCACAGCTGCTACCTATCCCACCCTTTGATTCTGATTTTTGTTAACTGCCATTTCTTGATATCATTCTCTTGCTCAAACATCAATTTAAGATTTTTAATCTTTTTTTTAAATCATGAGTTCTTTAAAATTTGGATTTTTTCACATTTCAATGAAATTTTTTTGATTTGTATTAGTCTTGCAGGAAAAAGATAATATTCGCTAGATTTCTTTTGACCCCATTTGTTTTTTTGTTTTTTTTTTTTGATGAAATTCTGTTCTGCAGTGTTAACCTGGAGTAAGTTGCACTTGAGGTGAAGATGGTGAAGTGGAAGAGAGAATTTGAGAAGAGGAAAGGGGAAAAAAAGATATTTTTACATTCTTCTGTTAACTAACTCAGTGGTCACAAGTACGTATATATACACAACAAGGTGACAGTCACTGCACAACTGTCACTTTAAACTAACTCCTAACTGCCATTTAACTACTTTCTTATTACTAACTAACTGTGATTAGCGGTAGTTATTTGCTAATTACATCAGCTTGTTTTACTTCTCTCAACACTCCCCCTCAAGCTGATAGCTTGAATATATTCTTCAGCCCTAGCTTATTCAACAGGTACTCATGTGTTGCCTTGCTCAGTCCTTTAGGTAGTATATCAGCTAATTGCTCCCTGGATGATACATGATTGATTTTTAGCATGCCTTGACTGATTTTTTCCCTCACAAAATGGCAATCGATGTCAATGTGCTTTGTCTTTTCACAAAAGATGGGATTTGCTGCAATCTGTATTGCAGCTTTGCTATCACACATCAGCTCAACTGGTTGCTGAACTTGGACTCCCAATTCCTTAAGCAAACCTGTCAGCCAAATAATTTCTGCAGTACAAGTGGCCATACTTCTAAATTCAGCTTCTGCTGAGCTTCTGGATATGGTGTCTTGTTTCTTGGATTTCCAGGACACTAGAGCTCCACCAAGCTTTACAATGTACCCAGTCACTGACCTCCTGGTCTCTACACATGCTCCCAGTCAGAATCACAAAAAGCTTATAGCTGATTTGAGCCTCTGGAAGGCATAAACAAACCTACACCAGTTGTTCCTTTAATGTATCTTACCACTCTCAATGCAGCATCCATATGTGACCTCTTGGGCCTGTGCATGTATTGGCTCAACATCTGAACTACAAAGGCTAAATCAGTTCTGGTCATAGTAAGGTATAGCAACCTTCCTACTAATCCCTGATAAGTTGTAGGATCACTGATTTCCTCATCTTTACTTACCTCTTGGAACATATTTGTCATATTCCACTAAGGTTAGCTTCTGGTTTACTTCTATAAGTGTTGCAGCAGGTTTTGCTCTACTTAAACCAGTCTCTGACACTAGTTATAATGCATATTTTCTTTGGCAAATTACTATTCCTTCCTGTGATCTGGCCACCTCAATCCCTAGGAAGAATGTCAACTCTCCAAGATCTTTCATCTTAAACTTTTGTTGTAAGTCTTTCCTGGCCTCTTCTATAAGCTTTTGACTGCTCCCAGTAATTAGTAGATCATCCACATATAACAGGATGATCACTAACTCTTTGTCAACTGATTTTGTGAGTAGTCATAGTGACTTTGAGTGAACCACATATGTAGGAGAGCATCTGTCAAAAATTCAGTGTTAAAAACTCACAACCATTGTCTGTTCTAAGAATCTTGATAGAAGTAGAAAAATAGTTGATCATTCTTGCAATAAATTCTTTCAAGACAACAAGAACTTCAGATTTAGACTGAATAAGAAATAGCCAAGTATATCTAGAAAAATCATCTACTATTGTGACAAAAAATCTCTTAATACTATGGGTGGAACTCTGTATGGTCCCCGAATGTCACAATGGAGTAATTCAAATGGAGATTTAGTGATTGAAGTACTTGTGGAGAAAGGAAGTTTGGTTTGTTTTGCAAGAGGACAAACAGTACATGTATGATCTTCAAAACTCAGTTGGAGAGTTGAATGTTTCCTGATGACTTCAAGAGGGGCATGTCCAAGTCTTCTATGCCAAAGAGTACTAGATGTTGAAGAATTTTTGTCTGAGTTGTCTGATTTATTCACTGTACAGTGAGTAGCTTGGGTACTAGTTGTGTTTCCTCTGAGGAGATATAGGCTTTGCTCTTCCTTACTAATCCCTTTCACCAAGCCAGTGTAAAGATCCTGGAATATACAGAAATCAGGAAAGAAATTCACTGAACACTGTAATTCCCTGGTCAGTTTAGATACAGATAATAGATTGCATTTAAACTCTGGTAGAAACTAAACATTAGAAATCAGATGATCAGTCAGAACTTGTGATTTTCCCTTGTGAGTAACTTGAGCTTCACCATCTGTGGATAGATGAACATAACTATTCTCATGATCAGGCACTCTTGTATAATAATGTATCAACGCAGTACTACAGGTCATATGATTAGTTACACCTGAATCTATTATCCACTTAGACTGAGTTGTGTTAGTGTTTAAGTAATTCATAGTACCTGCATTTGTTGTTGGAGTATGATCACTTCCTTCATTACCTTTGTTCAACATTTGAATAATTTGTTGATACTGCTTATGAGTGAAGTATGAAGGTAATTGATGAGGTGTGTTGACCTGACAATTGGAATTATCATGGATGGTGTGACTGTTCCTTTCATGGTTGTTCTATGCAAGATTAGCATACTGAGTAATCCCCTTCCTCTTATTCTTGGGCCAATCTGAAGGATATCCAATGAGTTTGTTGCAATTTTCTTTTGTGCGACCCTTATAGCCACAATATTCACATACCACTGGCAGCTTCTTTTGAGTTTTATAGTTGTTAATTGGTGTGGTTCTGTTATTGAAATTTCCAGTAGATCCTCCCCCTGAGTTGCTACCACCTAAGAATATATTCCCTTTGTTTTGAATTGGTTGAGATCCACTGATTGTTCCTTTGTTCTTGTAGGTTGAACTAACTCCTCCCTTCTGACTAAAAAATACAGCACCTTCCAGTGTATCACTCACCATTGATGCACTACTTCCTATGAATCTTTGACTTTCATGATTGATGATCATGGAGTAAGCTTTGTTCAAGGTGGGAGTGGGTGACATCATGAGAATTTGACTCCTACACTAATTGTAGGTCTCATTTAGTCCCATCAGGAACTGAAGCAGTCTTTGATAGCCAAAATGTTGGGCATAATTTCTGGATTCAGAACAACTACAGCCAGGGAAGGGCATGAGTGCATCAAACTCATCCCATAAATTCCTCATTCTAGAAAAATACTCAACAATACACATAGTTCCCTGAACTAAAGTTACAATTTCTCTATGTAACTAAAAAATTCTAGATCCATTCACATTGTCAAATCTTTCCTTCAAATCTAGCCACACTTTATGAGCATTTGATGCATATATAATACTACTTAGCAGATCTTTTCCAACTGAGTTCATAATCCAAGATACGACCATTGCATTTACCTTTTCCCACTGCTCATGCAATGAGTTCTCGAACTTATCCTTGGTATGTCTTCCATCGATAAACCTAGTTTGCTTTTACCAAGGAGACCTAGAGTCATAGATCTGCTCCACAAAGCATAATTTTCAGAGCCTACCAGTTGAATTGAGACTAGAAAGCTACCTGGAGTGTCATTTGGATGGAGATACAATGAATGATTGTGATCTATCTCATTTCTACGGAGATTTCTCGAAGCAAACGAGCTCGGAGCTTCAGGTACTCCTTCTCCTGCCATTCTTCTCCTTATATCAGATGGACCAAGCTAGAATGCAACTTCTCCGGTCTTAAAATTGACGTCGAAACCTCGCTTTGATACCATGTTAACCTGGAGTAAGCTGCACTTGAGGTGAAGATGACGAAGTGGAAGAGAGAATTTGAGAAGAGGAAAGGGGAATAGAAAAGATATTTTTACATTCTTCTGTTAACTAACTCAGTGGTCACAAGTATGTATATATACACAACAAGGTGACGGTCACTGCACAGCTGTCACTTTAAACTAACTCCTAATTGTCATTTAACTACTTTCTTATTACTAACTAACTGTGATTAGAGGTAGTTATTTGCTAATTACATCAGCTTGTTTTACTTCTCTCAACATACAGCTTTAACTCTTTTGAATTTAGGATTTCTCTATAGTTGATAAAGTCCGAACTTTTAGATATCTATCGATCAACTCTCTTTTAATTTTTTCAGTTTTGACTATCATTTGTTTAATGGGTACTTTTTGACTAAAATAACAATGACGATATATCGCAAAATGATAGCAGAAAGGAAAAATGAAAGAAAGGGAGCGTGGCAAGTGGATGGTGGCGAAGGGATTTAGCTGCTGCGGAATTGGAGAGGATTTAGGTAGTATAGATTTGGGGAAGAGGATAGGAATTATTTTAAAAGTATTTTTTTTTAATTGTTTGAATCTTCAACTAATTTGAAAAACAAGTTCAATTTTGTGATTTGGGAAAGAAAATGTATGGGAAGAAGATTGAGAAGAAAGGGTGTTGGGTGGATAGGGCAGTTAGAATATATCTTGTCATTTTCATTTTTCTATCTTTTTTTAAGTTTTAAGTATAAATTTCTTTTTTTTAATAATGTTGGGGGCCCAATGCCATGTGACAATTTTGAATAGTCTTTTAACAGTCACCACAAATTATCACACTTTTCATGTTTTTTTAACTGATTATCAAAAAATGTGTGATAAGAAGAGTTTTGAATAGTTAAAATTGTTCAATAGGTCTTAATCCTACTCGGTATGTGTTGCCAAAGTTTAAAGAAGGGTCAATGACTTGAGGCTTTTATTTGTTTCAAAACAATCAAATGTTGTACCAGCCTCCAATTAGACAAAAGAGTGATAAGAAAAGCATGCCTACACAACTAAGATGCTGCCACCATATAAATAAAAAATGTAAACTTATTCTCGTCTATACATGAAAATTTTAGCATAAGAGAAATGGCAATAAACAATGACAATATGATGATTAGTCTCTTTTCTTCACCTTGGATAATCCTCTGTCTTTACATGAAGATATTTTGTGTTCCTCTATGCTGCCACAGTTCCCAACTTTCCTTGCTTTTGTTCTTGCAGCTGTCTCAATGCACCATTGATCTGAGCAAATACCTCCTGCTTGGAACCACTTCCGTTCACCTACAGGTCAAAATAACTCAGAAGAGGATGAAAGCAGATTTCCCTTTAAGGTCAGAAGATGACAACTCATGCTCGCACCTCGTAATAGAGAAATTATAGTTCGTCTCAATCAAGAGTGAGAGAGAGGATTGAGGGGAAGGACTATTCACTGATCTGCTTCTTCCTTTAGCTCGAAGTATATTCAAATTCGTTAAATTGTGAGAGATTAGCTTTGTTTCATAATTCAAGAATTTGTGTTTCTCCCAAACATCATGTGTTACCTACTTTCTTTGTTGAACAAGCCCTTTGGGCATTACGTGGTACATCTTCAAAGTACCCAGAACAAGTTGGCTCCAGCTACAGAAATAGAATTCATCTTTGGGTGTGTGTGGGTGGGAGGGTGGGGGGCGCTATTGCTGTAGTTGCTCTTAGTTCTTTTATTGAGTGTAATAATGCCAATCAGGGTGCATATATTTGTTATACAGAATTTGTGCAGTTCTGTTCCCTTACTGATGTGACAAAGAAGTGCATTTCTGGAATCACAGTGGAACTGAAGACCACAAACTCGAGATACATTTCGTTCTTTGTTATTATGTATTAGCAACTTCGGAATTAGGACAACTAAAAACTCAGTTTTCCATTATTGACATCTTAGCTAGCTCCTCTTTCCATAGAATGGCTTAAGATAGTGCAAGGTGTCAGTCAATGAACTATCCAAGGCTGTATCCAGATTTTACATATTGAGTAATAAGAAACTTGAATAGATTCTTCAATAAGCAAGGAAATACTTGAACACATAAGAATTGCATTGAGAAAGTAGAACACCAAACAAGAGCATCTAGGATAACTCAAGGTCGGTAGAGAAAGTGGTAGTTAAGACACTATAGTGCAGCCAAGAAAATGCGTTATCAAATAAACTGAAAGAGCTTCTCATTATCAATACAATAGACCGTAGAGCAAAATCCATTGCAGAAGACAGCAGATTATAAATCACAACAATATTAGTTGAAAGCTGATGATTCTTGGTGCCTAACTATCAATTACTTATCCAATATAAAATAGCAGGTTTTGGTTCTATTTTCTAACCAAAGTCAATTAATGAACAGAAAGGACAGCTAGACAAAATTTATGTTAGACTTGAATCAACATTGATTACTTTTTACCATTTCTTGGAGCAAACATTATACATGTATAATTGAGAATCCGTATTTTATTCATGGATCATAATGCCGTATTTCTATTTGGGTAAGGTACCATTGAACCATAATACCTCAAAAAGTCACAAGCAATAATTTCTTTGTGACTTTCATTAGCTATGTAAATTACAATAGTATTCCACATCCAGCAATTTCATTCTGTAGTTTAAGGTGAAGCGACTTTCCCTGAAGAAGTCCGGTAAAAGGGTTACCTTGACTGTGATATCTTTATACATTGAGAGAACTGCTTCCACATTTTGATGGTGTGTATGCAAACGCAATTTTACCTGAAAAGTTAATGATAAGAATGATCACAGAATACCAAGCTTATTATAATACACATTTAGCTTTAAGAAAACATAAAGTGAATCTAGAATAAGAAGAGAACATAACAAAATGGTTTAGTTAAGAAGAAAATTTGCTGAAAAAACAGCAAAATCTTCAGGCCTAAATGGTCCTTTTAGGTCAAGACAGCCTATTGGATTTCTATTAAGGGGTGGATGCAGAATAATGAGGAAGAGAGGAGTAGAGAAGGGGGATGACTATACTTAAAAGGGAGGCATTGTCTATTCAGAATCAATTGAGTTCACATTAAGGAATTTGATTCAAAAGTTTCACATCAAACATAAGGTCTTTTCATAAGTAACAAAGAATGGTAATGCTGATTCATTCATGGACTATATATATACCTTTTGTTCTGTGTCATCAAAGCGCTGAGTAAGCCTAGAAGCAATTTCTTCCGTCTCTGGGGGAGAATACTTCAAATGGTAAATTTTCCCTGTTATCGGATCTAGCCTACGGCCAACAACTCTCTCAACAAGAATCTCTTCAGGTACCTATATGCACAATAAAACATGTGACAATGAAGGTTATTTTATAGTGAAACTAACTGGGATTAAAGTCTACTGCAAGAGAAAACAAAGGAAATGTCAAGGGATCTCAAATATTTAAAAGTATCTCTCTAAGTTATGCAATGGCATGATTTTCTGTATGGTCTAAACAAAAGAACTTCACTAAAAATAGAATGAAAGAAATATAGCAACAGCAGAACCTCACTTCCAGAAGAATAAAGAGGTCTGGTTGGAAGCCAAATTCATCAAGTGCTACAGCTTGAGAATAGCTCCGAGGGTATCCATCTAAAAGCCAACCTTTCTCATGAGAATCTGGACCATTTAACCGATCTTTGACCATCTGCATCAGAAGGCGCCACTTATTACCAATCAATAAGATAGTGAGAATTACGGCAGTTTCCAATCAATATAGCATACTAACAGAAGCAGGTAATGCATGACGTAAACCTACCGTCACAACAATTTCATCTGGTACCAGTTTCCCTTTATCCATGTATTCCTTTGCCTGCTTTCCGTTTTCAGATCCTGCAGCAATTTCTGCCCTCAGTAAATCTCCAGCAGCAATATGCACCAAACCATACTGCACACATGACCAGGAAGTGGATTGACACAATTTCTCTTCATCGATGAATACATACTGAGGAACACGGTGTAGGATGCAACTAAAATCAAATACAAGACACCACCATACAATTGCACCCCAATTGAGGAAAGCAACAACCAGCACAATGATCAAACAAAAGCTCAATTAGTGGGCATTTGGATTGGCTAATTTTTAAGTAGCTTTTGGCTTTTAAGCTTTTCTTTTAATTTTGAAAGTGTTTCGAAAACACAAAAGTCAAACGTTGCGTGTTCCCACCATATGACTTTAAGCTTTTAGCTACTAAGCCACTTTAAAAAAGCCAATTAAAACACCCCTTTATACAAGTCCAGTGTTTTAAAAGGCAAAGTGTTTGGGAAACACAGAAGTCAAAAATTGGGTATTCAAAACTTAAGACTTTTAGTATTTAGCTAATAAGCCACTTTAAAAAAGCCAATTAAAATGCCCCTTTAGTCAAGATCAGTATTTTGAAAGGCAGGGGCGCGAGGCGAGGTGCTTTGCGTAGCATGAGGCGGAAGTCTTATGGATCTATGGGGCGTATATCGCATGCATCTTCAATTTTGTAATTTTATTACTAAGAAAATAAGTAAAAGTAAAACTTTTAATAATTCTGTAAATAAATTTAAGTAAATCGCCAATATAATAATTAATATTTGAGAAATGTAACAGCAACAAAAATAATAATACCCGGGATAATCTTGGAAATAAAATCATCATTCACCTCTGCATCTACTAGTACTGCCCATCCTCAACTAATATTTGCAGTAATTATTGTTTATATATTTAAAAGGAGGAGGATGAAAAGTGTAAGAGTAATAACAAAAAATGAATAAGTGACATCTGAAACATAGCGCTATAAAATTTCTATCCTATCAATTTCAGGCGCGATTATCTCAAAAACTATTTAGGCAGTGTAATTTTCTATGGAAATTGCTTTATTTATTTATATGTTTTAGAAAAAATTACAACCCGAAACACAATAGCATAAAATATAAATATCATTACACCAATAATGAAAATATGATTTATAGCAAAAATACCTTAAAAACAATAAAAACCAAGATTAACACCCGGGCATACGTATTTATGCCGGGGCTTATGCCCCAAATTCTAGACATACGTCCGATGGATCCAGTGTTATCAAAAGTGAAAAGCACAAAAAAGCTCTAAGGTTCGTTGAGGCTTTAAGTACAAATTGCAAATAAAACGAGGGCTTTATTGAGAAAAGGCATGTTAAGTCCAAGACTAATAATTATAAGCATGAATAACATATGACAACGAAATTGATTGTTTTACAATAAAGTGAAATATCAATGTTTAGTGTCACCTCTTTTAGAAATTCTCGTTCACAAGGAAAAATATGTCTTAGCTCCTTGATAGCGACACTGAAGTGCAAACTAAGCGAGGCAAAGTGCTTAATGCTTAATGCATTTTGAGCCTTGCTTCCGGACTTAAGCATGCCTTTATAACATTGTATGGATCTATGCCTTCCCCGGAGCATTTTTTGGTATGCCCCACCTCGGGACTCGCCCCAAAACGCCTTTGAAGATACTATCAAGACCTTAAATCATGTCAATTCAATCTGCCTCAATTCCATTTCAAACTGTACAGGAGAAGCTTATTCGGTTCCCACTTTTGATTGAGGAGGCATTTTCAATGGAGACTTTTGGTCATCTATTTTTTGATTGCAGGTTTACACATCATTTATGGGCCAGACTTTGCTAATGGATTGGATACAACAAGGTCATTGGATACTGGAAAACTGAAGTGCAATGGGCACGCAAACAAGCCAAAAGGAAACCAGGAATTGGTGCTATTGCTAGCTGTCTTTTCTCCATGGCCACTTCTTCAATATCGAGAGAAGGGAATAAAGTAAGATTTCAAAGCTCTACATATGATGCTGATCACATCAGCAGGGAAATCATGCTACACCACACATCAGAGTTCAACAGCTAGTCAAGTGGAAGCAGGCACAACATGATTTAAATTGTTTTCCTAAGCTGTAGGCTTAGTTTCCATCGTGGATCTTACTGATGTATGCTTCTTTTTCCCATTCCTAGTTCCAGTAGATAGCTGTAAACTGGAGTTATGCTCTCCACCTTTTTAGACTGAACAGGATAGGCTTGGTCTGTGATGTCCTTGTTTTAGTGGTGTGGATAGTGCGCATTGTACATACTTGTTGGTATTAATAGATATACTGTTTAACCAAAAAAACTATAAGATGGCTTTTTTCTATAACCAAGAAATTCCCCAGGGTCTGGTGGCACACAGTTCAAAACTCAGTGGATAATGGGCTGCCATTCTCCCTTCTCTACTTAAATACCACACATTTGTTTGTGGCAGGATTTTAACTTATGACGTAGATCTAATCCACACATCATGCATGGCGCTCTTACCACTAGACCACCAGTTCTGCCAATTTAGCCAAAGATAAAGATTCTTAAGATAACTGAATAAGCAAAGGGTAAGTTCTATTAGTTTACGATATGAAGAATCTCCTTCAAAAATGTGGTATGAGGCAGACAACGAATTTTTTCAAGCCTACTCGGGATCTAAGCCATTTCTGTGTTACTATGTAGTTTAAAATATCTAGAGCACTCCAAAAATTCCTTGAGAAAACTAGAACTGGAGACCGTAAGCAAGACAATAGTAAAAGAAGTTTCTGCAAGCAATTACGCGCATAGCTGAGGCAGGATTTATCAAGTCCCATGGTTGTCCGGTAAGTATGATGCATGAATGTAAATGATCACACTGGTGAAAGAAATTAACAATGCCTGTGAATCAGATAGATATCGATAATCGTGCACTTGTTGCGGGCACTCGGCTTCATCTAGCTAGCGGTTTTGTGAAAAACAGAGAAGATACATTGACCAAACAAATAAAAGAGAAAAAGGAATATTTATTTGAAAAAAAGGAGACAAGGCCACAGGCAACAAGTACTCTCACTTTAATGTGCTCGTCATCTCTGAAATGAGCATTATCTTTCTCGCCCCCAACTCATCTAGCCAACCAGATTGGTAGAAGATCCTATTTGTTGGATAAGGTCAACATCCTGCCTATGGCAAGGCCCATGAGGGAGCTGGGTAGCCCGGGTCGGAGTCATGATTGAGCATGGCGCTTGCTTGGTGGACTTGGTTAAAAAATAAAGTTGTGCCTTTGCTATCAGCTAAAGCTTTTGGCATGATGGTAAGCGCTTGATCCTAACAAGCGGTATCAGAGCCAAGGTCATGGGTTCGATTCTCACGAGCAACATGCTGCATGAGGCAGGTGTTGGGAAGGGGATTGTTGGGTAAGGCCAACATCTTGCCTATGGCAAGGCCCATGAGGGGGCTGGGTTAGCCCGGGTCAGAGTCATGATCAAACATAACGCTTGCTTGGTGGACTTAGTTAAGAAATAAAGTTGCGCCTTTGCTATCAGCTATAGCTTTTGGCATGTTGGTAAGCGCTTGATCCTAACACTATTTGCAGGAGTACACATGCAAGTGCAAATAATAAGTTAAAAACATATTAATGGCAACTAATTGTGCGCCCCCAAAGTGCTGTGGTGCATACGTAGGCTTGCTAGCATCCATGGTCCCTCCTTTACTGCACAATGCTGGGATGTCCTTCCCCAACTGATAGAGTGGGTATTGGATTGGATGTTGTTGTGATGTGCCATGATTAAATTCCAGTTTCTAGAAAAAAAACCTCCCTACAAAATAATATTAAGACTACAATGTTTCATGGTTCTTGTGAGTAAAGTCTGATAATATTAAAGGTACACAAGCATAGGTTATGTTTTAAATAAGTTTTCATATGATCTCTACATGCTTATGATTTTGAAAATGGACATTTCATAAGATGTTTAAGTTTCCTAAATTATGACATTTGATAAAGTCCATGTTTTCTCAAAAGGCTTGTCCCAACTTTTAGAGGCGGTCTATGAGACTCACTAATTCTTATGTTCAACGCATTTAACTTGAATTTCAAAAGGTTTAAACATTGCACCAAAGTCCACGAGTTGAACACCACCATCATACTTTCATGTTGAGCCCCACTCTATATCAGTGGCAGCTTCTTTTGTCATTTTCTTTCTTTAATCATTTGGTGGGCTAGTTCCATTTCCATTTTTTTGGATACTGTACTCTTTAGAAACTCCATGAATCACCGTGGTTAGAATCTAAAACTTATGGAATAAAATTTGAATGACGCTCTCGTTGAGGCTTATTTTGTCTATTTGATGTACTTGGGCTTATTTTTGGTGTTGTCCAGCTTTATACATATGTTGCACGATCGTATGGATCCCCAATGTTTGTTTGGGATTAGTAGATTTGACAGTGTTACCCGAGGTTTGTCCGGTTCTGGTCACAAGCCCCACAATTTCGGGCAGTGGCCTTCCTTTATTTGGAAGTGGAAGTTTAATTCACAAGTATTAGAAAGAATTTATACATTATTTGAAGTTCAAATAGTGGTCTGACGGTGTATCTCAACTTGAATTTTGGTTTTTCCAACTTCCACTCACAAATCATCAACTTTCACTAATTTTCTTTTCCCCAAAAGCTATTAGAACAATTCCACAACAGTCTCAATTTCAGCAATACATACTACTAACAAGAAAAAATCAGAATTTTTACACAGAATAGAAGAACTACCTCTTGGGTGATGAGCTCGCATTGCGTTCCTTTCCCGGAAGCAGGAGCACCAGATATCATTATCCTCAAAGGTTCTGTCTTTCTAGCACATCCCAAAACCTAAAATTCACAACAACAACAACAACAGCAAAGGTATCGATCATAACTCAAAGCCCAAAATTTAGCCACCAGTAAGCTACAAGACCAAATAAAGCTCATCCCAAAATTAGTTCAAATGTTTAATGGGGGGAAGAATTTAAAGTTCGAAATACCACGAAACCGGCACCATTTGGCTGCGGAAGTTTCCAGCAATGAGTTGTTTGATCTGAATGAAGGGAAGAAGATTTAGAAAATGGCAAGTGGGAAGTAAAGGGCCGCTGAACAATGGGAGAAGAGCTTGATGAAGAAGGAAGTTTCTGGGGCTTTGAGGAGATAGCTGTGAAGTTCAAAGAGGAACAAGAAGCCATTGGCTGCTCTCTGATGTCCCTTCCTATCTATCTCCTCTTCTGCCTGGCTTATCGCTTCAAATTCTTGTGAGTTTATGGGCGTGCCACATTTTAATGAAATTTGGTATAATTTTATGGCTCATTTACTTAAATAATATATTGTATATTGTTTGTTATTAATTTTAGTATAAGTTATATTCTTATCCTAAATAATTATATTTTTTTACCCGTTGATATTTCTCTTTCTACAAATTAGCTCTATCAGATTATTTGATAGGTCCATTTTTTCATTTCTCTCTCTTCCATTAATTCTTATAACATTTCTCTTCCTTCCATTAATTTTCTCTCTCTCTTCTATTAATTTTCTTAAGATTTCTCTTTCATCCATCAATTTTTATTACTTTTTCTCTCTCCTAATAAATTTTCAACAGCTATTACTTCCATCGTTTTTTTCAATTTCTTCTCTCTCCTAATAAATTTTCAACGATTCCAACTCCCATCACAAAAATCATTCATGTGTTAAATTGGTATTATATGAATACTTATATAATAACTATATAGCACAATTTTTATATATTAACATATAAACTACTTAAATAGTTCTTAAACGACTGAAATTTGAATATAATACTTTTTGACATTATTAATAAAAAAATAAATATAAACGACAATGGTATTATATTTTGAATTCAATATATTAAACATATATGCATGTTTCAATGCATGTGAGGAATATATTTTTTAATGCAATAATATATTTTAGCACCATTAATAAGAGAAAAAATAAAATATGATTATAGTGCATTTTATATTCAACATATTACATATTATAGGATTGTTTCAATGCACGTGGAGAATATATAACAAAAAAATTTTAAAAAAAATTGTCATAAGTATTATGTATGAATTTCAATATTTCAATACTATTTAACTTGACTTATATTGTGAGAAAATGTATTATATTTGTTAGAACAACAATAATCGAATTTATGAAAATGGATAATATTACATTAAAATTGTGTTAAAATAGCTTTAACCAATCAAAAATAAATCATGGTATTGCTAATAGCTCCAACCAATCAAAAATAAATCATCACGCTATTCACCCAAGCACAAAAATAACCATCAAACTCTTTTTTTTAATTTTTTTTATTGCATTCATCTCCACCTTCACTGTACACCATAAGTTTAACTGACATCGGAGCAGAAAACACCCATAAGAATTATGAACAACTAAAATAAAAAAAAAAACACTCATAAGAATCACGAAAAACTGAAATCGGGGAAGAAAACACTCATAAGAATCGTAAACAACTGTAGAAACAGAAAATACTTCTAAAACTTCACAAAATTCGAAAAAAATACATCGCTAGAAAGAAAAACATGAGTCGAAGAAAAAGTAAGCAAAAATTTTGGCAACTGGAGACAATATTTTCACTGAAAATACTTTTTTCAGGGCATATGATTTTCGTTGGTTTGAGAAGAAGGAGATAGTGACTTTCTTTTGAGAATAAGGAGAGAATGACTTCAAAAAGAAGTTTTTTCCTTTGATTCAGATAAAACGGTGGTCTTACCCTATTAAATGAAAAGGATTATTAAATGAATAATTATGTCATGGACTGTAATAAATAATAAATAGCATTAAAAAGCAAAATTACAATAATAAAATATATCAATTATGTGGAAAACTCATTGCTATAACCACATTATTTGATCTTTGGTCACTAATTACTATGTTAGCAGGTAACTGAAATTAAGTGGGAGGTGATAAAAAGATTTTCAATTGAAAAAAAAAAGGTGATTACTTCATCTAGATTATCTTTTATTAATTAAGAGATTAAGTTAAATGGGATAAGTTGTTTTTTAAAAAAATATATCTTTGTAAAATACAAACATTTCTAATTGGATCCCTACTCCATTTCAAATTGATCATTCTTTTTTATTTTTCAAAAAAAGAACAATTTTCCTCTTCAACAAAAAAATTGTCCATCTTCTTCTTCCTCTTCTCCAAAGTTTTTCAAGTTTTTTCTTTATCTTCATCTCGTGCATTGCTCTTCATCTTCGCCTTCTTCTCTTGTCTTCGTCATTATCATCATGACACAGGTAAAAATATATCTTCAAATAGTTAGAATTTTGAGTTTGAGTTTTCATAGTGTAAAAAAAGAAGAAGAATATGCATCTTATTTATTGTTTTTTCTGAATATTTCATAGTTTATTGTTCTATTTTTTGCCCTAAATAAACATTATATTCATCGTTGTGATATTGTGACACTGATGAAAATCTGAAGATGTCACAAAACTTTGAATGTGAAATAAAAGGTGTATAAATAAAATAGGAGAAAAATAAGAGTAAAAAAGTGTGTAGTTGCTGCAACAACTTCAAAATTTGTCTAATTTTTTTCAACAGACGAGGTATTTACTGCAACCACTTTCTCAGCTGTTGAAAAAAAATTATAAATTGCTTAATAAGCTGTAATAATTTAAGTAGTTGATAAACCAACCACTTAAACTGTTGCAACAACATTTCTTAACTTGCAACGTTAAGTTATTGTAACAACTTAAGTAATTGATGAAGCAACTGCTTAAATTGCTTAAGCAAATGTCTTAAGTTGATGCAACAACTTAAGTTGTCGATGAATCAACTACTTAAATTGATGTAATAAATTTCTTGAGTTGCAACCTTAAGGTGTAGCTAAGGCTGGCAACGGAACCGATACCTACGGGGTCCGATCCGGTTCCGCTACCGGTTTAGTGCCGGTCCGGTCCGGTTCCAGTACTATACCGGTTTGTACCGGTAAGGAGGGTACCGATAGGGGTACAGGGAAGGGACTGGGACATTTTACCGGTAATTACTGGTACCGGTTTACCGGTTTCGGTCCGGTAATGCCGGTTTTAAAAAAAAATATTTTTTAATTTTGTTACTGTTGGGGTGGGGCCCACCAACGGTAACAATTTTTTTGACCCGTTTATAGCCGTTTTTGGTCTTTTTTTTTTCCAAAATTCAATAATTTTTCAACTATAAATACCCCTAAAATTTTTCACTTCAATTCTCTCAATCTAATTCTCTAAATTCAATCCAATTCTCTCCACTTACTATCACAAATTTATAATTATATTATACATATTACATACTACTCTCAAATATATATTATATATTAATTATTTACTCTCTCAATTATTATTTAAAAATATTATTTAGTTTGGTGTGTTAATTCATAATTGCAATTTGAAGCAAATTTTGGTGGATCAATTTGGAGCATATTCAAGCTTCAACTTTCATCAATTTCGGCTTCTACGTCTGTTTTTACACAGACGTTTGGTACCTTCGTTCCTACTTATTTGTTCTTCTAATTACTTATTTGATTACTTGTCTACTTGAATTAATTTTTTTATATTCATAAATTATAAGTTCATATTTCATAACTTGAATTTTTGCATATAATCGTTATTTGTTTAATTAAATTTAATATGGATTCCAGTGGAAAAGGAAAGGGAAAAAGTACATTTTTTGGTGGAATAAAAAAAGCTATAATCGGTAAAAAATCCGGTGGTATTTCATCTAAATCTACAAGTACAAGACAACCACCACTTAGATTTAATATCGAAGATTTTACTCACGTAGACGACACATGTTTTAATATTGACTCTAATACGGAAGTAGCGCACGAATTTCTTGAACAAAGATTTAGCTTTAACGAAGATTTACCGGAAGATGATTTTGAAAAATGAAGACGAAGATATTTTTTATGACGATGAAACTCAACCCCCATATACTGCTACTACTCCTCCCCCCTCCCGCTCCCGCTCCTGCTCCCGCTCCCCCCTTAGAACCTTCGTCATCTAATAAGCCTAAGACGGAACGCGCTAAAAATTCTGTTGTTTGACAATTTTTAACTCAAAATGAAGATAAAACAAAAGCAATTTGTAACAAATGTAAACATGTTTTAAACCATAAAACTTCGGGAAGGGGGGGCGGGACGGGTCATTTGAAAAATCACCTAATGCATTGTTGTAAATTGGAATTTTGGCATGCCCAAGCCGTTGCGGACGCCAAAAAATTTGGAACTCCCATTCCCGATGAATCGGTGGGAGGTTCAAATATGGTGCAATCGCAATTAAACCCTAGTAATATTTCTGGTCCTAGTACACATAGACCTTATAATAGACAATGTGACCTAGATGAGCTTTCTAAAATGATTGATGTTACTGGTTTGCCTTTTAGTTTTGCTGAAAATTCAGGTTTTGTCCATTATATTCAAATTGTTTATAACCCGTCTTTCAATGATTTTTCTAGAAATACAATTAAAAAAGCTGTTTTTGATTTTCAAGCACGACATGTACAGTATCTTAGATGTTTATTTGCTTATAATAATTGTAGGATAGCAATAACTTCTGATATGAGACGTAGTATAATCGGTGATGATTACTTTACAATTATCGCCCACTGGATAGATGAAAACTGGAATATGCAAAAAAGAATTTTAGGATATAAAAGTTGTGAAATGCGCAAAACAGGTTCTTATATTGCGCAAACTATTCTTGATATTTTACAATATTTTGGTATAACTAGAAAAATAATTAGTGTATCTTTAGATAACGCTAGTAGTAATAAACGTGCTGTAGATTTTTTAAGACCTGTTATTTGTCCAACTTATGAAGATGGTTTTCATATTAAATGTGCTGCTCATATTTATAATTTAATTGTTAGAGATGGTGTTTCATTATTTGAAAACAGTTGTAATAAAGTAGAATTAGCATGTCACTTTATTTTTAAATGTCAAGTAAAGGTTAGGCGTAAGGAATTTGAAAGTCGTTGCATTGAATGTAATTTGCCTATTTGAAGAATTCCTAAAACCGTAGTTACTAGGTGGAATTCATTGTACAAAATGTTGAAAGTAGCTTACAAATATAGGAGACCGCTTGCAATGGTTTGGAATGCACATAACGCAGATTCCACCTATCGGCTAGATGAAAATGACTGAATTGATATTAAGGATTTAATTGAATTTTTAAAAGTTTTTTATTTATCAACTAAACAAATATCCGGTTTTTACTATCCTACTATTTGTTCTGTGTTGCCCAATATTTGTGCTATTTGTAATAAATTTGCTTTATTTAAAAATAATCCAAAATTTAGAGAACCTGTTAAAAATGATAGAAAAATTTAGGAAATACTTTTTCCCAATCCCTCAGATTTATTTAACTGTTTATTTATTTAATCCTGCTTATAAAGAATTCGGTGTATCTAGAATGGTAGATAGTATATATACAGACTTAGAAATAGAATACGATGAACAAAATCAATCACATAATTTAGACGTAGTTAAAAGTAACATTAGATAAGAAGCTAGAAAACTATATGATTTAGAACAGTATTATTTAGTAGAAAATGTACAATACCAACCACAACCTACTAGGTCTAGATACGATGATGATATTGAGACAATGTTAGAGTTTCAGCTTGGGCTAACCGCTAACGAAAACAACAATTGTCACGACCCGAAATGGGTCATGACTAAAAGACCACTTAATTCCAATCCCAACAAGAAATAAATAGTCACCACATAAAAATGATATCCCAAAACCTGGTATCACGAGTATAAAGAACATCTAATACTTAACTAGTAAAATAAGTGCATCTCAGTCTTTGAATAAAAATAAAGACTAAACAACTAAGATAGAATCCAATGGAAACTCGAAGCCTTGAGTCTCACCACTAGATCTGGTATGAACCAAGTGCCCGAGCAATTCAACTAGCACGTGGATAATCCTGACGAGAATCTGCAGGGGAGAAAGGAGTAGGGATGAGTACACATAATATGTACCCAGTAGATTTAACCAACTGGGAATTAGAAATTGAATAAGCTATGAAATAATCTAGGAACGCGTCCACCTGCAACAGAAAAATCAGTTCGGCATCGGTGCCGCCAATTTATATAGGATCACGCAAGCAAAGTAAACATATAATCTCATATGTGCCAACCCAAAACAACCACAAGTAGTAAAATTAAATGGTATGCAATGTCGTGCAGTGCAATGCAATGCAAGGTGGTATCAAGACCGTCGCACAGCCTGTCGTATACATCCCCGTCGAGCTAAGGCTCCCAGACTAAGGGGACCCATGGGGACCTCGCAGGCCATATATCTCAATCACAATATATCAACTACCTTACCACCCAAGTGCCCGTGGTCAAGGACTCATGATAAAAATCACCATTCACAACTTCCCAAAATGTCATGACATGTAGTATGAGGATATATGCAAGCAAGACCCAATTATGGAAACAACATTCCTCTCAAAAAGCACAAATTTTCTCCCTTTCTCAACATGTCATATTCACACTATTCTCAATTTAGGATTCACATGCTCTCGAAGCAACACAATAAGAATTATCAACCCAACACACGATATGATCTCATCCCATAGATTACAACATAAGGATATTCAATAACTCAAACCCAATCTCAAAGAAGGATAGCCAAACCTACCTCAATGTCGAAACCGCACTCGAACGCTTCTACCGTATGGACCAAATCTTGAATTCAACTCCCACAATGAAAATTCTCTATCAAGAATGGAACATATACGTCACAAGGAGTCCGATGACACCCAAATTACCTCATATCTAGCCTAACCCCAAGATTTCATCTAATTTGATAATTCCAATTTCAAGTTTAAAATTAGTCTTAAATTCTCCAAATAATATAACCTAAAATATATCAAAAATAGAAAAGAAATTATATTATTTTCCACCATTTCACCATTAGAAAATAGGTTAGGAATACTGCAAAGTGGCAGCATCCTCCCTGCAAAGTGCCGACACGGACAGGAGCACTAGAACAATTTATACCCTTACTTATATATATTTATTGCTTTCTATAACTTGTACTAATCCTATACTAATATCTAAACTTCATAATTGAAAAGTAAAGCACTTACATGGCAGCAATTCGACGTGTTCCTAAGCAATATGCAGTCCGGCGGTTGTCTTTCCAAACCCTTTTTCTTCTTCTCTTATTTTCTTGACTTGATTAGGTGTTAAAAGTAATAAATCTACTAATTTTATTTTTAATATATTGGATAAATGGTACTTAAATAACTTAACTCTTTGGCCCATAACTTAATTTCATTGTTAAGTTTTTACCCATAAGTTTGCACCCATAGTTATCAAATAGTCAAAAAGACCCATTTAAAATTCACAAGAAGGATATTTCAAGAAAATAAGAGGACTAATTTTTAAAATAATCCAACGGGTCATTACAACAATTTTGATGAATATCTTAACCAAGCACCAGAAAGCATCAAGGATGCAGAGGGGAAGCAACAACTTTTGGCGTGGTGGAATAATCATGGAAATAGTTTCCAAGACTTCAGCGGGTGGTTCTTGATGTCCTCGCAATTCAAGCTTCTTTAGTGGCTTCGGAAGGCGCTTTTAGTGCTGTTAGGTTCCAATTTGGAGACCATAGGCATTCACTAGCAGCTGATATCTTGGAAGTTTCAGTCTTATTTCGAGATTGGATGAATGCGGAGCGCAGGAATTTAGGGCGTCCGATATTGCCTTCTCAGTTTGAAGCCGATATCGATAATATTATATCGGAATCAAGCGAAGACAACATGGACTTTCTGGAGAAACAAACTCAAGAGCCGATTCCAGAAAATGTCACACTTGAAATGTTAGAAACTCTTAGACAAGAATTTTAAAGTAGTTTAAGATATTAGTGATTAAATTTTATTATATTACAAATTTACAATAAATAAGACCTAGTTGAAACAGAACCCTTCCTAGAAGGTGGCTGCGTAAATTAGGTTGATTTCTAATATCTTACCTCACTACATTGTACAATTTAAATTTTAAAATTACATAATAAAATTATAGGCTATTCGCCTTATTTCTTTTTTTAATGTTATTATCTTCACTTAATCTTAATTTAAGTTTTGACTTCTTTTTAATATATTTGCCCCCTTATTTCTCAAATCTTTATTAACTTTAAAGTATAAAATATAAAAAGAAACATTCAAAATTTAATCGTTAAAAATTAAACTTTATAATTTTATATTTAAAAATTTAGAAATTTAAACTTTTATAGAGGAAAGATTGAAAATTATGATTTTACACTTTAAATGTTTTAGTTATATTATATAAAACTTTTATACTTATATTTTATAACAACTTTAAATTCAAACTTCATTTTAAATTTTAAAAAATTTATATAATGAATAATGATTAATGAATAATAATACTATTTTAAAATTTTAATTTAACCTTTAACATTTTAAACTTCAATTTTAAATTTTAAATATTAATATTAATTTAACATATAAAAATTACACTTCAAATTGTAAATTTGTAGTATATTAATTAATTTTTTTTAATTACCGGATTACCAATCCGGTACCGTACCGGTAAGATAACGGGGTATTTTTCCGGAACTGTCGGTACCGATTCCGGGAAAAAACTACCCCTACTTTACCGGTCCCGGTCCAGTACCGGTAAATACCGATCCAGTGGTGCTGGTACCGGACCCGGTGCCACTCTTAGGTGTAGCATCTATTTAAGTCGTTGCAACAAATTGTTGTAGCAGTTTAAGTAGTTGATTAAGCAACTCTTGAGTTGCTACTGAGAATCTCTTAAATTGCAATATTAAGGTGTTGTAGTTGCAACTACTTAAATTGTCATACTAAGTTCGTTGAGTTGAATTTAAGTTATTATAATAACTTAAGTATTTCATAAAGTAATTGCTCAAGTAGTTGTACTTTTAATTTCTTAAACTGCTACCTTAAATTATTATAATAACTTCACTTGTTGTTATATTTGCTTAAGTTATTTCTACATCAACTTCTTAAATTGATGTAGGAATTAACTCACTTGTTTGAAAAAAATTATAAAATTATGTATTGTAGTTATTTTTCTATTTTTAGTTATAGTAATTTATGTGTTTTATCTCATCTGTGTAGATAAAATGGCTCGAACAAAAAGAAGACTTACTTCAACCAATACTCCTCGCAAAACTAGAAGAATCAATACACAAATTCAAAAAGAACCAGAAATAAAAACATCTATCAATAAATTAACCTTGCTTGCTGATCATGCCACAATGGTAAATGGTGAGATAACCTCAAGCCCTAGACAAACAAAAGAGTTTCTGAGGCCCAACAACAGCCAACAAGGGATAAAGCTGATTCTTTTTCAATAGGTGATAAAGATAATACTTCTTCAAAATAAGTAAGCAAAATCAGACTATACATATTGCATGAAATAAGAACAAAAGTTCACATGATAGGCATGTTCCTTCAGCTTCTACTATCGATTTCTCTCCTAATAGTTCTTCAACAGATGTTGTTGTTAAGACAATAACATATCACGACTTGTAAACATTGCAGGCAGCTTCTCAATTTAAAAGGTGATATTATTGTTTGATCATATATGAAAAATCTTTCACCAATTTTAGAAAGATTCTTATGGAAAATATTAGAAAAATAATTTTGATCTAGTTTATTTGGAAAGTATTTAGATCTATCTGAGGCAATAGTTTCACATTTTCATATGAATTTGGTATATCAACTTCTTTGGTGGAATATTATTAGTTGTCACAACCTGGCCTTACAAGTCATAATGGCACCTACCTTAGCGCACACCCCCGGCAAGTCTAACCTTGATCCAAAACTACTAGTAACGAGTATGAGCAGGAAGCAAGGTAACAAAACAACTAGTATAAGGAAATTGAATTGATGCTAGATACATAAATATATAACAACACTAGACCAAGCCTCCCAGGACCTAGAGTCACCTGTACAGAACTGATATAGACACGATATAACATAACTAAGTTATAATACATATATATACACACACATAACGCCAATCATATACAAGGAAAATCTCGGATAATAAAAGATAGCTACTGGTATAGATGGAGACTGGAAGGATCCAAGGACGTCCAATGCTTACTCATAGTCTCTGAATATGACATCTACCACAAAAGGGATTAACATGGCTGGCTCAGTCCAAGCCTTGCATCACAAAATAAATACAAAAAATAGGGATGAGTACCAGGGATATGGTACTCAATACACATTATAAGTTTATTGAGTAAGAATAGTAAATAAAGCAGGGAGAACCCAAATATCATTCTACAAATGCATAATAACAAGAATCAGGTACATATGTCGGTGAACATCGGAGTAACCCGGAGGTTGGGTGATGGTGTAGTGATGTACGTGGGTGTAAGATCCTACTATCTATGCTTGTACACCAATCGGGCCTCATATACCCAAAAGTTATACCCACGCACAATGGAAGGGTGAATGGGTGTAAAGTTCAATTGTATCAAGTCTAAATTGAGCTCGTGACCCAATTATGTACTCGCTATGACAACTTTGATAGAACCACCTAGCTGGGCCTTTAACCGAAACTATATACCCTAATCTGTCCTCTAACTCAGGCTACAACCTGGCCTTTAACTGATGTGATGTCAAAATACAACATATTTCATGCTTAAAACTTGAAATGTTGTGTGTTCTCAAAGTGAAGTTAGTAGATTTGATGTGTTTGTTTTGCAGGATTACAAGGTTGGCATCATTTTGGGTTAAGTGTACAGAGATTGCAGAATTTGAGGTTTTACGAGACCTTTTATAGGACATGGAAAATTCTACTGATCGTAGAGTTAGTTTTGTACAAAAATCTAGTGAAGGGTGATTTTCTGAAGTTGAGTCTACAAACCTATAGACGAGTTGTAAAAGTTTCTACAAGCCGTAGACTTGGTGTCGTACCCTGAGGATCAGAAAGTGGGGAGTTGCTGAAAAGTCATCAGACGAAACCCTTTACGGGCTATAGAACTTTATACGGCCCATAGATGGGTCTTATAGAAGTCATTCCCAGATTTGCTGAAGGAATCCACAAAGCCCCGACTATGGGCCGTAAAACTTTATACGACCCGTAGAAGTGTCCGTAGAGCCTGCCAACCCAGTTCTCCTATTTTATTTTGGTTTTGTATTTTAAATACTATAAATAGGTTTTTTAGGTTATTTTTCATAAGGGAACAAGAGAGAACAATATAGAACTTTAGAGAAACATTGTAAAACATTATTTTGTGTGCTTAATTCAATCTTATGATTCTTGGTGAAGACCTTGGATTTCTTGTGCTTAATTTTATTGTTTAAGTGTTCAATTATGTTATTCAAAATCATGATTCTTGCATCTACACTGATATGAGTAGCTAAATCCATAACTAGGGTTGTGGGAACCATGAAGAACTAACAAAATAAAATCGAATAATTCGTAATTCTCGAAAAGTTTGCATGCATGTATTGATGAATTCTTTTTGGTTTGAATGCTTTTTAACGGTGGCTAATGTTAAAACTCACCTAGTGTTACTGACTGTATCAAGGTAATAATGAATAGAAAAAGAGATTAATTAACAAGATTCGACTGATGTTTCTCATCTAATCAACCAAACTGGATCAAGGGGAGGTTGTACTGGAACAATAGGTAAGGGTTAGTAATGTCACACTACGGGGATGGATCAAATCACGCAGTGAAATTTGCCTCTCGCCTGGATCAAAAGGTTCGGTAAACTTAACTTATTGTTCTGCATGTTAAACACTAGACAATAATTTGATTATCTAGTAATACCGAGTTAGAGAATCATGGGGAACACAATACCTTAGTTACTCTTCATACTGATATCACACTTGTCTTAGTGTAGGATTACTTTCAATAGTTTTTACAACCCCCCTGCCCCCGTGGAGATAAGTAGGTATCGACCCTAACCTTGTATAGGTTATATATCTTGACAATGACCACTTTAGCCTTCAAACAGGAGGTGTAGCTTGGGAGACATCAATATTTTAGCGCCGTTGCTGGGGAATATGGCTAGACTTGTTTAATTGGAGTAGTTCGGGAGTTAATTTTTATTTCCCTCATTTTACGTTTTTGTTGTTTTGTTTTGTTTCAACGTGTAGGTGTAGTATATGCATAACACGCAAACTCAAGGCATTCTCTTGACTCTGTTTGACCCATAAATTCAAAGAATGTTGAGAAAGATGGCCCAAGACAATGCCAAAAACATCCAGCTTTGAATCAGAACCAGAATCAAAATGAGAATGACAATAACCTACCTCCTCTTGAGGACATTGATCCACAGCCACAAGACCTCAACATTGAAGCTTATCAATGGAACGAATATTGGCTGAATCCTATGGCTATGGATGTTACTAGAGCTATTGTGTTCCTACCATTACCGGATGAACAAAGTTTGTTTTTTCGAGTGGTTTTCTTCGAATGCTGTAGATCGTGGGTTGTTCGCGGGCCTACCATCAGAGGATCTGCATAGCTATCTATACAATATTGTGTTTATCTGTAAGAGTGTAATGGGGAATCAGAATCTGTCTATGGATGTTGTAGGCTTCGTGTCTTCCCATTATCTTTAATAGGCAATGCAATACTATGGCTATCCGAACTCCCGCAGAGTAGGATCACCAGTTGGGGTGAGTTACAGAAGGCATTTTTAGAGAGGTTCTTCCCGAGATCGAAGAAGCTCAAGTTGAAGGATCAAATCAACAACTTTGAGCAACTTCCTGGTGACTCGATCAGTGCCACATGGGAGAGGTTCACAAAGTGTCTGAGAAGTATCATTGACCATAAGATAGTTGATGATGCCTTGGTGGAGATCTTCTACTGCGCCCTGGACTAGAATAGCCAAGCATGTGTTGATACCATCATGAGTGGCACATATTTAGATCAACCATTTGCAATTGCTAAGAAGCTAGAAAATATGGTCAAGACAAATCGTGCATGGGGGTCGAGAGATTGGTCCTCTACCAAGAGCTCATGTGCAGTCGGTACTAGTTCAGTGCAAGCTAAAATAAATGAGGAGATGATGTGAGAGATTTCCCAGATTAGTACCAACGTGGAGTTGTTGATGAAGATGAATTAGGAATGAGTCAATGCAGTTGCTCATCAGCCTCCATAAGCACCTATGTATGAGGAGCATTACTATGAGGAGGACACTTGCTTCATTGCTAATCAGACAGGGGGTTTTGGACCAACATCCAAGGGTCCAACCAGGACTATTGGCGCAAAGATCAAGGAAACCAAGGTCGTAACTATAACATGGATGGCGCCTTCAGAGACAACAATCGTGGAGATTCTTACGATAGAAACAGGGGCTATGATAGAGATGTTGATTGGGGTCGTAAAGATGGTTACAGGAATGGTCCTTTTGTGCCACCACATAATTGTGATACAAGTATTGGTAGTTCCAGTGTTGAGGAGATGTTTGATCGATTGTTGAAGAAAACTGACACACAGGTTGAGATCTTGAGGGGATGAAGTCTGACATCTTCAACATTAATCAGAAGATCGAGTCTCACTCAGTTGCTATCAAACAACTGGAGCAATAGTTTGGTCAAGTATCAATTCAACTCAACCAGTGATAGAGAGGTATATTTCCTAGCAACACAATTTAGAATCCAAAGAATGAGGGGCAGTGTATGGCGGTGACTACTTGTAGTGGTAAGCAAACCATTGATCCTCCTATGCTAGTTGATGATGATGATGTTTGAGAGGAGATAGTTGAGGGAAACGATATAGAGACTGGAGATAATCGTGCCAAGGAGGGGGTGAGTGATGCTGCAGAGGTGCCACAGAAGCTGAAGCCCATTCGTAGACCTCCTCCTCCCTTTCCTCAAAGAATAAAATAGAAGGAGGATGAGGGTAAGTTCAAGCACTTTCTCTCCATGGTGAAACAACTCTCCATCAACATCCATCTCATTGAGGCATTGGAGAAGATGTCAAGGTATACGAAGTTCATTAAGGAGTTGGTTACAAAGAAGCGGGTTGTGAGTCAGGATCTCTCCCAAGAGCTTCAACACTGCAGTGCGATTGCTAAAAGGTCCTTGGTGCAAAAGTGAGAAGATCCTGACACATTTACCATACCTTGCACAATTGGAGAAGTGGAGTTCGCAAGGGCATTGTATGATCTTGGTTCCAGTATAAATCTAATTCCCCTTGTGGTCTTCAAGAAGCTAGGATTGAGAGTCCCTACTCCGACGAGCATGCGATTGTTAATGGCTAACCACAGGGTGAAGAAGCCTGTGGGGATACTTTATGACGTCCTCGTCAAAGTTGAGAAATTCATATTCCCCGTAGACTTTGTGATCCTTTATTGTAAAGTCGACTTTGAAGTCCCAATGATCTTGGGAAGGCCCTTCCTAGCCACTAGTCGAGCACTGGTGGATATGGTAGCTAGCCAACTCAAGTTTAGATTGAATGACGAAGAGTTGTCTTCAACATCTGTCAACCAATGAAGAGGATAGACAACTTGAAGAAGGATGTTTGGGAACTTGGTGAAGTCTAAATAACCAATTGTCCAAGTCATGCTGCGACTATAAATCAGGCGTTACTTGGGAGGCAACCCAAGATACTTGATTTAACAGTTGTAGTTTCGTTTTGTTTTTGGCTTTTGAACTTGTAGATAGTTTAATTTTTCACATTTTGGTTGTAATCTATGGACATTGGATTGGTTGTATATAGGGTAACAATGTGTTCTGTGAAGAATGTATAAGTACATGACTAAGTCAGCCATTTTTGGCTGAAAATGCATCAAGAAGTGTTTCTACGTCTGATTCTACAGGCCGTATGCAAAACTACAACTCGTACACTGACTCGTAGAACACTTCCACTGAGCAAATCTTTGCTTTCTCTAGTCCATGAGCCACCTTTACGACCCGTAGATAAAACTACGGGTCGTGAATGGGCTCATGGGCCCAGGTAAATTCTTCTATTTTTGCCTAAGTGTGGAGGTTTAATTTCTACGAACAACTCTACGAGTCATATGGAATTCTAAGGCTCGTAGATTGGTTTGTGAAACCCAAGCCCCAAAAATTAGGGTTTGGGAATTCCACAAAACAAAGATCTACGAGTTGTAAAATCTTCTACGGCCCGTAATCGAGATTTCATAGAGCTTGGGCCCATTAATTTTGGCCGACCCGATCAACCTATATATAGAGAGGTCAAATAATTTTGACCCCATTCTTCTTCAAATTTACTCAAAATACCTGGCATCCCCTACCCTAGTTTTTCTAACCACTTGCGACCAGCCACCAACCATTTTCCGACAACTTTTCTGACAGCCTCCAATAAGACCTAGAGTTCGACCCCCTTTGATTCCTCCTTCAATTTTTACATCTTTTTCACTCAATTCGGTAAGCTTTTGGCCCTAAAATCCTTTCAAATATTGAAATTGTTGTGATTAGGTTGAAATTAATTGATGGGCATGGTAATCTGATCAATATGGGTATGAATTCATGTTTTCCATAGTATGTGCTTAAAAATGTAATCATGAACAATATGTTGCTTTCGATGCTTGAAAAGTGGTAAAAGTTGGAAAAGTGTGTGTGCGGACATGTACATTTGTGTGCTTTGATGTTCATTAATTCAAACGAGGTCGGTTATCTTTGGGAAAACAAGTAAAATAAGATTCAATGGGGTTGTATGTACACATTGCTTGTAGGGTGTTGGGTATTTGTTGAAATCATGTGGGGGTGTGTCATGTATTGCTTCAATGCTGATTTAATTGGTAAAAATGTCGTTTGGGATCCATTGTGATAGACTTAGAAAATCAAGCTTCTGGGGTTTTCACTCTACGAGGGTCTTCTACGGCCCGTGAAACATTCCACGAGCCATAGTTAGCCCTCTATGAAAATCTAGAAACTTGAAGTTTTTGAGAACCTATCAGATGAGACCTTCTACGAGCCATATAATATTCTACAACTCATAGATAGGTCTCGTAGATCCATGCCTTTAAAAATTGAACACTGGAACAATTTTATGACTTAGTCTATGACTTGTAGAATCTTCTACAAGTTGTACCTGATCTCGTAGATGCAATTCTAGTAGCTAAAAGAACCCTATTTCTACTAGAGCCTTTTATGGCTCATAGTTTTTACTATGACTCGTAAAGATGCCTTTGTAGACCCATCTACAACTAAGTTTGAAATATTTTGGCTTTTCATTCCTTGACTTGTGGGGCTAACCATGTTTGCTAAATGTTAATGTTTCAGATAATATGGCTCTAAAAACTAGGAAGGATGAGATCAGAGCCCTGCAAAGGAGACTGAGAGATGAGCCCTTGGGGCATCAGGACACCCCCGAGGTTAATAGTTCAATTGAGGAGCTCGGTGTCCAGCTTGAACTGGATGCTAAGAGACTGTAGACACGAGCTATCACCAGACATGTTGGGTAGTTCTAGGCATAGGTTATCGTTGTCTGCTCTCCCCAGTCTAAAGAGGGAGGCGACAAATATAGCAGTTCCATCCAAAGAGGATTCAGAGTCAGAGTTCGGTGATGACTCAAAGACAGAGTCCTCTACACCATCTTAGGCATCACCATCACCTCCGAACGCTCTATCTAGCCGCTGGTCCGTTGAAGGCATCGGGGCCATCAACACAGAAGGCATATAGAAGAATGAGTAGGGCCGACCAACTTATTCTATTTTTGAGGAGCCTCAAATTTTTACTTCGGGATTTGATAGTGACCCTAGCTTGCAGGACACTATTAGCAAATACGGGCTCCAGTGGTCAGCGAGATCGTCGGGGAAGTACTCCCCGACCATGGTTCGTGAGTTTTATACTTGTTATGCCACCACGGTTCTCAACACTCTTCCTAAAAGGAAGAAGCCCCTCGCTTAGCACAGACTGACAGATACTAGAGTGAGGGGTTTGGCAGGTGGACATCTCCGAGGCTACCATCTGTCGCATGCTCTTCGGGCCTGATTTCCCAAACCCCAGATCGACAATAGAGTATGACAAGAGATTGGGGCAGACTAGGGATAAGCCCTGCCCACAGGGACAGTTTGATAAGATGGGTAGCCGATCAAATTGCAGAGCAGGGCCTGAACCCTAAGTGGATAACTACATCGATAAAACGTATTGTGAAGTCCTCACTCAGCTTCACCACCAAATTTTGGTAGGCTGTGGTGAGATGACAGATCCGGACCACACTTACTAATAATACTCTTACATTGGAGCATGTTGTTTTGGTTGCCTACATCTTGGATGGCTATGAGATCGATTGGGACGACCTCATCGCAGAGCAGATACACGAGGCGACCATAAAGAGGTCCACCTTTATCCCCTTCCCGTGCTTGATCTATAGACTCTGTATAGAGTTAGAGGTGGAAATACTACACTGTCTGAACTCACTAACAAAGGTCCAATGTACTTTGGATGCCAGCCTGATCAAGGCTGAGGATAATTTGATGGCCCTCCAGTGAGCACTGTCCTCCAGCTCAGATGTTAGAGATGTTTGTAGCGGTGCCACCATCTGAGACTCCATCCACCACCACCACCATCACCACCACTTCTGCTACTACTGATGAGAGGCCTCCACATACTGAGGCTGATGTAGAGAGGGTGCCCACTACTACTACTTCTTCCCAAAGGACATTCTTATATCGACAACATCTACTGGCATGGTCTATGTGTCAGTGGGTCCATTCAGGCCATGGCATAGAGACTGGCCCACACTGAGTCACAGTTGACTCAGTTGTTACAGCAGATCAGGCCCTGGGTCCATTAGGCCATTTTAGAGTCTGAGGCTCGCATGCAGCCATTTACGATCGCCACTTGATAAGTCATGAAAATATGACTTTTACGACGCTTAATACATAGAATTATTGTGAGTTCTTAAGCGCATTTGTTAGTTTAATATGCATTTTATATTTGTTTTGTAGGAAAAGGAGGATTTCATGGAATTATGGGCGTTGGACTAATTTAAGGTGATTTGAAGCTGGAATTTGCTTAAGCGTGAAGGGAGTTGATGGTGGATGACCTGGACACACCGAATAAGTCATGTGTGTCACTGGAAAATCAACGCAAAGCAGCAACAAAGACTAAAAATGCTAACGTCACAAGCTATCCCAGAAAAATAATCAAGACGCGTTGATAATGTTGTGTGTGTAGTGTGTGCTGCCCATGAGCAGTTACATAGCAATATGATGGGTGAGGATTGTGCTAAGGCAGTAACCAAAGGATCCAGGAGTGTACGGGACAAGGCAGAAACAAAAAGGGCAAAGGAGCACACCACGGGCATGTTCACGACCCGTGGTGATGTTTACTGGTTGTGAGCCTGCTTGTCCAGGATGTGGCTGCCAGGAACATCATCAAAGACTTCACCACGATCCTTTGCACAGATCGTGGTGCACTCTACGAGCCATAAGGGTGCTCGTGGGAAGCATCTAGGCAGCGAGAAAACAAGAAAAGTTAAGGCAAAGTTCACGATTGTTCTCCACGACCCGTTTGCACCTTCATGGATCGTGAAGGTGTTCGTGAAGAAGGGGCACATTTTGGACAATTTTTACACCAAGGAGAGAACCACGACAAGCTATATAGATCGTGAAAAAGACCACGGGCATGGTCCAGTCCGTGAAGCATCATGCGACTGGAAATCCAAGTCCAATTAGGATTCCTTTCCTAGTACAATTAGGCTTACTTTTTCCTACTCGTTTTAGGAGAGTTTTAGCATTATAAATAGAACTTAGGTTTGATTTCTAAGGGAGGGCTGGACCCAACGATTTGGGGATGCTGGACACACCATTGGAGCCAAGTTTTGCAAATTTTCTCTTCAAAAGCAAGGCTGGACAGTGAGCACAAAAACAACTACATTAGTTGTGAGTTTTGATTATCGTTTTGAGTCTTTAATTCTTGTTTGCTTTGCGTTTTGGCATGTGAATTAAAAATTGATTTCTTCTCCCTTGTAAGTGATTTTAACATGGATTACATAATGATTCTTGTTCTAAACCTTGCAAGTTCAATAATTTAGACCCACAACTAGGGTTGTGGGAACCATGACATCTTAATGAATTAGGCAAAACGTAAGGTTTTATTGAGATTTATATTGTAGGTATTGTGATTTCCTTTGCTTAAAAGTCTTTCTTGATGAGTGCACACATTGAGAACTTGCCTGTATTCGTTAGTTGTCCGGAAGGAAATTAATGATTAGGAAAAGGGAACTACAATAGTAGAAAGAGGCAATCGACCTACGTTTAAGTCACTTGAGCCCGAGAGGGGATGGTATACTTAGGCTTGGGGATTAGCTCTTATCTAAAGAACTTGAGACCGAGAGGTGATAGGCTTAGTATCGAAAACATTCTGAGATTGGAAGGATATGAATGGCATACTTCTAGGAAGGACCGGGAGGTGAACTAGAAGTTACCCAACTCACTAGATATTGCATGCAATATAATAAATAATAAACCCGATGTTAAATGCTTAATCGTATACGTCATGGGGACTACAACCCTAAGTCATCATTAAACTGTCTAAGCCTTAGTTTATTTTTGATCTGCATTTGTACCCATAGTTAGGATCTTAGTTCAAACCCCCGCTCCATTTTTACTTTTCGCATTGTTTGTTTTCAGAAAATAGAACCAACAATTAAAGAAGGATAACTAGTAAAGTTGTTTCAACCTATTCCCTATGAGATCGACCCCGACTCTTAGTTGGGTAAATATACTACTAATGATCGTCCATATTCTGTAAAAAGGAGTATGTTTGAACGTTATCACCATTATCCAGATAGACTCACACCCATGGGTGCCCGCATAAATGCTCTTGAGAGGTGATTCCAGTAGAGCTTTAGCACAACATGGTTAGTAGATATGTCCCTTCTACAGAAGATCCAGCAGCTTCTAGCCAACATAATAACCATGCCAGCACCAGCAGTATTCCCACCGACTAAGCCTTTGGTGTCGATGGTTGATGTATTTGCTCTTGCGGATCTATTAAAGACTTCCCTTGGGAAGATAATCGATATTAATAATCCAGACCTAGCGAGACTACAAACAGGGATGACAAAGGAGCACGGATTAGAGCTTGTCAGGATACACTCGAGGTAGGATGAGGAGTTGAGGCAGGCTCATGAGCTTGAGAGGGTGAGGGGTGCTAGCCCCTCCAGACACGCTTCTACTACTGAGGAGGCCACCAGGAAGGTTGAGGGTGGCCAAACTCAGCCACATACCAGCGGTTAAGCACCCAGGTATGTTGCCTTTTTGACCCTTGAGCTCTACTATTCTATTTTTTGCATTAAGGACAATGCAAGTCTTTTGCGATGAGGTGTGGGTAGTTATAGGCCTCAATGAAGTCTAAGTAACCTTGGCCTATAACTATCCCAAATTTTGAATCCTAAGGTTTTTCTTGCCTGTGTTCTTTTTCCCCAAGAATATTTAATTCTTGTTTGAACCGACATATTTAGGATGTGTAGGTCGTATTAGTAGTATATAATACTGATATCTATTACATATGTTTATTGTTGTGTTTTTATGTGAAAAAAAATACCCACCAAAATTTTGTTAGTTAGTCATGATAGCAACCATGCATAATTGATTGCTCGACAGTGTTTGTTCTGATAAGTAAGGATAAATTATGATGAAAAAGCATAATCTGAGAGTCCTTGTTGATAATATAAGTAATTCCATATGTGTGAGGGCCTTCTTTGCTAAATTCATATCCTATGTTTCAATTCAGAACTTTCCCTGTTACTCTGACTTAAACTGTAGGTTAGTTGGTTGGGAAAGGATCTTAGGGCGTTGTTAATATTAGTCCACTTAGCCTAAATAACCAACCAAATGTGTAAAGCATCCCTTGATCCCAATGTTTGATCCTTACATGTACTTTTTCTTTGTAAAAACCTAATTTACCTAGCCTTGTTAGATGTAAATTCCTGAAATTGGCCCGGATCCTTCCTTGAACGTTGTGCACCTTGACTGAGGCAAAAAACTTAAGCTGAGGGTGGCTACCAAAAGTGGCTCTGGCTCCTAGGTTGGATATTGTCCACCTCGACTCAGGCCAAAAGCCTAAGTTGAGGGTGGCTGGTGTAAGGGTAAACACAAAAAAAAAGAGGAAGCTAGTGATACATGGAAAAAGGGATAAAAATGTGTTTTGGGTGCAAGAAAAATGAGTAGATGCCTAAGCAATGAGCTCAAAACAAAAATGATGTGAAAATAAAAAGCATAAAGCTGAAAAATGAGAGTAAGGCACCCAGAAAAGCTTGAAATGGGAGAAAGAGGTGAAAAATGAAAGGGTGGTAGGAAAAATTGTAGAAAAACATAGTGTTAAGGAGGGCCTTTAGTCTCTATGTTCCCAAAACATCACACCAAAGCCCCCTGAGCCTACATTACAAGCTACTAAAGTCCTAAAGTGATCCTAGTCCAAGTAATCAAATGTCATAGTCATGAGTATAGGGTCAAGCATATGGTATTGAGCATGGTATTTGACTGTCTTTTGTGAAAGTGAGTGATTTAGCATAGTCCCAAGCATTGAATCCAAAAACATCATTATGAGAGGGATATGTGACTTCTTTTTTGAGGGCACTTGCATTGCGTTGTTGATAGTGGCTTAACTCAGTGAGTTTGCTTGTTGATAGTTTCGTTGCTTGTCATAGTTAAACTGTTACATATGTTGATCTATATTGGTTTGCTTGATAGCTATCTGATGTGCTTTTAAACTGGTGTGGTTATCCGTGTTTGAGTTTGATATGATGTATGCTATTTGATTGAGTTCTGTGTGTTACTGTACTGCTTATGTAGATTGAGTTCGTTGCTTGAGGACAAGCAACAATTTTAAGTTGAGGGTGTTGATGTGTTGTCAAAATACAACACATTTGATGCTTAAAACTTGTAATTTTGTGTATTCTCAAAGCGATGTTAGTAGATTTGATGTGTTTTTATGTTTGTTTTGCAGGATTACAGGGTTGGCATGACTTTGGGCTAAGTGCACAGAGATTGCAGAATTTGAGGTTTTACGAGACCTTTTAGGGGATGTGGAAAATTCCACCGGTCTTAGAGTTGGTTTTATACAAAAATCTAGTGAAGAGAGATTTTCTGAAGTTAAGTCTACGAGAACATGCTGACGAGCCATAAAAGTTTCTACGAGCCGTAGACTTGGTGTCGTACCCTGAGGATCTGAAAGTGGGGAGTTGCTGAAAAGTCATCAGGTGAAATCCTTTATAGGCCGTAGAACATTATACGACCCATAGATAGGTCTCTTAGAATATATCCCCAGATTTGCTGAAGGAATCAAGAAGCCTTGACTACGGGCCGTAAAACTTTATATGGCCCGTAGAAGTGTCCGTAGAGCCTGCACACCCAGTTCTCCTATTTTATTTTGGTTTTGTATTTTAAATACTATAAAAGATTTTTTATGTTATTTTTCGTAAGGAACAGAAGAGAACAATACAGAACTTGAGAGAAACATTGTGAAACATTATTTTGTGTGCTTAATTCAATCTTGTGATTCTTGGTGAAGAGCTTGGATTTCTTGTTCTTAATTCTATTTTGTAAGTGGTCAATTATGTTATTCAAAATCATAATTCTTGCAACTACAGTGATAATGAGTAGCTAAATCCACATCTAGGATTGTGAGAACCATGAAGAACTAACAAGGTAAAAGTGGATAATTCAGAATTCTTGAAAAGTGTGCATGCATGTATTAATTAATTCTCTTTAGTTTGAATGCTTTTTAACAATGGCGAACGTTAGAACTCGCCTAGTGTTACTGATTGGATCAAGGTAGTGATGAATAGGAAAAAAGATTGATTAACATGATTCGATTAATGTTTCTTGTCTAATCAACCAAACTTGATCAATGGGAGGTTGTATTGGAACAATAGGTAATGGTTAGTAATGTCACACTGTGTGGATGGATCAAATCACGTCGTGAAATTTGCCTCTCACTTGGATCAAAGGGTTTGGTTAATTTAACTTACCATTGTGCATGCTACACACTAGAAAAGAATTAGATTCTGGTAATACTAAGCTAGGAAATCATAGGGAACACAATACTCTAGTTACTCTTCATGCTGATATCACACTTGTCTTAGTGTGAAATTACTTTTAATGGTTTTTACAACCCCCCGGGAGATAAGTAGGTTAATCCACCTGAATTGCTTGAAATTCTTCTAATTCTACTCTATTCCCTGTGGGATGGACCCTAACCCTGGTTAGGTTATATATCTTGACAATGTCCGGTTTAACCTTTAAAAAGGAGGTGTAGCTTGGGTGACATCATTAACCTAAGTTACATCCTGGCCTTTAACGTAGGCTAGCACCTGGCCTCTACTAGGATAAGGTCAAATGTGGCCTGTGGTCTGCCTTGGTCCTTAGGCCCATACTAGTCCAAAATCCCCTCCATCAGTGCTGCCTCTAACAGTATAACCTTTAACTATAATTGTATAGCCTCTACTATGTAGTCTTTAACTAGGGATATACAGAGTGTAGCTTATCCTGGTTTACAAAATTCCTAGTGGGAGGACATGTAACCATTTATGGGAAGGACTCATGCCTTTAACTGTACAAGACCTTACTCTGAGTTTCTAGGATGACATCTTCAGTCCCTTTATATCCAAGCATAATTCAATGTATCACGGGAATACTCCAAAATAGGAAGCCCATCGTATGGATTATTGGGTTCGCATCTTATTACAACCCTCTAAGTTTTAGCTCTACAGACTCATGTTTTTTATTTTGGTCTACAAAGATCAACGCCTCTCAAGTTACACCCGATACAATATAACTGCCTACCAATCCTGACCAGTGCAAGTCTAGAGCATCACTTGCCTAAGCTTAGACTAAGGCCTAAAAATAACAGGCAATCATAAATATAATAGACAGTGAATATACTCAGTTAAAGTACCACAATAGTACAACAGATATCTGGTATAACAACCATCAGTAGTCTCAACATGTCAATAGATACTTTATCGCCTAGCTAATCAGGACAAACCCTAAGTGCTTTCAACATGTTACGCAACTATTCAAACACTCATAATCGATCAGTACAATTATGTTAACATATATGTCCTTCAATCAATCCCCTTCTTATTATCTATGCCATCTCAGATAACATTCACGTGTTCAACTCCATCTAGAAGGAGGGAAGACCATAGCCAACTTGTTTAACAATCACGTGCATTCCTAATTAATTTGTTGGTGCTTTATCCTTCCGAGTGGTCTCATAATGCTACCAGACTATCAAAAATAAGACCACATCGTCAATACGGTCATTCGACACTAAAATCACAGAAAATGGACTTAAACCAATTTTGAGGCTAAATAGTGGAAAAATGGGTCCACACCAAAATTAGGAAACAAAGCCTATATAATAATTCTTATATTCTCCCAAGCCTATACCTCAAATTTGGGTTCTATCTGATGTATAAAACAATGAAAACAACCCAATAACAAAAAGCATTTCTTTACAAAAAATATATAAAAAGACAGCAGGTTCAACATTGTTTTTACCTCAAAAGCAGCTCAATCAACAAATTCCTACAATACCATAGCATGCATCTAGAGAGAACACATAGAACAAACCCAAATTGCACTGAAATTCGATTCAAAACGACAAAGAAATTACTATCCAAAGTTTCCAATAATCAAATTCCAATACAACAACAAAAACAGTGAAATTTACCTCGAGCAATGTGCCAATTATAAGTTTTGACACTTCCATGACATTACTCTAAAAAAACTACACAAGTTAGCCTCTTGAAGCACTTGATTCAGGTTCCAGATGATGAATTTATCTTTGTTCAAAATTTATCCTTCTTAATCGTAATCTCGAAATGAGATACATATAACCCCACCATACTTCATCGTGATCGCGAGGGCTAGGGGCTGCGATCTTGACTTGCCGACTAGAAGATCATAGCAATCATGATGGCCATAGCCGCGATCGTGATGAGTAGTGGGTCTGCACCAGATTTCAATTGTCATTAAATTTTTGACGAGGTGTTCGAAAATCGTAAGAAATCCGATTTAAGTAAACAAACTATTAACTATACCAAATTTGATATTTCATATCCAATAGTGCAGTCAGAATTCCCATACGAGATCGTTATAATCAAATGTGATCCTACTTCCTAATTTCATACTTAATTTTCACTGAGGGGCTCAAAACGCACCCTGAAGCGTCAAGAACCGAACGAAAGATAGCTCTAGACCAAACTTGATGTTCCATAGCTAACTGTGCTGTCAAAATTTTCATTCGGGTACATTCTCCAAGAATATCTATCAAAGTCAAATATTGGCCTATTTTGAGGGCTAAAATGCACAACTCGGTATAAATTGATAGTGAAAGCCTCGATACTCAAATCGACCATGCTTCCAGTTTAATTTGGTCATTTAAAGCCTCGATACTCAAATCGACCATGCTTCCAGTTTAATTTGGTCATTCAAAGCTGATGGAATTATCAGAATTAAATTTTGAGGCCATCTACCCGCACTTTACTAATAAGCTCAATTTTTATCTTTATTAAGCCTCCCAACATGGAAAACTGCACAACTTTCAAACAAATGATCAGGCGACCGAACTTTCAGTGCCACCAAGTCAGAAATAACTTGGGGTCACTATAGAATTTTAAAACCAACAAAAATTATGCAATAACTTAAAAATGACTTGGAGGGTTATTGAATATCTACTACTACAAAAGCTTCTGTCTGCAAAAGTAAAGATAAAGGAATACTTGAGGACTCAAATAGGCTGGGGTACTGCTCTTGCATGTCTCGCTTGGTTCCCAGGTGGCCTCCTCAATCAAATGATGCTTCCACTGGACCTTAACATGGGTATCACTCTAGAGTGAAGCTGTCTGACATCCCTGCTAATATGGATACTGGCTCCTTAATAAAGGCCCAACGATCATCTAACTCAGTTGAATCATATTATAGCACATGTCACTTATCTGGCACATATCAAAGCAATAAAGAAATATGAAAAACTGTATCGCACTTTAGAACTTGATTTAAGACTTCCTATTTCTAATAGTTTCCCTTCTGTGCTTCTAGATAATGATGCCAAGAAGAATGCCTCTAAGGGATCTTATTCCCGAAGAGGATCGAGCCCCCCAAGAGGAAGGAGTTACTCATGCCAAGTATTGGAATGTTGTTACCTTGTTGATCCAAGTTGTAGATAACCAAGTTAACCAAGGGGCACAAGCTCTTCATGCTCCTACTCTAGCCTCAAGAGTAAGGGACTTTACTAGAATGAGCTAACTCATAGGAATTTGCATGAAGGATACAATCACAGAAAGATTCCCTAACAAATCTTGTAGCCTTTCGAAGATAAGTCATGGACGTCTTTGCACCCATCCACAGGACTCTACTAGACGGTTGCTTTGCACAGGTGAGACTAGCGAACCTAGGGATCTAATTCCAACTCGCCATGAACCGAACTTACATGTCATGATGGCACCTACCTTAACCTCCCAATAGGCAAGCCTAACTCTAACCCTGAACTGCTAGTAACGAGTGTGAGCAGGAAATGATGCAAAAAAAAAACTAATATAAGGAAATCAAATTGATACTAGATACATAAACATATAACAACACTAGACCAACCCTCCTAGGACTTGGAGTCACCTGTACAAAATTGCTATAGACATGATACAACATAACTTAGTCATAATACATTTATATATATATACAACCAATCATATGCAAGGCAAGTCTTGGATAACAAAAGACAGTCACTCATACAAATAGAGACTAGAAGGATCCAAGGATGTCCAATGTTCACCAATAGTCTTCGAATGCGACAACTACCACATGAGGGATCAACATGGCTGGCTCATACTAGGCCCTACGTCACAAAACAGATGAAAAACGTAGGGGTGAGTACCAGGGATATGGTACCCAGTAGCATCATAGGCCGATTGAGTAAGAATATTTCTTTACCTGTTGTGAGAAACTAAGGCTGCGCATCCCCAGATGCATCACCAAAATATAACTCTACAAATCCATAATATTAAGAATTAGGTACATATGCCAGCGTGTATGAGAATAACCCATAGACTGGGTGATGGTGTATTGATGTACGTGGGTGTAAGGCCCTACTATTTATGCCTGTATACCAACTAGGCCCCTATATGCCCAAAAAGTACACCCACATACAATGGAAGGGTGACTGGGTGTAAGGTTCAATGGTATCAAGTTTGAATTTAGCTTGTGACCCAGTTATGTACGCGTAATCACAACTTTGACAGAACTACCTAGCTGGGCTTTTAACCAAAATTGTATACCCTGACCTGACCTTTAACTTAGGCTACCACCTAGCTTTTAACCTAGGTTATAACCTAGTCTTTAACCTCGAGTAGTACCCAGACTCTACCAGAATAAAGTCACACATGGCCAGTGATCTGGCTTGGCCCTTAGGCCAGACTAGTCCAAAATGCCCGTCATCAATCCCATCTCTAATGATATAGCCTTTAACTATAACAGTATAGCCTCTACTATACTAGTGTAGGCTTTAATGAGGGGTATATAAAATGTAGCTTATCCTCATTTACACACTTCCTAGTCGGAGGATACGTAACTACTTATAGGAGAGGCTTGGGCCATTAAACTGTATGAGACCTTACTCTGAGTTTCCATGTTGATATTATCAATCCATTTATGTCCAAGCAGAATTTGATGTATCGCGGAAACTCTCCAGAATAGCCAACCAATTATATGAACAATCGTGTTCCCATCTTATTATAGCCCCTGTAAGGCTCAACTCTACAAACTCGAATCTGCTATTCTGGTCTACAAGGATCTACACCTCTAAAGTCATACCACATACAATATAACCACCTACCGATTTTGACCAATACAAGTCTAGGGTATTACTAACCTAAGCCTAGACTAAGGCCGAACCAATATCAGGCAATCATTAATACAATAGATAATGAATATACTCAGTCAAAGTACCACAAGAGTACAATAGATAACTAGTATAACATCCATCAATAGTCTCAACATGTCAATAAATACTTTGTCCGCCTAGATAATCAGGTATATAATGGATAATCAATATACCAACCTTAAGTGCTTTCACAATGTCACACAACTATTCAGATACTCATATAATCCATCATGTAACACCCCACATCTTACATGTACTAGTCCAACGCAGATGAAACATGATATGGCGGTGTCAAATCCGCACACATTTTAAAAGTGCGTGAATTTTAGATTAAAGGGCCATATGTACATCTAATTTTTAAGATGAACGAGCGTATATAATTTTTAAGTTATGTTAAGGAGAGTGTGACCTTAAATGAAGTAAAATAATTGAGGTGCTTGTGGGACTTAGGAAGCTAGCAGGTGAGTCACCTACGTGCTTAGCTTAAATAAGCTCGGTAAACGGAGACAAGGCCCAACACCGAATTTGTTCAAGTCCGATAAAGAATAAACCCCGAGTTAAGGATGTCATTTGGGCCCATGGTTTAGCATCATAAAAGGACAACATTTGCAGCCCAATATGAATAGGAAAAGGGCCAAATTACAATTACAATCCAATTCAAAACTAGGGCCCAAACTAAGTGGGCTTAGGGGAGAAATGTTTGCAACAAATCCCATCCCATTTGAAGCCCAATAAGCCCAAATGAAAGGGCCAAGCTGCTGCCCCATAACCTTAATAAAATAAGGTTGAAAACCCAAAAGAAAGTCGGCCAAAAGTGGCCTATAAAAGGGAGCAACAAGCAGCAACCTTTAGCCATTTTCTCAAGCCAAAATTTCAGATTTCTCTCGAAGTTTCTTCTTGCTCTCTCCTCATTTTCTAAAGCAGCCAAGACACACCTCTAGAGTTCTTGAAGAGAACCTAATACTTGAGGGTTAAGGTAAGTAAAAATACCCATGGTTTGGTGTAATTTTTCCATGAAAAACATGAAGGGTATGTTTGTTGTATTGTGCAGGAATTTTGGGACAGCATGTGTTCCAAATATTGTGGTTCACTTTTCTTGTTAAATAAGAGACTTTTATCTTGTTGGTTGGCTGAGTTATGAAGCAATATGTATGTTTTTAACAAGTTTTGGGTCTGTAATGATGTAAGAAGGCCGCTGGACCACTTTTATCTTCCACAAAAATAAGTTCTTGAATGATGTCTTAATCCCGCTCATTAGTAAGAATTCGTGGACTGTTTTTGGAATCGTTGTCTCATGTTTTCCATCTACTTAGGGACTGTTTTTGGACTGTGTTAGGACTGTAATTGTGTGTAAATATGTTGAGGACAGTTTGGTTGAGGTTGAAACGGATTTGGAATGGTTGATGTCGAAATGTAGTGGAAGGACGCAATGTTGCGTTGTCTACTTGCGTATTGCATAGAGTTGTTGTATGCTATACTATATGAGTTGTTGTAATGCTGTTATGGGACTAAAATAGCTGGATATGACATGTATATGGGAATGTGTATTAGAAAATACGATTAGGAGTGGAAATGTTGAAAGAATACTCTTTGGGTGCTAATTCCGAGCTTGCTGCCCGGATATTATTTTTGGGTGAAATTGGATTACTAAGATGTGCTTACTAGCTTCTAACACTAGTTTTATCACCTAATATATTGTAGATAAGTGTTTGGAGGAAAAGGATACTACTCCGAGGTAATAACGACATATTACAGCGAGGTATGTAAGGCAACTTGATTTCCTATTACTTGGCATGAAATCTATAATTTTCCTTAGCACATAAAGGCACATACAAACTCCGATATAGCTACTAACCATGTCTCCACTCTTTACCATGTTCATATGTACCCATACATGGCCATTGTCAGACCTGCATATGTACTTGAATACCGAAGATACATGAATTCCTTGTTACTAAACAAAGTCCATGTGTTGTTCAATCTTCTATACGATTCATTAGTTGTGTATCTCTCATTTCATTGTGGTATTATCTTGTATGGTTGTTTATATGTCACATGTCTATATTCCTACAATTCTAAAGGTTATGACCACCAAAAGAACCATCTCAAAGTAAATAAAAGATAACTTACAGTTGCTTATAAATAGGTGGTAACCCGAGGGGTGGAAGAATCACCTAGACAGGGTCGATCTCATTTATGGGTGGTAACTCGAGGGGTGAAGGAATCACCTAGCCAGGGTCGATCCCATTACAGATTTACCACTGATCAGCTGGTCATTTACATGATATATTGTGCACAGATTATACAGTAAAGAAAGATACAGTAATAAAAAAAAAGGACATAAAGTACATGATTCCACAGTATGACTAAAGGTGGTGTTTTCATCCTTACACACCAGTGTGTGATTTCATTTGAGTTCTTATTTCATATACAGTATCTCTTGCCTTACATATTCAGTACATTATCTCGTACTGACGTCCCTTATGGGGGACCTGCATTTCATGCTGCAGGTACAGGAGTTACTAGATCTCCCCAGTAAGAGTACAGGACTTTCAGCTGCTATTACTAAGCTCCAGGTTGCTTCGGGGCTTGTGTGTTTAGAACTTTTATTTTGTATCGTATAGTTGGTCATGAGGCGGGGCTATCCTGACCCATATGGATATTGTTCTTTACCTAGAGGCTTTGTAGACAATGTAAATTAAAGTGTGGTCAAATAGTGTATTATAGACATCGTGGCTCCAACGACCTGGTCTTATGCATTTACTTTTGATTTGTTAGTAAAGTTTACTTTCTTTTGACAACATATTGAGTATGGAAACCTCTTAAATGTTCATAGCAGGTGTATAGTTATATGTTGGTTCTCCCGAGCCTTGTCGGCAACGGGTGCCAGTCCGCCTTAATGGGGCTTAGGGCGTGACAGAAGTGGTATCAGAGCGGGTCGTCCTAGGGAGTCTACAAAGCCGTGTCTATGTAGAGTCTTGTTTATGGATGTGTTGTGCACCATATTTATAAGCAGGAGGCTACGTGGCATTTAGGAGTTGTCACTTTCTTTTCATTCTTTAGATCGTGCCATAGAGCCAAGTGTTGTAGGTTGATTATTTCTAATCTCTAAATCATTTTGTACAGTAAGCATGCCTGAAACAAGGAAAAGCAAAGGCAAGGGGAAGGAGGTGGAAGTGGTAATTGGTATGCCCAGTCGGGTGAGACGACGAGATGAGGCCCAAGATGAGTCTCTGTCCCAAACATCTCCAACTCCTCCAGCTCCTGATAAACCAGGTCGTAGTGAAACTCCCTCAGAACCACCTGCCGATGCTGCTGTGCAGGATCTGAGAAATGCGGTCCAATTATTGACCCACATAGTTGCTAGCCAAAGCCAAAGACAAGAAGGCCCAGTTGTAGGTGCAGATGGTGCGAATAGGGCAGCTAGCACAAGGATACGAGACTTCCTTAATTTGGACCCTCCAGCTTTCACCGGGTCAGATCCTAATGAAGATCCGCAAGACTTCATCGACCAGATCCAGCGCACTTTAGATGTTATGCATGTAAGTGGTACAGAAGCTGTAGAACTGGCAGCATATAGACTGAAGGGTGTGGCTATATTGTGGTATGAAGCTTGGAAGCAATCTAAGGGTATAGATGCACCTCCAACTACCTGGAAGGAGTTCAAAGAGGCCTTTCTTGACCACTACTTGCCATATGAGATCCGAGAGGCCCGGGCAGATCAGTTTCTAAATCTCCACCAAGGGGGTATGAGCATGAGGGAGTATAGCCTCCAGTTTAACTCCTTGGCCAGGTATGCTCCTAATGTAGTTGCTACTATGGCAGATAGAGTTCATCGGTATATGGATAGGTTGGATACGTATCTGGTAAGAGACTGTACTATTGCTTCATTGAATAAAGACATGGATATAGTAAGGATGCAAGCATTTGCACAAAACCTAGAGGATCAGAGGCAAAGGAGAAGGACACAAGAGATAGAAAGGGGCCAGTCCAAGAGGGCCAGATCTACAGGGCAGTTTGTACCATCCCAAGGTGATGTTAGGCCCCGATTTCCTGGTAAACCACCTAGACGATCATCCTCCTATTCTGCAGTCAGTGCTCCACCGTAATTTCAAGGGCCTAGAGGTAATCAGTTTAATCAAAGAAGTGAGGGACAAGGTGCACGGACAACAGGATATTCGGCCAGCCAACAGATTCCTCCTAGGCAGTCTTGTAAACAATGTGGGAGGAGTCATTCAGGTATATGTCGTGCTGGGACAGATGCCTGTTATTGGTGTGGTGTACCAGGGCATATGATAAGAGATTGCCCCAGAAGACGTATGGGTGATATAGCACAACCTGCTAGGTCAGTTGTTGCATCATCATCGCCAGTTCCTCCCTTCAGTAGGGGTCAGCAAACACCTACAGGCCGTGGTAGAGGTGGTAGAGGAGCAGCTAGCCCCAGCGGAGCCCAGAATCGCACTTATGCTCTGGGAGTCGGCAGAATTTAGAAGCTTCACCCGATATGGTCACAGGTACATTGTCCATCTTTTCACATAATGTGTATGCATTAATTGACCCTGGTTCTACATTATCATGTATCACACACTAGTGGCTGAGAAGCTTAAACGAACACCTAAATTATTGAATGAGCCATTTGAAGTGTCTACACCAACCGGTGAATCTATTATAGCTAGAAGGGTCTATTATGACTGTGTCGTAACTGTTTGTGACCGTGACACGTGGGTGGACATTGTTGAGTTAGATATGGTGGAATTCGATGTTATAATGGGTATGGATTGGTTAGCTTCTTGCTATGCTACTGTGGATTTCCGAACTAAGAGAGTGTATTTCCACTTTCCAAATGAGGCAGTCCTTGAATAGGAAGGTAATGTTGCGGCACCAAAGGGGAAGTTTATTTCCTATTTTAAGGCAAGGAAGATGATGTCAAAGGGGTATATATGTCATCTAGTTAGAGTAAGGGATATGGAGGCTGAATCACCAACTCTTCAATCTGTTCCCGTAGTGAATGAATTTGTTGATGTGTTTCCCGAAGAGCTTCCAGGTTTACCTCCAGAACGAGAAATAGATTTTGGCATTGATTTACTTCCAGGTACTCAACCTATTTCTATCCTTCCATATAGAATGGCCCCGACAGAGTTACGTGAATTAAAGGAGCAATTAAGAGATTTGCTAGAGAAGGGTTTTATAAGACCTAGTGTGTCCCCTTGGGGTGCACCAGTGTTATTTGTACATAAAAAAGATGGCACCTTGAGAATGTGTATTGATTACCGTCAATTGAATAGGGTGACAATTAAAAACAAATACCCCCTCCCCAGGATTGACGATTTATTTGATCAGTTACAAGGTGCCAAATGCTTTTCGAAAATTGACTTGAGGTCAGGTTATCACCAAGTGAGGGTGAGGGAGAAAGATATACCCAAGACAGCCTTTAGGACACGCTATGGTCACTTTGAATTTCTTGTTATGTCATTTGGGTTGACAAATGCACCAGCAGTTTTTATGGACTTAATGAATAGGGTATTCAAGCCGTTCTTGGATGTCTTTGTGATATTATTTATAGATGACATTTTGGTGTATTCAAGATCAGAAGAGGACCATGCAAATCACTTACGACAGGTATTACAAGTTCTTCGTGAGCGGCAATTGTATGCCAAGTTTTCCAAATGTGAATTTTGGTTGAAATCAGTGGCATTCTTGGGTCATATTGTATCTGATGAAGGAATAAGGGTTGATTTACAAAATATAGAGGCGGTGAAAGATTGGCCAAGGCCAACGACACCCACAGAAGTTCGAAGCTTCTTAGAGTTGGCAGGTTATTACAGAAGATTTGTTGAAGGTTTTTCTTCTATTTCTGCACCTCTAACAAAGTTGACACATAAGGCGACCAAATTTCAATGGAATGATGCATGTGAGAGGAGCTTTCAAGAGTTGAAAAGCAGGCTAACTTTTGCACCTGTATTAGTGTTTCCAGAAGGCACAAAGGGGTATGTGGTGTATTGTGATGCTTCGGGGATTGGCTTAGGGTGTGTACCGACACAACATGGTAGGGTAATTGCTTATGCCTCGAGACAACTGCGGCCACATGAGAAATACTACCCAACATATGACCTTGAACTAGCAGCTATTATGTTTGCCTTGAAAATATGGCGCCATTATTTGTATGGAGTCCACGTTGACATATATACTGACCATAAGAGCCTACAGTACATCTTTAAACAGAAAGACCTAAATTTAAGGAAGTGGAGGTGGCTGGAGCTAATAAAGGATTACGATGTTGATATATTATACCATCCAGGGAAAGCAAATGTGGTAGCCGATGCTTTGAGCCGCAAGGCAATTGTGAATATTGATGATCAGACCGTGGTAAGTCAAGGAGTCGCTAAGGATCTACGTCAACTAGCCAATTTGGGGGTACGCCTGATTGAAACTCCAAAGGAAGGGGTTGTTGTGCATAATGCTGCAGAGTCTTCATTGGTAACAGAGGTAAGAGAAAAATAGTTCAAAGATCCTATTCTACTGCGACTTAAGGAGAAGGTGAGTCAAGGCATAATGAAGGGCTTTGAACTTACCCAAAATGGAGTACTTTACTGTCAAAATAGATTGTGCGTTCCTAATATAAATGGACTAAGAAGGAGAATAATGGAAGAAGCCCATCATTCAAGATATTCTATCCATCCAGGATCAACTAAGATGTATCATGACCTGAAGGGAATGTTTTGGTGGGAAGGCATGAAAAAGGACCTTGCAGAATTTGTGGCTCAATGTCCGAATTGCCAACAAGTTAAGGTAGAGCACCAAAAGCCGGGAGGTTATATGCAATGTATAGAGCTTCCTACATGGAAGTGGGATATGATTAATATGGATTTTGTTACTGGGTTGCCTCGCTCATTTCAGAAGTTTGACTCCATATGGGTAATAGTTGATAGACTTACAAAGTCAGCACACTTCTCTTGCCAGTTAAGAGTGATTATACGGCTGAAGAGTATGCAAAGTTATACCTCAAAGAGATAGTTAGGCTACATGGGGTCCCAATATCCATTATATCTGATCGAGGAGCTCAATTCACCGCAAAGTTTTGGAAATCCTTCCAAAGGAGCTTAGGGACACAAGTGAATTTGAGTACAGCTTTCCACCCACAGACAGATGGGCAAGCAGAACACACCATTCAAACACTTGAAGATATGTTACGGGCTTGTGCATTAGACTTCAAAGGTAGTTGGGTGGACCATTTGCCACTTATTGAATTTTCCTATAATAATAGCTACCATTCGAGCATCAAGATGGCACCGTATGAAGCTTTGTATGGAAGAAAATGTAGATCACCAATAGGATGTTTTGAAGTGGGTGAAACCACCTTGCTTGGTCCAGATCTAGTCCAACAAGCCATGGAAAAAGTCAAGGTATACGACAACGGCTAGAAAAAGTCCAAAGTCGTCACAAATCATATGCAGATGCTAGAAGAAGAGGACTGGAGTTCTCAGTAGAAGATTGGGTATTCTTAAAGGTGTCTCCAATGAAAGGTGTTATGAGATTTGGTAAGAAAGGGAAACTAAGCCTGCATTACATAGGGCCATATAAGATTATTAAAAGGTTTGGAATGGTTGCATATGAATTAGAGCTACCCCAGGAGCTTTCAACGATTCATCCAGTTTTTCATGTCTCAATGCTTCGAAAATACATAGGTGATCCATCTCGTATTACTCCTATTGAAGATATGCAGGTTACGGAAGACCTCACCTATGAAGAGGTACCTATTGCTATTCTAGATCATCAAGTTAGAAAGCTAAGGAATAAGGAAATACCTTTAGTAAAAGTGCTTTGGAGGAACCAACAGGTAGAAGAGATAACATGGGAGGCTGAGGAAGCAATGAGGTATAAATATCCTTATTTATTTGAAGCTAAAGAGGAAGTCCAAGATACAGAGTTAAAGGAGTAGTAGGTACGTGAACATGAATTCTTATTATGTTTTCAAAAGTTTGTTTACACGGAAGTTCGAACTTGTTTAACCTATTCAACTATGCTTACATTCGGGGACGAATGTTCCTAAGGGGGGAGGATGTAACACCCCACATCTTACATGTACTAGTCCAACGCAGATGAAACATGATATGGCGGGGTCAAATCCGCACACATTTTAAAAATGCGTGAATTTTAGATTAAAGGGCCATATGTACGTCTAATTTTTAAGATGACCGAGCGTATATAATTTTTAAGTTAAGTTAAGGAGAGTTTGACCTTAAATGAAGTAAAATAATTGAGGTGCTTGTGGGACTTAGGAAGCTAGTAGGTGAGTCACCTACGTGCTTAGCTTAAATAAGCTCGGTAAACGGAGACAAGGCCCAACACCGAATTTGTTCAAGTCCGATAAAGAATAAATTCCGAGTTAAGGATGTCATTTGGGCCCATGGTTTAGCATCATAAAAGGACAACATTTGCAGCCCAATATGAATAGGAAAAGGGCCAAATTACAATTACAATCCAATTCAAAACTAGGGCCCAAACTAAGTGGGCTTAGGGGAGAAATGTTTGCAACAAAGCCCATCCCATTTGAAGCCCAATAAGGCCCAAATGAAAGGGCCAAGCTGCTGCCCCATAACCTTAATAAAATAAGGTTGAAAACCCAAAAGAAATTCGGCCAAAAGTGGCCTATAAAAGGGAGCAACAAGCAGCAACTTTTAGCCATTTTCTCAAGCCAAAATTTCAGATTTCTCTCTAAGTTTCTTCTTGCTCTCTCCTCATTTTCTAAAGCAGCCAAGACACACCTCTAGGGTTCTTGAAGAGAACCTAATACTTGAGGGTTAAGGTAAGTAAAAATACCCATGGTTTGGTGTAATTTTTCCATAAAAAACATGAAGAGTATGTTGGTTGTATTGTGCAGGAATTTTGGGACAGCATGTGTTCCAAATATTGTGGTTCACTTTTCTTGTTAAATAAGAGACTTTTATCTTGTTGGTTGGCTGAGTTATGAAGTAATATGTATGTTTTTAACAAGTCTTGGGTCTGTAATGATGTAAGAAGGCCGCTGGACCACTTTTATCTTCCGCAAAAATAAGTTCTTGAATGATGTCTTAATCCCGCTCATTAGTAAGAATTCGTGGACTATTTTTGGAATCGCTGTCTCATGTTTTCCATCTACTTAGGGACTGTTTTTGGACTGTGTTAGGACTGTAATTGTGTGTAAATATGTTGAGGACAGTTTGGTTGAGGTTGAAACGGATTTGAAATGGTTGATGTCGAAATGTAGCGGAAGGACGCAATGTTGCGTTGTCTACTTGCGTGTTGCATAGAGTTGTTGTATGCTGTACTGTATGAGTTGTTGTAATGCTGTTATGGGACTAAAATAGCTGGATATGACATGTATATGGGAACGTGTATTAGAAAATACGATTAGGAGTGGAAATGTTGAAAGAATACTCTTTGGGTGCTAATTCCGAGCTTGCTGTCCGGATATTACTTTTGGGTGAAATTGGATTACTAAGATGTGCTTACTAGCTTCTAACACTAGTTTTATCACCTAATATATTGTAGATAAGTGTTTGGAGGAAAAGGATACTACTCCGAGGTAATAACGACATATTACAGCGAGGTATGTAAGGCAACTTGATTTCCTATTACTTGGCATGAAATCTATAATTTTCCTTAGCACATAAAGGCACATACAAACTCCGATATAGCTACTAACCGTGTCTCCACTCTTTACCATGTTCATATGTACCCATACATAGCCATTGTCAGACCTGCATATGTACTTGAATACCGAAGATACATGAATTCCTTGTTACTAAACAAAGTCCATGTGTTGTTCAATCTTCTATACGATTCATTAGTTGTGTATCTCTCTTTTCATTGTGGTATTATCTTGTATGGTTGTTTATATGTCACATGTCTATATTCCTACAGTTCTAAAGGTTATGACCACCAAAAGAACCATCTCAAAGTAAATAAAAGATAACTTATAGTTGCTTATAAATGGGTGGTAACCCGAGGGGTGGAAGAATCACCTAGCCAGGGTCGATCTCATTTACGGGTGGTAACCCGAGGGGTGAAGGAATCACCTAGCCAGGGTCGATCCCATTACAGATTTACCACTGATCAGCTGGTCATTTACATGATATATTGTGCACAGATTATACAGTAAAGAAAGATACAGTAATGAAAAAAAGGACATAAAGTACATGATTCCACAGTATGACTAAAGGTGGTCTTTTAATCCTTACACACCAGTGTGTGATTTCATTTGAGTTCTTATTTCATATACAGTATTTCCTGCCTTACATATTCAGTACATTATCTCGTACTGACATCCCTTACGGGGGACCTACATTTCATGCTGCAGGTACAGGAGTTACTAGATCTCCCCAGTAAGAGTACAGGACTTTCAGCTGCTATTACTAAGCTCTAGGTTGCTTCGGGGCTTGTGTGTTTAGAACTTTTATTTTGTATCTTATAGTTTGTCATGAGGCGGGGCCTGTCCCGACCCATATGGATATTGTTCTTTACCTAGAGGCTTTGTAGACAATGTAAATTAAAGTGTGGTCAAATAGTGTATTATAGACATCGTGGCTCTAACGGCCTAGTCTTATGCATTTACTTTTGATTTGTTAGTACAGTTTACTTTCTTTTGACAGCATATTGTGTATGGAAACCTCTTAAATGTTCATAGCAGGTGTATAGTTATATGTTGGTTCTCCTGAGCCTTGTCGGCAACGGGTTGCCAGTCCGCCTTAATGGGGCTTAGGCCGTGACAGATCAGTACAGTTATGTCTACATATATAGCCTTTAATCAGTCCCTTGCTTACTATCTATACCATCTCAGACAACATTCACATGTTCAACTCTGTTTAGAAGAAGGAAAGACCGTAGCCTGCCCGTATGCCAATAACGTGTGTCCCTGATTATTTTGTTGGCACTTTATTCTTCCTTTTGATCTCACAGTGCTACTAGGCTATAAAAATAAGATCACATCGTAAATATGGTTATTTCAACACTAAAATCATAGGAAATGGATTTAAGCCAATTTTAGTGCTAAATAGTGGGAAAATGGGTCCACACGATAATCCTGCATCAAAGCCAATATAATAATCCTTATATTCTCTCAAGCTTATACCTCAAATTTTGGGCTCTATCCGATGCATAAAATAATGTAAAATAGCCCAATAATGGAAAAATACATTTTATGAAAAATATATCTAATAAGGCAGTAGGTTAATAGGGTTTTTACCTCAAATACAACTTAATTGACAAATTATGACAATACCACAATGTGTGCCTTGATAAAACACACAAAATGGACCCAACTTTCACTGAAATTTGATTCAAAATGACAAAGAAATCATTTGACAATCACATCACAACACAATATAAAAAACAATCAAATTTACCTCAAACGACATGCCAAATGTAATTTTTGATAGTTCTGTAATGTTTGTCTTGAAAAATTACATAAGTTAACCTTTTGAATCACTCGATTGGGATTTTGTATGATGAATTTATCTATGTTCAGAGTTTATCCTCCTTCTTAATCGTAATTTGAAAATCATATATATATAACCCTACCGTACTTCATTGTGATCGCGAGGCCTAATGGCCACGATCGTCACCTGCGATCAAAAGATCATCGTGATCGCGATGGCCATAGCCACGATCTTGATGAGTAGTAGGTCTGCACCAAATTTCAACTATGATCAAATTTTCTACGGGATGTCTGGAACTTATTCGAAATCTGATTTATGCAAACAAATTATGTAATCATACCAAATTCAATATTCTGAATCTAATGAAGCAGTCAGAATTTTCATACGAGATCGTTACAATTAAATCTGGGTCTCACTTTCTAATTCCATATTTACTCAATTTCCACTGTATATAATACCTCCCAAAGTACCTTAGAATGCCTTTATGGTAGATTCCTTACAAAACACATCATCCATATTTATTTTTGCCAAATTTGAGGCTGGATTTTTTGTTAGGGGGCAAAATTGTGTGGGAAAATGGTCTCATTCGATTTTTGGGTCAACCATTTTGAAAAATAGTTTTTCATTAGTTTTTACATTTTCTCGAGGGATTCTTGACCTCGTCGCATCACAGAGAGGATTCATTTCAATATAAAAAGAATTGAAACTCATTTCACGGCCAATTAGGATAAAATTGAACTTTGCTTGAAAATTACCTAAGCAGGAGTTAGTCCATATCGCGCTATGGTTCTCTCACAGTACAAATTTTTCTGAAAAAATTCAGATTCAAGTAAGGGCAATTGGAACAAATTCCTGAACCTTTATAGATGGGATTTCACAAAAATTTTCCTAACGTTTAACCTATTTCTCAAGCCAAAACTCTACATTTCCTCTCTAAACTCTCCAAAACTCCCCTACCAAATTCTTCCAAAAAAAAAGTCTAAGGTTTCAAGACTTCTCCATTAAAGGCCAAGCTTCGAGGAGATTTTTTTAAAACTTCTTCATGTTCCTCCTACCTTCCTCAATACAATTGAGGTATGTGAGTTTCTTCATCCATGGATCCTTCCACCCATGGAGTCCAAAAGCCTTTCCAACCCCTACATTCCTATTCATCTTATTATGCATGATTTATGTTGAAAAATATCTTTTATCAATTTGAAATGCATGAACTCCTTCCAAGGGTTGATATTATGAAATACTTTATGACACTTAAGGTATGAATGCTATGTTATTATGAAATACTATGAATATTTATGGGTTATGAGATGATTTTCATGATGCCCTAACTAGGGTCTTATAATGATTACTGTGGATTGTTTGAAATGGTTTCAAGTGATCATGTTTCACCTTATTCATGCACGTTACTCTTGAATGTCATGGTTTAAAGTCCCTATGCATAAACTCACCATGTTTTGGAATTAAGATTATATAATGAAACATCTTATGTTGATGAAAGGTTTTATTACATGTTATGCAAGTCATGGATATTATGAATGGTAAAGGGCTACCAATTATGTTATGAATCCATGAAAATTCTATGAAAATTATGCAAGATTATGATGCCTTTTTTATGACACTATGATGGTGTAATGACCTGAAGGTCATTTTTTGCATTTTCAGTTAAATTACTATTTTGCCCCTACTTAAAGTTGCTTTGAGTCATTTTTGGATGAGTTAAAAAGTTGGATTTTGAAAACCTTGTGAAAATTGAATGTTTGCCAAAGAAAGAGTTTTTGAAGGCTTAAAGTTTGAAATTTTGAGTTTTGAGGTCATCTTGAGTTTCGAGTGTCGGAATGCAACTCCGTCAATTCCATTAGCTCTGGAATCCAGAATTTTGTCTAGGAGAACTGACAAACCTGAGTTTGAAATCAAAACAGAGATTATGGATCCAAGATTGCATTTTTAGTTGAATTTGGATCATGGTTTGATATTGGTCAACATTTAGAGTTCGAAAGCTTAAATCAAAATATTGATAATTTCAGTAGTTTCAAATGGTGAAATTAGCACTACAAATGGTCTTGTTGTAATCTTTTAGAGTTTCCAAGGGAATTTTGGATATTTCAAGTTTTATCTAGTTTCTTGGAGTCATATAGGGTTCCAGGCCAAGGAGGTCTCAAACTCGAATTACAATCGTTCCATTGTGCCGGGAAGGTCATTTTTGGCAGAGTTGTATATCTGGTTTGTGTTCATAGGATTCCAAACAAATTTTGAGTTCTCAAAATAACTACTTTGACTGCAATCTGGTGCAACCAAATTTACTCTCTGCATCGTGGAGGTCTATTTGCTGTGATCTCCATATTTGTGGATCTCCATCTGCATTCATGGAGGTGTTAGAAGTGTTGAGCTCCATGTTCGCGGATCTCTATCCACGTTCATAGAGTATATTTGACCCCTAAATAGTGTTTAATCCTAAAAGTTGGGTTTCACCATTTTCCCCCTCCATTTTTAACATTTTAAGCTTGATTTGGGGGACATTTTCAAGGATTTTCAAGACAAGACTTTTGGGTAACGTATCTCTATCTTATATCTCTAATTTCCATTGATCAATTCATTATTATAATATCAAAATTTGGATGTTGAATCGGAGACATTGATGTTTTTCTGGACATTGATTTTTGATAGAAAATTCTTGATTGAGGGCTCAATTCAAGTTCTTTTTTGAAATGGTTTTCACCACTAGATTCCTTATTACTTCAGAAACATTCTCATGTAAAAAAAAAATTGATTTTGGAAATATTTTTTACATGAGATTTTCGGACCATTTTGCCATTTTCACCCAAATTGCTTGATTTAGTGTCATTAGCTTCCTATTAAGATTGTGACGTTTTGGGTGCGTATTCATGGGGAAAAGCTCTGGTCTTTGCTTGATTTAAAATCCCGATTTTAGAAAATTAAAATGCTACCAAGTAAATTGTACTCTACAAATGCAAAGACTAAAAAGTTGACCCTTTGAAAAACGGACAGGGCTCCACGAATCATAGTGCCCACCTCCACGAACGTAGAGAAGGATGATCAGGCACCAGAACCAGAAAACATTAAGACACCAAATTTCATTAAATGGAACCTTGAAATTCATTTGGAACTCTGTACACATAAATCAGATACTCCTCCCTACTAAAGTCGACATTTGGACTCACTAGAATCTTTAGAAATCAAAGTCGAGGTCTCCGTTATCTAAAATTCGATTAGTCATAACTAAATTAACTGAAGGTTCAAAAAGGCCAAAACACCCTCGGAACCCCCCAAAATTATGATTGCGCCTATGTTAGGCCTAAAATTATCTCCTGAAACCAACTGAATCATTAGAAATTCAAGCTAAATATTCAAACTCCGAATGTTGACCAAAGTCAAATCATGTTCAATTTTAACTTAAACTTCTAACTTATAACATCAATTTTACAAAACAACTCCAAAACATAAAAACTATAACACTCCTACATCAAATTTCACATCCCAAAGCTAATGAAACTGATGAAATTTTATCCCGAGACTTGTAGCTTAGATTGATATCAAAAATCACTTTTGAATGACTTAAGCCTTGAAAATTCAATAACTCTCAATTTTTTCAAATTTGTATCAATGCTTCATAACCAATCCCATAAACTGAACAAAAAAGACCTAGAGTAACTATCATGAGCAGTAAACTGATAATTTTTCAAAAATTTCTAAAAATGACATTCAGGATCATTACATGCTACTAATAAAGACATTATACATTGGATAATTGCAACTACAAAGGAAATATACCAAGCTCTTCACACTATATTATGAATTTTTGCTATAATGAAGCCGGTAGACCAAGCTTTCTACACTGCACTATAGGTATAAAATATTGTAAGGCACTATAATGGGTTCTTCATATTATATTATCAATCTTTGCTGCTACAAAGAAATCGCGCCAAGTTCATCACATTGCACCAAAATATGTATTTGTACGTTTGCATCATACATTGGATTAGTCTACTCTAAAATAGGATGCATTGGGTTCATCCGCTCTCAAATAGGATATTTTGGGTTTGTTCACCCTCAGACAATATACATTGGGTTAGTTCACCCTGAAATAGGATATGTTGAGTTTGTCTACCCTCGAATAAGATACATTAGGTCCATCCACCCTAAAATAGGATATGTTGAGTTTGTCTACCCTCGAATAAGATACATTAGGTCCATCCACCCTAAAATAGGATGCATTGGGTCCATCCATCCTAAAATAGGATGCATTAAGTTCGTTTATATCACGCCTCGAAAAGGTACCCTATGTGGCAACCCTCGTGGGAGGATGCCACACTTGTACAATTGGGCTTACATAATTCTTGTTAAAATATTAAGAGTTTAATATGCGACATATTAATCATAATTTAATAATGAATTCAATAAGTTATAGGTATAGGATTTTGACCTAAAGATAGTTCAGTTGATTTTGAGTTCCAATTTATGGCATAAGCACCTTTCAAAATATTTAACCCAATATCTTGCGAGATTTTTATACATTGCCCATAATATTGTAGTACACGCTAAAAATTATTACCAATATTAAAATACAAATACATAAAACTTACTAGTTTTCATTTCATACTATCACCTCAAAATAGCTGGTAAGTTAATATAAAACAAGATTGCGGGCTCTAAATTATTTAAACAAGCCAAAAATTTAAGTTACAAACCATGTTTTCATAATTTACACCAGCCTTTCAAATTTACATATACATATGCAACAAGAGAATCATGTGAATTTCCCAAAACTACTACAATATATATGTTTAGATGCAAATGTGATCTTCTGCATAGCTCCCAAAATTTATCTTCAATGGCCATCCTCAAGAATTATCTCAGGTATTCCCTACGATAGAAACAACTATCCCTAAGCATGAAGTTTAGTGGTGTAAAAGCTACAAGCTGAAACCTTTATATTCCTCAATTTACCTTTCTTAAGTCAAGGCAATACAATTGCAATATAATAAGTAGACCAAGTGAACAGACAGATCAATCGTATCAAGTATGATATTTAAAGGTCTAAGTGCCAAGAGTTCCTGAAAGCATTTTTACAAGACAATCAAATAACAAGTTCGCCTAATATGGATGTCATGCCTTCACACCAAACATAATCAAGTATCAAGAAGGGCCGAATCCTTGTATCATGAAGGGCTAAAACCCTATAATCAAGGAAACCAAGAACCATATTAAGAGTGACTTTATATTTCGTTCTTAAAATGGACCGCTTCCATACTTAAGACGGACCAAAAGTCCACAGTCAAGATGGAAATTGATCCGAACAAGAGGCATGCAATAGTGACAAAGGCACAGCTAGAAGAAGGACAAAGTCCACAAGGATGTCAAGTGATCAAGTAATCCGTACAAACGGGTGAATTAAGCAAGTATATTGCAAGTCTGAAAAGATATCAACACAACAACCCTCAAACTCTATGATGCATGCTCGAAGCATTCCTCCAAAATTTGTATCATTCTTCCTGACTGATTGTCTGTCTAAGGATGAAATGAGGTGCTAAAATTCAACTTGGTATGCAAGGCCTCTTGCTAGCTAGACCAAAATCTAGATGTAAACCTTGGGTCTCTATCGAAGACAATAGAGATAGGGATTCCGTGTAACCTTACAATCTCATTAATGTAAACTTTTGCTAACCTCTCAAGTGAATAATATATCTTGATTGATAAGAAGTGAGCACTCTTCGTGAATCTATCCACTATCACCCATATTGTATCATGGTTCTTTTGAGTGCGAGGAAGTCTAAAAACAAAGTCCATTGTTATTCTCTCCTATTTCTATTCTGGCATCGACCAGGGTTGGAGTAGCCCAACTGGGACTTGATGCTCTGCTTTTACATATTGACAAACCAAACATTTTGAAATGTACTCTGCAATGTATTTCTTCATACCATTCCACCAATAGTGTCCTTTAAGGGTCCGGTACATCTTCACACCTCCGGGATGCATCGGATATGATGAAATGTGTGCTTCATTTAAGATTTCTCTTCTTAATCTTTCATCATTAGGGATAAATAACCTATTTTTATAAGACAAGACACCATCCTCTGTTAATGAAAAATCATGCCTTTTCCCATTTTGAACTTCTTTGGTCAGTTTTACGAGTTTCTTATCTAACTTTTGTGCTTCTCTAACCTGTTCGAGAAATACAGGTTTAACTTGAAATTGGGCAATAATTGAGCCACATGAATCAAATACAACACGAACATTCATGTCTCTTAACTTGAGAAGCAAAGGTAATGGATTCAAGGATAGGCTTGCAAAGGATTTGCGACTTAAGGCATCTACAACTACATCAGCTTTTCCCAGATGATAATCAATCATACAATTGTAATCCTTAATGAGCTCAAGCCATCTACATTGCCTTAGGTTCATCTCTTTCTGTGTATCCAAGTATTTTAAACTTTTATTATCAGTGAATATCTGATATTTTTCTCCATACATATAATGCCTCCATGTCTTTAAGGCAAATACTACAGCAGCAAGTCCCAGATCATGAGTAGGATAATTCAATTTAGTGGTTTTGATTTCCGAGAGGCATAAGAAATAACTTTCCCTTCCTACATCAAAACACACCCTAGACCACGATGAGAAGCATCACTATATATCACATACTTCTTCCCCTTTATTGGTAGAGTAAGTACAGGAGATTGCATCAACAAGGATTTAAGAGTTTAAAGCTCTCTTGTCATTTGTCCTTCCAAATAAAATTTTCCTCTTTCTTCAAGAGTTTGATCAAAGGGGAGGCTATAGTGGAGAAGCCTTTTACTAACCTCTGATAGTATCCCGCCAAGCCTTGGAAGCTTCTTACTTTAGTTGGACTTTTGGGAGGTTTACATTCAACAATTTATTGAATTTTCCTAAGATCTACCTTTACACCTTCGTCTGACACGACGCGTCCCATAAAGGTCACTTCATTTAGGAAAAATTCACACTTGGAAAGCTTAGCATAAAGTTCTTTCTCTTTCAAAATTTGCAAAACAACTCGGAGGTGCTTATGATGATTTTTAATACCCTTGGAATACACTAAAATATCATCTATAAAAACTACCACAAATTAATCTAGATATGGCCTAAATATTCGATTCATTAGATCCATGAATATCATGGGAACATTAGTCAATCCAAATGGCATCACCAAATATTCATAATGACCATACCGAGTTCTAAAAGTAGTTTTAGGAATATCTTTCTCTCTAACGCTCAGCTGATGATACCCAGTTCTCAAATTGATCATTGAGAATAAATTAGCACCCCTCAACTGATCAAATCACTCATCAATCCTTAGTAGTGTATATCTATTCTTGAATGTTATTTTGTACAGTTGTCTGTAGACAATGCACAACCTAAGAGTTACATCCTTCTTCTTTACAAATAAAATTGGGTCTCCCTAAGAAGAAACACTGGGACGGATAGAACCCTTCTCAAGAAGTTTTTGTAACTAAGTTTTCAACTCCATTAGTTTTTATGGAGCCGTCCTATAAGGTGTAACAAAAATAAGAGTAGATCCGAGAATAAGCTCGATTGGAAATTACACTTCCTTTTTGGGTAACCTAGGATGATTTTCTGGGAAGACTTTTGAAAAATCACACACGGTAGGTATATCCTTCAGATTAGGGCTCTCCAAACGTGTATCAATAATGTGAGTAAGGTATGCATCACAACCCTGTCGAATCATCTTTCTTCCCAAGGCCATAGAAATAATACTAGATGTTAATGATATTTCACCTTGTACACTGATATGAGAAAATGCAGAGTCCTTGAAGGTCACATGCTTTGGCTTACTGATCTTAGGTGTATTTATATGCCAAACTAGCCAAAATTACCCATATAAAGAGCTTAGTCAGAGGATAAATTCATAGAGTTTAGGTGTATTCAGTGTAGTTTAGCGTATTTTACTAATCTTGAGTCAAGTGCGTCTATTGGTTGTGTGTTTGCAGGTTTTGAACAGAATATACTAGTCCACAGTCATATCCGGAGTTAGAGGAAGAACACCACTACAGAACTAAGGGAAGAACTCAGTCAACTCTACAAAAATGCTCAAAAGCGCGTCGTGGACCGGGGGAAAAAGGCTATGTATGCTAAGATGTTAGTGAAAAAGGCGCGAGGGGGGAAAAAGGGTCAAGTCTGCATCATGTACTTGTATAAGAAGAGGAGAAATTGGCCCAGTCAGCATTTAATGCGAAAACTCACTCAAAACAGCTCAGTCTGCATCACAATCTTTGAATACGCGAGGGTAAAAATGAAATACAGGAATTTTAAGTTATATTCAACTTAGAACTTTAGGTTTCATATCAGGTTTTGTATGGAACAGAGGAGAGACGACTAAGAACTCTATTCTATGATTATTTTGGTTAGTTTTTACCTTTGATATTAATTGTGAATGTTGATAGCTCATTTTTTATGTGTAAGACAATGATGCATGGCTAGTCTTTCCAAATTCTGCGATTGTAGTCATATAAAATGTTTTAGTTCTTGAGGTTTGCATAATATGAAAAGGTTTCCACTAGATTACTCCAATATCACTTTTATCTCTATACTTCTTAGCCTGATGAACTACAGGGTAAATTAGTTGTTCATTCTAGATTGGAGAGATGTTTAAACGAATAGAACACAGTAATATAAGGAGCTTGTTCAACTAAAAAACTAGATTGATTTGTGTAAGGGAAACCCGTGACAACTACCCTTACACATAGCTTGGGTCAAATATAGGTAGATAATGTTGAAGCATTCTTATTGATTTTATCTATCCCCACTCAATGATGTAGTTAGGCAGTCAATAAGGATTGGATGGCAGAAGCATGCAACCCTATTCAGGTAACTTTAACCCTGTGAGTCAATAATCAGGAAGCCCAGACAAAAGAGCAAGCATTGAGTCTAGAACTGCGTCAACAAGGTTACAATCTCAGAATCGTACTTAATCTGATAATTCACAACAAACCAATTAATCGTAGTAGTTACAATTAGTTAATCTAATTTTCCACTCAATCTTTTCATCATTTTTATCAAGTACACACTTAATGCAATAACTCAGATTGTTAATTGATTTTGGTTTAAATCCCTTGGGTTTGACATCCCGACTCTTAATAAGGGCCACTATATTGCATGCTAAGACTACGTACACTTGCGTGCGCTGAGAGCCACATGTTTTTGGCACCGTTGCTGGGAATTCAAAGTTGGGATTTAGTTAATTTTCTGAGTTATTTTGTTTTGGTGTGTTCACTGCGCTTGATCTTAGTCATGTTGTTTTTTAGGTATTCAATTTGTTACACTGGAGGAATCAGACTCTTTCTTCTTCCAATCAAAAAGGAAGGTAGATGTCTTGTACCTAATTTCTCTGATTCATCTAATTGAATAGGAAGATCAAGAGGACAATAAAGAAGAAATGGAACCTGTTCGAGAAGAAATGGCTGAACAGAATCCACCTGCATAAGCAGTAACTCCTGGATAGTCAGGGATGTGGCAATCCCTCGCACTACTAGTCCCACTAGCTGCTTTTAGAAGCCAAAGCCTGGTGGTCATTCAGAGCTCAAACAGAACATGGTCCAATTGCTCCATTCCACTGGGCAATTTACTGGGTTGCCACATGAAGACCCTCAGGTCCATCTTCAGAACTTCTTGGAGATTGCTGATACTTTCATCCCCATAGGGGTGAATAGAGACTACGTGAGGATGACCTTTTTTCGCTTTTCTCTACGAGGAGAAGCATGAAAGTGGCTACAAACTGAGCCACCCAACTCCATCACTTCTTGGGATGAACTGGCTATAAAATTCCTGACATGACTCTTCTTATTTGGCAAGACAACTAAACTAAGGACTGAGATTTTGAGCTTCAGGCAAAGACCTGGGGAGAATTTATACCAGGCTTACGACACATTTAAAACTTTTCTTATTAATTATCCCATCATTTTCAGGCTAATGAGGTGTTGGTCCATACCTTCATTGAAGGTCTTAAACCCAACACCAAGTTTCTTCTTGATTCTACTGCAGGTGGATAGGTACTGGAGAAGACATACGATGAGTTGTATGTTTTTCTCAATCGTATTGCATAAGGCAATCCTGAGTGGAATGGAGGATCTAGTCGGCCGGTAGTTTAGAAGCAGGACGACATGTTGGAGGTTGATACATTGACTGTCCTGCAAGCTTAAATGTCAAAAGTGCAAAATATAATGACAACTCACTTCAACAGCTTGTCTTATGGCCAACAACCAACTCTGGTGAATATGGTTCAACAACAACATAATGGTTGGTGCAATATGTGTGGATGAGGAGACCACACCACAAAATTTTGTGGAGCTAATTCAGAGGCTGTAAACTTTGTGGCCAATGCCAATAGAGGAGGGTATCCAGGTTTTGGGAACACTTAATAACCCAAATTGGAGGAACTACCCAAACTTCTCTTGGGGTGGAAATAAGCAAAATCAGGGACCACCTCAGCATAGAGCACAAGGAGGAAATGCATTCTATAATCAACAGATGTAGCAGCCCACAAAGAAAGCCAACCCCAACAACGTGACTGATAGCGAAGTGCTGAGTCTAATCCTGGCAAACTAGCAAAGGCAGAAGGATGAAATTTGTCAGAACAAGAAGGGTCTCCAGAACCTAGAGAAGCAGTTAGGGAAATTGGCAAGCACCATAGATGTTAGACCTCAAGGAGGCTTGCCAGGGAACACTGATCCCAACCCTAAGTAGGTGAATGCAGTTAGCACCAGAAGTGGTAAACCTCTGGCTGGATTGATCCCAAAGAAGAGGGATGGGACTGATATGAGCATAAACAAGAGTGATGAGGATGGAAACCTGACCCACCTAATGATGAAATTACCCCAATGCCCAAGCCTCCTCTTCCTTTTCCTCAAAAGCTGAAAAAAAGAAAGAGGATGAGTACTTCTAGAAGTTCATCAGGCTCCCGAAATAGGTACAAATTAACTTACCTCATATTGATGCTTTGTAGGGGATCCCAAAGTATGATAAGTACGTGAAGGATATTGTGGCCAACAAGAACAAGTTGGCTGAGTTTGTGACTATGGCACTCACGGAAGAGTGCAACTCTAAGATTCTAAATAAAGCTAAGCTGCCAACCAAGTTGAAGGATCTTGGGAGCTTCACTGTGCAAGTGGTGATTTGGAATTATTTAAACACCAGAGGTTTGTGTGATCTGGGTGCAAGTATCAATCTCATGCCCACTTCTATGTTCTTGAAGCTGGGGCTTGGAAATCCTAAGCCCACCACCATCTTGTTACAATTGGCTGATCATTCGGTGGCAAGGCCAGATGGTTTTATAGAGGATGTCTTAGTCTAAGTGGGATCTCTAACCTTCTCTGTGGACTTCGTCATCTTAGACTTTGAACCTGACCCAAAGGTTCCATTCATTCTTGGATGCCTCTTCCTAGCGACAAGAGGGGCACTGATTGATGTTACAATAGGAAGGCTCACCACGAGAGCCTATCATAAGAAGCTTTTGATGTGTATAAGGCTTTGAATTTGGCCACTACATATGAGGACTTGGCAGGCATCACAGTGTTAGGTACAACGACTGCAGTAAGCCAAGTAAAGATTAAAGACCCTCTAGCCAGGGTGTTGCTAAATCAAGGGCTAGTGGATGGCGTAGAAGCTAGAGAGATTGAGAGTGTGCTAAATATGTTAGCATGCTAAAGAAAGCAGCTGAGCCCCTAAATAGGGTGTTGGGACCTCCACCCAAACCCTCGGTCAAAGAAGATCCTTAGCTAGAGTTAAAGCCATTGTTGTCTCATCTCAGGTATGTTTTTCCGGTGATAATAATACTTTACGTGTAATCTTGTCTGCTTCACTAACTGAAGCCCGGGTGGAAGCTGTTGTAGCTGTGCTGAAATGAAGGAAATGAGCAATGGGTTGGCAAATGTCAGACATCCATGTTATTAGCCCAGCCTTGTGTATGTACATGATCTTTATGGAGGAGGGACACAAGCTAGTGGCCCAACCACAAAGAAGGCTAAATCCAATCATGAAGGAGTGGCCAAAAAAAAGGTGATAAAGTGGTTGGATGCAGGTATCATCTTTCCCATCTTAGACAGTAAGTGGGTGAGCCCACTGCAATGTTCCCCAAGAAAGGGGGATGACGACTGTCATGAATGATAAAAATGAGTTAATCCCAACCGGAACAGTGATATGGTGGCGTATATGCATGAACTACAGGAAGCTGGATGATGCCATTGGGAAAGATCACTGTCCAGACCCTTTCATCGATCAGATGCTAGACAGGTTGGCTGAGTAGGATTATTATTGTTTCTTGGATGGATACTCAGGGTATAATCAGATAAAAATAGCACATGAGGATCAAGAGAAGACCACATTCACTTGTCTATACGGGACATATGCATTCAAGCCCATGCCCTTTGGCTTTTGTGATGCACCAACAACTTTTCAAAGGTGCATGATGGCCATATTCCACGACATGGTGGAGGATTTTGTAGAGGTATTCATGGATGATTTCTCAGTCTTTGGGGATTCATTCGAGGTATGTCTGTACAATTTAGACAGAGTGCTAGCTTGATGTGAAAAGACTAACCTTGTCCTTAACTTGAAAAAATGCCACTTCTTAGTAAAGGAGGGGATAGTTTTAGGGCACAAGGTGTCAAAGCATGGTTTAGAGGTGGATAGAGCGAAAATAGAGGTGATTGAAAAGTTATCTCCACCCATGTCAATCAAAGGAGTCTGCAGTTTTCTCGAGCACGTGGGGTTCTACCACAGATTCATCAAGGACTTCTCAAAGATTGCAAATCCACTGTGCGCTTTACTAGAGAAAGAGGTACCTTTTAACCTTGATGCTTCATGTTTGCAGTCATTTGAGATGCTGAAGAAGCGACTAATTGAAACACCCATATTGATAGCACCAAATTGGGAGCTCCCTTTCGAGCTCATGTGTGATGCTAGCGACATTATTGTTGGTGTAGTGTTGGGACAACACAAGGACAAGGTATTCCCCTCCATATACTATGCCAGTAAGACCCTTGATTTAACATAATGCAAATGCACAGTTACTGAGAAAGAGATGCTGGTACTAGTATATACGTTTGACAAGTTTCGATCCTATTTGGTGGGCATAAAAGTCATAGTGTTCACTGATCATGCTGCTGTGAAGTACTTGTTTAACAAGAAAGATGCTAAACCCCAAATAACCAGATGGATCCTTTTGTTGCAAGAATTCAACATTGATATCAAGGATAAAAAAGATTGTGATAACCAAATTGCTAATCATCTGTCTCACTTGGAGAATGATACTCACATAAGTGAGCAAAGCAAATTAAGGAGGAATTCCTAGATGAAAAGCGCTTGGCCTTAGAAGTAGAGGAGCTGTTGTGGTATACTGGTATCGTCAACTACCTGGTAAGTGGGGTCCTCTCCCCAAATGCTAACTATAAGCAGAGAAAGCGACTGGCTCATGATGCAAAGGATTACATATGGGATGAGCCATATCTCTTTACGTAGGGTGTGGACAGAATGGTCAGAAGGTGTGTCCCTGAGGCAAAAATGTGCAAGATACTTAAGAGATGTCATGCTTCACCCTATGGAGGTCATCATGGAGGAGAGCGAGCAGCCCACAAGGTGTTACAGTTAGGTTTCTTTTGGCCAACTGTCTTCAAGGATGTTGTACAGTTCGTTAGAGCATGTGATACATGTCAGAAGACCGACACCATTTCCAAGTGGCATGAGATGCCTCTAAACAACATTTTAGAGGTGGAGATCTTTGATGTACGGGGGATCGATGTCATAGGTCTATTCCCACTCTCTTTTGGTAATCACTACATCTTGTTCGCGGTTGATTATGTGTCCAAATCAGTTAAAGCAATAGCTTTGCCCACCGATGACTCCAAGGTGGTGATTAAGTTTCTGACGAAGCAGATCTTTACAAGATTTGGGGCTCTGAGATCCATCATCAGTGATAGAGGTGTATATTTCATCAACCAGACAGTGACAAATATGTTAGCTAAATATGAAATGAGCATAAGGAGGCCACAACATATCATCCACAGATGAGCGGCTAGGTAGAGGTGTGGAATCGAGAAGTAAAGCATATACTGCAAAAGACCATCAATTCCACAAGGAAAGACTCGACCATCAGGCTTGATGAGGCTTTATGGGCGTACATGATGGCTTACGAAACCTCGATTGGCATATCTCCATACAGGTTGGTCTATAGTAAGGCATGTCACCTTCCTGTCAAGCTTGAGCACCAAGCGTATTGGGCCATCAAAAAGCTCTATCTCGATCCGGAGCTCGCAGGGTGCAAGAGATTGGAACAAACTGGAGGAGTTGGATGAAGTCCAACTCCAAGGATATGAAAATGCCAAGATCTACGAGGAGAAGACGAAGAAGTGGCATGACAAGCATATAATCATGCACACCTTTGAGCTAGGATAGAAGGTACTTCTTTTTAATTCTTGTCTCAAGTTTTTTTCCAAGTAAGTAAGGTCCAAGGGAAATGGGTCATACACTTTGGTGAGTATAATGCCACATAGTGCTATTGAGCTAAGAGAGGAAGCCACGAACCAATCTTTGTTGGTTAATGGACAACGTGTCAATCACTACTATGGTGAGGAAACGAGTCATGATAAAGAGGCCATAGATTTGGCCAATGATGAGTAGAATGTTGCTGAGTCGTGCCGCAATGGTAAATCAGGCGTTGCGCGGGAGGCAACCGTGGAGAGGTAACTGTAATTGCTTAGGTTTTCTTTTTCTTTTTATTTTCAAAAAACAGTTCCTGTAGAAGAAAAAAATTTGCACAAAGTGTTGGTCTGTGACCAGTGTGTATGCGGACCTCTACTACTCTAGTGCAAAATTTTTGCGTCTTCAATTCTCATCAATCCGTTGTATTTTTTATTTGTCTTGGCCGGATTAACTTTTTTTCTTATTTTGTAGCATATTCAGGTGTTTGAGGATTTGTACGGGGTCCGATGGTAAATAAATTTTTTTGGACCCCGAAAAATTTCTTAACTAGTAGGGTGTGCGACACGGACCTGTCGCGGAGAAGGTATTTTTGGAGTCCCAGGTAAGTGGCCAAAATGCGAAATTTAAAAAAAAAGAAGAAGAGTCATTCTTCGTCCAGTCTGCATTGCGGACCAAGCGTAGATTGGAACATTTTTTCGCGGATATTGCCAATAAACCCAGTCACCCACTATTTAACCCCCCTCCCCTCCCCCCCCCCCCCTACACATTTTTTCTTCATTTTCATGTGTCCAAAGCCGCAAAAAAAAAACCCCCTCTCCCATTTTTGTCTCAATTTCACTCCCAAACACTCACATTCAAACAAATCCGCATCTCACTTCAAGTCCTACAAGTCGTTTTTTGTTGTCTCTTGCAATCTTCAGCTAAGGTATGTGCTCTTCACTCTTATTTTCTTGATTATTGTTTGGGTTTGAGCATTTTTGGGTACTAAGGGTGCAATTACATGGTGTAACTTGTTCCTTGTGAATATTGTTGCTTGATTGCTGTTGGATGTTGCAATTTTAGGCTGAATTTCTTGAATGAAGTTAATTTTCTACTTAATGTTGTTGGTGCAAACCCTAGGCCGAAAATGGGGGTATAATTTTGGAAAATTTGGGGATTTTGTGTTCTTGGGCTTAAATTATTCATACATTGATGTATTATTGTTGGGTTTTGCAAAAATTGAAGTGTGGGGTAGATTGTTGAGTATAGTGCTCTGAGTTTTACCCATGTGGTTAGAATATACTATAATTCACTTGTTTGGTTCAAATGCCTCATAATTAATGCCTTGTGTCTTATAGTTGTTGGTTTTTGGGTGATAATGATGCTTGAATTGAAGCATGGGATATGTATTGTTGAACAATTTGTTAGGGTAGTGCTATTGAATTTTGTGGTGGTTGCCCCGAGTGAGATGGGAAGTCTGAGTACTTCTCACCTCGTGGCTTGAATCTAAGTGTGGGGTTGGGTATGGATTGTCTTTGTGTAACGGGGGATATGTATTGTGCATACATTGAATCTAAGTGTGGGTTGGGTATGAATTGTCTTTGTGTAACGAGGGCTATGTATTGTGCATACATTGATGATGTTTGCCTATTCTTGCAGGATATCATGGCCTCTAGAACCCGCATAACTAGACAGACTAGAGGATCTAGCAGCAGGGCAGGGCAGGGGAGGTAGGAGTTTCAAGCAGTCGAAGATATGCCCCAGACATCCCGGAAGTGCCCAAAGCCCCGAACCATCCCAGGGGCCAAAAACCCCGAGTTGAGCTGAATGTTGTGTGCAGGGAAGGCAATCGTTAGTATCGAGCATATGATTAGACGCAGTACTTCCCTGATGTGCTCATTGATGCTCACATGCTAGCGAGGAACTATCCTCAGATCTATCAGCATTGCATGGACTACCACTTGACCTTCTTCTTTAAAGAAGCCCTTCCTTGAAACCTCAGTATGGTTCGAGAGTTTTATGCTAATATGCAGACCGAGACACACTCCCAGGTGGCCATTATTTGGGGGGTAGAGGTGAATATCACCCAGGTTTCCATTAGCGGGATCCTGCGCACTTTAGATACCACCCACTATACCGAGCTATGTGCCACACTTTGGCTGGGGTGACCTCCACTGCTAAGTGGATTCATTGTGGATACAAGAGGTAACACCAATCCGTCCTTTTTACTCATATGAATAGGGAGGCCAGAGTTTGGGTCAAGATCATTACACATTCCTTCTTCCCTAGGCAACACTTCATGGCTGTGACTCGGGATCGGATATGCTTGGCTTATGCATTGATGACAGGGGTGGAGCTCAATTTTTGGGCTATCTTCAAATCCTTTATGAGGAAGGCTAGGGTTCATCGTGGACACAGGTATGCTTTTGGTGGATTGATTACTGAATTATGCAGATGTGCAGGTTTTCCCGAGGAGCCCCTTGATTACTCTCCTCACATTGAGGCCCACCATTATTATGTGACCAACATAAAGGGGCTGGATGAGTTTGTAGGACCTATGCTCACCACTGCTGAGAGGTCACACAGAGATGAGCTCATCATAAGGAAGATTTTATACTAGAGATACTGCACCATAGGATAGGTTGTAGACCTTCCACTCAGAATTAGCTTGACAAGGTCAAAGCCTGTTACCCACTTAATGCCCATAATAATGCGGTGTCGGGAATCAACCCTCGTTTCTTTGAGCCGATAGAAGATGATGTTCCCACAGACCCAGGGGATGCGAGGGAGACCTCTGATATGGATGATGATGGGATAGAGGAGGAGCAACAGCTCAGTATGGGGGGTGAGCACCAGGATTGATGGACAAGGAGTGAGCACTGCGCTTCCATCCCACAAGTTTCATATGCTTAGCACTGAGGGCAGTGATGGTTCTAAGTGTGGGTTGAGAGTATCTCTTTATGCTTTCTCTCTTTTTAATTCGGCCATGTATTAAGACTATGCTTTATTTTTCTGTTTATTGCTATGTTTGTTTAAGCTTAGACATCATTTTTATTTTTGCTTGGGTCTGGAACTAAATGTTGAATGCTTTTAGTATGTTTAAATGGTAGTAATATTGTGAAGTTGCGTGTTATGATTCTAGTTTTGTGATGTGGAATGTGAATGTTAGGGAGTTGTCATAGTTGAGTGAAAGGGCCTTATGATGGATGGATGACGACCTTCCTAAGGGCATTCGTCAAGGCGAGTCTCATGTAGAGTGTCAATAGGAGTAAGAAGGCATTATGTGTAGTGTGCTTAAATTAGGGAAAACTATATCAAGTGAACTCTGAGTAGCTAATGCTTAAACCCTAAACTTCATGAATAGTATATGCTTAATTATGAATTCGTGTGAATAATGTGATGGTGATTCTAGTGCTAGCCTTGTGATGAGAGTGTGCCAGGAGTGAGTGAGCAAAGTTGTTGGTCTATGTTGCAATAATTGCTAGAACTTGCCCGGTATGTGAACTAAGCTAGGTAGGGCTTGAACTTAGAGGAAAGGATCTAGGCGTTTCTTTGGTAGCCTTATTTTTGAATCTTTTGACCCACCTAAACTAATCCTCCCTAGTTAGCCCCATTGATCCTTAGCCTTTTTCTTTGGTTAGCCACATTCTAAGCCAAACCCTTTTATTTGCTCTTAAGCCTTGTTTGATCCTAAATCCTAAAGCGCCATAGCACATTAAGACAAGGGGAAGGAAGCTTGAATGGGACACCCAAGGGATAAGTGATAGTAAAAAATAGAAAATAAAAATTACAAATATTACTGGCCTTGAAACAATGTTGGTCCACGACTTATGTGTGTCGCGGACCTATCTCAGATGGGTACTGTATAAAAAAAGTAGTGTTTTAAAAATTTTCTTTTATATACAATAAGGGGTGTCAAGTTAAGGAGGAATAAAGGTGGAAGAAGAAGAGAAGAGTAGTGTGAGCTATGAGCACTTGGGAATTGAACCATTACAACTATATCAATAAATGTACCGCACCAGCCTTTAGCCTACATTACAACCAAATAAGAGACCTACGTGATCCTTTGAGCTAGATTCCGACTAAGTTGAGTTACACATAGAGGCAAGCCTATGAGAACTAGAAGCAACATGAGACATCTTTTGGGAGAGCAAGAGTTGATTTTTTACCCATTTCCAATTTCCTAGCTAGGTTGTTGTGGTGTGCATGGGTAGTTCTTCAGGTGAGGACACATAATCATCCAAGGGTGACAACTAGAGGAGCTACTAACAAGAATTCTGCGTGAGTCCGCATTAATTCATGAGTGCATGGTGTGAGGTAATGCTGCTGAGGGTATTGAGAAGTGTTTGACCTGGTTCAGAGAACGCAGTCGTATGATGTTACTTTTACATACTGCCTAGGGGTCTCATACATGTTTCTTGATTTATCCGAGGACGGACAAAGCTCTAAGTGTGGGGTGGTGATCTTAGGTGTATTTGTACATCATGCTAGCAAAACTTACCCATATAAAGAGCTTAGTTAGAGGATAAGTCCATAGAGTTTAGGTGTTTTTAGTGTAGTTTAGCGTATTTTGCTAATCTTAGGTCAAGTGCGTCTGTTAGTTGTGCTTTTATAGGTTTTGAACAGAATATACCAGTCCGAAGTCATATATGGAGTTAGAAGAAGAATACAACTACGGAACTAAGGGAAGAACTCAGTCAGCTTAGCAAAAATGCTCAAGGGCACATTGCGGACCTAGGGAAAAAAGTTGTGCATGCTAAAATATTTGCAAAAAAGGCATAAAGCTAGAAAAAGGGTGAAGTCCGTGTCGTAGACTTTTTCAAGAAGAAGAGAAATTGGCCCAATCAGCATTAAATGCGAAAACTCACTCATAACAGCCTAGTCCGTGTCACAAACTTTGAAGACGTGAGGGAAAAAATAAAATATAGGAATTTTAAGTTATATTCAGTTTAGAACATTTGGTTTCATATCGGGTTTTATACGGAACACAGGGGATACGACTAAGAACTCCATTCTAGGGTTATTTTGGTTAGTTTTTACCTTTGATTCTTCATTGTGAATGTTGATTAGCTTATTTTTCATGTGTAAGACAATGTTGCTTGGCTAATCTTCCCATATTCTGGGATTGTAATGTTTTAGTTCTTCAGTTTTGCATATTACGAATGGGTTTTCACTAGATTAGTCTTATATTGCTTTTATCTATACTTCTTATCCTGATCAACTACGAGGTAAATTAGTTGTTTATTCTGGATTTGAGAGATGTTGGAACAAATAGAACGCAGTAATATAAGGAGCTTGTTCAACTAGGAAACTATATTGATTCATGTAAGGAAGACCCATGACAACTACCTTTGCAACTAGCTTGGGTCAAATACAAGAAGATGACGTTAAAACATTCTTATTAATTTTATCTATTCCCGCTCAACGATGTAGTTAGGCAGTCAATAAGGGTAGGCCAATAGAGCTGTGTAACCCTGTTCAGGTAACTTTAACCCTGTGAGTCAGTAATCAAGAAGCCTAGACATAAATGAAAGCATTGAGTCTAGAATTGTATCAACAAGGTTACAATCCTGGAATCGTACTTAATCTAATAATTCACAACAAACCAGTTAACTGCAGTAGTTACAATTAGTTGATTTAATTTTCCACTCAATCTTTTCATCATTTTCAACAAGGATACGCTTAACGTAATAACTTAGATTGCTAATTGATTTGGTTTAAATCCCTTTGGTTCGACATCCACGCTCCGAATAAGGGCTGCTATATTTCTTGTTAAGACCACATACACTTGCATGCGCTAGGAAGAAACACCTACAATCTACTTCTACAAGATATTTATAAATTTAATCCATCCCAATAATAACATCAAAATCTTGGAAGGGCATTTCAATCAAATCAGCCGGGAAGACTAAGTCCTCTATCATGAAGGGACAAGCTCGGTAAATTCGATTACAAACAATTTGGTAGCCCAAGGGACTTTCAATTAGAACATTATGTTCAAGCCTTACAGATTTCTTATTTTCAGGCAGAACGAGGGATGAACAAATATAAGAATATGTAGAACCAGGATCAAACAATGTAAACCTCATAAGCTAAATAGGCGAAATTTACCAACAACCACGTGCTGGCCATCTTGATCATCCCTTTGTTTCATTGCATAAGCTCTTGCAGTAGCCCTTGGCCCACAAGGATGATTTGCTCCACTTGCTCCTACCGCTTGAATATTTTTTGGCCTTGCACCTCTATTGGTTTGAAGATGGTTAATAGAAGGCTTCTGAACTGAGATTTTAGTGCGTAAAGAAGGAACTTGTTTAGGACATTCCTTCACTTTATGGTCAAAGATGTCGAACGCACCAGAAGCTCTCCTTCAAACACCATAATGATTCTTTCCACATTGTTCACATGTAGGAACACGAGTCCTGCCTTGGCTATTATTTGGAGTGCTACCTGTAGAAAAATCTAATCTGCTTTGCTTGGGTTGAGATGACCTATTAATACCACTAGCCTTAGAATCATCAAAGCTTTCCCTTTTATGTGGACCTCTGAAATCTGATCTGGGCTTCTAGAGTTTATTTTGTCTAGTAGCTTCTTTCTTATCAAGTCTTTCCAGGTAAGAGCAACAGAAACTAATTTACAGAAGTTCTCATCTTTCAAGATTGACACATTCTTTATTATGGAATCATTCAAACCATCTTCAAATCGCCTGCACTTATCTTTTTCCTCTTTAATAATATCTCCAGCGTGACGAAAAAGCCTTATAAACTTTTGTTGGTATTCAACAATAGACATGCCTCGTTGCCTCAAACTTAAAAATTCTTTTTTCTTCGTATCACAGTAGGCAGGTGGAACATACTTCATGCGGAACTCCTTAACAAAATTATCCCAAGTAAGAACTGGAGGTTTTACTTTGGCATTTGGAACACTTACCCACCAATCATAAGCATCCTTTTGTAATAGTGAGACAACATACTTAAATTTAGCAACATGTGAACACTCCAGTTGCTCAAACACCCTCTCCTTGCGTTCTAGCCATTATTCAGCATCAGTGGGATCAACAATGCATTCAAACTCGATTCCACCCATTTTTCTCATTTTCTCAAAGTTTATTCCATTGGGATCATGCATCACTTCAACCATGTGGTGGAAGAATTCAGCCATCTGTTGGAAAGAAGGATTCATAACCTGAGTACTATAGCTCATATGAGGATGTAGGCTAGGTCTTACACCCTGTTGATTTCCCACTTTAGACCCACTAGTGCAATGGACGTATGGGTCTGAGAAATATTCTCCAACCCCTTTTAGTGCATGAGGTTGAGAATAAGAGTTAGCTGATCCTTCCTGTGCAGCTTCCATAGGTCTATTAGAGGAAGAGGCCACAGTTTAATTCCTTCAAAATGGAAGATAACATTGCATTAGGGACAAGACCATGATTCGTATGCACTTTACAGTCTATAAAATAGTATTAATCATGTAAATGAACATATAACATAGCTTGGACCTTTTACAAAATAGACTAGTATACAAGTAATTCACATTAACAGTCCTAGAATTACAAGCCTAAGCTCTAATACCAACATTTGTGGCAACCCTCGTGGGAGGATGCCACTCCTATACAATATGGGCTTACATAATATTGCTAAAATATTAAGAGTTTAATACGCGACATATTATTCATAATTTAATAATAAATTCAAAATAGTTACAGGTATAGGATTTTGTCCTAATGGTAGTTGATTTTGGGTTCCATTTTATGGCGTAAGCACCTTTCAAAATAATCTAAACCAATATCTTGCAAGATTTTTATACATTGCCCACACTATTGTAGTACATGCTAAAAATTATTAACAATGTTAAAATACAAATACATAAAACTTTCTAGTTTCCATTTCATACAATCACCTAAAAATAACTGGTAAATTAATATAAAAACAAGCTTGCCGACTCCAAATTAACTAAACAAGCCAACACTTTAAGTTACAAACAATATTTTCATAATTTACACCAACCTTTCAAATTTACATATACAAATGCAACAGGAGAATCGTGTACATGTACCAAAACTACTATAACATATGTCTAGATGTAGATATGATCTTCTGCATAGCTCCCAAAATTTATCTTCAATGGTCATCCTCAAGCATCATCTCAGGTATTCCCTATGATAGAAACAACTATCACTAAGCATGAATCTTAGTGGTGTAAAAGCTAAAAGATGAAACCTTTAGATACCTCAATTTACCTTTCCTAAGTCAAGATAATACAATTGCAATATAATAAGTAGACCAAGTGAACAAATAGATCAATCATATCAAGTATGATATTTAAAGGTCTACGTATCAAGAGTTCCTGGAAGTACTTTTACAAGACAGTCAAATAACAAGTTCACCCAATATGTATGTCATGCCTTCACACCAAATATAATCAAGTATCAAGAAGGGCCGAAGCCCTGTATCATAAAGGGCTAAAACCCAATAATCAAGAGAACCAAGAACCGTATGACGTGTGACTTTCTAGTTCGTGCTTAAAATGGACTGGCTTCATACTTAGGACGAACCAAAAATCCACAGTCAAGATGGAAATTGATCCAAACAAGAGGCACGCCAATAGTGACAAAGTCACAGCTAAGGCTGGCGACGGAATCAACACTTAACGGTATCGGTCAGATTCTGTCCCGGTATAATACCGATTCTAGTACCGGTCCGATAGTGTTCTGGTAGGGGCCGGTAATGGGAAGGTCGGTAGGGGTAACGGGATGGGAGGGAGTTAATATTACCGGTTTTATCGGTACCGATCTGGTATTACTGGTAAAATAAAAAAATTCATTGGACCGTTGGGGCCTCGACCCCACCCCAATGGTCAATTTATTTTTTAGCCATTTCAAACGGCTACTATAGACGTTTTTTATTTTATTTTTTAAAAATTCCCTCCTAATTGTTTTTCTAAAAATACCCCACCGTGTCACATTTTTTACATACAAATTATAAAATTCTTATTCTCAAATCTCTACTCTCTAATATTATAATTATAAATATTTATTGTTACTCTCTTAGACTCTTAATATTAATTAATTAATTAGCTTGTCAATTTTGGTGGGCTATTTGAAATTTGGAGCAAATTTTGGTGGATCAATTTGGAGCATCTTCAAGCTTCAAGTTTCATCAACTTTGGCTTCTACGTCTGTTTTTACATAGACGTTCGGTACATTCGTTCCAACTTTGAATTTATAAATTTCATCTTATTAGTTTTTATTCTTTAATCGTTGCTAGTTGAATACTTGAATTTTTTTTATATTCATAATTTGATTAATTTCATATAATATTTACTTACATCATTTCATTTAACATGGATTCCGGTAGAAAAGGAAAGGAAAAGAGTTTTTTTTTTGTGGAATTGCTAAAGCGTTAATCGGTGAAAAATCAACTAGTAGTTCTTCTAAATCTACAAGATAACCACCACTTAGATTTAATACAGAAGATTTTACATATGTTGATGATACTTGTTTTAATATCGATTCTAATACGAAATTAGGTCATGAATTTCTTCACGAAAGATTTGGTTTTAATCAAGATTTAGATGAAGATGATGATATTTTTGATGATGATGAAATGCAACCACCATATACTGCTACTACTTCCCCTCTTCCGCTCCCGCTTCCACTCCCCCCGTATATCAATCGACATCTAGTAGGCCTAAGAAAGAACGTGTAAAAAAAAACTGTTGTTTGGCAATTTTTAACATAAAATGAAGATAAAATAAAAGCAATTTGTAATAAATGCAAGCATGTTTTAAACCATAAAAACTTGGGGAAAGGGGGGGGGGGTGGGACGAGTCATTTAAAAAATCATTTAATGCATGTTGTAAATTAGAATTTTAACAAACTCAAGTCATTGCAGATGCAAAAAAATATGGAAATCCCCCTCCCGAACAATCCGTAGGAGTAGGAGGTTCAAATATGGTTCAGTCACAATTAAACTATTCTAATTTTTTCAGTCCTAATACACATCGCCCTTATAGTAGACAACATAACTTAGAAGAACTTGCAAAAATGATTGTTGTTACTGGTTTGCCTTTTAATTTTGCTGAGAATCCAGATTTTATTCACTATATTCAAATTATTTATAACCCATAAAGTAATGGTTTAACAAGAAATATAATTAAAAAAACAGTTTTTGATTATCAAGAATGACATGTACAATATCTTCATCATTTATTTTCTTATAATACTTGTAGATTAACAATTACTTTCGATATGGGTCGTAGTATAACCGATAATAATTATTTTACAATTATCGGACATTGGATTGATGAAAATTGTACTATGTAAAAAGAATTTTAGGACATAAAAGTTGTGAAATGCGTAAAACTGGTTCTTATATTGCATAAACAATTCTTGATATTTTACAATTTTATGGTCTTTCTAGTAAAATAACTAGTGTAACTTCAGATAATGCTTCTAACAATAAACGTGTTGTTGATTATTTAAAATTGGTTCTTGCTCCTATTTATGAAAATTATTTTCATATTAAATGTGTTGCACATATTTATAATTTAATTATTAGAAATGGTATTTTATTATTTGGAAATGGTTGTAATAAAGTTGAAATTGCATGTTATTTTACTTTTAAATGTCAAGTAAAGGCTAGACGTTAAGAATTTGAAAATCGGTGTATTAAATATAATTTGCCTGCTAGAAAAGTTCAAAAGGCAGTAGCTACTAGGTGGAATTCGTTATATGAAATACTTAAAGTAGCTTATGAATATAGGAGACCCGTTACAATGATTTGGAATGCCCATAATGCTGATTTGACTTACCGACTTGATGACAATGATTGGAATGATATTAGGATCTAATTGAATTTTTAAGAGTTTTTTATTCAGCTACCAAACAAATTACTAGTCTTTATTATCCTACTATTTGTTCTGTTTTACCAAATATTTGTGTTAATTCTGCTAAGTTTGCTCAATTTAAAAATAATTCAAAATTTAGAGAACCAGTTAAAAAATGATTGAAAATTTTTAAAAATACTCTTCTCAATTCCTCAAATTTATTTATCTGCTTGTTTATTTAACCCGACTTACAAAGAACTAGGTGCATCTCGAATGGTAGATAACATATATTCTAATTTAGGAATTGAAGATGATGAGAATAATCAATGACATAATTTTACTGTAGTTAAAAGTAGCATTAGAACAGAAGCTAGAAAATTGTATGATTTAGAAGCATAAAATGTAGTAGAAAATGTACAATATCAAGAACCACAACCATCTAGGTGTAGATACGAGGACGACATTGATGACATGTTAGAAAATTGTCTTTGACTTAATACTAACGAAAACAATGATTTTGGTGAATACATTAACCAGGCTGCAGAAAGTATTAAGGATTCAACAGCTTTTGGAATGGTGGAAGAATCGGGGTAAAACTTTTTCAAGACTTCAGCGGGTGATTCGTGATATTCTAGCTATTCAAGCATCGCCGGTGGCTTCAAAAGGCGCTTTTAGTGCGGCAAGATTCCAATTTGGAGACCATAGACATTCACTAGCAGCAGATAGCTTAGAAATTTTGATTTTATTGAGAGATTGCATCAATGCGGAGCGGAGGAATTTAGGGCATCCAACTTTGCCGTCTCAATGTGAAGCAGATATAGATAATATTTTATAAGAATCAAGTGAAGAAGACATGGATTTTATGGAGGACCAAGCTCAAGAACCAATTCCAGGAAATGTTACACTAGAAATGTTAGAAACACTTAGGCAAGATTTTCAAAGCGGTATAAGATATTAGTATACTACAATAAATAAGGCCTAGTTGAAACAGAACCCTTCCTAAAAGGTGGCTGCGTAAACTAGATTATTTTCTAATATTTGTACAATTTAAAGTAACATAGTAGAATTATATGTTATTCGCCTTATTTATATTTAAAGTAATTATCTTGAATTTACTTTTATGTTAAGTTTAGAATTTTTTTTTAATATATATTTACCCCACTTATTTCTAAAATCTTTATTAACTTTAAATTTTAAAATATAAAATGAAATATTCAAAAATTTAAAATTTAAAATTTATATTTAAAGGATTTGAAATTTAAACTTTTAACGTCAAAAGTTTTAAATTTTATATTTAACTTTGAAAACTTAAAAAATTCAAAATTTAAACTTTTAAAGTTTAAACTCAAAAGTAATTTTATATATAAGTTAACTTTACAACTTTCAAAATCTTTAAAAATTAAACTTCAAACTTTAAACTTTAAAAAATTTACGAATCGTTCAAAGTTCAAACAATTAACCAATTATTTAATTTAAAAAAAAAACCAGAACACCAGTCCGGTTACTACCGGACCAGTAAGGTAAGGGAGAATTTTCTCTATTTTTTCGGTACCGATACCGGTACCGGTCCAGTTCTGGGGAATTTCCTCCATATATTACCGATACCGGTCCAGTTCCGGTAATTACCGGTCCGGTGGTGCCGGTAACAGGTTCCCCTGCCACCCATAGTCATAGCCACTAGAAGGACAAAGCACACAAGTATATCAAGTGATCAAGCAATCCGTATAGATGGGCAAATGGAACAAGTGTCTTGCAAGTCTCAAAAGATATAACATAACAAGATAAAATGACAAGAACATAGTTGAGATACCAAGATAACATTCAAATATACCAGCAAGTAACAAGAGCACAAGAACATGTTTTTTTACGCGAACCTTAACCTTTTAGCACATAACGACCCTATCGAGTTCAAGTCGTGGATCAACACGACATCAATTTCTGCAACAATTCCCTTAAGATTGTACAAAAGTGTAAGCACCTTGATACTCATTTCAAATACTCATTTAATATTCAGCACTTTCAACAGGTAAAAGCTGACAAGATAGGTACCAAAATTGAGCCCCATTTTTGCAAATCATAATCTTCTGGGCAGCTTGACTTCTTTGTATTGCAACTGGATTTTAAATTGGTAAATGGAAAAACTAAGCTTTTCAGTGAACATAAAAGTTGTAGGTATATGAAGTGAGGTTGCAAACAATCAATAATCACTGCTAAATATCTTTTGTACGAGAATTTATAATCAAAACACTAACAGGCGCACACGAAGAGTTTCGAAGTCAAGAATGTGGACAGAACTTGTCCAAAATTGCATCCACTATTTCAAATTCCATAATTACCAAGTTAGATCACAACATGAACACAAGAATTCTAGATTCATGTCTTGGAGTTGCAAGGAACCAATAACCATCATAACATACAGCCCACACATTAAGATATGCTTAAAATACTAACAGTAGTACATAAAAGGCTTCTCAGACAGAAAAACTGGCCAGAACTTTCTCTGTGTTTCATCCCCTTTTTCTATATCATACAATAGATTCAAAATTTTACACAAAGATAAACGTTGTAGGTATGTGAATTAGCTTTCCAAATCATATTTACACACTACAAATACAGCTATATACAATGAGATATTCAATAATTACTAAATATTGCACAGTTTCAAGATAGAATTTAGTTACTTACCGAAGAGTAGGAGGTTTCTTGATTTTTTCTCAAAGGAACTGGCTATTTTTGTGATATTCTTCAAATATACAATTATGAGGGAGTTTATAAGGTGGCTCTCACTCTTGGGACCAGCTTACTAAAAAGGAAATTATATATTATACTAAAAATAACTAAGAAGGCTTCCCAAAAAAAGGTGGCTGCCCAAACTTCCTTTTTCATTCCTTATTTGTTTCCTCACACCTTAATATTAATTATTAAGACTTGTGTAATATATATAATTTCATAAAAGTAAACAAATTACACTAAGATAAACCCCTCCCTCTTTCCTTTTCGACTATTCAAGAAAATCAATTCCTCTAACGAAACAAATTTGAGTCAAAGAGTTGTGTTAGGGGTTGATTTTATCTCAAGGTAACACCTTTTTGAAAGTGAATACATTATTTAATAATAAGGGCATTACACCCTAGGTGTGGCCTACACTCAAAAACTATTTCTGGTTTCCAAGAGAACCACTTGGCTTAATACCCTCGTTGATCAGCGAAAGTCTCAATGAAATCAAGAAGTACTTGAATGGGCTTTCAATGATCATAATCAATAGAAAGAATAACATTTAAATTAACTCAGAATATAACTCGAATCACAACTCTACATCATTAAGCATCGATTCAACAAACTCAAATTTAACATATGCTAACTTAGCCTATGAAGTCTCTATAAACTCATAAGAATGTGCCATGATAATCCCAAGGCCCACCTCAAAACAATAGAAAGAAACAAATTAAAATCAAAAGGATTTTTATGAATGCAAGGAGGTCTCACCACTTCTCAGGAATGAATAGATCTTCAAGGAATCACCTAGTGAGGAACTCTAACACCTGTATCTACATCGTAAAATAATGTTGTGTCGAATGACGTCAGTACATGGAATATATGGTCTGTAAAATAGTTGAATAGAAACAAAATTCAAGAATACTCCATGACCATTAGAAAGCTCAACTCGAGTATGCAAGTTTTTAAAGTAAAATAGTGCTCAATGATCATAAATGAATATATGTAACTCAATAAAATAGTGTATTTACTCATTAGGGAGTTTCTCTTACTGACACCCATCACCTAAAGTTAGTGATGGTATAACGAGTTGCTGCTATTGCTATATTTGTCCAATATTTTCTATAATAAGAGATGATCAACCTTAATGGATCCATTAATAAAAGTCCTCTTTTGGGACAAAAGAGGCTAGGTCTCTATCCTATACTGGCTACGTAGTTTATGGGACTTGATTTACCTCTACTCTTATCCAAATTGGTGCTCAGTATTACCTTCAAAATATATTATTCTATATACTCAATCAAGTAAAATACTCAAATCATCTCATTTAGTCTCATTGGACTTTTGTCAAACTTAAATTCATCAAGACTCATTTCTCCAATCATCAGTATGATAAAAACTCGTGATCTTTTAATCACAATGCTCAAATTTAGACTCAATACTCAACTCTTTTGAATCTCTTTAAAATACTTAAAGACTCATGTTTGAAAATTATACTTCGTGAAATGGATGACAATCATCAATCTCATCTAAAAAATAATGTATCTGAATTATAAATCTCAACTAAAAATATTGCATAGTGCAATCATGATCATCATCTCAATTAGGGCTCATGGAGCACTAGCCACAAACAACAATTGCAACAATATGAGTGATAAGAATAAGATAATCTTAATGCATAAATATATAGAACTCAATAGAAGAAGAATTAACTCAATCAGAATTCAAGAATTAGGCTAAAACTCAACTCAAACTCGATTACGATGAATTCAAACATTGGAAGCATGGAAAAACTCAATCCAATGGTATGAATAACCTTACATACCTAGAAGATTGAAACATTACTCAAAAATTAAAGACCACGGTAGAACTTTTTGAACTCTACTTTTTTTTTCTCCTCTTGGATTTGCTCTCAAAGTATCCTAAGTGACAATGATAGTATAGGTACCATTCAATACTGATAAGGAGTTTATTTTAATCCCAAGATATCAACTGTTCTATTAGAAATGAATGAAAAAAGAGAAATTGTTCTTCATTAAAACTGTCAAACCAAACCACGAAGTTCCATCTAGAGGTCATGGTTTAATCTACAGCTCATAGGCTGCCTTTGATGAAAACTGAAGACTATTTAAGGTTGGGTCTATGATCACCTTCTACAAGTTGCAGTCCTACCAGCTCATCCTGTATGTTCATGAAAAAGGTACAACAACTATCTTTTTAAGTCTAAAACAACAAAACCCTAAGTATAAGTTATACAACAAACTATGTGTCGTGGACCTTATTTATGAAACCTAGTGACTTGAACGTAGGGGGTGGACTATGAACCCATGTCTACAATCTGTAGAACTTTTTATGGGCCATGGACTTAACTCATGAGATTCAATTAGGCTTAACAATGGAAGACCTATGGGCGGTATATGTAGCTCATCGAACTCATGCTTCAGTAGAACCAGATTTATTTTTTGGACTTTTTGTACTTTCTAAGTTAGAATGATTTAGGGGGGTGTTACAATATCTCCACTTTGGGATCATTTATTACAGAACAATGATTGGACTAAGATGCATCAAAACATGAATATAACCAAGAATTCAAATACTCAAATATTCAGTTACTCAAACATAAAAAAATGGACATCAAACACAAAATTTTGAATGGGAATAGTACCTTCAACATTTCATTGTAGGCACTAATAGATAAGGTTTTTTGTCTTTCATGTCGTCTTCAGCTTCTCATGTAGCTTCTTTAATAAACGGATTCCTCCGGCAGATTTTGACTGATGATTTGCAAACTTGGTGATCACGAATTTGGATAAGAAAATATCCTTATAAGATAGATTATCACTTACCCCATCACCCGTAATAGGAAAAACTAGTGAAGGATCTCTTAAACACTTCTTTAATATCAAAATATAGAACGTGGGATGAATAGTGGCTAACTTTAAGGATAAATCCAACTTATAGACTACATTACTAACTCGCTTTCTAATATGATAAGGACCAATAAAATGTAGACTAAACTTCCCTTTCTTTTTGAATTTCATCATATCCTTCATGGATGAAACCTTTAAATATACCCAATCATTCACTTCAAACTCTAAATCTCTATATCTAAGATTGGTGCAAGACTTTCGGTGACTTTATGCAACTTCCAACCTCTCTTGAATAATTTCCACTTTCTCCATAGCTTGATAAACCAAGTCGTGTCCAATTAACTTAGCTTTACCAACTTCAAACCAACTAATTGACAATCTATATTTTCTCCCATACAAGGCCACATAAGAAGCCTTACGAATGCTCGAATGGTAACTATTATTATCTGCAAACTCACTAAGAGGTAAGTGGTCATCCTAATTACCTTTGAAGCAAATGATGTACTCTCTCAACCTATCCTACAATGTTTGAATTGTACACTTTTCTTGGCCATCTATCACAGGATGAAAAGCATTACTAAAATTGACCTTTTAACCTAGACTATTTTGAAATGATTTTCAAAATTGAGGAGTGAATTGAGCTTCTTAGTCTAAGATACTAGACAAAGAAACTCTGTGAAGTCTGACAATCTCTTGAATATATTATTTAGCATAGTCCTCTGTGGTATCAATTGTCTTAATAGCCAAGAAGTGGGCGGATTTGGTCATTCTATCCATAGTCACCTAAATTGAATCATGTTGTTTGTGAGATTATATTGTTGTACCCTATAATGAAGTCCATATTGGTCATCTTCCATTTCCATTATGGAGATTCTATGTTTTGGGCGAAATTACATGACTTTTGGAAACCATTTTAACATGTTAGCAATTTAGGCATTTGGGGAAATAGTTTACGAGTTCCTAGAAAACATCCTCTCTACCCTGTGATATAGTGGTAGGGTCTGCATATATTTTACCCTCCCCAGACCCCACTTGTGGGATTCCACTAGATATATTATTGTTGTTGTTGGAGACATAGTTTGCAACATCCCTCTTCATACCAGTCCACCAATGCACTTTTCTCAAGTCATGGTAAATCTTAGTAGAACTCGATTGATGGAATATTTGGATTTATGGACTTTTTGCATGATTCTATCTCGAAGATCATGGATATTAGGAACACACAACCTACCTTGGTACCTCAATACACCATCTTCCCCATTTGCAAAGACCTTTACTTTTTTCCTATGCACATCTTTCTTTAATTGGAGTAGGAGGGTATCTTGATCTTACTTCTCCTTTACCTTCATTACAAGAGATGATTCTGCCCCATATTGCATAATAACTCCAAGCTCCTCAAAATTGACAAGTCAAACTCCCAATCATGTAAACCTATGGATAACCTCTGCAAATTGCCTCTTTTCCTCCTCGATGCAAGTAATACTATCGATCAATATCCTGCTAAGAGCATCAATAGCAACATTCGCCTTACTTGGATGGTAATGAATGCTAATATCATAGTCCTTGAGCAATTCAAGTCAACCTTTTTTTACCTCAAGTCCAACTCTTTCTGATTGAAAACATATGGTAGACTCTTGTGGTCGCTGAATACATCCTTATGTACTTTTTACAAATAGTGACGCCACATCTTAAGAGAAAATACTACCATTGCCAACAAAGATCATGAGTTGGATAGTTTCTCTTATGGATCTTGAGTTGTCTAGAAGCATATGTTATGGTCTTACCTTTCTACATCAACATACAACCCAAATCAATTCTTAGCATATCATAGTAGATAACAAACCTATCAGTTACCTCAGATAGGGAAAACATTGGAATAGCAGTCAATCTAGCTATTCACTCTTAAAATCTTTTCTCACATGCGTCTAACCACTAGAACTTAGCCTTTTTCAGAGTCAATTTAGTCAATTGGGTTGATATAGATGAAAAAACCTCTCCAAATCATCGATAGTAACCAACTAAACCCAAGAAACTCCTTATATCAGTTGGACAAGTACGTTTAGACCAATGATAGTAACCAACTAAACCCAAGAAACTCCTTATATCAGTTGGACAAGTATGTTTAGACCAATTCTTCACTGCCTTAATTTTTTGGGTGTCAACCCAAATACCTTCACCAGTTATTATGTGGCCTAGGAATGCCACTGATGTAAGTCAGACTTTACATTTTAAGCTTAGCATATAAATTCCTATCCTTAAGAGTCTAAAGAACAATGCACAGGTGGTTGGAATACCCTTTTTCATCTCGAGTAGACTAATATATCATTGGTGAACATAATAACAAACATATCCTAGTATGGCTTAAATACCTGATTAATAAGGTCCATAAAGCCTGTAGATGCATCAGGCAAAGCAAAAGATAAAACAAGAAATTTGAAATGACTATAATAGGGTCCAAAGGCCATCTTCACGATGTCACATTCTCTCACTCTGAACTGATGATAGCCTATCTAAGGTCTATCTTATAAAAACAAGTAGTACCCTGAAGTTAGTCAAATAAATCATATATTATAGGAAAAGGATACCTACTCTTTATGGTGATCTTATTCAACATATATTAATAGGAACAGGGTACCTACTCTTTATGGTGATCTTATTCAACTAAAAATAGTCAATACATATCCTAAGGGGTCCATCTTTCTTTCGCAAGAATAGGACCAAAGTGTTTTATGGTGAGATACTTATTGGATCCCTTATCAAGAAGATCCTTTAATTGCTCTTCTAACTCTTTCAACTCAGTATGAGCCATTTTGAATGGCAGAATAGAAGTAGGTTGCATGTAGAGAAGAATCCATCTCTTTATCAGGAGGAACTCCAGGTTAATCATCAAGAAAAACCTCAAGCTACTCATTGACTATGGGAATTGACCGAAGGGATAGGGTCTCATTATCAACATCTTTGACTCAGACTATATGCTAGATTCATTCTTTAAAAATCAATTTTCTACCCTTCAATATGTCTTCCCCTCAAGAAATCCCTCAAAAAGTGGCCTTTCTGACCACATACATAACAAACATTGGTACCATCATCACACTCACCTAAATAGAGTCTACCACACTTGCCACAAAGTGGATTTCCTTTAGACCCTTGACCCACACTTTCTTGGGATTGGGAACTCTGAGCTTTGACATTAGGGTGACTTCGTGACTTCTGGTCATACTTGTGGTTAATAGTCGCAAATGAAGGTGCGCAACTTGAAGACCTCTTTTAGAAATAAGACCTATCATCCTTACCTTGCTTCTGTTGGTTTTACTTGTGCCCCCATTGACTTGGCCTTTTTACTCAAGTGCTTCTCTCTATCCTTGTTTTTGTCATCCTTCAACTGTTGAGCATATACCATGAGCCTAGAAATATTCATGTCAGAAACTAGGAGTAATTCCTTACCCTCCTTCTTTGTGTACTTAATCAGCCCAGACACAAGCTTTCTCATTTTAGCCGTCATGTATGGAATCATCTCTTGAGCATATGTGGACAATTTAATAAACTTAAGGTTGTACTCCTTTACCTGTCAACCCTTCTTGCTTCAGATTCACTAATTTCTCCACCTTAGATGCCCTTAACTCTTTGGGAAAGAAGTGGTTAAGGAATGCATTCTCAAACTCATCCTAAATTGCAGGCTCTGCATCTCCACCATGATTTTGTGAAGCACATACAAATGATTATAGTCCATTTTGTTAAAGAGAATGTTACTTGTCATAAATATCGTGAATGCTTGATTCCTTCTTGAAAGTGAATGTAACAAAAGATGACGGAAATTATGGATAATAATGTGCTCATATATGGTTGATAAATTCCACAATCCATCTCTGAGAAATAAAAATATGTTATTTTGACATTGATGATCATCGACCACGTATTATAGTATGTCTTATCATGAACTATCTGATAGTGAAATTACAAAAAATTACAACTAACAATTGAAAACTAAAATGAGGAAAACAAAAGTTATACAGGCTGAGACGTGGATATCTCGCTCTCTTTAAGGAAATTCAAGCCCACTGAAGCAAAAGTTCTCACCGGTCTAGCAGTATTCTTCTTGACTTTTTTCCTCCAGGGTACAACAACCTTATCACAAAAGTGTAACTCGACAAAATCTTGACAAGAGTTGAGGCTCAAGCTCCACAAGAAAAACACCTCCCTTCAACTAATAAGAACTCTCTTTTTGACAAACTTTATGCACTCCATATTTTTCTCTTATGTTGTGTACCCAGAACAAATGAAGACCACCACTATTTATAGTTGTGAAAGTCTTTCATACAATAAATAAGAAGTAAATAGGGTAGATAAATGTCTAGAGGTTACATAGGTTACAAAGTATAATGGTAGAGTAATGAGAAATAATAGTAAGGGTAACTAATGCCCCCAAGGTGCAGAGGAAATGTTATAAACTCAACGGGCATTGAGCAGTAACTCCAAATGGAGTAATGCAGCAAATTGCCACAAACGGCCACTTAATAATGCCAATTAAGGTTAGCAAACAAATATTAAAATAATATTAAAATGTAACCAACACTATCTATAGGTAAAAGAAGGAAAGATTTTTTCCTATAAATAGTGCTCAGAACAAAATAAATACGTTTGTATGGCTGCATGAATTTTTCATTGATTGTGTACTTATAGTGAGTTTTTGGTTTAAAATAATCCCTGAGCTATAATCCAAACTTAAAGTAAGTCCTTATGTTTTATCTTTACCAGCAACAATAACATACCTAGTGGAATCCCACAAGTGAGATTTGAAGAGGGTAAAATGTACGCAGACCTTATCACTATAAACAAAAAACATGTGCTAGTTACGTGACTTTTCCCTCCCCAATCTCGATTGTGTTCCACCTCCAGGCTCCAATAAAGCAGAAGGCCTCAAAAACTTAGCTTTCCTTAATTCTAAAATAGCCTAAACCTTTTGACAAAATTTTCAATCCCGTGCTATCATTTAGAAATTTTTCTCTGCTTTCTGGCTTTTTTTAATGTATTTGATTTATATTCTCTTCATCTGTCATTCTGAAAGAACTTATTATTTTCTAACAACAGTTTGAAATAACCAAGATGTTCATTACATGTCAGAAAGATTTGCAAATTCTTCTATTGTCTTGTCTTATTTTGAGTTTAGATTTTCCAATGTTGCACTCATTTAGCAATACATAAAGGTAGACTAAAATAAAATCAAAGCTCTTCTAAAGTTGGATAGCGTAGCTTATTCTCCTCATGATTAATCAAGGACCAATTGCACTATCATTCATTAGTGACTCTTATTGGGGAATGGTTCCTCATTTGAGCCATTATCCAGCTTATTCTTCTCCTAGTAATAATATAACACTCATTCTTATTTAGTTTGTTTTAAAAATAAAAATAAAAAAACATGTACGCTTTTATAAATTTACGCTAAAGAGTTAATGTTTAAAATTTTGATAAAACAAAATAGGTAGTTGCTCTATATTGTGTTCCAATTTAAAAGAGAAAGTGAGGCAAAGATATTTAAAAGTCAGGCAGTTGATATAAAGGAGACGAAGTGATAAAGCAAAGCTATTTATATGTTGTTTTTAAAAATGAACATACTATAACAATGTGTTGTGTAAAATATTTAAATTAAAACAATCATTACTTTACTAATGAAAGATTTGAGGAATGAAAGGGGTACCTTGTTCCAAAAAATCAGAAGGAGATAACAATTAAAGAAAATACTGAATTAGAAGGCAAAAATGAAGAAGGATAAAGGCCGGAAAGTGAATTTCAAAACTATAATATCTTATTTTAGTACTTAAGAGCATATGTCTCTACTTGTCACGGTAATGTCAACATGCTCTGGAGCACTTTTTTTGTCAATTTAAATAAATTTGTGATTACTATATTTGAATAAACGTGAGCACGAATTTCTTCATGTTACCAGCAAAAATCATATATCCTAAGTGTCGAGCGGCTCTCACATATTCATATGTTCTTTGTACAATTAAAAGCATAAAATCAAATTCCATTTTATATGCCTCTATCAACATGCTCTCATTTGAAATATTATTTTCATGAAAATTTCAGTATTTAGTATTTGTTCTAAAGTCAAATTAAATAATAAAAATAAGTCAAAAGTGATAAGTCCATCCAAAAGGGCTCTAAATTAGACTTGAATTAATCACCGTGGTTGGTAAATTGAGACTGTAATTATTTAGCCTTCAACAATATAAGTTGTTAAGGACGCTAAGAATATTAGTTTAAATAGCTTATCGTCTAAGTTCAGTACAAATTGAGTTAAGATATAATATCATAGTGTTATATAAAGTAAAGATACATTGAAGCAAATAATGAATTTATTATTTATAATGTAAAGTCAAGGCAAAAGAGTGATGTATAAACAATGTTCAAGTTCAGCTTTATTCTCCACTGACTTTTGTTTTATGCGACAACCAAATGTTTTGGGTAGGTGAAGGAGTTCTGTACAGTGTAGCTATTGTTAATGAATCTTATGTTAGTAAACTCTAGAGGTAATTTTATATAAAATGCCATTTAAAGTCAATTTGGTGGTGTAGAGCAAAGATTAAAGTGGTTGCGCTCATTTTTGTCATCTAGACAGTAATTACAAGGAAATGGAAGTAGTAAAACGCACCACACAAAGAAATGATGGGTGATCAGAATGGTACAAGATTTCATATGAAAACCAAGGCTACTTACAGCTTAACCAAGAAGACAAAAATGAAGATATGTGACAGGCTATTATATACTTGTTGAAAAGTGAGAGTAGCAGCAGCAGGTTACATGACAGTTGTAGTTTAATGGTGGCCAGAATCATCCCACCGCTGTGAAACACTGGTCCAAGTTAGATTAAGTTGTGTACATTTCAAGGCACAAAGCAAATGCAGGATTGATAGAAGTCCACGAATTTCGACAGTGAAATCAATCATAGACTTGGCAGAATACCAGTTTTTGACACATTTAGCACAAGGAAATAAGCGAATATTTTTCCCATTGCAATTACCCTTTATCATCATGCCTTCTTTTTAAGAATCGTTCAGCCCTTCCAAAGTAACTTCATCTTGCGCCTGTTCCAACATGAACAATTAAGTATGCAGTGCCAAATGATGCACACAATCAACTGCTACTGCGAGACACATAAGACAAATAATTCTAAGCTATGCAAACCTTATCAATATGTTGTCGAATAATATTAAAAGGAGTTAGGCAGATAAGGTATTTTAGGATTTAGTTTCGTAATTATTCACCTTCCTGGCAGTGAATATTTTAACTTGTTCCTTCTCAAACAAACACTATTCCTCGTCTCACTTCTACCTTCGAACTCTGCCACTCTCTTCCAGCCGTCCATCGTTCTCCCCAGCAATGGCTCCAAAGAAAGTGCAGGCTCCACCTCCATCAGTAAAGTCCGGTGGTGGAAAGCAGAAGAAGAAGTGGAGGAAAAAGGTGAACAACATGGTGTTGTTCGACAAAGCTACATAGGATAAGCTACTTTCTGAAGCACCTAAGTACAAGCTCATCACTCCTTCCATGGTCCGTTGAAGTTTCAATAGTTGATAATTTGTTGGGAACCATATCTGGATTAGAATATTGTTTTATTCCCCTCAATTTAGAAAGGAAGATGATGAGTATGGAGTTAGTAAATTCGTGGATAGAAAGAATATGCATGTTATGTTCTTATTAGAAAGTTTTAAAGGTTCGCATCTTCATCCTACTTCTCTCCCTCACTTTTAACTTCACATTGCCCCTCTTTAATCCATCGCTAGGATTCAATTTCAAAATTTATAATGTTTTCCTGGGAAACGTAATAAACAGGCATACAACCCTTTCAATGTCTTTAGTTAAACTGACCTCTCATGTTTTTTCTTTTAACATAATTTATGTAAAAAAAAGTCAATGCTCTTTTATAAAGATATAACATTTTTTTACTTTTACATTCTCAATAACCTATGGATATAATCATGAAAATGTCATATTTAAGGCGATGAATTTTAAGATAATTTTTGTTTTGTGCCAGAATTCATTTATTCTAGTTATAATTTCAAATTAATGACGATTTTAAGTGCAGATATATTTATATTTTTCTGTTTATGCAGAGACGGGAAAACATACAAATGTTTTAGTTGGAGGAATAAAAATCCTTATGCAAGATTTCTTCATATGATTCATGAGTTCTAAAAAAATAGATGATTGTGAGACATAATTTATATATCGTTACAATAATGAGAAGTGATGTTAGATCAAGATACATATTTTTAATCATTAATTATCTATATTTATTATTTTTATATATTTGTAGTGAGCATGAATTTCACGTATTATGCTAAACAATATTTTTTATTTGTAGGACTAAAATTGATGTAAAGATAGAAGAGATTTGGAGTTAAAAACGTATTAAATATAAAAATTTACATAAGCAGATAGCTTAATAGATAAAACTAAATATAATAACATATAATATTATTATATATGAGATGAGGGCAACAATTACAATTACGATTGAAAGCTGCCATACGTGACAAATGAAGACAGCAACGACAACAATTTAAGCCTTCACACGCCGCGTCAAGCTCGAAACTTTAGAGGCCAATTTATGGTGCACTGCTGGTGCACCGCGCTAGCTAAATTTTGACCTGAAAATTTCAGGTTTTAAGGTTTTCAAATTCAAAAAGAAAATGGAGATTATTTATACACCTATAGATATTTCATTAAACCAGTTTTTTCCTAACTTTTCAATTAGAAATAGCTAGGAACTGTTGTGGAGACGGGAAAATTTTGATTTTTTTTTCTCCTTTATTATTTCTTTTTATATCTTTTCTTTGAATTATTTATTGTAATAGCTCTATATCTATGTGGAGTTAAACTTTTCATTTCTAAGCTTGTAGTGACTAATTAAATGATTGTTTAATATGTTAAATTCGATACTCAAGCCGCCATTGATGAGTTTGAAGAAGAGAGAAATGAAGGGGCTCAATTTCTATATTGAATTTCCAGAATAATCCCTTTGATATATCAGATCAACACATATATATGCAACACTAATTTGTAACTAATCACCCACATGTTACTTTCTAATTGATTGTTAGAAATAACTAACTCCTAACTAATCACGTACAGCTGTCAACTAACTCTTCTACTAATTTCTTATTTCTATACTCCCCCTCAAGTTATGAATGGAAAATGTTCTTCATTCCCAACTTGACTAATAATGCTGCATCTTGTTAGTGTCCCAAGGCCCCCTCAAGTTATGAATGAAAAATGTTCTTCATTCCCAACTTGACTAATAATGTTGCATGTTGTTAGTGTCCCAAGGCCTTGGTAAAAATGTTGGCTGGTTCTTCTTTACTTGTGATATGACCAGTTTTAAGTAGTCCATCTTATAATTTTTCTCTTGTGAAATGACAATTAATCTCTATATGCTTTATTCTTTCATGATATATAGGATTGACAGCTATTTGTCGAGTATCCTTGTAATCACAATATAACTCCATTGGCAGTTGTACCTTGATTTGCAACTCTTGTAATAAGCCTTTCAACAATGTTAATTTAGCCAATGTTTATGCCATACACCTATATTTTGCTTTAGCATAACTCCTTGAAATAGTGGTTTTCTTCTTAGCCTTCTAAAAAATAAGTGATGTTCCTAGTTTAATGCAATAGCCAGATATAGACTTTCTAAACATGAGACACGAAGATCAATTTTAATCACAGTAGGCTTCTATTTTCTCACTCCCTTTACTAGACATCAAAAAACCAAGCTTTGGCTTTCTCACTCCCTTTACTAGACATAAAAAAACCAAGCTTTGGCTGACTCTTAATGTACTTCACAACACGTAGTGCAGCTTCATAGAGGGATTTCTTTGGTGCATGCATGAATTGACTCAATGATTATACTGCATATGATATATCAGGTCTTGTATTGTTAGGTATAAAAGTTCCCTACAAGTCTCTGGAAAACTCCCTTATCTTCTAGAAGTTTATCACCAGAATCATTTAGAAAGTTCAAGTCATATTCACTGCCAGTAAGTCTCAAATTTTGCTCAATTGGTGTCCATTTAGGCTTAGAATCGCTCAAACCAGTTTCTGAAATCATCTCTACGACATATTTTCTTTGTGGCATGATTATTCCTTCACTTGATCTAGCAAGTTTAATTCCCAGAATGTACCTCAATTCACCTAAGTCTTTCATTTTAAAGTTTCTGCATAAACTTTGCTTAGCTGCATTAATCTCTTGAAAATCAGACTCTGTAATAAGTAAGTCATCTATATAGACAAGAATCACCACTAAATTGCCATTGTTGGACTTTGTAAAAAGAGAATAATCATGTTTGCTTTGTGTAAAACCAGAGTTTATGAAGGCATGTGTCAATTTCAAATTCCATTGCCTAGAGGCCTGTTTGAGGCCATAAAGGGATTCGAGTGGCCTACATACCTTGTGCTCCCCTTGGCTACTAAATCCCTATGGTAAGGACATATAGACTTCCTCAGAAAGATCACTATTCAATAAGGCATTGTGGACATCCATTTGAAAAATAGACCAGTGCTTAAGGGAAGCAAGAGCAATAACAGTTCTACTGTGGTCATCTTGGCCACAGGAGAAAAAGTATCATCACAATCAATGCCCTACTATTAAGTGAAATCCTTTGGCCACTAACCTTTCCTAAATCTTTCAGCAGTTCCATCAACATCATATTTTATTTTATACACCCACTTTGAGCCAATAGGAACTTCGCCAAGAGGCAAATCTTCAACCTCCCAGGTGTGGTTTTGATGAGTTAAAGCCTCAAGTTCAAGTTTCATACATGAATCTATATATGATCTTGAATAGATTAGGATTAGGAGGTAGGTTTAGGAATGGAAGAAATGGAGGCAAGGAATGCATGGAAAGATGAAGAGAGATGAGAATAAGAGAGGTAAGACTGGATGAGGTAAAGTGAACAGGTGGAGGCTGAAGCAGATGAGGAAGGATCAGTAGAGGGTAAGCGAGGATGTATGTAATTAGTGAGCCAAATAGATGGTTTGGAAATTCTCGTAGATCTCTTAAGAGGAGGAGTTGGAGATTAAGCAAAACTGACAGAAGGAGATGCAGCAGGAAGTGTTTCTGTTAATGTGGAACTAGATTGATAAACAAAAGAGGGAAAAGGATCAATAAAAGGTGAGACAATAGAATATGGAGATGAGGATGTAGAAGTAGGTAGAAACTTAGATTTAAGATGTGTAAAGGGAAAGATGTCCTCATGAAATGTAACATCCCTACTACTAATAAATTTGTCAACAACAATGTCATAGATTAGGTAGCCTTTTTGAGTGTTGGAGTATCCCATGAAAAATTCAGGAATAGCCTTAGAGGAAAATTTGTCACATAAAGCAGGAAGGGTAGCATAGCAAAGGCATCCAAGTGTTTTTAGATGACTAAGAGAGAGAGGTTTCCCATGAATGATCTCAAAAGGTGACTAACCATTTAATATTGGGGTAGGTAATTTATTGATGATATAAATAGCTGTAGGAATGTAATCACCCCAAAGTTTTTGAGGTATGTTGGCTTGGAGTCTAAGGGCTCTTCCTACTTCAAAAGATGTTTGTGTTTCCTCTCCACAACTCCATTCTATTGTGGAGTTTGAACGCATCTACTTTGATATATAATACCTTTGGATTTGAGAAAGTTAGAACACAAATTATTAAAGAATTCATGGCCATTGTCTATTCTCAGAGTCTTAATATTGGTGGAAAATTGATTTTCAGCAAGAAGGATGAAATTTTTCAACATTACAAACACATCACCTTTAAGTCTGAGCAGGAATGTCCAAGTCATTCGAGAAAAATCATCAATAAAAATAAGGAAATATTTGAAATCGTTATAAATGGTGACCTTATAAGGGCCCCAAATATCTGCATGAACAAGATCAAATATAGCAATAGATTTTGAAGTACTAGCAGGAAAAAGGAAGCCCAGTTTGCTTACCTAATGGACAAATATGACATATGCAACAAGAAGAATCAGATAGTAAACTACTAATCATAGGAATTTTAAGCAAAACAGAAATAAGGACATGTCCTAATCTTTGATGTCATAGATATGATGTAGGGGTAGAAGCTTCAATAGACATGCACTTAGGAGAGAAAATAACAACAGGTGTTGATGGATTAAGAATGTAGAGGCCACCCTCGTATTTATCAATCTCCTTCACCTTCCCACTAGAGAGGTCTTGAAACATGCAAAAATCAGGATAGAAATGTACTAAGCTATTTAGTTGTCTTGTATATCTAGAAATAGATAACAAGTTGAATTTGAATTGAGCAACGTAAATAACATTATTTACGGATTCAAGATTGGAAAGTTTGTAGGATCCCGTGGATGTAATTTTAGCAATATTTCCATTAGGAAGATGTACACAACTAGGTTTGGGTGGTGTTGTTAGATTTCTGAGTAGATTCAAGGATGAATTCATGTGGTTAGGGGCTCCAGAATCAATCATCCAATATTCTGGGTTGAGAGTAGATTTACCTTCCATATTAGTTGAATCAACTGGTATGTTGTCCTGCTCCTTTATCTTATTAGTCGATCTAGCTTTGTCCATCATTTGCATTAACTCAAGGTACTGTAACCTTGAATTATGGGAACCACACCTCCTGGTCTTTTGATGAATTCATCTCTATCAATCGCATTGTGCGCTGATGGTTGATCATTAAACCCCTTCTTCCTGTGATTATTGAACTTAAAACCTGGAGGGCATCCAATCAGTTTTTAGCATTTTTCTCTAGTATGGCCTTTTAATTTGCAATAGTCATAACTTAATTTTGAGTTCATATTCCTTTTGAACCTTGAATTGAATGCATTTGTAGCAACAATTGCACTATGTTCTCCTTCTATATGTGCAACACCCAAGATTCCACTTTGGACAACAACTCCATTACTGTTTTGTTGGATTTCTTCCTTGATAAACATGGAATAGGTTTGATGTCATGACCCAAGCCTAGGGCCTAGATGTGACACGATAAATGAGGAACTCAAAGGGACCCCAACAAGCCTCTTAAGCATGCATAGCACATCCTTATTTGCAAAAACATTAATAAACAACAACAAGTAACGAATGATTCTAGGGGGAACGGGACTTTGGACTCACGCTTTGGGGATGTTTTAGGGAAAGGGATTAGCATAGATCACATAGCAAACAAAATCTAAGTGGAGGGTAAGTATCACTCATGCTATGGGGGGAAATATAGACTTAGGACTTCTATTTCGACAATATAACAAACATTCAACACATAAGAGGGAATAAGGGACTAAGAAAAATGATCAATACTACATGGACATAATGGGAGTCGAGCTCATAACATACAATTTATATCTTTATCCAACAACACCTCTATTACAAATGAAATGGGGACGAAAACATCTCCCGAGCTTACACTCAAAAGATAAATGTTCATCAATAGACAAGTCTTAATAAACATGAAAGTAAATGGACATTATCCCCAAAATGGAGGACTCACCAAAAGTGATCTTCAACCGAACCGCTTAGCTACGTAGTGGAGGAGAATGAATAAGAGCTCTCGTACCTACATGGTTAGATCATGTAGATAAAAAGTATGTGTTAGTATTTAGAGTATAATAAGTATGCGGAGTGCAATATAACAAAGAACATAAGTCATAATTAAACAATATGTGTAATCATAATCAACGGATAGAAGCTCAATATGTCATGAATGACAAATACTTAGTTGAACATATATGAAGAATCATCAAATCACATGACACCACATACATAGTAGGAAGGGACCATAACCGACATGTGAGACCAAGTGATCCAATACTTGGAATTCTGATATTTACTCTACACCGAACAAGGAGTGTTCTACTTTGCTAAGGTAAACCAAACACTCACCTTACAGCATAGCCTTTTATGGAAGTACCCATATACCCTTTACCTTACCAGCATTGTCAATCATATTTATCTTACGGCATTGCCTTTTCGATAGATACAAGCCCATATAGGGAATCAATAGCATGGTGGTATATAGCTTAGGGACAATGGGAGCCTACCAAGGTCCGTTCGGTGCTAGGTCAAAATCTCACGAAATACTTCAAACATAGTCATAGTCATATTACTCATAGTCTCAAAACATCGTAGTTTAGTTCTTGGAGTAGCTCATTAATACATAGCTTCTAACATCAAAGATAGGAACTTACATCATTCCTTACATTCATATCATGCTCATGAGCTCGTAGCATGCTTTTTGGCCCTTGTAATAGACTCAAGATCCGGTAAGTCCCTACATACCTAGGGCTTAATGTGATGACCCGTATGGACAAAATTATATTTTTCATATTTTTTTTCATATTTAGAGCGTATATACAGTTACCCCAAGTCGTATACGACCTGCTGGGACCGGTAGTCCGGTGCCCCAGTGACTAAATTCATAAATATCTCATTTTTCTCATTTTTGGAACTTAAGCTTAAGTTAAGTGCACCAAAAAGTGAAATCTTAGCAAACGATGTCAGAATCGAGCTCTGACAGTTCCGTTAGCTCCAAAATATCGAATATGACTTAGGTGAAGTCTCGATTTGGTTCCTGGAACCTCACGGAAGATTTTGAGCTAAAATATGGAAATTTAGTTCTTAAGGCTTAAGGAAATGGCCCAAAAAGGGAGCACTTATTGATCGGAGCATCAAAACCCATTTTTGTCACTTCCATTAGCTCTGTAACGTCAAAAATAGTCAAGATAGACTATTGGTTTGCTTCCGGATGAGTTCGGCTTGATTTTAGGCTCGATTTTGTAAGTTTTGAAGTTTACCGGTAAAAGTGGAGCCATATTGCATTTCCCGTCAAACAGTGCGTCCTATTGCATTTTCGTCGATTCCTAACAGTTTTAAATGATGATTTTAGGCTAGGGGAGGTGTCATTTCGATTCCCGGGGTTTTCGTTGTGATTTTGGCCCCCCGAGTTCCTTATTCGTTAAAGGAACTCAATGACTCTTTTTGAGAAAATGACCTCCGATCGTAATTTCGTCGATTCCGTTGGATCCGGAACATTGAAAAATATATAAGTGCATATAAAGTTTGTTAAAATGAGACTCCGTTTGAGTTTCGAAATAACCGACGGATTTCCAAGAAAATTGATAAAAAGCTATTTTCAGCTGCTGTCTTTCTGCTATTTCAGCCATATCGGAGCGTCGTATGAAAAAACAGATGGTTTCGTTAGATCCGGAACGTCGAAAAACATATAAGTGCATATAAAGTTTGTTAAAACCGAACTCCGTTTGAGTTTCGAAATAACCGACGAAATTGATAAGAAGTTTTTAGCTGCTGTTAAAAATGAAAAAAAAAATTGTATAAAGGGGCACTGCTAGTGGGGTTCGAACCCGGCCCATGTTGGAGATTAGTTTGGCCCAAGGCCACTTGGGCTGTTGATTTACTCATGTCATATGGGTTTTTTTTTATAGTTAATAAGGGTAAACAATTGGGCCAAGCTTATTTAATCCTCCAAAACAGCCCCTTAGCCCCCCCCCCCCAATGTCTCATTATTTCGAGTTTTGAAAGAAAATAAGGGTTAGGGTGGCGATTCTTGGTGGATTTTGAGTGGAAATTCGTGGGTGTCGATATTGGAACGTGTGGGGTCGATTGTTATCGCGGTATTAAGGTAATTTCTTCGCCCTTAACTCGTTTCTAGTGATTTTGGTGGTGTTTAATAACTATAATTAAACCCAATGATTTTTGCTAGCTTCTTCGGTGGTTGAGGATTGATTCTTGGTCTTGGAGCTAGTGTGATCACCGCGGGTAAGTCTCGAAATTTTTGAACGCCGTATTGTCAATTCGCGCTAATTAGTTTGTGTAAATTGAGCGTTTGAGGACCTTTTGATGGTCTGTTGGAGCTCAAATTCGAACCATGAGTCCGATAAATCATGAGGGACGACCTGGTGTGTTCGAAATATTTTTTCGGAGCTTTGGACTCGAGGGCTCATTTTTAGGCCCGCTTGACCCGACAATTTTTGTATTGCAATATGGGTATCAAAACGCTCCTATTGATGTCTAGAATATATATTTGATAGGTATTCGTTGATTTGTGAGCCGGTTTGCAACGTTGGGGCTATTCTTGCTCGTTTTGGCTATCGTCGGCGCCAGGTAGGCTCAGTTTACCTCGTAGCAATGTGAGACTGGTTCGAATAAATGTAATATGATAGTGGCTAGTGAATGGGATGATCTTTAGGTTGATTTGACCTCGTTTATATTGTTATCCCTCACTAATGAACTTGGGGTCCCGTCGCGGGACGTAGACGGGACGATTTGAGTTGTGTCCAGTAGGCTTGTGGTGCCGTAGAGGGGTACGTAGAGTATGGGATGTGTGGATATAATCTATTGCGAGAGTTGCATCGTGAGATCCTTAGTAGTAGGATTCCAATATTTTTGAGATTTGTTATTGATGTTGTTTTGTATAGCGGTCATAGCGGTTGACGCGCACGCTCTACTTAGCTCGCATTTTTCATAGAGGTTGAGCTATGCTGAGCCTTTGCTCATGTCGTCGTAGAGGTCGACCTACACTGAGCATGTTCGCGCATATTGCCATAGAGGTTGGTTTATATGGATTGTAGCTCGCGTCATCCTAGGGATGGGTGTTTCGCTCGAGCAGGTGCTGTTTTAGTTGACGAATTTGGTTCTACTTACTTAATTTCCGCCCCCATTTCCTTGCTTATATTCTTGTTGTGTCCACCGGACTTACGGGGGAAGTCACGGTGGGTTTTGCTTTGACTGTTTGTACTTGCCAGTGGTATGGGACGCCAGGTAAGTTTTGCTTGTTATATTCGTTTTTACTTTTCGCATTTACTTACTTACTTGCTTATTATTCCTGCGTTTCGGTATTCGATACTATATTGGTTCGGGCTGTGATAGAGGTATGGTATTATTTGCCTAGCGGTGGCTTCGAGATTTTCTTATTATTCGGGCTAGGGGTGCCGAAGGTTGTTACTATTGTTGTCCATTGGGTATTTACATTATGTCATGTTGGTATTTGTTTTCTCACTGATATTGCCTGTTTTACTTACCTCGTTATTATTATGTTATATTTATTGATCCTAGTCGGCCTAGCCTACTGGGTATCACTTTATTGTGGTACTCATGCTACACTTGTTGTGCCTTCTCGTGGTGCAGAGCCAGGTGTGGGTCAGCGTAGGCATCGCGATCGTGCGGACTGAGGAGTCACATTCTGGAGAATTCGGTGAGCCTGCCGCCCCGCTGATCGAGTCTTTTATTCAGGAGTTGTTTATTCTGTCATTTATCTCTTGACAGACTTTAGACCCATTTATATTCAGTTTGATCATCTGTATATGTCTGGGTCTCTTTTGGATACTGTATTTATTTAGCTCCTGTTTTTGCCACATCACTATTCTTGGGTCGGGATTTAGCTTTTGTATCTACTTATGTCATAATTTGCTTCTGCATTTTTTATTTATTCCTCCTTTATTTATTATTATTTATTGTGAGTGTTGTATGGCCCACCGCGTATGCTACGGGCCGTAGGGTTTTGGCTTGTCTACGTGGGGTTAGTAGACGCCATCAGGGTTTGAGAAATCGGGCCTTGACAGAGTGGTATCAGAGCTTAGGTTCTTGTAGTTTTGTGGCAAATAGGAGCGGTGTCGGTAGAGTCTTGTGAATGGTTTCGGGGACGCCTGGAATTTCATTCACGAGAAGCTACATGGCGCTTTAGGAAAGTAGTTGATCTTTCTAATCTCTTCGTGCGAATGGGTTGAGTCAGTTTCTTGAATATAGCTTATCGGCTTCACTCTTGTCGCAGATGGCACGCACGCGAGCTACCCAGGGAGAGGATACTCCTCCACCGGCTACGGAGGGAGTTGAGAGGACTGATATACCAGTTCAGGATCCTTCGCCTACTACTACTACTACTACTACAGCACCTGCGGGAGTGGCAGACCCGCCTATAGTGCCCCAGTCGGCATCAGCCGTCTCACCGGTCGCGCCGTCTTTATTCCAGTCTCCTGCATTCCAGACACTATTCCTACAGATGATGCAGATGATTGGCGGGGCAGCCGCCCCCACTACATCTACTCCGGAGTCTTCTTCCCAGGGTGCAGCACGAGTTGTGTTACATACCGCTGAGGCTCCAACTACTGAGCCGCCACCAGAGAGGGTTCAGGCGCCTATTCCAGATGACAGTGCCACTGGAACCATTACTTCTACTGTTCTCCCGGCGTCTGAGGTCGGGAAGGCCTTGGACAGGTTTTTGAGGATTGCCACTATACGGTTTTCTGGAGCTCCATCTCAGGATGCCACCGAGTTCATCACCGTCGTTGAGAGTAGACTGAGGACTCTGCAGTTATTAGAGTCGCATGGACCGAACGTTGTCTCTTACCTCCTAGATAAGGAGGCAGGTTACTGGTATCGTTCGTACATGGATTGTAGGCCTATGGGATCGCCCTCTCCTACTTGGGGGCAGTTTAGAGATGCATTCTTGGACCAGTATGTACCCCGCAGTGTTAGAGAGTCCTTTCGTTCGCAGTTCCTACAGTTGCAGCAGGGATCGATGTTGGTTTCCGAGTACGAGGCCCAGTTCACGAGATTGGCCCACTATGCTCCTGATCTTCTACCTACTGAGCAGGCCAGAGTTAGATTCTTTGTTGACTGGTTGACTTTGGAGAGGCAGAGACAGGTTGACCGTACTGTTGCGCGAGGTGGTACCCTCGCTGAGATCATTGAGGAGGTACGCCAGCAGGAGCTCTTTGATTGTCGGGCCCGGGAGGCCGGTGATAAGAGGGCACGACATTAGGGTAGCTTTTTGGGTACCCGGTCAGCGAGTGGTGGTCACAGAAGTGGTGGTTCGAGGTCCCGTCAGTCACCGGGCCATCAGGGCCAGAGTTATCATGCTGTACTACATACTTCCAAGTAGGGTCAGTCCAGCCAGCCCGCCAGGGGCCAGAGTTCCGGTTCTGGTACTTCAGCTGAGGGTTCTCGAGGTACAGCCAGAGAGAGAGGGGCTTGCTATAGTTGTGGTGAGGTTGGTCACTACTATAGAGATTGTCCTAGTGAGATTGGGGGTCGTCGTGGTCTTTGTTACTTTGAGTGTGGTGATGCTGGTCATCACGTGAGAGATTGTCCTCGTCGTAGGCCACAGTGTACTGCCGCACTACTTGCACAGCCTATTCAGGCAGTACCGCCGGCCAGAGATGCACCACCGGTAGCTTAGAGAGCTAGGGGTGGAGGTCAGAGGGGACGTCAGAGGGGCCGGGGTGGTCAGAGACAGGAGGGAGCACCGCAGCAGCTTTATGTCGTTCCTGACAGGGCTGAGGCCGAGGGTGCTGATGATGTCGTCACTGGTATGTTATCTGTTTGTGGGCATTCCGCATTTACACTATTTGACCCGGGTTCCACTCTATCTTATGTGTCTGTGTACTTGGCTTCTCGTTTGGGTTTGACTAGTGAGCCTTATCTATTCCCTTGAGTGTATCTACTCCTGTTGGGGCGGCCCTCGTGGTGGACCGTGTATATAGATCGTGTATTGTGACTATTCGAGGTTGTGACACTCGGGCAGACTTGATAGAGTTAGCCATGCTTGATTTTGATGTGATTTTGGGCATGGATTGGTTATCTTATTATCGTGTGGTCTTGGATTGTTATGCCAAGACGATGACCTTTTCTATGCCTGGTGTGCCCCCGGTGATATGGTGTGGACCCACTAGTCATACATCAGTGAGGGTGATATCATGTTGTCGGGCTCGTAGACTTGTTGCTAGTGGTTGTCTTGCTTACTTAGCGCATGCCCGTGATACTAGTGCCGATGTATTGTCTCCTTCTTCTGTTCCTATTGTTTGTGAGTATGTTGATGTGTTTCCTGCTGACCTTCCTGGTTTGCCTCCCGCGCGTGATATAGATTTTGGTATTGACCTTGAGCCGGGTACTCGACCTATTTCTATTCCTCCGTATCGTATGGCTCCTGCTGAGCTTCGTGAGTTGAGTACCCAGCTTCAGGATCTACTTGATAAAGGTTTTATTCATCCTAGTATATCTCCTTGGGGTGCTTCGGTTTTGTTTGTGAAAAAGAAGGATGGATCTTTGCGTATGTGTGTTGATTACAGGCAGCTGAACAAAGTGACCATAAAGAACAAATATTCCTTGCCTTGAGTGGATGATTTGTTTGATCAGTTGCAGGGAGCCACCGTGTTCTCTAAGATTGACTTGCGGTCCGGTTACCACCAGTTGAGGATTCGGGCTGAGGATGTCCCGACGACAGCCTTTAGGACCTGCTATGGTCACTACGAGTTTCTAGTCATGTCCTTTGGGTTGACTAATGCTCCTGCCGCATTTATGGACTTGATGACTCGGGTGTTCAGGCGTTACCTTGACTCCTTCGTGATTGTGTTCATTGATGACATTCTGGTGTATTCGTGGAGTCGAGCAGAGCACAAGCGGCACCTACGAATTGTGTTGGAGACTTTGAGGACTGAGCGACTTTATGCTAAGTTCTCAAAGTGTGAGTTTTGGTTGGAGTCCGTTGCTTTCCTTGGCCATGTCGTATCGGGTGCTGGGCTTAGTGTTGATCCAGCCAAGGTGGCTGCCGTTCGTGAGTGGCCTAGACCTACTACTCCTACCGAGATTCGTAGCTTTTTGGGTCTAGCCGGGTATTACCGTCGGTTTGTTCAGGGTTTTTCGTCTATTGCTGCACCCCTCACTAGATTGACGAAGAAAGAGGTGTCTTTTCAGTGGTCCGCGGAGTGTGAGTCCAGCTTTCTAAAGCTAAAGGAGTTATTGACTACAGCCCCAGTGTTAGCATTACCGGTCGAGGGTCAGCCGTATGTCGTATATTGTGATGCCTCAGGTATTGGGTTGGGTTATGTGTTGATGCAGGAGGGCCACGTGATTGCTTATGCCTCTCGCCAGCTGAAGACTCACGAGCGTAACTACCCCACTCATGACTTAGAGTTGGCGGCGGTAGTATTTGCGCTCAAGATCTGGAGACACTACCTCTATGGAGTGCATTGTGATATCTACACTGACCACCGCAGCCTACAGTACATTCTAAGTCAGAGGGAGCTTAACCTTAGACAGCGGAGATGGGTTGAGCTTCTGAAGGACTATGATTTGAGTATTCTTTATCATCCGGGCAGGGCTAATATGGTAGCGGATGCCTTGAGTAGGAGAGCGGTCAGCTTGGGTAGTTTGGTAGCCTTACCAGCTTCGGAGAGACCTTTAGCTCGGGACGTCCAGTCCTTGGCTAACAGCTTGGTTAGGTTGGATCTTTCGTCTCCAGATAGAGTTACAGCTCATGTTGAGTCTAGCTCGGCCTTATATGATCAGATTCGTCGTCGCCAGTTCGAGGATCCTAGTTTAGTTGAGCTGAGAGAACGGGTTGCTAGCGGTGAGTTCGAGTGGGCTAAGATTGATTCTGACGGGGTACTTTGGGTTCATGGTAGACTTGCGGTTCCTAAGGTTGGTGATTTGATCCAGGCCTTGTTGAGAGAGGCCCATAGTACTAGGTACTCAGTTCATCCTGGCACAGCTCGTATGTATAGGGATCTTCGACAATTGTATTGGTGGCGGGGCATGAAGAGCTCGATAGCTACTTTTGTGTCTAGGTGCTTGACCTGTCAGCAGGTTAAGGTTGAGCATCATAGACCGGCCGGTGAGTTGCAGCGCCTTCCTATTCCTTTATGGAAATGGGAGAACATTACTATGGACTTCATCACAGGTCTTCCTCGTTCGCCTAGGGGTCATGATCAGATTTGGGTCATCGTGGATCGATTGACCAAGTCCGCACACTTCCTAGCTACTCAGACGACTTGGACAACGGAGAGGTTGGCGGAGTTGTATGTTTCTGAGGTGGTGAGATTGCATAGGGTGCCTGTTTCTATCATTTCAGATCGTGGTACTCAGTTCACTTCTTGATTTTGGAGGGCATTTCAGCGTGAGTTGGGCACTGATGTCTTGTTGAGCACAGCATTTCAACCCCAGACAGAGGGCCAGTCCGAGTGGACTATTCAGGTACTACAGGATATGTTGCGGGCTTGTGTATTTGATTTTGGCAGTAGTTGGAGCAGGTACTTGGCATTAGCGGAGTTTTCTTATAATAATAGTTACCACTCCAGCATTGGCATGGCTCCTTTTGAGGCATTATATGGTAGACGCTGCAGGTCGCCGATTGGTTGGTTTAGCGGTCACGAGATGACGCACTAGAGTTCTGAGCTAACTTCAGGATACCGTTGATAGGGTCCGTGTGATTCAGGATAGACTTCGTGAGGCCCAGAGTAGGCAGAAGTCTTTGCAGATCATAGGCGTCGACCGTTGGAGTTTAGCGTGGGTGATAGGGTGTTTCTGCGTGTCTCGCCCATGAAGGGCGTACGGAGGTTTGGCCGGAGAGGCAAACTTAGTCCGAGGTACATTGGGCCATATGAGATACTTGAGAGGATTGGGCAGGTTACCTACAAACTAGCCTTACCACCTGAGTTGTCAGCAGTACATCCTGTATTTCATGTCTCCATGCTCCGACAGTATGTATCGGACCCGTCACATGTGCTTCGGCAGGATACAACTGAGGTGGAGGTTGATGACCAGCTTTCAGTCATTGAGCAGCCTGAGGCTATTATTGCTAGAGATGTGAGGAAGCTCAGGACTAAGGAGATTCCGGTTGTGAAGGTTCGCTGGGCACGCAGAACAATCGAGGAGGCTACCTGTGAGATAGAGCAGGACATACGGACTCAGTATCCACACTTGTTCGAGACTTCAGGTACCTTTCTCACTTTGACTTTTGAGGGCAAAAGTCCCATTTAGTGGGGGATATTATGATGACCCGTATGGCCAATATTATATTTTTCATGTTTTTTTTTCATATTTAGAGCGTATATACAGTTACCCCAGGTCGTATACGACCTGCTGGGACAGGTAGTCCGGTGCCCCGGTGACTAAATTCATAAATATCTCATTTTCCTCATTTTTGGAACTTAAGCTTAAGTTAAGTGCACCAAAAAGTGAAATCTTAGCAAACGATGTCAGAATCGAGCTCTGACAGTTCTGTTAGCTCTGAAATATTGAATATGACTTAGGTGAAGTCTCGGTTTGGTTCCTGGAACCTCACGGAAGATTTTGAGCTAAAATATGGAAATTTAGTTCTTAAGGCTTAAGGAAATGGCCCAAAAAGGGAGCACTCATTGATCGGAGCATCAAAACCCGTTTTTGTCACTTCCATTAGCTCTGTAACGTCAAAAATAGTCAAGATAGACTATTGGTTTGCTTCCGGATGAGTTCGGCTTGATTTTAGGCTCGATTTTGTAAGTTTTGAAGTTTACCGGTAAAAGTGGAGCCATATTGCATTTTCCGTCAAACGGTGCGTCCTATTGCATTTCCGTCGATTCCTAACAGTTTTAAATGATGATTTTAGGCTAGGGGAGGTGCATTTCGATTCCCGGGGTTTTCGTTGTGATTTTGGCCCCCCGAGTTCCTTATTCATTAAGGGAACTCAATGACTCTTTTTGAGCAAACGACCTCCGATCGCAATTTCGTCGATTCCGTTGCGTCCGGAACGTCGAAAAATATATAAGTGCATATAAAGTTTGTTAAAATCAGACTCCGTTTGAGTTTCGAAATAATCGACGAATTTCTAAGAAAATTGATAAAAAGCTATTTTCAGCTGCTGTCTTTCTGCTATTTCAGCCATATCGGAGCATCGTATGAAAAAACAGATGGTTCCGTTAGATCCGAAACGTCGAAAAACATATAAGTGCTTATAAAGTTTGTTAAAATCGGACTCCGTTTGAGTTTCGAAATAACCGACGAAATTGATAAGAAGTTTTCAGCTGCTGTTAAAAATGAAAAAAAAATTGTATAAAGGGGCGCAGCTAGTGGGGTTCAAACCCGGTCCATGTTGGAGGTTAGTTTGGCCCAAGGCTACTTGGGCTGCTGATTTACTTATGTCATATGTGTTTTTTTTAGTTAATAAGGGTAAACAATTGGGTCAAGCTTATTTAATCCTCCAAAACAGCCCCTTAGCCCCCCATGTCTCATTATTTCGAGTTTTGAAAGAAAATAAGGGTTAGGGTGGCGATTCTTGGTGGATTTTGAGTGGAAATTCGTGGGTGTCGATATTGGAACGTGTGGGGTCGATTTTTATCGCGATATTAAGGTAATTTCTTCGCCCTTAACTCGTTTTTAGTGATTTTGGGGGTGTTTACTAACTATAATTAAACCCAATGATTTTTGCTAGCTTCTTGGGTGGTTGAGGATTGATTCTTGGTCTTGGAGCTAGTGTATCACCGCGGGTAAGTCTCGAAATTTTTGAACGCCGTATTGTCAATTCGCGCTAATTAGTTTGTGTAATTTGAGCGTTTGAGGACCTTTTGGTGGTCCGTTGGAGCTCAAATTCGAACCATGAGTCCCATAAATCATGAGGGACGACCCGGTGTGTTTGAAATATTTTTTCGGAGCTTCGAACTCGAGGGCTCATTTTTAGGCCCGCTTGACCCGGCAATTTTTGTAATGCAATATGGGTATCAAAACGCTCCTATTGATGTCTAGAATATATATTTGATAGGTATTCGTTGATTTGTGAGCCGATTTGCAACATTGGGGCTATTCTTGCTCGTTTTGGCTATCGTCGGCGCCCAGGTAGGCTCGGTTTACCTCGTAGCAATGTGAGACTGGTTTGAGTAAATGTAATATGATAGTGGCTAGTGAATAGGATGATCTTTAGGTTGATTTGACCTCGTTTATATTGTTACCCCTCATTAGTGAACTTGGTGTCCCGTCGCGGGACGTAGACGGGACGATTTGAGTTGTGTCCGGTAGGCTTGTGGTGCCGTAGGGGGGTACGTAAAGTATGGGATGTGTGGATATAATCTATTGTGAGAGTTGCATCGTGAGATCCTTAGTAGTAGAATTCCAATATTTTTGAGATTTGTTGTTGATGTTGTTTTGTATAGCGGTCATAGCGGTTGACGCACACGCCCTACTTAGCTCGCATTTTTCATAGAGGTTGAGCTATGCTGAGCCTTTGCTCGTGTCGTCATAGAGGTCGACCTACACTGAGCATGTTCGCGCATATTGCCATAGAGGTTAGTTTATATGGATTGTAGCTCGCGTCATCCTAGGGGTGGGTGTTTCGCTCGAGCGGGTGTTGTTTTAGTTGACGGATTTGGTTCTACTTACTTAATTTCCGCCCCCATTTCCTTGCTTATATTCTTGTTGTGTCCACCGGGCTTACGGGGGAAGTCACGGTGGGTTTTGCTTTGACTGTTTGTACTTGTCGGTGGTATGGGACGCCAAGTAAGTTTTGCTTGTTATATTCGTTTTTACTTTTCGCATTTACTTACTTACTTGCTTATTAATCCTGCGTTTCGGTATTCGATACTATATTGGTTCGGGCTGTGATAGAGGTATGGTATTATTTGCCTGGCGGTGGCTTCGAGATTTTCTTATTATTCGGGCTAAGGGTGCCCAAGGTTGTTACTATTGTTGTCCATTGGGTATTTACATTATGTCATGTTGGTATTTGTTTTCTCACTGATATTGCCTGTTTTACTTACCTCGTTATTATTATGTTATATTTATTGATCCTAGTCGGCCTAGCCTACTGGGTATCACTTGGTACTCATGCTACACTTGTTGTGCCTTCTCGTGGTGCAGAGCCAGGTGTGGGTCAGCGTAGGCATCGCGATCGTGCGGACTGAGGAGTCACATTTTGGAGGATTCGGTGAGCCTGCCGCCCCGCTGATCGAGTCTTTTATTCAGGAGTTGTTTATTCTGTCATTTATCTCTTGACAGACTTTAGACCCATTTATATTCAGTCTGATCATCTGTATATGTCTGGGTCTCTTTTGGATACTATATTTATTTAGCTCCTGTTTTTGCCACATCACTATTCTTGGGTCGGGATTTAGCTTTTGTATCTACTTATGTCATGATTTGCTTCTGCATTTCTTATTTATTCCTCCTTTATTTATTATTATTTATTGTGAGTGTTGTATGGCCCACCGCGTATGCTACGGGCCGTAGGGTTTTGGCTTGTCTACGTGGGGTTAGTAGACGCCATCAGGGTTTGAGAAATCGGGCCTTGACACTTAACTTCCCTTTCTTGCCAATTGCACATCACCCCTTTATGGGTGAAACCTTCAAGTACACCCAATCATCAATTTTAAATTCAAGGTCTCTCCTTCTAGTGTCAGTATAAGACCTTTGCCGACTTTAAGACATCTTCAATCTTTCCCTTATCATCCTCACCTTCTCCAAAGCTTCCATAACCAAATATGGACCTAATAGAGCCATTCCCCCACTTCAAACCACCCAACCGAGGATCTACAATGTCTACCATATAGAGCTTTAAAAGGAGCCATACCGATGCTAGAGTGATAGCTATTATAATTAAAAAAAAAACTTTATAAGTGGAAGATACTCATCTCAACTACCCTTAAACTCCAAAAAACAAGCCCTAAGCGTACCCACAATAATTTGAATGGTTCTCTCGGCTTGCCCATCCCTTTGTGAGTGAAATTTTATGCCAAGCTTGACTTTAGTACCAAGGCCTCTTTGAAAGGACCTCCAAAAGTGCGAAGTGAATTGAGCACCACGATCTGAAACATCAATGGGACCCCATATAATCTAAGCACCTCATGAATATAAAAATTGGCATAATCTTTGGCACCATAAGACATCTTAACCGGTAGGAAGTGAGAAACTTTGTTATTCTATCAGCGACAACCCAAATAGAATCAAAATGCCTCTTTGTCTTAGGCAAGCCAATCACAAAATCCATGCTGATATCTTTCCACTTCCAAGTAGGAATCTCAATATCTTGGGCTAGGCCATTCGGCCTTTGATATTAGGCTTTGACTTGTTAGCAATTATGGCAACCGACTACGAACTTGGAAATATCCTTCTTCATACCACCCCACTAATATACTTCCCTGGAATCTCTATACATCTTGGTAGAACAGGGGTGAATGGAATAAGATGAATTGTGAGCCTCATTCAAGATCAAGTTTCTCAAACCATCGACATCGGGTAGACATAACCTACCTTGATGTCTAAGGACACCATCTCCTCCTTGGGAGAAAACTTCCACCTTGTCATCCTTTACCAGTGCTTTCAATTCTAACAATGTGGGGTCAAGGTCTTGTTTGTATTTTACCTCTTTTACAAAAGAACACTTAGAACCATCTACAACCACCACACCTCCATTTTTGGTCTCATCCAACCAAACTTCTAATCTAGCCAACCAGCAAACCTCTCTTTCCAATTCCTTTTTGCCATCATCAATATGAGCTCTACTTTCCATGGACACTCTACTTAGAGCATCAGCGACAATATTAGCCTTTCCCAGACGTTAATGCGCACTCATGTCATAATCCTTAAGGAGTTACAACTACCTCCTTTGCCTTAAGTTTAGATCCCTTTGGGTGAACACGTATTGGAGACTCTTATGATCGGTGAACACATCTACATGAACCCCATATAAATAATGATGTCATATCTTTAAGGAAAATACGACAGCCGCTAATTCAAGATCATGGGTAGGGTAATTATGCTCATATACCTTTAGTTGCCTAGAAGCATAGGCAATAACCTTGCAACTTTGCATCAATAGACACACCAAATCGATTCCTGAAGCATCACAACACACCAAAAATCCCTCTAACTCTTCTAATAGAGCCAAAATAGGAGCGGATGTAAGCTTATCTTCCAAAGTTTGGAAACTTCTTTCACATTCATCAGTCTATACAAATTTGACATTCGTTTGTGTCAACTTTGTCAAAGAAGAGAAAGTCAAAGAAAATCCTTCAATAAACCTCTAGTAGTACCCCACCAAGCCCAAGAAACTCCTAATATTTGTTGGAGTCAAGGACCTACGCCAATTCCTTACCACCTCCGTCTTATTTTGGTACACTTTGATCTCTTCACCCAACACTACATGACCTAAGAATGTGACTTCTGTCAACCAAAACTCATATTTGTCGAATTTGGCAAACAACCTTTCTTCCCATAACGTTTGCAACATTACCCTTAAATATTTCACATGTTCTTCATTCTGGGAGTAAATCAAAATATCGTCAATAAAGACCACCACAAACATGTCGAGGTAGGATTTAAAGACCCTATTTATAAGATCCATAAATATTGTCAGAGTGTTAGTTAAGCCGAAGGACATCACCACGAACTCAAAATGCCAATATCTTGTTCGGAAGGCCATCTTTGTAATATCACGCTTCCTTACCCTTAATTGATGGTACCCGGACCGAAGGTCAATCTTTGAGAAGTGACTATCCCCTTGTAGTTGATCAAATAGGTCATCGATCCTTGGAAAGAGACAGTTGTTCTTCACGATGACCTTATTGAGTTGCCCGTAGTTGATGCACATTCTAAGTGATCTATCTTTCTTCCTTACAAATAACACTGGCGCACCCCAACGTGACTTTCTAGGCCTCATAAAACCCTTCTCCAATGGGTCCTTCAGTTGACCCTTCAACTCCGCTGGGGCTATGTGATTACGTGAAATAGAAATAGGTTGTGTATCAGGGAGGAGGTTTATGCCAAAATCTATTTTCCTTTCTGGAGAGACACCGGGAAGCTTATCGGGAAAAACATCAAGAAACTCATTAACCACCGGAACCAACTCAATAGGAGGAACTTTAGACTCAACATCCCAAACTCTTACAAGATGGTATATGTAACCGTTAGAAATCAACTCCTGAGCCTTAAGACAAGAGATGAACCTACCTTTAACCACCGAATGATAGCCTACCCACTCAAGGGTGGGTTCATTAGGAAATTGGAACCTAACCTTGAGGGTTCTACAATAAATAGAGGCATGATATGTCTGTTATCAATCCATCCCAAGAATAATATCAAAATCTACCATGTCAAGTTCAACAAAATCACAAGGTAAGACTTTATGCAATATAGACACGGGATAACCCCTACAGACTCTTTTAGCAATAATAGACTCACAAACGGGGGTAGAAACTTCAAAGGATTCACACAACTCGGGACATACATGAAGTCTATTAGAAACAAAAGGAATAATGAAAGAGAGAATGGCACTTGGATCCAATAAAGCATATACATCAAGATTGTAGATCTTTAACATACCAGTAACAACATCAGGCGCCTCATCCACCCCTTGCCTCCCTCTAAAAGCATAGAAGTGATTGTGACATGGAGCACCTCCTTGTTGGCCACCTTGTCCTTGAGACGACTATCTCTACCCTTGTTTGGAAAATTCGCAACCTTGTGGCTTATTTGCCGCACTCGAAACAAGCATCCGTGTTCCTCAATCATGCACCACAATGATTCCTTCCATATTTTGGGCATCTTGGAAGAGTCATCCCACCATTGCGACCTTGAGCTCTAGGGTTGGGTGCGCTGTCATTAGCAAACCTTTGGCCTTGAGCATTAGAGGATCCTTGGCCTTGGAATTCATGGCCTTGTTGGAATCGACCACTTTCAGCACCTTGAAACCCACCATCTTAACGAGCCCTCTTGGACTCTCCACTCCTCCTTTTAAGCTTCTCCCCTTCAGGTTGCTCGGCATAAGTAATGAGCCAAGACAAGTTCGTATCTCCTATGAGCACGGCGGTAAGACATTTTTCATTGATCAAGTCGGACACTCCCGACACAAACTTGTGCATCCTTGCCTTAGGGTCGGCGACCAAGTGAAGAGCATACTTTGTGAGGTTGTTAAACTTTAGTGAATACTCCCTAACACTTATGGAACCTTGTTTGAGGTTGATGAACTCCGTCATCTTTTCTTTCCTTAGCTCCATGGGAAAGAAACGGTTGAGGAAGGTAGCCTTGAATTCTTCCCAAGAGATAGGCTTTCCATTCCCTCTCTCGCCTTTCCATTGGACAAACCACAATTGAGCAAGGCCCTTGAGTTGATAGGCCGCAAGCTTCACTTTTTCCTCTGAGTTTACCCCATGATATGTAGAACTTTGTACACCTCATCAATGAATTCTTGGGGGTCTTCGTCAACTTTGGAGCCATAGAACTTTGGAGTATTCATCCTTGTCAAATCCCCCACTCACTCTTGAGGTGGGGGTAGGAGCATTAGGAGCTTGAACTCCTTGGTTGGCCATGGTCATTGCCAATAAGGTGACCACATTTTGGTATTCGGCATGAGTGACCCCTTCTTCTCCTTTGGAGACTGGTGGAGCCGAAGGGGTCGATTAACCCTCGAAAGTGGGAGCTTTTTGAGCCACTCGTCTTTTAGGCATAATCTAGAAGAGCAAAAAGCCATCCATTAGAATAAGGGAAACCTGTTCTTAGTTCTAAAGCACGACATAAAATATTAAGAAGTAAATCATTCATAAAATGCCTCAAAGCTTCTTGTTCGTAGTTGTGGCGTGCTTTACAACCATGAACAAGACTCTATTTGACGCGGTGTGTTGGATTACTGAGGCCTATTTAAAAACCTAGTACTCTGATATCAAATTTTGTCACAACCCAAGCCTAGGGCCTATATGTGACATGCGAATGAGAAAACCAAAGGGCCCCCAAAGAAGCCTCTTAACCATGCATAATACATCCTTGTTTACGAAAACATAAATAAACAACAACAAGTAACAAATAATTCTAGGGGGAACGGGACTTTGGACTCACGTGAGGGGATGTTGTAGGGAAGAATATTAGCATGGATCACATATAAAATAAATTCTAAGGGGCGGGTAAGTATGACTTACTCTATTGGGTCAATAAGGACTTAGGACTTTCATTTCAACAATACAACAATCATTCAACACATAAGAGGGAATACGGGACTAAGGGAAGTCTTCAATATTACATGGACATAATGGGAGTCGAGCTCATAATATAAAATCCATATCTTTATCCAACAACACCTCTAATACGAATGGAACAGGGGCCAAGACATCTTTCGGGCTCACCCTCAAAAGATAAATGTTCATCAATAGACAAGTCTTAATAAGTATGAAAATAAATGGATATTGTCCTCGAATAGAGGACTCACCAAAAGTGATCTTTAACCAAACTGCTTAGCCACGTGGAGGAGGAGGATAAATAGGATCTCCGGTTCCCACATGGTTAGATCATGTAGGCAAAAAGTCTGCATTAGTACTTGGAGTGTACTAAGTATGCGGGGTGCAATATAACAAAGAACATAAGTCACAATTAATCAATATGCATAATCATAATCAGCGAATATAAGCTCAATATGTCATAAATGGAAAATGCTTAGTTGAACATATATGAAAATCATCAAATCACATGACACCATATACATAGTGGAAGGGACCATAACCGACATGTGAGACCAAGCGAGCTATTGGAATTCCGATGTTCACTCCACAACAAACAAGGAGTGGTCTACATTTCCAAGGTAAACCAAACACTCACCTTACGACATAGCCTTTTCGGAAAGTGCCCATATACCTCTTACCTTACGGCATGACCTTTTCAGTAGGCATTTTCAATCATCTTTACCTTAAGACATTGTCTTTTCGGTCGATACAAGCTCATATAGGGAATCAACAGCATGAACCTATGGTGGTACATTGTTTAGGGACAATGGGAGACTACCAAGGTCCGCTCAATGCTTGGTCACAATCCCACAGAATACTTGAAACATAGTCATAGTCATATTACTCATAGTCTCAAAACATCATAATTCAGTTCTTGGAATAGCTTATTAAGACATAGCTTGTAACGTAAAAGATAGGTCTTTACATCATTTTTTACATTCATATCATGCTCATGAGCTCATATCATGCTTGTTCGCCCTCTTACTAGTCTCAACATTCATAACATACGTATTTTGCCATAAGACATTCAACATATAAGAGTCTTGACTTGTATTGTTAATAAAATCATGGTATGCACATAAATCTTAAAATCATGCAATTCAAGAGTAAATACATGAGAAGAGTAAAATAAGATCATTTGAGAAATATTCAAAAGAACCCACCAATAGCATAATAAGCCTTGGCTAGGGCATCATCAAACCCTCATAAAAATTCATTAATTTTTATATGAAATTTCAATACAATTTAGAGAACAAAGGTAAAATAACATAGATTACTTCATAAAATCATCATATAGAAGAGTTCATAAAACATCTATAAATTTTTATAACTTGAAAATAAATAGGAAAGAGGATTGGTTGAGCTTTGTAGAGGAAAGGTTTCTACAAATCAAAACCCACATACTTTGGTGAGATTTGGTAATGGGAAATCTGGTTTGAAAGTAGAGAAATCGAAACTGTAGCTTGCTCTCTTCTCTTGGAGGCCTTGAACAACTTGGGAGTGTTTTGGGAGGAGTTTGGGACTTAGGGTATTTTGTGAATGAGTTGGAATGAAGATGTTGAGGGTGTATAAGGCTGGTAAGGGCAGATTTAGGGGCCTAAACTCCATAGTATAACCTTAGGATAATAGAAATGTTGAAATTGCCCTCTTTAAAAACCTGCTAGACAGGACCACGAGACCCTATTACGGGTCGTGGTCTAGTCTGAGGAATCGCTCGAATAGATCCTATATCTGGAGCTGATGTAGTGGTTGCCATCGTAATCAATTTCAAAGTTTAGAGAAACAGGTGAGCAATAAAAGGGAGAAGAAAAAGAAGTAGCAGCTCATCAATTTCGAATCGCATTGGATCGAGCTCTGATACCATGTTTAATTCGATACTTAAGTCGCCATTGATGAGCTTGAAGAAGAGAGAAAGTTGAGAGAGAAATGAAGGAGCTCAATTTTTGTATTGAATTTCCAAAATAATCCCTTTGATACATCAGATCAACACATATATATGCAATACTAATTTGTAACTAATCACCCACATGTTACTTTCCAATTTGTTGTTAGAAATAACTAACTCCTAATTGATCATGTATAACCGTCAATCAATTCTTCTGCTGAATTTTTATTTCTACATGATAATTCTTGATTCAACTTATTTTATTTATCATATTAATTGTTTTTATATTTTTTATTTTACTATTTTAATGGTTAGTCACCATTAAAATAAATATATTGTCTACTTTTGAACTTGGGAGAAGAATAGAGAGATATAACATGGAATATAAGAATACCACACTCTAATGTAGGTACTGAGGCGAATCTGGATTTAGTTGGGCTCCAAAATGGGTACCGGACACCGGATGAGAAACAAAAAAAAACATAAAATATAAGGAGCATGATCTTTCTTGCACACTACTAGAAGTGATTTGTACCTAGGGTATGGTCAAATATGGGAAGATTGCTTAATAGTCGCTCGTTGATTCTACATAGCCCTGCCAAACGATGTAGTTAGATTTTTTTTGGGGTAGAAGGCTAGAGGTTAGGAGATCATAGACATATTATTAAACTCATAAATCAACTACTAGATAATCAAATAAGTTGATGGAATTGATACTAAACATGATAATTAGTTAAATCATAATCTTATATCGGTTTATTCATTATTTATGTAAAATCTTCTCTCTTGCTGGTTAATTGTTCATTAGTTAGTTTATCTTTATTTTAAATTTAATTAATTTACAGGCATTTTTAAAATCCTCCAATTAAATAAATAGTTAGAACTGGTATAATTTAATAAAATAAATCACTTTATTACTTGTACAACCACATAACTTACATGTACGTTTGGATGTCATGATTAAATAAGAGCAATGAAGAGACTTGAAACTCGAAAGAGGAAAAAAAAAAGGCAAGAAATTGAAGCAAAATGTGATTATACTAGTAGTTGTGTTGGAATTGTTGTACAAGTATCCTCCGTCGCGTAAGAGACTTTGTTTCGTTTCTTTTTTAACAAGTGCATTAATAGTGTTAATTATTTAATTCTATCAATAAAGTAGTTTATCTTTCATTTTTATTCAAAGTTTCAGACCAACCAACAAGGAGGCTCCTTCACTCTTTTAAACCTTTATACTCATTTAGTAACGAGCAAGAAAAAAATCAATACTCATATATTGCAATGGTTAAACAACAAATGTACAACTATAATTACATTAAATCGAATGACATGTTCTGTTTTTTTGGAGCTTTTTGGTAATACAATGATTGTAGTCCAAAAACTCTAATTTACTCAGTGTGAGATGAGAAGGGATCAAAATAACTTCACAATGTGCTTAATTTAATTCCATTAGTATCATTTGGGCGTTTTAATAATTCCTACACATAACAAATAGTAGCGTTAGCTTAACAACAAGAAATTAAAAATTGACATCAATCTGCGTCTTCCAAATCTAAAAATTGCAACTATGTATATTACCTATGCACTTTAATATTATTTTCAAAACACTATTTTGGGTGGATTTAAAATGAATTAGAATTGAGAAATAGGATTTTAGGGATAAGATATACATTAAACAAACATATCATGGATAAATCCAAGCGACCTTTTCTTAAACTCAAGCGATCTTAACAGACCATTTTCTGTGTAAAATGACGGGATTTGATTTGATTACTTAGGGAATCCCATGCAAAGCAATCTACGCAATTTTCGAGTTCAGTGATAGAAAAGAAAGGGACCTCTTCCTTCGTTCATACGTATTTCATACATTCCAGTTATGGAGTTGGGTAAAATTTGTCGTCTCAATTCTCAAAATGATATAACATATTCTGATTTAAACATATTTCATAATATAGCAACTCAAATGCAATTTCAGTTGACTAAAATAGGGTAAAGTATGATAGAATGATACTTGTTGAAGTAAGTGGCCTTCTGACTAAGATTTCGCACCATCTACCTCAAGCAAGAAATTTGTACAAGTTTTTACCTTATATAACAAAATTTTTAGTTGTGGGACTACTGTTGGCTAAAATTTGTCCACACATCACTATTGGAATGAAAAGTTATTGGAAGTAGTAACACATCCTCTGGTTGAGATCCAAGTAACAATTTCCAAAACGCTCAAGCTGCAGAGCATTGTGTCCTTCAAAATCCAACATAATTTGACGCATCTTGTATGATTCACCTCATTAAAATATTGCACTCTTTCTCATCCTATTGCATACTTATGTAGATTTATTGAATCAATTTCAATATTATGTTTGACCAAATCATACAACAGCTTGTGGTCAAAACCCTCGCTCTCGTTGGGATAGCAAAAGTATCTCACAACAGGTGAAAATGCACTGGGTACAACTGTATGGAAATAATTTAGAAAGGAAAATTGATGTTTCATTAGTTGAACAGAAGAAATGTTTAACGATATCCATGGATGATCTCTTCCACCTATACCCTTGGATGACGACTTAAAATAGTTATATTCTCTATCCCTTCATTTTATTTTTTTAATAAATAAAAGGAGAAAGATAATGCTTAAGGGAATCTTTTGAAGCTTTTAGTGACACCAAGAGTCGCCCATAATTTTTTATAGTGGGGTACACAACATTCAAGAAACAAGGGCCGGCTAACCATCATCTTATAAATGTCCTTTCACCTTTATTTTTACTCATCACTTTTTTTTAAACTAAAATTTTATTACATATTAAAAATAAATATTTTTTATATTTTATTTTTTATCATTAAATGTAACTTTTTTAAAATTTTAATAGCAAATATTAATTAATAAGGATAATAAATTTTATTAATATGTGTGTCAAATCAAACAATCTATCTATATATTTATATCTATCTATATATCATTAAATGTAAAATTTTTTAAATTTTAATACTAAATATTAATTAATAAGGATAATACGATAATAATTTTTTTAAATATGTGTGTTAAATTAAACAGTCTATATATATATATATATACAAAGGAGAGGATAAAGTCATCACATTCAGCCACTTGGCAACCTATACATATGTTATGTGGCATCTTAGGACAATTAGTTTAATTAGTTATTTGTTAATTTAAATAATAAATGATATTATATAAACAAAATATAGCAATATAACACCATTTCTAAAATTAAATTTAAAAATCTTTACAAAATAATATTTAACTAACTTTAAATAAGCATTTAAGCATTATACAACATTGTAAAAGGAACAAATCAATTTTATTAACTTAACGTGGATCCTACATAATAACAAAAAAAAAATTTAGAACTTTTCTGTTTCCACTTTATTCATAAAGTATTTTAAAAACTTTAAGTAAAGTTTAATTATATAAATTTATGCTCTGTATATTTTTTCAATATATAAAAAAGATATCCACCTAAAGATTTTCATATATTTTCTTATAAAAATATAAATTAATATTTAAATTTACGTTGGTTGATTTAAAATTGCCCAAAGAAAAATTTATAAACCAAAACATACAATAATATACTGAAAATATTAAGAATATATTTGTTATTTATGTTAACATAAAGTTTATGTTAATATTACTTTTTAGAAAAATAGACCAACAAAAAAAATTGCATATCCCCTCCATATCCCCTCCATATCCCCACTAACTCACAATCACTTATGCAAGTTTTTTATTGCATAATTAATTAAAACCTGTTTTATTAAATGCATTATGTTGTAAAAAAAACCTAAAATAGTAAATATTTACTTTTTATTATGTCTCTTTCCCCACTAACTCAGAAGCACATAACGTTTATTATTGCATTAATTAAATACAATTATGTTATTAAAAATATTGAACATAGTAAATATCTCTTTTTACCACAATATCAGTTTTCTCCTTTTTTGTAGCAACTAAATATTTTTTATTATTTTAATTTTTAATTCTAATATTATACTTATCCAAATCATTATCCTAATCATGTAATGTTTTTATAATTTTAATATTTATAATTTTAAAAACAAATTTATCTTTATTTTGAATAAAAATTAAGTATTCGAATCAATATCTTTTTTTATTTTTTTAACTTTCCCTTTATTTAAATAAAAAGTTATATAGATATACATATACATACACATACATACATACATATATATATATATATACAATATATATATATATATATATATATATATATATATATATATATATATATATATATATATATATATATATATAGATATATATATATAGATACATACATATATATACATACTGTCGCGCCCCATTTTTCCTCGCGGAGAAACGGGAACCTGGACGACGTCGTGGCAATGACTCTTTTGGGATTTTTAAATTGGATAATTGGAAGAGTCGCCACCTAATGAATTAAGGTGCATTAGGACACCATTCTAGCCTAAGGTCAAAGGTCAAACCAGAGAGAGGGTAAGGGCTCAAGTTACCTCGAAGGGAAGGTGTTAAGCACCCTTTGAGGTCCGCAAATGCGGGTCCCGACCGTGTCTCGTATTTATGTGGGGGTTGCAAATACAAATAGAGGTCTCGTATATTTTTAACAGTTCTAAATTTATTCTAAGTGATAAAATAAATCAGCAAATATAGAAATAAAAGAAAAGGAAGTCAAATTGCATATTTTAATAATCTGAGTTGATTCTAAGTGATCAAGTAAACAAATAATAAATGAACCATAATTAAACAGATTGAGTTATTTAAATTCTCGGATCAGTTACTCGGCTTTATTTTCGGATTTAGCTTCACATGGCTTGTTTAAGCCAAAGGACAAAACCAAAGTTTGTCCTATTTAGCACGAGTTTAATTCATCATTTCCGAGTCCTATCTACCCCTACCCCCCTCCTAAGTTGATTTTATTAGTTAACTTAAAGGCGTATTAAATAAAAATGAGAAAATCTAACGTTTCCTAAAAATGCCTAACGTCCCCCTTAATGTCCAAGAGGCGTTGGACTTCTATTTAGGTGGTTCTAGACTCAACTTAGGTTTCCTATTAAGGACTCGCGGCAGACAAACAAATAAAACGAGCACATAGCAAATAGCATCTCAGGTACGCCTCTTAAATAAATCATGCAGAGATCTAGGTCTATTATTATTATCAAAATAGGTGTTATATCCTAAGTTAGCACTTAATAAAAATCCTATAGGCATGCATGAAGGCGTTTGAACATATTAACAAATAAAAGCTTAAAAATATGATTTCTAAATGAACAGTAAATCCTAAAACATGATGATCTAAACATGATTTCTAAAATAAAACTTAAAGCTATGATGCAAAAATAAAGAAATATAATTTCTGTAAGAAAATAAATCCTAAAAAGCATGATTTCTAAAGAAAGTCAAAGATATTTCATGTATGATAAAAACGAGATAGCATGATTTCTAAAGAATTTCAATAACTTCTATTCTAACATGTAACAATATCCCATTATCGTAATAATAAGATTTGAGACATGAAATAATCCTAAGGCATGATTTTCTACAAAACACTTGTGAAATCCTACTCTAACATGTAACAATATCAAATTAGCACAAAGTAGCGTAAGATTTGATACATGAGATAAGAGACTATCGCGCGTGATATTTATCCAATTTGTTAAATTTGCTTTTGAATCCTATGTTAAGATTTGCCTAGGTGAGACAAGAGAAATAGCACACAATCCCTTCCCCCCCCCCCTTTTCACTATATCCCCTTTTGGTTACAAGCTTTTGCAAAGAGAATTAAAATACAGAAACAACAACAGAAATTAAGAGAAAGAATGCTTCTCGGCCCGTTCTCCGCCTGTCTTCACGATCCAAATGGGCTAAAGATCCTGCTAAAATACGGACAAAACTACAAAAACATTATGAGATTTGAACATAACAATAGAAGAGGAATGCATACTGATAGTAGTTTAAATTTCCAATCACCCTTCACTCTTGATACATCAAGTTCACAAGAATCTCAAGGATTCCGAGCAATGCTTGTATCAAGAGGAACTTGTGTTGAGCGGATCCAACAGTAAAGAGGCCAAATTCGAAGATGCAGTCCGAAGGGATGCTTAAAATTAGATATTCAAAAGAATAAACTTTTCTTTTCAATGAAAGAAGAAGGTAGCTGTAAAATTTTCTTTTTTTTTTCTCTTTATTCTAAAGATGAATCATTTATATAGCAAAGAATGGAGCAAAGACAAAAGGTAACCAAATCAATCCGGATTTTTCCATAATAAGTAGACATAATATAAGGTAAACAAATCAATTAAAATTTTCCATAAAAGAGTTAACATAATATAAGGTAAACAAATCAACCAAAATTTTCCATAAAAGAATTAACATTACTAAAAATAAGTTAAAAGCAAAATATTCTTTATTAGGATTTTTTTTTTATTTTACAAAATTTTAACACAAGATATCTATTAAGGATAAGGTGATGACTCCCAAAAATAAAGATATTTCTTTTTATATTTTGTATTCAACTAAACTATGTCAAATAACTGAAATTTGATTATGCATTTTCATAGTAATATTAAAATAATTAAAATAATCAACATACTTAATTATCAAATATTTTATTAAAATTCAAATAAAATCTTTTAAAATCCTACATTTAAATCCATGCATCATTAGTGGTGTCTAGTAGGAAGGAACGAGTTAACCAACGTATAAAATTCGGTCAAGATATTAAGAGTAGCCAAATGAGGAAAAGATTTTTAAGAAAGAAAAATAAATAAAAAAAATATCTAGAAATTCCTTAGTCAAACAATGACAAAAATTTTCCTTGTGGGTTGATTGTAGATCACTTTGATAAAATTAAAATAGACTTGTTTATTTAAAGTTTCGAAAATACATATTTTAATCCAATAGCAATGTAAAAATATGTTGTAGGTCGGTCAAAATTGGGTGTCAACAGCTGCCCCTTCTTTGCTCGGGAATGAAGGATGAATTGTTGAGCAAAGAAAGTTGACGGAGTATCCAATTTTGTCCGACTGATGAAATATTACCAGAGGGACCAAAAAGGGGTTGTGAAGATATTAAGGCCGGGACTTCAGTTTAAAATCGCGTACATATCTCTGGTCATACGAGAATTCGGCCGTGTGTAGTTCTAGATTTAGGAATGAAAGAAATTCCTAAAGATAGAAATAACGTTATCGAATTTAAATAGCTTGAATTGGGAGGATTAGGTATAAGGCGGTATAAGTGGCAAATGAAAGTGCGAGAACAGCTTGTGTCACAGTAATTATGTAGGCTTAAAAAAAAATTATATTTAAGAAATGAGAAGTCTTCGATCCCTGCAGCTTCAGATATGACTAAATGAAATGGTTAGTTCATAAATATAAAAATTGTGAACAAATGTGATTAATGCTATAAAGGAAATGACAAAAATAGATGAGAAACCGTATCTGCTTTTGAGAAAAAATAATCCTTAGCCTTTGTAAATATTTGGCTTTTCTTGAAAGGATTGTACTGATTCAATTGACTTTCAAAAGACAAAGCTTAACCTTGAATAGATTCGTTAGCAAACAGAAATATGATAATGTAAAAGCAAATGATAACAAATAAATTGACAACTTAAATATCTTATTGTAAGGCAGATAAACCTAAATGTCCTATTGTAAGGTGGACGAACCTAGATGTCCTATTGTAAGGCGGACGAGCCTGAATGTCCTATTGTAAGGCGGACGAGCCTGAATGTCCTATTGTAAGGCGGACGAGCCTGAATGTCCTATTGTAAGGCGGACGAGCCTGAATGTCCTATTGTAAGGCGGACGAGCCTGAATGTCCTATTGTAAGGCGGACTCACCTAGATGTCCTATTGTAAGGCGGACGAGCCTAGATGTCCTATTGTAAGGCGGACTCACCTAGATGTCCTATTGTAAGGCGGACTCACCTAGATGTCCTATTGTAAGGCGGACGAGCCTAGATGTCCTATTGTAAGGCGGACGAGCCTGAATGTCCTATTGTAAGGCGGACAAGCCTTGTATATCCTATTATAAGGCGGATGACCTTTAATGAAATAACATGATTAATAGTAGGCCCAAATGATAGTAGAGTTTGACTAATTAAAATAATTACTTGATTTGCAGTAAGCCCAAATAGTAATTTGATCCAGATAGTAACTCTTTCAGTCGAATCTAACAGTAGGCCCAGGTATTGTCGATTCCTACATTTAAAGAAAAATGTGAGTTTTGAAGGACAAGGTGGGATCATACCTTTGTTGTCTTTGATTTCATGGAGCCCAAGGTCGCACTCCACCGTAATGAAATTTTTGAGGATCCTCAAAAATTTCTGCCCCAGTTTAAAATATTTTCACTCCTGTGTTGAAATGTTGTGTACTCATGAATTTTGAGGGATCCGAAAAATTCTGCCCCAGTTTGACATGTAGGATTTTATGTTCCTGAATCACTCAAAGAAGCTTGTCAATAAAAAGAAAGTGATTGTCTTATATTTAAACGTTAAGGCTTGATTTTGAATCTGCATGTCATTAATGTCTAGAAGTTGGGTCGACTAACTCTGGATTCGATTTGAAGGATTTGATTGAATTGAGGAATGAAAGAAACATTTTATTGATTGAGACCGGACCCAATAATGGGCTGCCTACGTATCCAATAAGGAAATCAGGTCAAACGTAGTTCAAGATTCATCGAGTACTTCTACATTTGGCAAGTCATCAAAATGAATATCTGTCTTAGGCATTGATCGAGGAAGCGTGCGAGTAAGAATGGAGTGAGGAGAGAGAGTTGAAAAGGTGCTTTGAATTGGACGGGAAGAAGGACGAGTGACATTTTTACGAATATTGAGCATGTTTGACATGTTGCAGTTTCTCAATCAAGCCGACGTTCAAATATTAGACAACCTTTAACAAAAGGACATAAATTACATACAAAAGTTAGTATATTACATGAATAAATAAAACATCAATTACAACTATAAAATTACGTCCGAATAAATTTAATGCTATGATAATGAATCTGAGCGCGTATAAATGAATGGAAATGATAACAAATTTAATAAAAGATATGATGCGAATAAATCAAGAAGAGTGAAATAAAAATTTTCAACTAAATAAACGAATAAGAATTCTAAATGCGCATGGCCTCGTTAAAGCAAAGGTAGGCCTAACGCGACAAAAAGTGACCACGATAATAAGTCCAAGCCGTGTTGATATTATTTGGAGTTTAGAGTTAAATAAAAATAACAGATAGTTTAAAGACTTATTTTATTAATGATGATTGTAACTTTACAATTTTAAATGACGTAGATGGAACGTAAAAAGGGGGTTTGGATAATTATAATTTTGAATTTCCCCGAAAGCATTGATTGAAAAACAAAGGATTTTCTAAACTCTAGATAATATAACTTGGCTTGGATTAAATTATCGTGGTCACGTAGACACATAGTATGCAGTATTTCGTCTTGGAGGGTGATTGGACCCTCTAGACTTAACAAGGTGGCTACTATTATGTAGATTGACCCCCTTAGGGTCAAACTACCTAAGGCTTATGCATGCATGATCTTATTTTTTTTGGGGTGGATAGCTCTATCCTAAGTTTCTAAAGAGTGGGTTTAGACACGGACTGGGTATTCTTATGCGAGAAGCACGTAGTCCAACGGTAGTAAGACTATCCGCCATTCACCACGCAAGCGCTTACTCTCTAAATTTTGGTTTGAAAAGAGTAGGGAGAAGTGCAAAGGCACGACATCACCTTAAAGAGAAATTAAGAGGGTCCCAAGTGGGGGAGTTTATGAACGAAATGCCAGTTTAAATTTAAATGCAAACAATTAGCAAATAGCAGTGTTATATAAATTAAAGCAGTAAATAAGAAAAAGGGAAGGGAAAGGGACTAAAGGAAAAGGGGAAGGGAGTTAAGGGGAATAGGGAAAAGGAGTTAGCGGGATAGGGAAAGGGAAATTAGAGGGGATAAGGAAGGGGAGTTAGAGGGATAAAGGGAAAGGAAGTTAGTGGGAATTAGGGGACGGGGAGTTAAAGGGAAAAGGAAAAGGGAGTTAGCGGGGAATTAATGAAAAAAGGGCAAAGAAAAATAAGTTAATAAGATAATAAAAGCAATATAAGGAAAGCATAAAAACCCACATAATATGTAAACACGTAGTGGTAAGAGCCTAACTCCCCAGCGGAGTCGCCATTCTGTCGCGCCCCATTTTTCCTCGCGGAGAAACGGGAACCTGGACGACGTTGTGGCAATGACTCTTTTGGGATTTTTAAATTGGATAATTGGAAGAGTCGCCACCTAATGAATTAAGGTGCATTAGAACACTATTCTAGCCTAAGGTCAAAGGTCAAACCAGAGAGAGGGTAAGGGCTCAAGTTACCTCGAAGGGAAGGTGTTAAGCACCCTTCGAGGTCTGCAAATGCGGGTCCCGACCGTGTCTCGTATTTATATGGGGGTTGCAAATACAAATAGAGGTCTCGTATATTTTTAACAGTTCTAAATTTATTCTAAGTGATAAAATAAATCAGCAAATATAGAAATAAAAGAAAAGGAAGTCAAATTGCATATTTTAATAATCTGAGTTGATTCTAAGTGATCAAGTAAACAAATAATAAATGAACCATAATTAAACAGATTGAGTTATTTAAATTCTCGGATCAGTTACTCGGCTTTATTTTCGGATTTAGCTTCACATGGCTTGTTTAAGCCAAAGGACAAAACCAAAGTTTGTCCTATTTAGCACGAGTTTAATTCATCATTTCCGAGTCCTATCTACCCCTACCCCCCTCCTAAGTTGATTTTATTAGTTAACTTAAAGGCGTATTAAATAAAAATGAGAAAATCTAACGTTTCCTAAAAATGCCTAACGTCCCCCTTAATGTCCAAGAGGTGTTGGACTTCTATTTAGGTGGTTCTAGACTCAACTTAGGTTTCCTATTAAGGACTCGCGGCAGACAAACAAATAAAACGAGCACATAGCAAATAGCATCTCAGGTACGCCTCTTAAATAAATCATGCAGAGATCTAGGTCTATTATTATTATCAAAATAGGTGTTATATCCTAAGTTAGCACTTAATAAAAATCCTATAGGCATGCATGAAGGCGTTTGAACATATTAACAAATAAAAGCTTAAAAATATGATTTCTAAATGAACAGTAAATCCTAAAACATGATGATCTAAACATGATTTCTAAAATAAAACTTAAAGCTATGATGCAAAAATAAAGAAATATAATTTCTGTAAGAAAATAAATCCTAAAAAGCATGATTTCTAAAGAAAGTCAAAGATATTTCATGTATGATAAAAACGAGATAGCATGATTTCTAAAGAATTTCAATAACTTCTATTCTAACATGTAACAATATCCCATTATCGTAATAATAAGATTTGAGACATGAAATAATCCTAAGGCATGATTTTCTACAAAACACTTGTTAAATCATACTCTAACATGTAACAATATCAAATTAGCACAAAGTAGCGTAAGATTTGATACATGAGATAAGAGACTATCGCGCGTGATATTTATCCAATTTGTTAAATTTGCTTTTGAATCCTATGTTAAGATTTGCCTAGGTGAGACAAGAGAAATAGCACACAATCCCTTCCCCCCCCCTTTTCACTATATCCCCTTTTGGTTACAAGCTTTTGCAAAGAGAATTAAAATACAGAAACAACAACAGAAATTAAGAGAAAGAATGCTTCTCGGCCCATTCTCCGCCTGTCTTCACGATCCAAATGGGCTAAAGATCCTGCTAAAATACGGACAAAACTACAAAAACATTATGAGATTTGAACATAACAATAGAAGAGGAATGCATACTGATAGTAGTTTAAATTTCCAATCACCCTTCACTCTTGATACATCAAGTTCACAAGAATCTCAAGGATTCCGAGCAATGCTTGTATCAAGAGGAACTTGTGTTGAGCGGATCCAACAGTAAAGAGGCCAAATTCGAAGATGCAGTCCGAAGGGATGCTTAAAATTAGATATTCAAAAGAATAAACTTTTCTTTTCAATGAAAGAAGAAGGTAGCTGTAAAATTTTTTCTCTTTTTTTTTTCTCTTTATTCTAAAGATGAATCATTTATATAGCAAAGAATGGAGCAAAGACAAAAGGTAACCAAATCAATCCGGATTTTTCCATAATAAGTAGACATAATATAAGGTAAACAAATCAATTAAAATTTTCCATAAAAGAGTTAACATAATATAAGGTAAACAAATCAACCAAAATTTTCCATAAAAGAATTAACATTACTAAAAATAAGTTAAAAGCAAAATATTCTTTATTAGGATTTTTTTTTATTTTACAAAATTTTAACACAAGATATCTATTAAGGATAAGGTGATGACTCCCAAAAATAAAGATATTTCTTTTTATATTTTGTATTCAACTAAACTATGTCAAATAGCTGAAATTTGATTATGCATTTTCATAGTAATATTAAAATAATTAAAATAATCAACATACTTAATTATCAAATATTTTATTAAAATTCAAATAAAATCTTTTAAAATCCTACATTTAAATCCATGCATCATTAGTGGTGTCTAGTAGGAAGGAACGAGTTAACCAACGTATAAAATTCGGTCAAGATATTAAGAGTAGCCAAATGAGGAAAAGATTTTTAAGAAAGAAAAATAAATAAAAAAAATATCTAGAAATTCCTTAGTCAAACAATGACAAAAATTTTCCTTGTGGGTTGATTGCAGATCACTTTGATAAAATTAAAATAGACTTGTTTATTTAAAGTTTCGAAAATACATATTTTAATCCAATAGCAATGTAAAAATATGTTGTAGGTCGGTCAAAATTGGGTGTCAACACATACATATATATAGATACATACATATATACATACATATATATACATACATATACATACATATATATACATACATAAATATATATATATATATATATATATATATAAAACATTCACTTACTTACAAACAAATTTAAAATTTAAATTTGATTTAAGATTCCGCTTTAAAATTTACAATTAAAATAAATTTATGATAATATATACATAAACATGAAAACTTTAGCATAAAAATAATTCATAAATAATATATACATACTAAATAACATGTTAACGTGATAAATAAGTAATATTATTAAATGTTGTGTTTATTTAAATAATATAAATATATTTTCAAAACTACCTTATTATTTAATTGATAGAAGAGTTCTTCTCTAAGTCAACTTATATAACTTAACGTTTCACAATCAGTTTTCACAAAATTTTATTTAATTGAAAAAGGAATTCTCTTAAAAACTAATCAGTTTTCAAAATATAATAAACAATTAATAAAATAAAAAAGGGGTCATGGGGTACCTTTTAAAAATTAATTATTTTATTTCAAAATTATATTTTCAATTTCTGAATCAAATCACATTTACTCTTCATATAACTTCTCACCCTTCAAATTTCTGCCCAACTTCTCATCTTGATATCACTTTCACTATTCTTCAAAGAGATTATGAATTTCAAAAAATGATAGACTTCATCAGTGATATAAGAATAACAAAAACTCACTGAAACTTGAAAGTTCTGATTGTTCGTCTATGGGAAGCTCGAGGTAGATTCAATCCTGACTCTATTTATGCACATGAGTTGGTTTCTCCAGGATGAAAAGGTTTTGTATTTTATTTTACGAAACTGATTTGAATTTTCTTCTTTGAATATTTTACTTATAATTTTATTTATGTGTGGGGAGATTGAATACATGCTCATATTGACAAATCAGTGCTGAAACAACTCAAACTCACGATTTATGAGTGTGGGTTATATCATATACATAACTTCTTAGTTAAAAAAAAAATACTTAGATCTTAAGTACCACAAATCATAAGTTGGGGCTTCCTTTTACTTAACGAACGAATGTGAAAGAAATTAATGACCCACTATTTCTGTCAGCCCCTGGGAGGGTACCCTTAGCGTGGTCGGCACCTAGAGACTATTGCTAGTCCCCAAGCGAACCACTTAACCTCATCACATCATTCAATCAAATAAACTCTACTAAAAAGCGAAAATAATAGTAAGTAAAGGGCACATCTCATTTAATGTCCCATAATGATATAGGTAACAATAAAGGCTAATAGAAAGAACTAGCTCACAATCTCAACATCAATGCTCGGCCATCATCTATAAAGCCTCTATTACTACTCATATGGTGCAAATGACAGCCCCATGGCTACCCAAATCAAAATAAATGAAATAGTCCAATCTAATTCTAAAGCATGATGAAATAATCATAGTGGATCCTCCAGAGTAGGGGAGGCTCACCAAATCAACTGCGAGTCTTAGATCTTCAACGGAGTGCCTATTGATGATCTCTAGTACCTGCCTTTGCATCATAAAACGATGCAGTCCAGAGTGGACATCAGTACTTGGAATGTACTGGTATGTAAAATAGCTGAATGAAACATAAACCAGTAGAATAGTATGGAAACAACATCAACTCAAAGAATCATCAAAATAACATCAAATCATCAAATGTCTATCTATGCAAGAATAAAGAGTAGACATGTGACACATCAATAACTCAAACTCATCTCAAAGGAGCTCACCTCCTCTCCTCTCATCTGATCTGATCTCATCTCAAAGGAGCTCACCTGCTCTCCTCTCCTCTCATCTCATCTCATCTCAGAGGAGCTCACCTCTGCTCATCTCATCTCAAAACTCATCTCAGACTCGGAGTACTCAAGCTAGAAAATTTATGGGAGTTTCTCTTATACGACAACACTCACTTATGAGCCAGTGAATATACAACAATCACCCAGATGTTGCCATTGTGGTTTCAAACTTGCCAGGTAGGGAACGCTCAAAAACCATATTAGCTCACCCAATATGGAGTCAAACTCAATAGGTCCTCTATTGCTTTCAGGGACCGTTACTTTCGAGGGAACCATAATATATGTGATAGTTCTATGCCTCTTCTACGTTTGACGACATAGTTTGACAAGTTTGAGTCGGACTAACTCTCACTCTTTTGGTGCTCGATACTCCTCTTATGACTCAATAATCATAAAACCTCTACCTCAACCAATCTCGTAGGGACTCACTCCCCATCAACGACCAGTATCTCATAGGGGCTTTAACCCTCTCATCAATCAATCTCATCAATGACTCAAGATTTAAAACAATCATTAGGAAGCAATTGAATAGACACATCGGTAGAGTTCGTTTATAGAGACTCATAAGACAATCAAATGCTATCAACTCATCATCATTCTCTCGTTATGCTCAACAATCTCAACTCAAGGCTCTAGACTTAATTCGCAAGTTCATTATGCATGATTTTCAAATTAGTCATGTAGGGTTATGCAAATTCTTCATGAAAATGTTCAATTCAAGAAAACAATTAGTATGATGTTCATCAACATAGGTAAAAGATGTAATTTAAATCAGGTTTTCAAGAAACACCATAAAAATTCATGCATGTAGACTCTTGAACCATCAACTCATCTATGACCTTTTGTGGGGAACATGAGAGAACAATCCCATGTTTTTAGTTTAGCCTTACATACCTAGGATGCAGCTATCAATCAAGCACGTCAAAAATTTCTTCTCGAATCTCTCAAACTCAAGCTCTTATCTTCTCTCCTCGAGCCCTAGCCTTGTTAGATTATGGAATAGGACTTAAAATGGGGGGTTTAGACCCTTTATATGCCAAAATGACCTTATTAGATCATGGAGAGAGTTTGAGGAATTGACTGGAATGCCCCTCATCATAATTTAGAAATTTCCAACTCGGAAAAGACCTAATCCGTGACGCGGACTGGTTGCGTACTGTGTATTTTCTAAAAAAAGTCTCTGGATGAGTTTTCTCAATCCCATCAAAAATTTTATACAGAATATAAGTGTTGGTCTGCGATGGATGCGCGACACGCTTCTTTCGCATACTAACACTATTTTATGTTTCGGATCGAAAAATTATCTTTGGATCGGGTTGCTTTAAAAATCGACCAAGACCATTTTCCTCCTCAAATTTCCATCCTGATCACAAATCTGGCCTTAGATTTTCCATACGTATATCGAAAGATGCGTTACACGCATACCTTCTCTCTAGGGGTATTTTAGTAATTTTACTCGGCGTTACATCATCTCCCCTTTGGGGTCATTCATCCTCGAATGATAAGTAAAGGTGGACATCAAGGCACAAATAGACTCAAAACTTATTTCTACACTCAACTCAATCTATCGAGCTCTCGACTCTTTCTCGACCTCAATCAATACCACTCAGACTTACGAATAGAAAGTCACATCAAAAATAGATATATCAATTTAGTGAAGGGTAAGAAATGTACCTTCAACACTCTCATCATTTGGAATGAATAGATGTGAATATTCGTCTTTCATCTCTTCCTCAGCTTCCCATGTGGCTTCCTCAATGAATTGATTTCTCCACAGGACCTTGACTGAAGCTATCTCTTTTACCTCAACCTACGAATCTGACAATTAAGGATTTGAACCAGAACCTCTTTGTAAGATAGGCTATATTTCACTCCAATGCTATCGATAGGGATCACTAAGACAGGATCTGCCAAGCATTTCTTCAACATCGACACATGGAATACCGGAGGCACTCCATCTAACTCGGAAGGCAACTCTAACTCATAAGCAACCTTCCCAATCCTCTTCACAATCTGATATGGTCCAACATAGCGTGGACTCAACTTTCCCCTTTTCCCAAATCTTAGGACACCCTTCATAGGTGACACTTTCAAATAAACCCAATCATCTACCTCGAACTCGAAGTCTCTTCTCTTTACGGTGATATGAGATTTTTTGTGACTCTGGCAGTCTTTAACCTTTCTCTAATGACCTTGACCTTCTCCATAGATTGGTGGACGAGATCAGGGCCAATCAACTCCGCTTCTCCAACCTCAAACCACCCAAGTGGTGATCTACATCTCCTCCTATACAAGGCTTCGTAGAGAGCCATTTGAATGCTTGCATGATAACTGTTGTTATATGCAAATTCAATCAATGGTAGGTGATCATCTCAATTTTCCTTGAAATCCAGAACACAAGCTCTCAACATGTCCTCAAGTGTTTGAATTGTACGTTCTGCCCGACCATCCCGACCATCTGTCTATGGATGAAAGGCAGTGCTCAGGTTCACCTTAGTACCCAATCCTCTTTAGAACAATCTCTAAATTTGGAAGGTAAATTGAGCTCCTCTGTCCGAGATAATGGACAAGGGAACCCCATACAACCTCACAATTTCTTATATGTACAACTTGGCGTACTCCTCCGCAATGTTTGTTGTCTTAACTGCTAAGAAGTGGGCCGATTTAGTCATTTTATCCACAAACATCCATATCGAATCATGTTGATTTCGAGACTTTGGTAAACCAGTAATAAAGTCCACATTAATCATCTTCCACTTCCATTCCAGAATCTCAAAGTTCTGAGCCAATCCACATGGTCGTTGATGCTCAACCTTCACTTGTTGGCAATTTGGGCATTTTGAAACAAACTTAGCAATATCTCTTTTCATTCCACTCCATCAATAGACTTCTCTCAAGTCATAGTACATCTTGGTAGAGCCTAGGTGAATGGAATATCTAGTGTTATGAGCTTTTGCCATGATTCTGTCTCGAATGCCATCAACATTCTAAACACACAACCTACTTTGGTATCTCAATACTCCATCTCCCTCTTTGGAGAAGAACATCACTTTCTGTTTGTGGACAACCTCCTTCAATTGGAGTATGAAAGGATCTTGGTCTTGCTTTTCTTTCAGCTCTGCAACTAAGGATGAAGCAGACCCATCCTGAACATTAACTCCTCCTTCATCATTCTCCTCAAGTTGACCTTCCAATCGAGCTAACTAATGCACTTCCTTGTCTAGCTCCTTCCTTCCCTCCTCCACATGGGTTGTACTACCCATTGACAACCTGCTAAGAGCGTCAGCAACAACGTTAGCTTTACCTGGGTGGTAGTGAATGCTCATGTCATAATCCTTGAGAAATTCCAACCATTATTGCAGGTTGAGCTCTTTCTAACTGAAAACATTCTGCAAGCTCTTGTAGTCAGTGAACACATCCACATGCACTCCATACAAGTAGTGGCGCCAGATTTTAAGTGCAAACACCACTGCTGCCAACTCTAGATCATGGGTTGGATAGTTCCTTTCATGAACCTTGAGTTGTCTGGAAGCATAGGTTATCACCTTCCTTTTATGCCTCATCACACATCTTAATCCAACCCTTGAAGCATCACAGTAAATCACAAAGTCCTCTGTCCCCTCGAGCAAGGTAAGGACCGATGCAGTAGTCAACCTTGTCTTCAATTCTTGGAAACTCTTCTCACATTCCTCAGACCACTAAAACTTGACCTTTTTTAGAGTCAATTTAGTCAATGGCGTAGATAGGCAAGAAAATCCCTCAACAAATCTGCGGTAGTAGCCCGCCAACCCCAAGAAACTTCTTATGTCAGTCGGAGTGGTCGGTCTAGGCCAGTTCTTAACCACTTCAATCTTTTGGGAATCCACTTGAATAACATCACCGAAAACAACATGGCCTAGAAAAGCCGCTGACTTAAGACAGAACTCACACTTTGAGAATTTTGCATACAACTCATGGTCCTTAAGTGTTTGGAGGACAACTCTGAGGTTGTTAACATACTCCTCCTCACTTCTCGAATACACCAAAATATCATCGATGAAAACAATCACAAAAAAATCGAGATATTGTCTAAATACTGTACTCATCAAGTCCATAAAGGCGGCATGTGTGTTCTTCAACCCAAATGACATGAGCAAGAACTCAAAATGGCCATATCTAGTCGTAAAGGCTGTCTTTAGAATGTCACATTCCCTCACCTTCAACTGGTGGTAGCCAGATCTAAGGTCTATCTTAGAGAAACAAAAGGCGCCCTGAAGTTGGTCAAACAAATCATCTATCCTTGGGAGAGGATATTTGTTCTTTATTGTGACCTTGTTCAGTTGCCTATAGTCAATACACATTGTGAGGTACCCATCTTTCTTTCGCACGAATAGGACAGGAGCACCCTAAGGTGAAACACTTGGCCTAATGAAGCCCCTCTACAACAAATCTTTCAATTGCTCTTTCAACTCTTCCAACCTCATGGCTAGATGTCTTGGCTTTATTACGCTTGAGCTCCTCCTTGTCATGCTGTCTCTCCTCATCAACTTGTTGCACAAATGTCATCAGTCTCCTAGTGTCCATATCACTTACAAGCATTGCTCCCCTACCATCTCTCTTCGGTCCTCTATTCAACCCATCAACATACATTCTCATCCTTCCCTCATGTTAGCAACCATGTCCGGAGCATAGCGAGATAGTTGAGTGAATTTCAAACCATACTCTTGCACGGTCATAGAGTCCTATTTTAGATTCAGGAACTCTCTCACCTTAGCTTCTCTTTTCTTTCTTGGGAAAAAGTGTCCCAAGAAGGCTTCCTCAAACACTGCCCATGTCAAACATGGGGCATCATCCCTTCTGTCTTTCTTTCGCTGGTCGAACCACATTTTGGCCACACCTTCGAGTTGGTAAGTAGACAGTTTAACCTTATCAACATCAACTACATGCATCACTTGGAACACCCTTTCAAGTTCCTCCACATAATTCTCAGGTCTACAGTAGATGCAGACCCCGTGAACTCAGGCGGATTCATCCTAAAAAATTCTTGGACTTTATAGGTGTCATGATAATCTGGTCTACCTGCTCCTTGTCTCATAGCAAGTGCTGTGACAACCTGGGCTAGAGCTTAAATAGCCCGACATAGCTCAGCATTGGAGACCTCATCTTGAGGGGGGTGCTGAAAAGGGATAGCTTGATCCACAGGCTCCTCGGGTACTTGAGGCTCAGGTGGATTAACAACTTTCCTTTCAAGACATCCCCCCATTCCACACGTGCAATTTCGTTTCCGTTCTTCCTCTGACAGCTCTTCTGGAGGCATGTTATCAATTTTGCACGTGTAGAGCACGAATTTTGAAGAGAGTTTTCATAGAGTTTAACTTTATCGCACGAATTGGAATGAGAAGAAAAGAGTAACAATTCCTAATGTCCTATAGCCTCCTGCTTATGAAATGTGATCGACAACACACCCATAAACAAGACTCTACTAGACACGACTTCATAGACTCCCTAAGAAACTTGAACTCTGTACTCTGATACCAAGTTTGCCACACCCCGGGAGGGTACCCTTGGTGTGGACGACACCTAGAGATTATTGCTAGTCCCCAAACGAACCACTTAGCCTCATCACATCATTCAATCAAATAAACTCTACTGAACAATGGAAATAATAGTAAGTAAATGGGAACATCTCATCTAATGTCTCATAATGATATAGGTAATGATAAATGCTAGTAGAAAGAACTAGCTCACAATCTCAACATCTATGCTCGACCATCATCTATGAAGCCTCTATTACTAATAACCTGAGACTTACAAATAACTATTTATGGCTCGTAACATGAACCACCGGCCATCTGGTAACACATTATTTTAGGGTTCAGAAATCTTGATTTTCTGGAACCTCAGTCTACGAAACATCACTTAGGAGCCATAACTATTATTACGAGTGATAACTCATCCTTCAATATCCAGAAAAGTTGATCTTTGAATCATTAAGCTATGAGATGTGATCTACAAGTCGTGAAATGGTGTACGATTCGTAAACTATCTCATACATGGGCCTCAGACTTTAAAAAATTTCACTAAGTCACAGGGGCACCTACAAGGCCTTATCTATGGGCCGTTAATCATTCTACAAGCTGTAGGTGGCCTTTGTGGTTTCTTTTAGTAACTAATCTGGATCATTTTTCTCAGTTTTCTCTAGCATCCATTCAGACTAGGAAGGATGAATTTGGGGGTGCTATATTATCTCCCCCTTGGGATTTTTCATCCTCGAATGAAGAACAATCTAGGAACCTAGTCAAGGCATGATTCCTATCCTAGAATCTAATAATCAAACAGGTTACTAATCACACATAAAATCAGTCAATTAAGTAGTTAAGCAAATAATCAATTAGCAAATCAACTAATCATTAATCAGACTCTAGGACTCTATTGTCATTCAAACTCGGAATAAGAAGAACTCAAGGGATGGGAAAGATTCATTACCGTCAACTCCATTATCATCGGTAAGATGGAATAATTTAGGGTACTTGGCCTTCACATCCTCTTCAGCCTCCCAAGTAGCTTACGTTTTTACAAACTAATATCTCTACAACACTTCGGTAGATGCAATCTCTTTGATTCTTACTTGCAAACCTAACGATTAAGGATTTGGATGGGAATCTCCTCTTAGCTCAAGCTGCCCTTCACTCTAATGCTCTCAACAGGAACAACCCAATGCAGATCTCCCAAACACTTCTTAAGCAGGGAAATATGGAAGGCTGGATGAATGATCGCTAACTCTAGTGGTAACTCCAATTCATAGGCTACATTGTCCACTCTCTTCTAAATCTGAAAAGTACCAATGTACCTCAAACTTAACTTTCCTTTCTTTCTGAATCGCATCACGCCCTTCATGGGTGACACCTTCAAATATACCCAATCGTTAACCTCAAACTCTGAGTCCCTTCTTCTAACATCGGTGTAGGATTTCTGTCTACTTTGTGCAGTCCTCAATCTCTCTAATATGATCTTCACCTTCTCCATAGCTTGGTAAAACAAGTATGTCCCAATTAACTTGCCTCACCCACCTCAAACCAAGCAATCAGTGATCTACATCTCCTAGCATAAAGTGCCTTATATGGAGCCATTCGAATACTCGAATGGAAAATTTATTTTTAGGCAAACTCAATCAGAGGCAAATGGTTATGTCAATACCGTTGAAGTCAATGGTGCATTTTCTCAACATATTTTTCAAAAGTTTGAATTGTGCGCTCAGCCTGGCCATCAGTCTATGGGTGAAAAGTAAGGCTAAGGTTCACCTTTGAACCCAAACCATTCTAAAAGGATCTCCAAAACTGGGTAGGGAATTGAGCTCCTCTATTTGAAATGACGGACAAGGGAGCTCCATGCAATCTAACAATCTCCTTTATGTACAGTCGGGCATAATCCTATGCGTTGTCATTTGTCTATACTGCTAAGAAGTACCCAGATTTTGTCCTCCTATCAACAATCACCCAAATCCAATCATGCTATTTGTGGGACCTTGGTAAGCCTATGACAAAGTCCATGTTAATCATCTCCCACTACCACTCTAGGATCTCAAAGTTCTGAGCTACTCCACATGACCTTTGATGCTCAACTTTAACTTGTTGGCAATTCGGGCACTTGGAAACAAACTCAACAATTTCTCTTTTCATCCTACTCCACCAATGGAGTTCTCTCAAGTCATGGTACATCTTAGTTGAGCCTGGATAGATAGAATATCTGGAATTATGGGTTTTTGCCATGATCCTCTCTCAAATACCATTAATATCAGGAACACATAATCTGCCTAGATATCTCAATACTCTATCTCCCCCTTTGGCAAAAGCCATTACCTTCTGCTTATGCACATCTGCTTTCAATTGTAGCAAGATAAGATCTTGGTATTTTTTGTCCTTCACCTCCACTACTACAGATGATGAAGACCTATTTTGCACAAGAATACCACTGTCACCAAATTCATCTAGTTGAATTCCCTATCATGCTAGTTTATGAATCTCTTTAACTAACTCTTCTTTTTCTTTTCGACATGAGTGGTGCTTCTCATAAACAACCATCTAAGAGCATCAGCAACTACGTTATATTTACTTGGGTGTTAAAAGATGCTCAAGTCATAGTCTTTGAGTAACTCAATCCATCTCCTCAAGAAAAAACATCAGTCCTCTTTTGGGACAAGGAAACATCCGCATTGTAGTTTGATCCTCTCTCCGGCGCGGGCCACGTAGTTAATGAGTTCGAGTGGGACTCACTCTCACCCATTTTGGTGCTAAATAATACTCCCAGAACTCGACATGCTTATAAAACATCATCATCATCGGTTCCATAGGGACATAGTACATCAACATCAACATCAACATCATCATTATCATCATCGGTCCCATAGGGACATAGTACATCAACATCAACATCAACATCGTGGACTCGAAACATTTGTTTAGAATTTAGTTTCAAGTTTTAAGACCCATGGGCATCACTCTCATCAACATCATCATCAAGACTCTCATCAATTTAGACCACAATCACAACATCACAAACAACATCATCGTCAAGGCTCTAGACTCATCCCTTAAGCTCATTCTTGCATTCTTTAGTACAATAGACATAGAATTTTGTAAAATCATTGAAAATAACTTATGCAGTAAATCAAGTTTATGATGATCAGCAATTTAAGAAAAATGCATGAATTATGAAGAATCAGTAAAATACTCAAGGATTTTCACATATAACTCATCATCTTCAATCATAGACTCAATTTACTCAAAGGGGGCACATGGAAGAACAATCCCATTTTTAGGTTAGCCTTACATACCTGGGATGACTGCTATCAACATAATTCCCTTGGAACTTCCTCTCGACTCCTCAATCTCGGCTCTTCTCTACTCTCCTCAAGCCCTAGTGTATTAGCGTTTTTAGGAAGAGGATATCAAATGGGATTTTAGACCCTTTCTTTGTGAAAATGACTTATATCAGTCTTACATGGGTTTTAGAAGATGCTAGGAATGGACTACAATGCCCCTCGATATTTTAGAAATTTTTCAGCCGTCCGCGACGCGGATTGGTCGCGTATAACTCATTTTTGGCGAAAATCCTCCTGATCGAGTTTTCTCAACCCCGTCAAAAAATTTAGGAAAAACATAAGTCACCCTTCGCAATGGGTCCATGATGCAGCTCTATCGCGAACTCTCACTGTTTCTCATTTTAGAACGAAAAATTATCTTTTGACTCGGTCACTCTAAAAATTGATCGAGACTTTTCTCCCACTCAATTTATCGTGCTGATCATGAATCCAACCTCAGATTTTCCATTCGAGCATCAGAAGACGCATTATGCGCACATCTCTCCTCTAGGGGTATTTTGATAATTTTATCGGGCATTACAAGTTATATTTATCTTTGGATATCTTTTATTGAGCATTTTCTTTCGTTGTTGAGTTGATATGATGATGACGCTAGGTGGTTTGCTTGGGGAATCAACAATGATTTTTTAAGTGTCGGCTACGTTAAGGGTACCCTCCCGAGGCATGACAAATTATTATTTTACTTCATGAATATTTTAACCTCTATCCACATTCCCATTACTCTCCAACACACACAAGAAAGGAAATTACAAGTTTTGATATTTTCAACCAAGGTTTAGAATTTACTTACCTCAATACACAAATCAATCACCCCAAAGCTTGAGTCTATCCTTTTCATCAGGCTTCTAGTTCAATAAAATTTATTCAAATATGGAATCACTATAAGACTTCCAAGAATATCGATACCAATTTTATCAATTTTGAAAATCAACTTCAAAATGATTCAAAGATTCCATTCTAAGAAATTAGGGGTAAATAGAAAATTAGTACATAATCACGATATGAAAATAATTTTAAAATAACTAGTGAAAACAATTTTTAAAATATTCAAAGTAAATTAATAATCCTCAATTTATCAAAAGTTCATGACCATGGAAGAATTCCTAAAATTTGATGTTCAAAACCAAAATTTAGATGTTGAAATCATGAAATAGTCAATGTTATTGAAGATCCTAAATTAAAATCACTTACTTGATGAATTACTCTTGAAAAATCGATCCAAAATCACCACCCACAAACTTTAAAAGATAAAAAATATCAAATAGAGCTTAAACCTTAAACTCAGTCCACAAGAATTGACTCAAATGTTGCTTAAGAACTGTGAGCCCGGTAAAATTACCAAAATGCCCCTAGAGGAAGGGTACACGCGTAACGCATCCTCCGGGGCTCGTATGGCGAATCCGAGACCGGATTCGTGATCAGCATGAAAAATGGAGTGGGAAAATGGTCCGGGTTGAATTTTAGGACGACCGAATCGAAAGATAAATTTTCGATCTAAGTCACAAAACAGTGACTGTCCGCGACAGAGGCGCGACGCGCACCTGCCGCGGAGGGACACTTATATATTTTTTCAGATTTTCGACGGGATGGAGAAAACTCGTTTAAAAATACTTTTTCCAAAAATACACAGTGCGCGATAGGTCCGCGTCGCGGACCGTGTAAATTCTGAACTGGAAATTTCTAATCTATTTCGAGGGGCATTCCGATCAATCCCTAACCCCTCCTAAACACTAATACACGGCTAGTAAGGCCGTTTCTACACGAAAAGAGCCTAATAAAACCTATTCTAAGTCCTATTCCAAAATTTAACAAGGCTAGGGCTTGAGGAGAGGAGAGAAAGGCTTGGGGTGAGAAATACGAGAAGAGAATCCTCGACATCACCCGGTTGAACAGTTGCATCACAGGTATGTAAGGCTAAACTAAAATATGGGATTGTTCTCTCATGTGCCCCATAGAGGTCATAGTTGAATTGATGATTGAAGAGTCTACATGCATGATTTCTTTGATGGATTTTCTTGAAAATTATATTTGAAATTACATGTTTTCTATGCTGATGATCATCAATACTATTTGTTCTCTTAAATTGAATACTTTCATGGAATTTGCATAACCCTACATGACTATTTTGAAGAGCATGCATAATGAACTTGAGACGTGAGTCTAGAGCCTTGCATTGGGATTGTTGACTGTGATGATGAGTTGATGAAATCTTGATTGTTATATGAGTCTCTATAAATGAACTCTATCGATGTGTTTATTCACTTGTTTCCTAATGACTGTTATATAATCTTGAGTCATTGAGGAGGTGTTGATGATAGGGTTAAAATCCCTATGAAATGTTGATGATAGGGTTAAAATTCCTATGAGATGTTGATGATAGGGTGGAAGTCCCTATGAGGTAATTGATGAAAGGGGCCAAGGTCCCGGTGAAATATCAGTCGTGGACGGGGAGTGGGTCCCTATGAGACTGGCAGTCGTTGACGGGGAGTGAATCCCTATGAGACTGGTTGAGGTTGATTTTATGAGCATTGAGTTGGGAGGAGTATCGAGCACCGAAATGAGCAGGAGTGAGCCCCACTCGAACTCATTAACTACGTCGCCAAACGTAGGAGAGGCTTAAACCATCACATACATACATATGGTTTCCCTCGAGGTTTAACAGTCCCTGAAATCAATAGAGGATCTGTTCAGTTTGATTCCATGTCGGGCATATTGATATGGGATCCAGTGTTCCTTACCTGGCAAGTTTGGGACCACTGTGGCAACATCAGGGTGATTGTTGTACATTCACTGGCTCATAAGTGGGTGTTATTGGTTAAGAGAAACTCTCGGGAAAATTCGTACCTTACCCTGAGTCTAGACGAGATGTGATGAAAGGGGGTGGACTCCTCCGAGATGATCCATGTGATGAGTTGAGACTTTTGATGAGTCTAAGATAATGATGTGTCACTTGTCCACTCTGTACTCTTTCGTAGATGGGCAAGCTGGTGGTTAATGTGATTATGATGTTTATTTTGACTTGATGTTACTTTCCATATTTTCTACCGGTTTCTGTTTCATTCAGCTGTTTTACATACCAGTACATTCCAAGTACTGACGTTCACTCTAGACTGCATCATTTTATGATGTAGAGGCAGGTACTAGAGATCATCAACAGGCGCTCCGTTGAAGATCAGAGATCCGAAGTTGATTTGGTGAGCCTCCCCTACTCCGGAGGAACCATTACTTTATTTTCATCATGCTTTAGAGTTAGGATTGGACTATCTATTTATTTTTCTTTGGGTAGCCATGGGTCTGTCATTGGCACCACATGATTTAGTGATAGAGGCTTCATAGACAGGTGTCGAGTATCGATATTGAGATTTTTGAGCTAGTTCATTTTACTAGCCCTCGTTATATTACCTTTATTATATTGAGAACTTTAGATGAATTGTGTCCACTGCTTGCATATAATTTCCGCTGATCAGTAGAGGTGTATGATTGGATGATGTGATGAGACTAGGTGGTTCTCTTGGGGGCTAGCAATAGTCTCCGAGTGCCGGCCACGCCAAGGGTACCCTCCCGGGGCATGACAAACTTATCAGAGCCGACTCTCGACTAGTACGGTGGTGGGGCAAACCTCAGCGAGGACGCTGAGTCTCAACGGGGGGTGAGTGCAGGGACGGCGATATGTAACGCCTGGCTCACTTAGGCAAATCCCACATCGGAAGAGAGAGGGAGAGTCTTGGGGTATTTAAGTAAAGGCTTGAACCTAATACTGTGAGGCGCCTTTTGGGGTGAGCCCAAAAGGACAAATCCGTGATGGGCTAGGCCCAAGAGCGGACAATACTTCACAGTGTTAGGCCAGGTCGTTACAGGTGGTATCAGAGCACAGAGTTCAAGTGTCCTAGGGAGTCTATGAAGCCGTGTCTAGTAGAGTCTTGCTTATGGGTGTGTTGTCGACCACACTTCATAAGCAGGAGGCTATGGGACATTAGGAATGGTTACACTTCTTTCTTATTCTAAATCGTGCGATAGAGTTGAACTCTATGAAAACTATCCTCTAATTCGTGCATTACACGTGCAGAATCGATAACATGCCTCCCAGAAGAGCTGTCAGAGGAAGGGGACGTCCTGCCAGGCAAGCTGCTAACCCAGGAAACCTCCTCAAGCTGAGATCTCGAATGCTGAGCTACGCCAAGCCATTCAAACTTTGGCCCAAGCTGTCGCAGCACCTGCTGTGAGGCAAGGTGCAGGGGGGACAGACTCTCATGGCACCTCTAGAGTCCGAGAATTTCTGAGGATGAACCCGCCTGAGTTCACGGGGTCGGCGTCTACTGAAGACCCCGAGAACTATATAGAGGAACTTGAGAAGGTGTTCCAAGTGATGCACGTGGCCGATGCTGATAGGTTTGAATTGGCTGCCTATCAACTCAAAGGGGTGGCCAGGATGTGGTTCGACCAATGGAAGAAGGGCCAAGGGGACGATGCTTCATATGTAACTTGGGCTGTGTTTGAGGAGGCTTTCTTGGGACACTTTTTCCCAAGGGAGAAAAGAGAGGCTAAGGTGAGGGAGTTCCTGAATCTGAAGCAGGGCTCCATGACCGTGCAGGAGTATGGATTGAAATTCATGCAACTATCCCGCTATGCTCCAGACATGGTTGCTAACATGCGGGGAAGGATGGGAATGTATGTAGATGGGTTGAACAGAGGACCCAAGAGAGATGGAAGATGAGCTATGCTTGTGAGTGACATGGACATCGGGCGACTGGTGACATTCGTGCAGCAAGCTGACGAAGAAAGACAACAGGACAGGGAAGAGTTCAAGCGCAAGAGAGCTAAGACATCCAGCCACGAAGGTGGAAGGAGAGGTAACGGGAATCGATTTCCAGCATCCTCAGCTGCTAGCGCACCTGTGCCTAAAGGCACGTATGATCAGAGGTTCCGAAATACAGGGAACCACGAACCCCAGTCCCAAGCTAGTGTGGCTCAAGGTTCTCAGAGTAGGCCACAGTGTGATAACTGTGGAAAGGCGCATTGGGGGAGATGTCGTGATAAGAATGACGCATGCTTCGGGTGTGGCCAAGTAGGCCACTACAAGAAGGATTGTCCAAAACGGGCTAGCCAGGCCAGTCCGTGGCATCGGCCCCACCGGTTAGGGGGAACCCAAGGGCCACTACGCCAGGTGCAGGCGGGGCCACAAACCGCTTGTATGCTATGGGGAGTCGCTAAGATCAGGAAATTTTCCAGACGTCGTGACGAGTATGATCCGAGTCTTTACTTTTGATTATTATGTTTTGATGGATCCTGGTGCCACATTGTTGTTTGTAACTCCTTATGTGGCCAGTAAATTTGATAAAACCCCTGAGAGTCTTCTTGAACCCTTTGATGTTTCTACTCCGGTGGGTGAGTCTATTCGAGCTGAAAGAGTCTATAGAGCTTGTGTAGTGTCCATCCATCATAGGGACACCATTATTGATTTGATCGAGTTAAAGATGGTTGACTTTGATTTGATCCTCAGCATGGATTGGCTTCACGCCTGTTATGCCTCATTGGATTGTAGATCCCGAACGGTTAAGTTCCAATTTCCAAATGAACCAGTTCTAGAGTGGAAGTGTGACTCAGTGACACCTAGGGGGAGGTTTATCTCATATCTTAAAGCCCGGAAGTTAATTTCCAAAGGCTGTATTTATCACCTGGTGAGAGTGAAATCTGATGATGTTGAGTCCCCAACTCTTGAGTCAGTTCTGGTTGTCAATGAGTTTCTAGAAGTCTTTCCTGATGATCTGCCCGGAGTCCCTCCTGATAGGGAGATTGACTTCGGGATTGATGTTCTTCCAGATACCCAGCCTATTTTGATCCCTCCTTACAGAATGACCCCCGCTGAGTTAAAAGAATTGAAAGAGCAATTAAAAGATTTGCTGGAAAAGGGCTTCATTAGGCCAAGTGTTTCACCATGGGGTGCCCCTGTTTTATTCGTGCGGAAGAAAGATGGGTCTCTTAGAATGTGTATCGATTATAGGCAACTGAACAAGGTCACGATAAAGAACAAATATCCCCTCCCAAGGATAGATGATTTGTTTGACCAACTTCAGGGTGCCTCTTGCTTCTCTAAGATAGACCTTAGATCTGGCTACCATCAGTTGAAGGTGAGGGAGCGTGACGTTCCAAAGACAGCCTTCAGGACTAGATATGGCCATTTTGAGTTCTTGGTCATGTCCTTCGGACTGACGAATGCACCTGCCGCCTTTATGGACATGATGAATAGAGTGTTCAAGCCATATCTTGATTTGTTTGTGATTGTGTTCATCGACAACATCCTGGTGTATTCAAGGAGTGAGGAAGAGCATGCTAACCACCTCAGAGTAGTCCTCCAAACTCTTAAGGACCATGAGTTGTATGCAAAGTTCTCCAAATGTGAATTCTGGCGTGAGTCAGCGGCCTTCCTAGGCCACGTTGTTTCCGGTGACGGTATTCGAGTGGATGCCCAAAAGATTGAGGCGGTTAAGAACTGGCCGGCCCCGACCACTCCGACTGATATCAGAAGTTTCTTGGGGCTGGCAGGCTACTACCGCAGGTTTGTGGAGGGATTTTCTTCCATATCCGCACCACTGACCAAATTGACTCAGAAAAAGGTCAAATTCCAATGGTCCGAAAAATGTGAGAAGAGTTTCCAGGAATTGAAAACAAGGTTAACTACTGCACCGGTCCTAACTCTACCCGACGGGACCGAAGACTTTGTAATCTATTGTGATGCCTCGATGGTTGGATTGGGATGTGTATTAATGCAAAGGGGGAAAGTGATAGCTTATGCTTCCAGGCAGCTCAAGGTTCATGAGAGAAACTACCCAACCCATGACCTCGAGTTGGCAGCAGTGGTGTTTGCACTTAAAATTTGGCGGCACTACTTGTATGGAGTGCATGTGGATGTGTTCACTGACCACAAGAGCTTACAGTATGTTTTTAGCCAAAAAGAACTCAACTTGCGACAGAGGAGATGGTTAGAATTGCTCAAGGATTACGACATGAGCATACACTACCACCCAGGTAAAGCTAACGTCGTGGCTGATGCTCTTAGCAGGTTATCAATGGGTAGCACAGCCCATGTGGAGGAAGGAAAGAAGGAGTTAGCCAAGGATGTGCACCGGTTGGCTCGATTGGGAGTCCGACTCGAGGAGAACAACGAGGGAGGAGTTAATGTCCAGGACGGGTCTACTTCCTCGTTAGTGGTGGAGGTGAAGGAAAAGCAAGACCAAGACCCTGTCCTACTCCAATTGAATGAGGATGTCCAAAATCAGAGGGTGATGGTCTTCTCCAAAAGGGGAGATGGAGTGTTAAGATATCAAAGTCGATTGTGTGTCCCAGATGTTGATGGCATACGAGAAAGAATCATGGCAGAAGCTCATAACACTAGATATTCCATTCATCCTGGCTCCACCAAAATGTACCATGACTTAAGGGAGGTCTATTGGTGGAACGGAATGAAAAGGGACATCGCGAAGTTCGTTTTGAAGTGCCCAAATTGCCAACAAGTGAAGGTTGAGAATCAAAGGCCATGTGGATTGGCTCAGAACTTTGAAATTCTGGAGTGGAAATGGGAGATGATTAATATGGACTTTATCACTGGTCTGCCAAGGTCTCGAAAGCAACATGATTCGATATGGATGATAGTGGACAGAATGACTAAATCAGCTCACTTCCTGGCAGTCAAGACAACAAATACTGCGGAAGAGTATGCCAAGTTGTACATCCAGGATATTGTGAGGTTGCATGGAGTCCCCTTGTCCATCATCTCGGACAGAGGAGCTCAATTTACCTCCCAGTTCTGGAGATCATTTCAGAAAAGCTTGGGTACCAAGGTGAACCTGAGCACGGCTTTCCATCCACAGACAGATGGTCAGGCGGAGCGTACAATTCAAACATTGGAGGATATGTTGAGGGCTTGCGTCCTTGATTCAAAGGGAATTGGGATGATCATTTGCCTCTGGCTGAATTTGCATATAACAATAGTTATCATGCGAACATCTAAATGGCTCCTTATGAAGCCTTGTACGGAAGGAGGTGTAGATCGCCCATTAGGTGGTTTGAGGTTGGAGAAGCGGAGCTCATTGGACTTGATCTTATTCACCAGTCGATGGAGAAGGTCAAGGTCATTAGAGAGAGGTTAAAGACTGCCCAGAGTCGCCAAAAATCTTACACTGACGTGAGAAGAAGAGATCTAGAGTTCGAAGTAAATGATTGGGTGTACTTGAAGGTGTCACTTATGAAGGGTATCCTAAGGTTTGGGAAGAAGGGAAAGTTGAGTCCACGTTATGTTGGACCCTATCAAATCGTAAGGAGAATTGGGAAGGTGGCCTACGAGTTAGAGTTGCCTTCTGAGCTAGATGGGGTACACCCGGTGTTCCATGTGTCTATGCTAAAGAAATGCTTGGGAAATCCGGCCTTGGTGATCCCTGTTGATAGCATTGGGGTGAAGGATAACCTATCTTACGAAGAGGTTCCGGTTCAAATTCTTGATCGTCAGATTCGTAAACTAAGGAACAAAGAAATAGCCTCAGTCAAAGTCCTATGGAGGAATCAATTCGTTGAAGAGGCCACATGGGAAGCTGAGGAGGAGATGAAGGCAAAGTATCCGCACCTGTTCGTGCCAACTGATGGTGAAAGCACTGAAGGTAAAAATCCTTACTCTTCACTAAGCTAAGTGCTGTATTCCCTTACGTTACTTGCTATCATTGAGTCGAGGGTTGATTTTTTTTTTAAAATTGAGTGTGGGAATGAGTCATGAGTCTATTCGTGCTTTAATCAACACCTCCACTCCTCATTCGAGGACGAATGATCCCAAGGGGGAGATGATGTGACGCCCGGTAAAATTACCAAAATGCCCCTAGAGGGAGAGTACACGCGTAACGCATCTTCCGGGGCTCGTATGGCGAATCCGAGATCGGATTCGTGATCAGCATGAAAAATGAAGTGGGAAAATGGCCCGGGTCAAATTTTAGGACGACCCGATCGAAAGATAAATCTTTTATCCAAGTCACAAAATAGTGATTGTCCGCGACAGAGGCGCGCGCACCTGCCGCGGAGGGACACTTATATATTTTTCCAGATTTTCGACGGGATGGGGAAAACTCGTTTAAAAATACTTTTTCCAAAAATACACAGTGCGCGATAGGTTCGCGTTGCGGACCGCGTAAATTCCGAACTGGAAATTTCTAATCTATTTCGAGGGGCATTCCGGTCAATCCCTAACCCCTCCTAAACACTAATACACGGCTAGTAAGGTCGTTTCTACACGAAAAGAGCCTAACAAAACCTATTCTAAGTCCTATTCCAAAATCTAACAAGGCTAGGGCTTGAGGAGAGGAGAGAAAGGCTTGGGGTGAGAAATACGAGAAGAGAATCCTCGACATCACTCGGTTGAACAGTTGCATCACAGGTATGTAAGGCTAAACTAAAACATGGGATTGTTCTCTCATGTGCCCCATAGAGGTCATAGTTGAATTGATGATTGAAAAGTCTACATGCATGATTTCTTTGATGGATTTTCTTGAAAATTATATTTGAAATTACATGTTTTCTATGCTGATGATCATCATACTATTTGTTCTCTTAAATTGAATACTTTCATGGAATTTGCATAACCCTACATGACTATTTTGAAGAGCATGCATAATGAACTTGAGACGTGAGTCTAGAGCCTTGCATTGGGATTGTTGACTGTGATGATGAGTTGATGAAACCTTGATTGTTATATGAGTCTCTATAAATGAACTCTATCGATGTGTTTATTCACTTGTTTCCTAATGACTGTTATATAATCTTGAGTCATTGAGGAGGTGTTGATGATAGGGTTAAAATCCCTATGAGATGTTGATGATAGGGTTAAAATCCCTATGAGATGTTGATGATAGGGTGGAAGTCCCTATGAGGTAATTGATGAAAGGGGCCAAGGTCCCGGTGAAATATCAGTCGTGGACGGGGAGTGGGTCCCTATGAGACTGGCAGTCGTTGACGGGGAGTGAATTTCTATGAGACTGGTTGAGGTTGATTTTATGAGCATTGAGTTGGGAGGAGTATCGAGCACCGAAATGAGCAGGAGCGAGTCCCACTCGAACTCATTAACTACGTCGCCAAACGTAGGAGAGGCTTAAACCATCACATACATACATATGGTTTCCCTCGAGGTTTAATAGTCCCTGAAATCAATAGAGGATCTGTTCAGTTTGATTCCATGTCGGGCATATTGATATGGGATCCAGTGTTCCTTACCTGGCAAGTTTGGGACCACTGTGGCAACATCAGGGTGATTGTTGTACATTCACTGGCTCATAAGTGGGTGTTATCGGTTAAGAGAAACTCTCGGGAAAATTCTTACCTTACTCTGAGTCTAGACAAGATGTGATGAAAGGGGGTGGACTCCTCCGAGATGATCCATGTGATGAGTTGAGACTTTTGATGAGTCTGAGATAATGATGTGTCACTTGTCCACTCTGTACTCTTTCGTAGATGGGCAAGCTGGCGGTTAATGTGATTATGATGTTTATTTTGACTTGATGTTACTTTCCATATTTTCTACCGGTTTCTGTTTCATTCAGTTGTTTTACATACCAGTACATTCGAAGTACTGACGTTCACTCTGGACTGCATCATTTTATGATGTAGAGGCAGGTACTAGAGATCATCAATAGGCGCTCCGTTGAAGATCAGAGATCCGAAGTTGATTTGGTGAGCCTCCCCTACTCCGGAGGAACCATTACTTTATTTTCATCATGCTTTAGAGTTAGGATTGGACTATCTTTTTATTTTGCTTTGGGTAGCCATGGGTCTGTCATTGGCACCACATGATTTAGTGATAGAGGCTTCATAAACAGGTGTCGAGTATTGATGTTGAGATTTTTGAGCTAGTTCATTCTACTAGCCCTCGTTATATTACCTTTATTATATTGAGAACTTTAGATGAATTGTGTCCACTGCTTGCATATAATTTCCGCTGATCAGTAGAGGTATATGATTGGATGATGTGATGAGACTAGGTGGTTCGCTTGGGGGCTAGCAATAGTCTCCGAGTGCTGGCCACGCCAAGGGTACCCTCCCGGGGCGTGACAAACTTATCAGAGCCGACTCTCGACTAGTACGGTGGTGGGGCAAACCTCAGCGAGGATGCTGAGTCTCAACTAAAGTTGAAAAATGTTAGGTAAAACTAAAGTTGAGAATCAGTTAGGTAAAAGATAAAAATGCTAAGAAGAGATAGGGATGGAGAGTATGAAAAAATATATTTGAAAAATGAAAACATTAATCAAAGTTATGCCCCAAATCCACCTCAATCTAATAGTGTTGCAGAAAGAAAAAAATTGAACATTCAAAAAGATTTACCCCAGGCCTTGTTGGAGGAGCTATCAGTACAGCCAACTGACTACTCAGTAGGATGTCCTACAAGAAAACTAAATCTATTTTATATGAATTTGGAAGAAAGAAAACTAAACTTGAAATATTTCAAATTGTGGGGGGTGCCTAGACAAAGTCAAAGTTCTTATCCAAAAAGAATCAAAATAGGATCTAACACTATGGACCGTATTCTCATTATGCTATAAATAATAAAGCTTGTTGATTTTTTATTCATAAGGTTGAATATTTGAATAGTCTGTCAATATAGAAATCGAATCAAATGATATTGAGTTCCTTAAACATATATATCCATATAAAACTAGCTTTAATTATCTAGTGAAGGATCTAAATAATCTTGGGAAGAACCAAAGGAGAATGTGCTTAATAAAGAGAATTCAAGGCATAACAAGCGTTAAAGAACATCTACTTTCTTCAGAACTTATTTTGTAAACATTCAAAAAGGCTATGACTTCTATGCATTTACTCTTTTGGGAAGAGATTATTAATAGTAAGATTGATTCAATCTTGATCAACCATATTTGAAAGTTGATTGATCTTCCTCTGAAATTTAAATCTTTGGGTTCAAAGTTAATCTTCTAAAAGAAATTAAAGCTAATGGGCATATTGACACATGCAAAGCATGACTTGTTATAAAAGTCTTCAAAAGAAAACAATGTCCCCATTTTTTGATACATACTTGTCAATATCTAAGGTTACATCCATTCATTTATTATGCCGTATATGCCCTTCAAATTCATCAAATGCATGTGAAAATAATATGTTTAAATGAATAATTGGAAGAAGAAATTTACATGGAATAATTTGAGGCTTTTGCGCTTCCAGGTCAAGAAAAGAAAGTGCACAAATTTATTAAGTCCTTATATGAATCAAAATAAGTACTTCTGTGATGACATGTGGATTTTGACCAAAACCATGTTGACAAGTAAATTTAAGAATAATACAACAACAATAACAACATACCCAGTTGAATCCCACAAGTGGGTATGGGGAGCGCAAAATGTACGCAGACCTTACCACTACCTCGTAAAAGTAAATTTAAGAATAATGAATATGATAAATGTGTTTATGTTAAAGACACTCCAAATTACAAATTCATTGTTTGTTTATATGTTGATGACATGTTGATCATCAATAAAGCCACTTATGACATAAATGCTACTAATTGTATGCTCGTAAGCAACTTTGATACCAAGATGTTGATATGATCTTAGGTGTAAGAATCTTTTAGAACACCAAAATATTTAGCATTGTCATAATTTCATTACATTGGAAAGGTACTTTACAAGTTCAAGTAATTGAATTTTAGTGCTGCCATGACTCTAGACGATATAGGCTTTGCACTTTAAAAGAATGAAGGTGAAAGTGATTTACAATGGTATTATGCAAGAGTATTACAAAGTATGATATATATATATATATATATATAAAATATCATAAATTATACGCGATTAGATATAACATGTGCTATTAGTAAACTGAGTCATTTACAAGTAATCTTAATTAAATTCATTAAGTGATAATGAAAAGAGATTTGGGATAGTTAAAGCATACTCAAATATGTTTTGCATTATAACAAATATCAAATAATATTGGAATGATATAATGATACAAAGTAGATCACCAAGTCAATAAAGTAAAATACATGAGTAAATATGTCTTTACTTTTAGTAGAGGAGTAATCTCCAGATTCTAAACAATCATGTATAGTTTGCTCTACAATAAAATCTAAGTTCATTGCTCTAGATAAGGCCAGTGAAGAAGATTAATGGCTCTGAAAATTTTGAAAGATATTTTTTTTTATTTTTTGGCCCAACCTTGGGCACCAGTGTGCATACGCTATATAGTCAATATGTAATAGGTACAGTAAGGAGCATGATGTATAATGGAAAGTCTCATCATATAATATTGTCACGATCCAATTTCTCAAGCCTTGATTGCACCTACCTTAACTACCCCAATAGGTAAGGCTAACTCGTAACTCAGAACTAAGTGTAATGGGTACTAGGTGGGAAACTAGTGATACAAAATTAAGATAAATAAAGAGGACAAGATAAATATATACATAACAAAAATAGAGTCCCTCTCAATATCTGTAAGTCACTAGTACAGAGCTACTAGAAAAAATAAACTGAGTAAAGTCTAGTCTCAAAATATTAAAAATACTGGCAAAAAGTACAGATGGAGACTAAAATGATCCAAAAGCACCTGATGCTCACCCTGGTCTCCGAAACTGGCAGCTGCAAGCTGGATTGGGTCACCGCTGATAGCTAGTGCTCAGGCTTGCGTCACAAAGGAGATGTAGAGTGTAGTATGAGTACCAGATAAAAAGGTACCCAGTAGGCATTATAAGCCAACTGAATAAGAAAGATAAGGACAATATGAAAAAGGAGAATAAAAACCTGGACAGGAGTCAGAATATACATTTTATGGTAAAGGACTAACACTAAGGGAAAATCCACTAAAACTAACTACACTAGCTATGCCTAAATAGGCCACTGCAGGCCTGAATAGGACACACATACTCAATTTAAAGTTAAACTTGAGTGAACCCCCATAAGCTCGCCGAGTACACAGAATTTCTATCCTATAAAGGATAGGAACTAGGGTTCTCCAAGAGTGAATACCTAGGGACAAGTCCGGGAAATTAACCAAAACCTATCCTGTTAATTCGACAATAAAGGGAGGGACTCGAACCCACCATTGGCCAATCTCAATAATATGGGGTAGCACCTGGATACTCTGACATATGTATCTCAATGGATCAATGTATAGACCTAGTCTCAAAAGATAATCAACAAGGGTTAGGTCGAACCCGCATTATGCAACAGTGGAGCTAGACCCTAATCTCAAATGGTGTACTGTCAAAATAGGGACTCGAACCCTCAAATAAGTGACTAATAAAGATCCGATCAACTTTTCATACTTCTCAATACAAAGACTTATCAAATCTTCCTTTACAACAGCTATAACTAAGTTATAATCACAATGGTACCAACCCAGTGTAGATACTTCTGTAGATTTTCAACTCATAGTCATACCAGGCTATTTTCAAGGTAGAAACAGTTTCAACATAGGTACAGGATCACCATGAGAGTTCACAATCTCCAAACTAAGGAAATTATGGATAAGGTATTTCATAAACTCAGTTACTACCTAGCTAAGCTACTACAAGGATCTAGGCCCTTCGGAGCGACGCTGGGGCATTCTAAAGTAGGTTATCCTCTTAAACTAAGGCTTATATCATTTATAATACCTATAGCATGAAACCAAAACTGAAACAATAGAACAAACGAGCCACAACCAAACAACATGCTTTCAACTATCCAAAAATTTGAAACAGGACCTAAAATATAACTTCTAGCCTAAGGCAAGTTAATATACTACCCAAGCCCATTATTCCAACCAGTTCAACATGAATTTACATAGTCCAGCTCAATCTAAAGAAAGAAAATGCATAGCCTACGTGCAAGCCGAACTCCTGCTCCAATCACTAGGCTGGAGCTTTTCCTTTTTTAACGACCTCTGAATGATGCCACGCTGTTAAAAATAGAATCAAAATGTCGTTACGGTCATCTTGACAATACTTATGTAAATTTTGGAGATGGACCAATTTTAGGATTCAAAATGGAAAATGTGGGATTCATGTCGGAAATTCCAGAAATAACCCCAAAAATAGATCCAAAACATCTACCCAAACATTGATAGTCAATCAATACCAAATTTGGGGTATGAGGAAAGGTCTTACACGAACATGCAATTAAAATCCCAAAAAAAAGCTAAGAAATAAACCCGAACGACAGCTAGTTTACTAATTTTAGCAAAATGGAGGCACCAACAACTCAAGATAATAAACCCACGATGACCCTCATAATATTCTACCCAAAATCTCATCAAGAATCGAAGAAAATGGAGCTAAGATAACGAAGAAGATACAAGTTTTTAAATTTTGCAAGAAAATTCATTCCGGATTCATAAAATGCAATAGCTAAAATTCTGATTTTACCAAAAACAAGACACTTCCAGGTAGAACTAATTATACCATAGTAATCTTTGTAAAAATTTACACAAGATAGAGTCAAGAATTGCTTACTTTGGACCTATATAGCTCAAGTTACTAGTTCCCAAAATTTACAAGCAAATCACTTCGAAAATCCATAATTGTAGCAGATAAATAGTGGAATTTACCTATTATGAAGCCTCAAAATGCGTTTCTGAGCTCACCCACATGTTCCCCACGAGAAATTCTTGAATTTGACCTTTTGGATCACTAAATTTGGACTCAATTTGAGAAAGAAATCACACTTTTTAACTTGGTGAAATGGCTAAAATTGTGTAAGAAATACACATATATATGTATATAGACCACTTGCCACGTGGCAGCATGACATTGTGTCATGTTCCCACTTCGCTTCAGCAACCATTCAAAACTAATTTCGATGCTTCGACCTCATCTGAAGTCAGAAAAATACAAACCATGTATGTGATCCGATTGGAAACAATGTTCCAAACTCAATGGCGCAGTCAAAATTTCCGTACGAGTTCATTATGACTTAATGTGGGTCCCACTCTCAATGCCTTTTTTTGCCAAAATCCATCGTGGGGCTTAAAATGAGTCCAGAAGCCTTGGGAGTGGAACGAAAAATTATTCTAGACCAAACTCGACATTTCAGATTTAACCATGCAGTCAGAATTTTAATTCTGACACATTTTCCACGAATATTAATCGAAGTCAGCTGTTGGCCAGTTTTAAATGTTAAAATGCTAAAAATGGTACAAACTCAAATCAAAAGCCTCGAGACTTGAGTCAACCACCTTTTTAGCCTAATTTGGTCATTCTAAAGCTGATGGAACTGCTAGAAAACCTTCTTGGGATTGTTTTCCCACATTTTAACTCAAAAATGACTTTTCAAGTTATAAAGACCTTCCAACATGGAAACCTGGACAAAAAACAAATGAACGATCAGGTGATCAAGCTATTGGCGCCAACAGGTCATAAATTACCTGCGGTTGCTATAAAAATGCTCTAGACTGAAAAATGGTCGCAATATAAGGAAAAGGACCTAGAGGATCATTACAAATACATAGACATAATACACTTGGAAAACTATTCTTTAGTGAAATTATCACAATTGACTATGTGAAATCAAAGGATATTGTGTTAGATCCACTTAGAAATAACAACAAAGGGAGTTAAGAGATCATCAAAGGGAATGGATTTAAGGCTTTGTAAAAGTCATTGTGGCAGTAATTCTACCTAGTATACTGGAGATTCCTAGAGCTAAGTTCAAGGAGATTAAACAACATTGTAATTGACGGTTCAATGTTGTCAAATTAGTCAAAATTCATTCTCGTGATGAAGACAATGATTAGTGACAAGGATAAAATATAAAAGATTTTTAACAAGTTAATAAAGCTTAAAGTTTTTTAACAAGTTAATAAAGCTTTAAGATTTTTAATGATCTCTAAGTTTAGCAAATTTGATCAAATAGTGTATTTACTCAATAATACGGTTGGATATCACCTATATGAATGTGAAGTGTAAGCTAATTCAAAGAGAATGATTGTAAAAGCCCATTATGGTTGAAACGAACACAACCGGAGAACCATAAACGGTAAAGGAATTACTTTGGGACATGTGTGTTTGCAACAGATTTTAATGTGATAAAAATAAATTCCAATCACAAATAAAAATATGAATAAATAGAATTTTATTGATAAGCATGTTGGTACAAATTTGTTAATCCCTTGATTCTTCTCTCCTTAGATTTCTCCATGATTCAAGGGTCGTTAATGGCGTATTTCTCGAACGTAGGATGATTTTGGCTTCCTTAAGTCATCATATTTTTATCTCTCTATGGGATATTTGAGATGCCTTTACAAGGGAATGTAATACCCCTTCTTCATAGGCATAAATTATGGTTCAGGGTAGAGTAACCTCCAAGAAACCCTAACTGAAATAGGACTAATTTTGTAGAGTCCTACAAAATTTCAATGTCTACAATATAATTGTCTAGGTATACACCAAAACTCGATTGTTCAAAAATATCAAATTTATAGATTGACCAAGTATATCCGGTATATATTCACTATGAAAATTTTCAAGAGAAACCTACTTATCCAGATGCAATTAACTCTTACTAGTAAACACTTGTCTGTTTCTCGATTTTAAAATCACTCTCCATTCATGTGGGGGATTGTTGGGTTTTAAAATGTGTTAATGAAATATGAAGATGTGACTTTTATGAAGAGTTGTGACTTTTTTGAAAAATTGTTACTTTTCTTAAGAGTTGTGACCATTTCAAAAATTTATGATTTTTTCAAAGGATGGTGACCTTTTCGATAAGACACAATAAGCACCTGTTACACTACCATTTGTTGTCTATGAATAGAGTAATTACTCTTATTTTTCAACAATGAATTTTTGGACTTCTTCTTTTTCTACACAAACAAATTCTAGAGTACTTTACTGACATTGATTAGTTTGCTAACACCTTGATTTTAGGTACCAATACACCGATGAGTAAGATCATTCTACTCTGGCAGGATATATTGTATTAATCTCGGATACTTGAGGAAAATAATTTTCTTAAGGAAACACAATGTATTCAATGTGCTTAATTTTCTTCTTGTCCATATTGTTTTTTATTTTTCTTATAGATTTTGTTTTCATTACTAGTTTTAATTTTTTTTTTTATTTTTAAAACTTGCTAAATCTTTGTTGTTTATTATTTCTACAAAAGATTTTGTTCTTTAACAGTAGTTCTACAAAGTTTTGTTCTAAATTGTTTTGTAATACAGATTGGTCAAAACTTGATAGTAATGGATTTCACAGTTTTAAAGACTGATGCCTATCTGTTTATATTTAGTTTGGATGGAGTTCAAATTTTCATACTTGTCTACGTGGATGACATTATAATCACTGGGAACGACAAACTTTCATTTCTTGAATCCATCATATCCAATTGCGCCATCAGAGACCCAGGACCTCTAACATTCTTCCTTGGAAGATTCTAACAAGAGCTGGAACGCATGCTTGCGAACCACGGCCTTCTCCATTCTACTTCAATTCAGCTTCACTGCGGTGATTCTACTCCCTATGGATAAATCGTAGGGGCACTGCAGTACTTTACACTTACAACAACCTGATCTATCTTTCGCTGTTAACAAAGTCTGCCAGTACATGCATTATACATCAATGGGCAACTGTGAAAAACGTACTATGCTATCTACGTCATTCTCAGCATATGCATCTGTTTATTCACAAATCGGCAAAATTTACTGGTTTGGATTGGGATGGTTACTTGGATGATAGAAAGTCTACGGGTGGCTTTGAAGTTTACTAGCTTCATCGTCAAAGAAACAATGTACAGTTGCTTGTTCTTCCACAGAATCTTAATACAAGGCACTAACCAATGCCGCAGCAGAATTGACATGGATTCACTCCTTGTTGTTTGGACATGGCATTCTCTTATCATCCGAAAAATGCTTGGAAATATACCAAGAAAATCCGAACCTGCACAAGTACTTGGCCTAACACAACTGCTCGAGTACATCTGAGACAAAAAGATCTCAAATTAAGTCAGTAGTGTAGATCATGAGGTGTTGCAACACATTCTATTCAATGGAGAATATATCAATTACAACATACCTAGTGTAATCTCACAAGTGAAATATAAAGCGTGTAGAGTATATGCAAACCTTACCCCTACCTCGTAAAGGCAGAGTGGTTGTTTCCGATAGACACTCCACTCAAATAAAGCATAAATAGCAATGTGTTCCGAGAGAATCAAAATTTTCAAATTGCTCTTTATCTTTATTGACCATATATGTGAAAAAGACTTTTTTACATGTTAAGCTGCAAGCAATAGCAAAATCTTTCTGATGCATTGGCATGCACAATAGCACAGTACATAATTCTTTCCTCATTAACAAAGCAAAGAACTGCTTGAATACATTTTGTTGATCGATATTCGCTATCAGTGCACTAATTTCATTTGTCCCTCACATGGACAAGGGAGAAAGAGCTTCACCAAGAACTTAACCTATTAAATTGAGTCCTTTATTCCACTAATTTCAACCCACTGATTGAATTGTGAAATATGTTCAGCCCTTTCAGACAATGAGCAAAAGAGCTGATCGTCACCTATAAACAAATTCCAATCACCTGCAAGCGACAGCATCAATGTTGATTCACTGTTCCTACCTTATGGTGCAATAACATTATTGATGCGTATCTTTCTATGAATCTAATATTCCACGCTCATGTATGTCGCGCCCCATTTTTCCTCGCGGAGAAACGGGAACCTGGACGACGTCGTGGCAACGACTCTTTTGGGATTTTGAAAGAGGAGAGAGTCGCCACCTAATGAATTAAGGTGCATTAGGACACCATTCTAGCCTAAGGGTCGAAATTAACCTAACCAGAGAGAGGGTAAGGGCTCAAATTACCTCGAAGGGAAGGTGTTAAGCACCCTTCGAAGTCCGTAAAGGCGGGTCCCGACCGTATTTCGCATTTATGTGGGGTTTACAAATAGGGTCTATTATTTATATATAATTCCTAAATTTGATTCTAGGCGGTAAAATAAATTAATCTATTTCAAATAAAAAAAACAACAGAAATATAAGAAAGAAAACCAATTTAAATTATATTTTTTTGTACTTGGAATTGAATCTAAGTAAGCAAGTAAACAAATAATAAATGAACAGTAATTAAACAGATTGAGTTATTTAAATTCTCGGATCAGTTACTCGGCTTTTCAGAAAAGGCTTCATATGGCTTAATTAAACCAAAGGACAAAACCAGAGTTTGTCCTATTTGGCACGAGTTTAATCATCCTTTCCGAGGGTCCTACTTACCCCTACCCCTCCTAAGTTAATTTTATTAGTTAACTTAAAAGCGGACTAAAAAAAAATATTAAAGACTAACGGGTCCTAGAATGCCTGTCGTCCCATCCTATAGTCCATGAGGCGTTGGACTTCTATTTTGGTGGTTCTAGACTTAAAAGAAAATCTAGGTTTCCTATTAGACTCGCGTCACAACAAAACAGATAGGACGACAATTAACATATAAAGTTCTCACATAGCCTCAAAAAGCATGCTTGAAAACAAATGATGACGTGTTATAATGTAGGTCACTTCTTTACGTTAAATAAAATATTTTAGGTGAAAACTTTAATCTTTAAAACATTAATGTTTAAACATAAATTCCAAAGGAGATGATTAAGTTATATAAATTAAAGTTAAGTTAAATCCTATAGGCATGCTTCTAATAATGTGGAGAAAGAAAATAGTATAAAAATATTTCTAAAAGTCCTATAGGCATGCTTTCTAATAACGTGGAGGGGATATTATAAAAGTATTTTTATTTGAAGTCCTATAGGCATTATTTCTAGTGATATGCAAATAACAAAAAAAAGAACAAATTCTAAAGGTATTATTCTAACATATCATAGAAGAGGAACAAACCAGCAACACGATAGTCATGACAATCAAGCACGTAAAGGACCTTGTTCTAACAGAATATAAACAGAGAACAAACCAGTTATGAATTAATGCCAAGAAAAGGATGAAGTTGAAAAGGTTATTGCAATCCGCTTAGTGTAAGGTCTCCTCCTTTCTTTTCTTTTTTTTTTCACTAAAGAAAGTACTAAACAAAATATTGTGTATCTGAAAAAGAGAGAATATGTTTTTTTTTTCATCTCCTGAGGAGTGGGAGGTGGAATGCTTATATAGGATAGAGAAAAGAAATTTAAAAGGCAAGAGGATAAAAATATATTATTACCATAAAGGAGTGAATCCAATTAATTAGGCAGAAAATCTCTTAATGATCAATCATCCCCACTTATAAGGAAAGAAATATTCAGAATTCAAATCACAATCCGTAATTTATTAGATTCAGAATATAATATCAATCAATTTGATTCGATTATATTTATCCTAAAATAAATCGATTAACTTGCCTTATTCAAAAAATATTTTTTCCATAAAATGGGGATATTTAAACTGATTTGCACAGATTCAGTTGACCAAAACCAAGATTCTTGCCATACTAGGAGTAGGTAAAAAAAATCCGGTCAATTTAAAAGAAGAAAAATAATCACATAAAAGAATTCTTGCCATACTAAGAGTAAGTAAAAAAAAATCGGTAAATTTGAAAGAAGGAAACAATCATTAGGAGAGGATTTTTTTTTTGGGAGGGAGAAAATATATTCTTACATATTTAGGAGTATTTTTTAAATATGAAAAGATTTGACTAAGTTTAAAATTTGAATATAATTGAGGCTAAATCAAATTTCATCATAATACATAATATAAATAACTACTAAATTACTACGTAATAAATTTTATTAGATCACTAATTTATAAAGAAAATAGATCAATGTTATTTACGATAAATTAATAACTTAAAATTTTCTCATTGGAACATTTATAAAATAACACAAAAGATAAATTTCAAAAGTGAGTAAATAATAATAATAGTAATAACAATAATTTTGTAAATTATGAATGCAAAAATATACAATTGTTTGGGTAGAAAAAGATAATTAAAATATAAATTTATACAAAAATATATTTTTTAAAATACTTAAATATTCGAATAACATAAAAAAACAGGGTTAAGGTGGGTCAAAATTGGGTGTCAACAGCTGCCCCTTCTTTGCTCGGGAATGAGGGATGAATTGTTGAGCAAAGAAAGTTGACGGAGTAGCCAATTTTGTCCGACCGACGAAATATTATCGGAGGAAAAACAAGACATGAGGGGTTGTGAAAATATTACGGCCGAGACTTCGGTTTCAAGTCGCCTACATATCTCTGGTTATACGAGAATCAGGCCGTGTGTAGTTCGAGATTCAGGAACGACTGAAATTCCTAAAAATGGAGATAATGATACGAATCTTGGAGTAGGGATGATAATAGCTTGGATTGGAAGGATAAGTGGGTACGAAAAGCGAAAGTAGTTAATGTGGTTCGAATGGTAGCAGAAGAGTGAGAGTAAGGTATAATACGGACAGTGTTAAAAACATGTCGAGGATTTGTTGCGAGAGGCATGTCTCCGAACCGAGTAGCATAATATATAAAGCTCCGGAAAATCCGAAATCTGTAACTTTAAAACACTAGGTAAAACGGTTAGAACATATATATTAGACAGTGAAATGAATTCATAAATATGATGCAAGTTCCCACTTAGACCATGAGATTTGCCATAAAACGATAAGGATGACGTTTTAGGCTATGATGTCTTGGGCCATGCTAAACATAAATTATATCCTCGAGTCATGAAATGATGTCCGTAGGCCATGAAGGATGGTGCCTTTGGACGATGACACCCTCGGATCATGCTAAACATAAATTAAATCCCTAGGCCATGAAATGATGTCCTTAGGCCATGAAAATGATGCCTTTGGACTATGACGCCTTAAGGGTATGCCATTTTCATGCGATTTTTCAGGCCAATGTAAAATTTTCAAAAGGAGGCCATGCAATTTCAGTAGGCAAAATGTAGTTTCAAAAGGCCATGTAAAAGTTTTCTTTTAATGCAATGCGATTTCAGTAGGCCATGAAAAGCTTTCAAGGAAGGCAATGTAATTTCAGTAGGCCAAAATCAAATTTTAGTAGGCTATGGAAAATGCTATTTCGCGTAATTTTAGTAGGCCAATGTAAAAAAAAATATTATATTTTCCAGTAGGCCAATGTAAAAATGCAATTTCACGCAATTCAAGTAGGCCAAGCAAAAATGAAATTTCATGCAAATTGTAGTAGGCCAATGCAAAGATGCAATTTTTGATATTTTTGTAGGCCAATGAAAAAACACAATTAGTAGGCCAATGCAAAATGCAATCTTCAGTAATTTTAGTAGGCCAATGCAAAAGTGCAATCTTCAGTAGCATTAGTAGGCCAATGCGAAAGTGCCATTTTCAATAATTTTAGTAGGTCAATGTCAAAATGCAAAGTTCGGTAGGCCGATGTAAAGTGAAATTTCATGCAATTTTAGTAGGCCATGCAATTTTCGCGGAATTTTAGTAGGCCAATGTAATTTTCAGTAATTTTAGTAGGCCAATGCAAAAATGCAATGCTCGGTATGCCAATGTAAAATGTAATTTCGTATAATTTTAGTAGGCCAATGTGAAATGCAAAGTTCAGTAATTTTAGTAGGCCAATGCAACAATGTAATTTCATGTGATTTCAGTAGGCCAATGTAAAAATGCAAAGTTCACGTAATTTTAGTAGGCCAATGCAACAATGTAATTTCATGTGATTTCAGTAGGCCAATGTAAAAATGCAAAGTTCACGTAAGTTTAGTAGGCCAATGCAAAAATGCAACTTTCATGTGAATTTAGTAGGCCAATTCGAAATGTAATTTCATGCAAATAGTAGGCCAAATGCAAAAAATGCACTTTTCAGTAGGCCAATGTAAGAATGCAATGTTCAGTAGGCCAATCTAAAATATAATTTCATGTAATTTTAGTAGGCTCATGTAAAAATGTAAAGTTCAGTAGGCAAATGTAAAATGTATTTCATCTAATTTTAGTAGGCCAATGCAAAATGCAATTTTCAGTAATTTTAGTAGGCCAATGCAAAAATGAAGTTTTGTCAGTAGGCTATAGAAAGCTTTCAAAGAGGGCGGTGTAATTTCATGTAAATTTTTTTTTAATGCAATTCTTGTAGGCCAAGTGCAATTTCAGTAGACTGATATAAAAAGGAATAAGATAACTTAACCTTCGCCCGTTGTGAGGAATTGTCGATAGCTTTGCATGCTACGAAGAGATTACTCCAAGCATGTATACCAGTCTACATTCAAAGAAAAATCATTAGTTTGAAAAAGGGGAGGTTGATCTGTAGCCATGCCTCGACCCACACGTCCTTTTATTGATAACTCGCCTTTCGTCGTGATGTCCTCGTTGTCGGTTTTCAGTTCAAAATTTTTGAGAGCTGCTCAAAAATTTCTGCCCCAGTTTGTAGAAAATGATCTAAAAGAATTTTTGAGATCCTCTAAAAAATTCTGCCCCGGTTTGTGATCAAAAGGGAGAATAAAGATTTTTATTATGGTAAGACCGAACTCCATAGGAGCGCCTACGTATCCCTCTTAAACGGGAATCAGGTCAAACGTAGTTCAGGATTGATCGAGTACTTCTACATTTGGCAAGTCATCAAAATGAATATCTGTCTTAGGCATTGATCGAGGAAGTGTGCGAGTAAGAATGGAGTGAGGAGAGAGAGAGTCAAAAATGTGTTTTAAATTGGATGGGAAGGACGAGTGACATTTTTACGGACGTTGAGCATGTTGGACATGTTGCAGTTTCTTAATCAAGCTGACATTCGAATATTAGACAAACTTTAATAGAAGGACATAAAATACATATAAAAGTTAGTATATGACATGAGTAAATAAAAATCAATAAAAACTATAAAATTACTTCTGGATAAATTATTAATGCTAGGATGATGAATTTGAGCTCGTTTAAATGAATGGAAATGACAACAAATTTAATAAAAGGTACGATGTAAATAAATCAAGAAGAGTAAAAATAAACATTAGAATTAATCAAACAAATAAGCGTCCTAAATGCATAGGACCTCATTAAGCTAGAGGTAGGCCTAAGATGACAAAAAGTGACCACAATAATAAGTCCAAGCCGTATTGATATTATTCGGGGTTTAGAGTTTAAAAAAAACAAATAGTTTGAAGACTCATTTTATTAATAATGATTATAACCGTTACAATTTTGAATGACATAAATGGGACGTAAAAAGGGACTGGGATAATTATAAAATTTCCCCGAGAGCATTGATTGAACCCCATAAACTTGCAAAACAAAGATAACAACGGATTTTCTAAACTCTAAATAATATAACTTGGCTTGGATTAATTACAATGATCACATAGACACATAATTTGAAACATTTCGTCTTGGAGGGTGATTGGACCCTCTAGACTTAGCAGGGTGGCTACTATTATGTAGATTGGACCTCATGGGGCTAAACTATATAGGGTTTATGCATGCATGACTTAAATTTGAGGTGGATAGCTCTATCCTAGGTTTCTAAAGAGTGGGTTAGATACGAACTGGGTATTCCTATATGAGAAGCACGTGGTCCAACGGTAGTAAGACTATCCGCCATTCACCACGCAAGCGCTTACTCTCTAAAATTTGGTTTTGAAAAGAGTAGGGAGAAGTGCAAAGGCACGACATCACCTTAAAGAGAAATTAAGAGGGTCCCAAGTGGGGGAGCTTATGAACGGAATGCCAGTTTAAAATTTAAATGTAAACGATTAGCAAATAGCAGTATTATATAAATTAAAGCAGTAAATAAGAAAAGGGGAAGGGAAAGGGGAAGGGAGTTAGCATGAAATTAAGGGAAAAAGGACAAAGAAAAATAAGTTAGTAAGATAATAAAAGCAATATAAGGAAAGCATAAACACCCACACAAAGAGACACGTAATGGTAAGAACCTAACTCCCCAGCAGAGTCGCCATTCTGTCGCGCCCCATTTTTCCTCGCGGAGAAACGGGAACCTGGACGACGTCGTGGCAACGACTCTTTTGGGATTTTGAAAGAGGAGAGAGTCGCCACCTAATGAATTAAGGTGCATTAGGACACCATTCTAGCCTAAGGGTCGAAATTAACCTAACCAGAGAGAGGGTAAGGGCTCAAATTACCTCGAAGGGAAGGTGTTAAGCACCCTTCGAAGTCCGTAAAGGCGGGTCCCGACCGTATCTCGCATTTATGTGGGGTTTACAAATAGGGTCTATTATTTATATATAATTCCTAAATTTGATTCTAGGCGGTAAAATAAATTAATCTATTTCAAATAAAAAAACAACAGAAATATAAGAAAGAAAACCAATTTAAATTATATTTTTTTGTACTTGGAATTGAATCTAAGTAAGCAAGTAAACAAATAATAAATGAACAGTAATTAAACAGATTGAGTTATTTAAATTCTCGGATCAGTTACTCGGCTTTTCAGAAAAGGCTTCATATGGCTTAATTAAACCAAAGGACAAAACCAGAGTTTGTCCTATTTGGCACGAGTTTAATCATCCTTTCCGAGGGTCCTACTTACCCCTACCCCTCCTAAGTTAATTTTATTAGTTAACTTAAAAGCGGACTAAAAAAAAATATTAAAGACTAACGGGTCCTAGAATGCCTGTCGTCCCATCCTATAGTCCATGAGGCGTTGGACTTCTATTTTGGTGGTTCTAGACTTAAAAGAAAATCTAGGTTTCCTATTAGACTCGCGTCACAACAAAACAGATAGGACGACAATTAACATATAAAGTTCTCACATAGCCTCAAAAAGCATGCTTGAAAACAAATGATGACGTGTTATAATGTAGGTCACTTCTTTACGTTAAATAAAATATTTTAGGTGAAAACTTTAATCTTTAAAACATTAATGTTTAAACATAAATTCCAAAGGAGATGATTAAGTTATATAAATTAAAGTTAAGTTAAATCCTATAGGCATGCTTCTAATAATGTGGAGAAAGAAAATAGTATAAAAATATTTCTAAAAGTCCTATAGGCATGCTTTCTAATAACGTGGAGGGGATATTATAAAAGTATTTTTATTTGAAGTCCTATAGGCATTATTTCTAGTGATATGCAAATAACAAAAAAAAGAACAAATTGTAAAGGTATTATTCTAAAATATCATAGAAGAGGAACAAACTAGCAACACGATAGTCATGACAAGCAAGCACGTAAAGGACCTTGTTCTAACAGAATATAAACAGAGAACAAACCAGTTATGAATTAATGCCAAGAAAAGGATGAAGTTGAAAAGGTTATTGCAATCCGCTTAGTGTAAGGTCTCCTCCTTTCTTTTCTTTTTTTTTTCACTAAAGAAAGTACTAAACAAAATATTGTGTATCTGAAAAAGAGAGAATATGTTTTTTTTTTCATCTCCTGAAGAGTGGGAGGTGGAATGCTTATATAGGATAGAGAAAAGAAATTTAAAAGGCAAGAGGATAAAAATATATTATTACCATAAAGGAGTGAATCCAATTAATTAGGCAGAAAATCTCTTAATGATCAATCATCCCCACTTATAAGGAAAGAAATATTCAGAATTCAAATCACAATCCGTAATTTATTAGATTCAGAATATAATATCAATCAATTTGATTCGATTATATTTATCCTAAAATAAATCGATTAACTTGCCTTATTCAAAAAATATTTTTTCCATAAAATGGGGATATTTAAAGTGATTTGCACAGATTCAGTTGACCAAAACCAAGATTCTTGCCATACTAGGAGTAGGTAAAAAAAATCCGGTCAATTTAAAAGAAGAAAAATAATCACATAAAAGAATTCTTGCCATACTAAGAGTAAGTAAAAAAAAAATCGGTAAATTTGAAAGAAGGAAACAATCATTAGGAGAGGATTTTTTTTTTTTTGGGAGGGAGAAAATATATTCTTACATATTTAGGAGTATTTTTTAAATATGAAAAAATTTGACTAAGTTTAAAATTTGAATATAATTGAGGCTAAATCAAATTTCATCAAAATACATAATATAAATAACTACTAAATTACTACGTAATAAATTTTATTAGATCACTAATTTATAAAGAAAATAGATCAATGTTATTTACGATAAATTAATAACTTAAAATTTTCTCATTGGAACATTTATAAAATAACACAAAAGATAAATTTCAAAAGTGAGTAAATAATAATAATAGTAATAACAATAATTTTGTAAATTATGAATGCAAAAATATACAATTGTTTGGGTAGAAAAAGATAATTAAAATATAAATTTATACAAAAATATATTTTTTAAAATACTTAAATATTCGAATAACATAAAAAAACAGGGTTAAGGTGGGTCAAAATTGGGTGTCAACAATGTAAAACATGTGGAAATCGACTTTCACTTTTTTCGTGATAAAGTTGCATGAGGGGACTTATTTGTCAGCCCTTGTCTCCTGCTGCTGGAATTCTATATAGCATGTATATGTTAAGCAAAAGCAATAAAAAAAGGGTTGATCAATAATACATGGTCAGTTCTTGCAGTTTCATGTATATAACTAATATGCACCATAACAAAAGAGAAGCACCAAAATCTAACAAAAGAACAGTTCCTACTTTGTTTGCTCCAGTTGCTTCAAAAGTAAACAAAAGAGGAACTGCTAATTATACTAATGGTCAAAATAAAATCTACAGGAATCCATAAGGCATATCATGAGTAGAATTGTTAGAAATGAAAGGGCACTGATCCATAATCTGCACTGTCAAGCTTGAACCAATTCCATCATTCGCCACAGGCTGCATCATTGAAGTTGAATCAATCTCATCATTCGCCATAGGCTGCATTGTCACGCTTGAACCAATTCCACTATTCGCCACAGGCAGCATTATCGAACTTGTACCAATTCCATTATTCTCCATATACTGCATTGTCAAACTTGAACCAATTCCATTATTGGTCATAGGCTGCATTGTCAAACTTGAACAAATTTCATTATCTGCCAACCAATTTTCTCTCTCAATCATCATAAAATAATCTGCATTGCCAAATTGATAATCATCGATAGAAAGAAGCCCATTATCTGTCCCCACTCCCATTGAATCCACACCACAAATTGGAATATTTGATTGAAAGAAGTTTTCGTAGTTGGGGAAAGAATTCACATAAGAAACAGGCCACATTGTACTTTGGTTCAAGTTATCATTGCTCATTAGCTCAGGGCTGTCCCATACTCCAATATTTGAATCTTTAACTTTGGCGCTCTTCAAGAATTCAACTCTTCCTTTTGCATTCTGCATCCTTTTCTCAAGAACCCCAGCAAGATTCTGTAATTCTTCAGATGATAAATAGTCAAATCTTGAATCCCAAGTAGGGTACTTTTCAACTTTGATATCAGCCTTTATCTTTTGATCATTTTTGAAATAGTTGGACAAGGTCTTAATCCTTTTGCTTCGTCCTTCTAAAGGTTGGTTTTTGTATAGATTTATCAGCTCTTGAACTTCATTGGAATCATGTGGCCAGATAAGATGATGATTATTTCCTTCATATATGATCATACACGCTTTGATGTCACAAAGTATTGAGAGTTCCGATATTTTCTTGACTAAGCTGGCCTTCCGTTTCACTAAAGTTGCCTTCCTCTTTTTGTCATCTTGAATAAGTTCAACTCTGATTTTTGATCTTCCCATTCTGCCTGTAGTTCAAGAAAAGACACATACATGTATAATTAAATACAAAAAAACAGGCCCTATATATAATAAAAAGAAAATTAAGCTTTCAATCCTAACGGCTGGAAAACAAGAACAGAAAAAAAAAGTGGTCGAAATCTTGAATTTCTTCAAGAACGAGATTTTTTTTTCCTGAACAAGGACGGCCCAACACTAAAGGGCCCCAAAAAATAAGGGCTTCAAAGTTACAAATCCTCCAAAAGAATCAACCCCAAAATTCGAAGCTCACTAACAAAAACGTACATATACATCTGAAGACGCAATAAACGTTATAAGTTCGATTAAACGAAGAACAAAAAGCCCTGGGCTGAAGAGTAAAGAAGAAGGAGATACATACATCAAAGGAGACGACCAGACCGATAGCAGACTTGGAAAAAACAAAATACCCTACGCTAGAATATATATAAAAAAAAAACATGTATTTATTGTCATAGGTTACTAAAAATAATTGTCTTAAACTAGTTTTCAATTAAAAAAATCAAGAAATAATTAATTACTTTTTTTCCAATTCTAACTTTACTAATTATTATTATTAAATGTAAAAACTCTATTTGTTACGGTATAATTTTCAAAAAGTACAAAATTTATTAGAGGTATTTTAGTCAAATTATATACCTTATTAATTTTTTTTAAAAGAATATAGCAATCCTTACCTTGACAACCAAATTGGGACAGAGGGAGTATTAATTAAAAAAACTCCTCTAACTCCCATTTTAGTTGTTATGTTGCTTTTCGAACGTCAATAAATACATCTTGAAATGTTAGTCAATGTTTATACAGTTTGACTCTAAAAATGAAAATATGACAACTAAAACTCCTTGGTCATTCACTTTGAATTCTCCACCATTTCTCTTCTACAACTCGATCGCCCCATGATCGAAGACATGTGATACCCTAAATGATCCCAACCATCTGGACTTGAGTTTCTCAAGGAACAACTTTAGCCTGGAGTTGTATAGCAGCACTAGGTACCCTAGTGCGAATTGGCGATTCACTATGCGATGACCTAGTGCGAATTGGCGATTCACTATGCGATGATCATGCTGCAGTTTCATCCTTCATTTGTATAAGGCTGAGCTCTCATATTCCTTCAAACGAAATTCATCAAGCTCATTGAGTTGGCTCAGCCTAGAGTTTGCCGCATCATTCCAGTCTAGATTCAACTTTTCCAGCGCCCACATCGCCTTATGCTCAAGCTCCACTGGCAAGTGACAGGCTTTCCCAAAGACAAGTTGGTAAGAAGACATGCCTATAGGGGTCTTCAATGCTGTCTTATATGCCCATAATGCATCATCCAGCTTTCGCGACCAATATGTTCGATGTGCATTCACAGTCTTGGATAGAATCTGTTTGATTTTCCTATTGGACACCTCCATTTGCCCGCTTGTCTGAAGATGGTAAGGTGTTGCCACCCAATGCTTTACCCCATATTTTTCAAGTAGGGCCTTAAACAATCTGTTGTAGGAATGAGAACCTCCATCACTAATGATCGCTCAAGGGGTGCCAAACCTTGAGAAGATGTTCCTTTTCAGAAATGTTGTGACACTTTGCCTTCATTATCGAGGAGAGCAACTACCTCCACCCATTTTGGCACATAGTCCACAGCCACCAAGATATATTTGTTCCCATGTGAATTAACAAATAGACCCATAAAATCTATTCCCCACACATCGAATAATTCAATCACCATAATGGAGTTTAGAGGGAGCTCTTGCTTATGGGAAACACCACCTTCTCTATGACATCTATTACATGCTTTGGCATAGTCGTGAGCATCTTCGCGGAAGGTTGGCCAATAGTAGCCACACTGCAAGATTTTATGTGCTTTTCGGACTCCACTATGATGCCCTCCTACTAGAGACGAGTGGAACGCCTCTAGCATACTCATCATCTCAAACTCAGGAACACAATGATGAATAATCCCATCTACGCATACACGAAACAAGTATCGATCATCCCAAAAGAATTTTCGCACATCAGATATGAATTTGCCGCGCTAGTGGGTATTCAAGTCTGGTAGCAAATTATCACTAACCAAATAGTTTGCATAGTCTGCAAACCATGGTATCAAATCATAGGATGCTGCCAATACTCTCTCATCTGGGAATGAATCGTCAATCTCCAATCCATTGTCAATTTTTGCCATGGCCCCATCTTCTAATCTAGAGAGATGATCTGCAACCTGATTTTTGGTCCCCTTTCTGTCGATAACATCAAAAGTCGAACTCTTGAAGAAGAAGTACCCATCAAATCAATCTCCACGTCCTTCTTCACTATCAAGTACCACAATGTGGAGTGGTCCATGTGCACTATGACTTTGGTCCCTAAGAGATATGACCTGAAATTTTCGAACGCAAAGACCATTGCAAGTAGCTCCTGTTAGGTGACAATGTAGTTCTTCTGGGCTGCATTTAGGGCTTCTCTAGCTTAGTGTATGGGATGTAATATCTTCTCTTGGCGATGTCCCAACACTACACCAAGCGTGTCCCCACTTGCATCACACATGATTTCAAAGGGCTTTGACCAGTTTGGAGCTACAATGATAGGAGCCGAAATCAACTTCTACTTCAATCCTTCAAAGGCCTTTAGGCATGCATCATCAAACACAAACTTAGCATCCTTCTCAAGTAGTTTGCACAAGGGATGTGCAATCTTGGAGAAGTCCTTTATAAAGCGCCTATAGAAATCGCATGGCCTAGAAAGCTCCTCACACCCTTCACAGAGATGGGTGGTAGAAGCTTCTCAATCACCTCCACTTTAGCTCTATCAACCTCTATTCCCTTGATGGAGATTCTGTGTTCCAATACAATGCCCTCTTTCACCATGAAGTGACATTTTTCCAAATTCAGCACCAGATGGCATTCCTCACATCTTCTAAGCACGGCATGCAAATGCTTCAAGTAATCCTCGAATGAGTCACCCACCATACTAAAGTCATCCATGAAGACCTCGATAGTGTCCTCTACCATGTCTGAGAAGATGGACATCATGCATCTTTGGAATGTTGCTGGCGGGTTACACAACCCGAATGGCATCCTCTTGAATGCAAATTTGCAATAGGGGCATGTGAACATTGACTTTTCTTGATCCTCCAAAGCAATGGTGATCTGATTGTATCATGAGTAACTATCTTGAAAGTAGTACTGGCCCTTTCCAGCCAATTGGACTAGCATTTGGTCCATGAATGGCATAAGGAAGTGGTCATATTCTGTCGATGCATTGAGCTTTCTATAGTTCATGCACACTCTCCACCCAGTGACTAGTCGTATGGGAATCAACTCGTTGTTAGCATTTGGGACCATGGTGATAACCCCCTTTTTAGAACACACTGAACTGGGTTCACCCAGTCACTGTCAGCAATTAGATAGATCACCCATGTGTCCAACCACTTGATGATTTCCTTGCACACGACATCTTGCATAGAGGGTTAAGACACCTTTGGTGATCATTACTCGGCTTGTAGTCTCCGACCAATTGGATTTTGTGAGACATACCCCGGGAGGGATGCCAATGATGTCTGCAATCGTCCACTCAATGGCCTTCTTGAACTGCTTAATCACAAGGACTAGAACATTCACCTATTCTTTATTAAGGTCTGAAACAACTATGACTGGCAAGTTGTTGTTGGCGCCTGAAAATGCATACCTCGGATGGGATGGAAGAGCCTTTAACTCTAGCACAAATGGATGGTTTAGTAGGTGGTGACTCTCAATTCTGTAAGTCTAATTCCAGCTTAGTTTGGCATCTAGGGGTGTAAGATTCCCCCAGTGCCTTCACTGTTTCCTCATAATCTGGGATGCCATCACCCTCAAAATTCATCAATACTGCTTCCAAGGTGTCGACGACTAATCTTTCCTCAAGTGGTACCTTTGGCTTTGCATCATCAACACTCTCAATGACAGATACCACCCTCAGATCATCATCCTTCTTTGCATGTTGTCAAACGTTGAACACGATCTCATCTTTACCTAATCTCAATTTTAGTTGGCCCCTCTCCATGTCCACCAATGTGCGTCCAATGGCTAGGAAGGGCCTTCCCAAAATGATCGGGACTTCGAAGTCCACCTCGCAGTCCAGGATCACAAAGTCTGCAGGGAATATGAATTTATCCACCTTGACGAGGACATCATAGAGTATCCCCACAAGCTTCTTCACCGCGTGGTCGACCATCAACAATCGCATGCTCGTAGGATTAGGGGCTTCCAAACCTAGCTTCTTGAAGACAGCAAGGGGCATCAAATTTATGCTGGCACTATGGTCACACAATGCCCTTGCGAACTCCACATCTCCAATAGTGTAGGTTATGGTAAAAGCGACAGGATCTTCTCGCTTTTACACCAAGGACCTTTTGGAAATTGCACTGTTGAAGCTCTTGGAAGAGCTCCTAACTCATAGCGTGCTTCTTTGTAACCAAGTCCTTCATAAAATTTGAATACCCTGGCACTCTAATGTCTCAATGAGAGGGATGTTGATGGAGAGTTATTTCAGCATGTAGAGAAAGTTCTTGAACTTACCCTTCTCTTCCTTCTTTTTGATTCTTTGAGGAAAGAAAGGAGGAGGTCTAGGAATGGGCTTCAGCTTCTGTGGCATCTCTGCAGCATCACTTACCCCATCCTTGGTATGATCATCTCTAATATCAGCATCTTTGACCTTAACTGTCTCCTCTCGAACATCATCATCATCAACCGACATGGGAGGATCAATGGTACTCTTACCACCACGAGTAGACCGCCATACACAACCCTTTATTCTTTGGGTTCTGAACTGTGTTACTAGGCAGTGTACCTCTCTGACACTGGTTGAGTTGAATTGATACTTGACCAAACTATTTCTCAAGCTATTTTATAGCAACATAATAAGAATCACTTCTCTAATTTATGTTGGAGATGTCAGACTTCATCCCCCTCAAGGTCTCATCCTGTGTGTCAGCCTTCTTGAAAAGTCGGTCAAATATCTCCTCAACTCTGGAACTACTGGCACTAGTATCACGATTATGTGTTAGCACATAAAGACCATTTCTGTAGCTATCTCTGTGATCCCAATTAGCATTTTTGTCTTGTTCATGCCATAGCAACCTCCACGATTGTCTCTAAAAGTGCCATCTATGTTAAATTTCTGACCTTGGTTTTCTTGACCTTGGCACTAATAGTCCTGATTTGACCCTTGGGTGTTGGCCTGGAAACCCCCATCTGATCAGCAATGAAGCAAGTGTTCTCCTCATAGTAAGGTTCCTCGTACATGGGTGCTCACAGAGGCTGATGAACAACTGCATTAACTCGTTCATGATTAAGCTTCATCATCACCTCTATGTTGTTATTAATCCAAATAAGCTTTTGTATTATCTCCTCATTTATTTTAGCTAGCACCGAATTAATACTGACAGCACACAAGTTCTTTGTAGATGATCAGTTTCTTAGCCCCCATGCATGATTCGTTTTGACCACCTTTTCCATCTTCTCAATAACCCTTTCAAATGGTTGGTCTAAAAACATGCCCCCTGTGATGGTGTCAGCACATGCTTGGCTATTCTCATCCAGGGCACGATAGAAGATCTCCACCAAGGCATCATCAACAATTTTGTGGTTAGGGACACCTCTCAGACACTATGTGAACCGCTCTCATATAGTACTGATTGAGTCATCAGGAAGTTGCTTAAAGTTATTGATTTGATCTTTTTACTTGAGCTTCTTCGATCTCGAGAAGAACCTCTTAAAACGTCCTTCTGTAACTTAACCTAACTCATTATCAAACTCTGTGGGAGCTCAGATAGCCATAGCGCTGCATTGCCTGTCAGAGATAATGGGAGACATGAAGCCCATAATATTTATAAATAGATTATGTGTTCCAATACAAACACAACATTGTGTAGATGGCTATGCGGATCCTCTAATTATAGGCCCATGAATAACCTATGATTCTGTAGCATTTGAAGCAACCCACTCGAGACTACGAACTTTGTGTCATCCAATAGTGGTGGTAACACAATGGCTCCAGTCGCATCCATAGCCATTGGATTCAGCCGATATTGATTCCACTAATGAACTTTGGCACTGAAATCTTGGGGTTGTGGATCAATGTCCTCAAGAGGAGGTGGGTTGTTGTCATTCTCATTCTCATTCTGCATCTGATTTAGAGTTGCATTCATTGTGTTGTTTATGTTATCTTGGGCCATCCTTCTCAATTTTCTCTAGATCTCTGGGTCAAACAGAGTCAAGGGAATGCCTCGACTTTGCGTGCTGGGCATACACTACACCTGTACCCTAAAACAGAACAAAAAACACAAAAATGTAAAATGAGAAAATAAGGAGTAATTGCTGGACTACTCAAATTAAACAACTCTAGCCGTATTCCCCGGCAACAGTGCCAAAAGTTTGATGTCGCCCAAGCTACACCTTATTTTTGAAGGTTAAAGCGGTCATTGTCAATATATATAACCTAGCAAAGGTTAGGATCGCACCCACAGGGAATATGGTAGACTAAGAAGAATTTAAAATAGTTTGGGTGGATTAACCTACTTATCTTAATCAAATTCTTTTCCAGTGTGTAGGATGCAGAACGATAAGTTAAGTTTACCAAACCCTTTGATTCAGGGGAGAGACAAATTTCACTACATGATTTGATCTATCCCCGCAGTGTGACATTACTAACCATTACCTATTGTTCCAATACAACCTTCCCTTGGCCCAATTTGGTTAATTAGACGAGAAACATCTATCAAATCCTGTTAATTAATCTCTTTTCCTATTCATTACTACCTTTATCCAGTTAGTAACGCTAGGCAAGTTCTAACATTGGCCACCATTAAAAAGCATTCAGACCAAAGAGAAATAATTAATACATGCATGCACACTTTTAAAGAATGACAAATTATCCGATTTTACCTTGTTAGTTCTTCATGGTTCCCACAACCTTAGTTGTGGATTTAGCTACTCATGATCAGTGTAGATGCAAGATTCATGAATTTGAATAATATAACTGAGCATTTACATAAGAGCATTAAACATAATAAATCCAAGCTCTTCACCAAGAATCACAAGATTCAATTCAAAGCATAAAATAATGTTGCACAAGTGTACTCTCAAGCTCTTTACTATTCTCTACTGTTCAGTAACACTCCTTATGAAAAATAACCTAAAACCCCTATTTATAGTGGTTAAAATACAAAACTAAAATGGATTAAGAGTACTAGGTCGTTAGACTCTACGGGCACTTCTACGGGCCGTATAATATTTTATGGCCCATAGTCGGAGCTTTGTGAATTTCATCTTTAGATCTGGGGTTGACTTCTATGACACCTATCTACAGCCCATATAATGTTTTATGGCCTGTAAGAGGTTTCATCTGATGACTTATCAACAACTCCTCACTTTCTGATCCTTAGAGACGACACCAAATCTATGGCTTGTATGAATGTTCGTAGACTTAACTTCAGAAAATCAGCCTTCACTGAAATTTTGTACAAAACCAGATCTACAGCTTGTGGAATTCTCTACGACCCATAAAAGGTCTCGTGAAACCTCAACTTCTACAAAATCTACACATTTAGCCTAAATATTGTGCCAACCCTGTAATCTTGCAAAACAAACATAAAAAAACATCAAATCTAATAACATCACTTTAAGAACACACAAAATTCCAAGTTTTTAAGTATCAAATGTGCTATATTTTGGCAGCACATCATGAACCGGGTGTTCAATCCTTATTTGGATATACTTGTGATTGTATTTATTGATGACATCTTGGTTTACTCCAAGAATGAGTCAGACTATTGACATCATTTGAGGATTGCGCTTTAGAGTTTGAGAGAAGAGAAGTTATATGCCAAGTTTCAAAGTGTGAATTCTGGCTTGATCGGTAGCTTTCCTTGGGCATGTGGCAACAAAAGACGACATTATGGTAGATCCGGTCAAGGTAGTGGCAGTTCATGAGTGGGAGAGGCTGACATCTGTGAAAAATATTTAGAGTATTATTGGTTTAACAGGGTACTATCGAAACTTTGTGTATGAATTCTCCTCTATTACAGCCTCGTTGACTAGACTCACTGAAAAGGATATAGCTTTTTAGTGGTCAGAGGAGTGCGAGGTGAGCTTTCAAAAGCTCAAAGATTTATTGACCTCAGCACCTATTCTTGCTTTGCCCGAGGAAGGAGTACATTTTGTGGTGTATTGTAATACTTTTGGAGTGCTTTTGGGTGGAGTATTGATTCAAAAGAAGGGAGTGATAGCATATGCATCTTGGCAGTTGAAAGTGCATGAGAGAAACTACCCTACCTATGATTTAGAGTTCACTGTTGTGGTATTTGAATTGAAGTTGTGGCGGCATTATCTCTATGGGTTGCTTTGTGAGATCTTTATTGACCACTAGAGTCTCTAATATATTTTTTCACACCCTAATTTAAACTTAAGACAATGCATGTGGTTGTAGTTGTTGAAAGACAATGACATCTTGATTCTATATCACTCCAACAAAGCAAATATAGTGGAAGGTGCCTTGAGTCTGAAGGCCTCTAGTATGAGGATTTTGGAATTCTTGAAGGCGAAGAAGAGAACCTTAGATTTGGAGGTTCAGTCACTTGCTCGAAAGTTGATTTGCTTAGATAATTCTCCCCCTCACAAGATTTTAGCCTTTTTACGTGGAGGCTAGATCTTCATTGCTTGACCAAATATGTGCTCACTAGTTTAATGATGCTAGATTGTGCTTGTTCATGATAACGGGTGAAGCAAAAGTGGCTACTATTGATTTAGAGGGTGTTTTGAGGATTAATGGACAGGTTTGAGTGCCTAAGGAAGGATATTGGGTGAGATTGATATTTGAAGAGGCTTATTATGCTAGATATTCTATCCATCCCGGTGTGGAAAAGATATATCATGATTTGAAGAAACATTGTTGGTGGTGTGGGATGAGGAGGACAGTGTTGAGTTTGTAGCGAAGTGCTTGAACTATCAACAAGTCAAATATAAGCACTAAAGTTCTGGGGATTTAAGGATGCCCATTCTAGAGTGGAAGTGGGAGTGCATTACCATGGATTTTTTCACCAATATGCCTATAGCCTTATGTAAGTTTGATTCAGTTTGGGTGATTGTAGATCGATTGACTAAGTCTGTTCACTTCCTACCAGTGAAGACTAGCTATAGTGCAGAGTAGTTGTCTAGGTTGTATATTTGGGATATTGTTAGATTGCACGGTGTGCCAGTGTCTATAGTGTTGGCAGAGGATCTTTGTTCACTTCACATTTTTGTAGGGCTCTACAGCGTGGATTGGGTACTCGATTAGATTTAAGCTAAGTTTTACACTGTTAGACTGATGGACAGTCTGAGCGCACTATTCATGTGTTAGAGGATATGCTTTAGGCATATGTGATAGACTTTAGGACCTGATCGGATCTTGAAAAAGTTTGCTTACAAAAATGATTATCATTCCAGCATTCAAATGGCACTACTTGAGGCATTATATGGCTAGAGATGTAGGTCACCTATCGGATAATTAGATTCGGATTTAGCTGATGTGTTGGGTGTTGACTTTCTTAGAGATTCTAAGTATTGGGTCTGGTTTATATAGAGTAGGTTTTTGACAGACCAGGAGATAGTGTGTGGATGGAGGTATTACCTATGAAGTTTGTGTGATCTTAGGCGTATTTAAACGCCTAGTTAGCCAAATAAACCCATAAATTGAGCTAAGTCAGAGGTAAAAATAAAGAGAACAACTGTTTTTAATATGATTGTTGTTATTTTTCTAATCTGGGGGTCGAGTACTCCATGTGGGTGCATTTTGCAGAGTTTAGTCAAATAATAGTAGTTCGAAGTCATGTGCAAATTGGAAGGATGGACACGACCCAGAAATCAAGAAAGAAAAGAAGCAGGCTGTAGCAGAGGCTAAGGTCCGCGTCGCGGACCAGCAAAACTGAAAAGGAGAAGAAAAAGATGCAAAAGCCCAGTACGCTGCAGGGTCCGCGTTGCGGACCATGGTGCATGAAGAGTCAAATTGGTCCAGTCAGCAACATAATGGAGCTGGGTCAAAACACACCAGTCCGCATCGCAGACTGCACGTATTTCAAGAGAAAAATGTGTCACGGGATTGGAAAAACAGGAAGCTATTAATTATTGAAAAAATACCTTTTGTTTATTCGTTTTTGGAGCAAGAAACAGACGGGAGTCTTAGAGAACACAACCTAGGTCAAATTTGGTTTGTCTTTCATCTTTGTATTCTTGAATGTTCATTATTTTCAGGTTAATTTTGATGTGGGAACGAACTATGAGTGGCTAGTTCTCCCATATTCTGGGATTGTAGCCCTAGACAATGTGTCTCTTAATTTTAGTTTATGTATGATGGGTTTATTACTTATTCTTGTGCCACTTTTATTTATACTTCTTAGCATGATCAACTAGGGAGGAAATGGGTTAGTTATTCTGAATTCGAAAGATGTTGGAATAATTAGGACACAGTGGAACAGGGGGCTTGTTCAACTAGGTTATTAGATTGGTTCGTGTAAGGGACACCTGTGACAACTACCCTTACACCTCGCTTAGTTCATAATACAGGAAGATAAAATTAATGCACTTGTGGTGATCTGTCTATCCCCGCTCAACGATGTAGTTAGGTAGTCATTAAAGGCAGGCCTGCAGAGGCGTGCAACCCTGTTATGTAAATTTAACCCTGTGAACTAATAAGTATATACCCATAAACATGAACAATGATTGAGAGACACGGAGTCGCCATGGCTACGATCCCGAAATTACTTCTAAGTTGATAAATCACTATTTCAAACAAATCGAATCTGGCATTAAGCTGTAGAATTTAGACATAGTTTGTCTTTTATAAAATCTCATTGCTCATTATCTTGGATATCACTTTAGCATCATCACTTAGGGAAACACCAATAATCCTTAAATCCTTTGGGTTCGACATCCCGGCCTCTTTCTCAGGGCCACTATATTACTTAGGTTGACCAAGTACACTTGCGTGTCCTAGGGAAGCACCAAGTTTTTGGCACCGTTGCCGGGGATTTAAAGTGAATTGGTTAATTTTCTAAGTGTTGTGCTTTGTTGTGCTCACTGCATTTGATCTTAGTTGTGCCTTTATTTCAGGTAGTTGAGTACTAAACTGGAGGACTAGGATTCTTGCTTTCGACAATCAAGAAGGAGAGCAGGTGTCCTATTCCAAACTCCTCCACTGGAACTTATTAAACAGGAGGATCATGAGAACAACAACACTAACGTACATCCTATCAGGGAACTAATGGCTGAAGGAAATCCTTTTGCACCAGCAGCGCCTCGGGCACCGGCAGCACCTCGCCCAGTGAGGGATGTGGCAATCCCGTGGACTACTAATGTGATAAGTTTCTTCTTGAAATCGGCCCAAGGTCGGTGGGAACTTAAACAAAATATGGTTCAGTTGCTACACTCCATCGGAAAATTCACAGGACTACCGCATGAAGACCCACAGGTCCACCTTCAGAACTTCCTGGAGATTGCGGACTTTTTCATTCCTGCCGGGGTGAATACGGACTATGTGAGAATGACCTTGTTCCCCTTCTCATTGTTGGGGTCGCCCGGAGATGGCTGCAGATAGAAGCACCAAACTCTATCACATCATGGGATGATTTGGCTCGCAAGTTTCTCACCCGATTCTTCTCATCTGGAAAGACTGCAAAACTCAGGAGTGAAATCTTGAGCTTCAAGCAAAAGCCGGAGGAGAATTTATATCAAGCTTGGGACAGGTTCAAAACTTTGCTTATAAATTGGCCTCATCATTGCCAAGCTAATGAAGTGTTGGTTCATACCTTCATAGAAGGTCTAGAACCGAACACCAAGATCCTTCTTGATTCGGCTGTAGGCGGGCAAGCATTGGAAAAAACCTATGATGAGTTGTATGCCCTGCTGAATAGGATAGCATAGGGAAATCCTGAATGGAATGGAGGATCAAGTAGGCCGGCAGTCCAGAGGTAAGCTGGTATGCTGGAAATTGATGCCATAACCGCTCTGCAAGCACAAATGTCCGCCATGCAGAATATGATTACTACTCAGTTCAACAACTTGGCATTAGGACAGCAACAACAAGAGCAGGCAAGCGTAGGTCAGCAGCCAGCCCCAGTTAATGTAGTGCAACAACAACAACAACCTGGGTGGTGTGATTTTTGCGTGGGAGGAGATCATACTGCTGAATCATGTGGGGCTAATCCTGAAGCAGTGAACGCTGTGGGGAATGCTAACAGAATGGGGTTATCAAGGCTATGGTAACACATATAACCCAAGTTGGAGGAACCACCCCAAGTTCTCATGGGGAGGTCAGCAAGCAAATCAGGGAACATTTCAGCAAAGACCACAGGGTAATAATGCATACTATAATCAGCAAGCACAACAGCCTGCCAAACAGGCTAACCCAAATAGTATGATCGACAGTGAGGTACTGAGGCAGATTTTGGAAAACCAGAATAGACAGGAAGAGGAGATTCGGAGAAACAAGCAAGATCTTCAGAATTTTAAAAGGCAGTTGGGGCAGCTGGCAGGAACCATGAATTCCAGACCCCAAGGGGGTCTACCAAGTAACACTGACCCCAACCCAAACCAGGTTAGTGCAGTCTGTACAAGGAGCAGACGACCCCTCATGGAAGCAGTCCCTAAGAAGAGGAGTGAAGCCGAATCAGGCACTGCCCCAACTGATGAGGCTGGCACGCCAAGTCTAGCTTCGGCAGATAGTACCCCAGTCCCAAAACCACCTCCTCTATTTCCACAGAAATTCAAGAAGAAGAAGGAGGATGATTGTTTTCAGAAGTTCATCGGGCTGTTGAAACAGGTACATATTAACTTACCACTGATTGATGTCTTGCAGGGAATTCCAAAATATGCTAAATACGTGAAGGACATCGTGGAAAATAAAAGCAAGTTAGCTGAGTATGAGACTGTAGCACTCACCGAAACTTGCAGCTCTAAGATCTTAAATGGATCCAAATTGCCTACAAAAATGAAAGATCCGGGGAGTTTCACTGTGCAGGTGATGATAGGTGGTGTGTGAATGCAAAAAGGTTTATGTGATCTAGGCGCAAGCATTAATCTAATGCCTAGCTCCATGTTTGCAAAGTTGGGCTTGGGAAGCCCAAAGTCGACCACCATCATCCTACAACTAGCGGATCATTCAGTAGCGAGGTCAGACGGGGTGATTGAGGATGTCCTAGTCCAAGTGGGATCACTCATCTTCCCAATGGACTTTGTCATCCTAGACTTTGAACCAGATCCTAAGGTCCCATTCATTCTGGGTCGCCCATTCTTAGCGACAGGTGGAGCACTAATAGATGTAACAGCAGGGAAGCTAACCATGAGAGCTCATGATAAAGTGAAAGTGTTTGACGTGTACAAAGCTATGAAGCTCCCTGCAGCCGATGAGGACTTGGCAGCTATCACCGTGCTAGACACGGCAGCTGCAGTAAGAAAGGTAGAGATAACAAACCCACTGACTAGAGTTCTATTGAACCAAGGGTTAGTGGATGATGCAGAAGCCAGAGAAATAGAAAGTATGCTGAATGGCCACAATGTCAGCATGCTGAAAAAAGAAGCAGAACCACTAAACAGAGTGTTGGGACCTCCCCTTAAACCTTCAATTGAAGAGGCACCTAAACTAGAACTGAAGCCGCTGCCTTCGCACCTCAGGGTATGTATTCCTTGGCGAGAATGAAAAATTACCTGTAATCTTGTCTGTGTCATTGACTGCAGCCCAGGTAGAAGCAGCAATAGCGGTGCTAAGGCGAATGAAGAAAGCGATAGGATGGCAGATGTCAGACATTTAGGGCATCAGTCCAGCCCTGTGCATGCATAGAATCTACATAGAGGAGGGCCATAAGCCGGTGGCCTAACCACAGAGGAGGCTAAATCCAATTATGAAAGAAGTGGTAAAGAAAGAGGTCATCAAGTGGTTGGACGCAATCATCTTCCCCATATCTGACAGCAAATGGGTGAGCCCGGTACAATGTGTACCCAAGAAAGAGGGGATAACAGTCGTCACTAATGAGAAGAATGAGTTGATTCCAACCAGAACAGTGACAGGGTGGTGCATTTGCATGGATTATAGGAGATTGAATGATGCCACCCGCAAGGACCACTATCTGGTGCCTTTCATTGATCAGATGCTGGACAGGTTGGCTGAACAAGAGTACTACTGCTTCCTCGATGGATACTCTGGGTATAATCAGATCACCATCGCCCCTAAGGATCAGGAAAAGATAACTTTCACATGTCCATATGGCACTTATGCCTTCAAGCGCATGCCCTTCAGATTGTGCAATGCCCTTGCCACCTTCCAAAGGTACATGATGGAAATATTCCACGACATGGTGGAAGACATAATGGAGGTATTCATGGATGACTTCTCAGTGTTTGGGGAGTCCTTCGAAACATGCTTGCAAAATCTTGACAAAGTTCTGGCACGCTGTGAAGAAACTAATTTGGTCCTTAACTGGGAGAAGTGCCATTTCCTTGTGAAAGAAGGAATAGTTTTGGGACATAAGGTTTCAAAGCGCGGTCTGGAAGTAGACAAGGCAAAGATAGAGGCCATAGAGAAGTTGCCACCCCCTGTGTTAGTAAAAGGAGTCTGGAGCTTTCTGGGTCATGCGGGGTTCTACCAGAGATTTATAAAGGACTTCTCCAAAATGGCAAAGCGTTTTTCAACCCTTCTGGAGAAAGAGGTAACTTTCAACTTTGATGCTTCGTGTTTGCAGGCCTATGAAATGTTGAAGAAGAAGTTAGTCGAGGCCCCAATACTAACAACACCAGATTGGGACCATTCGAGCTGATGTGCGATGCAAGTGACAATGTTGTGGGCGCAGTGCTGGGGTAGCGGCGAGATAAGGTATTCCATGTCATTTACTATACCAGTAGAACACTTGATACAGCGCAGTGTAATTACACCGTGACTGAGAAGGAAATGCTAGCATTAGTGTATGCCTTTAATAAATTCAGAGCGTATTTAGTGGGCACCCAGGTCGTAGTGTTTACCGACCATGCAGCGGTGTGGTATTTGTTTAATAAGGAAGCTAAGCCCAGGTTGATTCGATGGATCCTGTTACTTCAGGAATTTGACATTGAGATAAAGGATCGTAAAGGGTATGATAACCAGATCGCGGATCATCTGTCCCGCTTGGAAAGTGATGCTCACATAGGGGAACAGCTGCAGATCAAAGAAGAGTTCCCAGATGAGCAGTTAATGGCCTTAGAAGTGGAGGAGCTACCATGTATGCAGACATCGTCAACTATTTGGTAAGCGGGGTGTTTCCACCTGGGGCAACTCATAAATAGAAAAAGCGTCTGGCTTATGATTCAAAAGCATTCATATGGGATGAGCCGTATTTGTTTAAACAAGGAGCTGACAGAATGGTGAAAAGATGCGTACCCGAATCAGAAATACAGCAGATTTTAGGAAGGTGCCATGATTCTCTCTATGGAGGTCATCACGGGGGTGAATGAATAGCTCATAAGGTGCTACATTCCGGGTTCTTCTGGCCCACATTATTTAGGGATGCTATGCAGTTTGTGCGGACATGCGAGGCCTATCAGAAAACAGGCACCATCTCCAAGAGACATGAGATGCCCCTTAACAACATCCTGGAAGTGGAGATCTTTGATGTATGGGGGATGGACTTCATGGGGCCATTCCCACCATCATTTGGGAACCAGTACATCCTAGTAGCAGTAGATTATGTTTCCAAGTGGGTGGAAGCAGCAGCATTGCTCACGAGTTACGCGAAGGTGGTGAGCAAGTTTCTAAGGAAGCAAATCTTCACTAGATTTGGGACTCCAAGGGCCACCATTAGTGATGGAGGTACTCATTTCATCAACCAAACAGTGAAGAATCTGCTGGCTAAGTATGGGGTGCGACATAAGGTGGCCACAGCATACCACCCACAGAAGAGTGGCCAAGTGGAGGTATCAAACAGAGAGGTGAAGTAGATACTATAGAAGATCGTAAATGCCACAAGGAAGGATTGGGCAATCAAACTTGATGAAGCCTTGTGGACATACAGGACAGCATACAAGACACCGATAGGCACATCCCCATATTGGTTAGTACATGGGAAAGCATGCCACCTCCTAGTGGAACTCGAACATCAAGCGTACTGGGCAATCAAGAAGCTAAATCTGGATCCTGAGCTCGCGGGAAAGAAAAGGTTGGAGTAGCTGGTGGAGTTGGATGAATTTTGGCTTCACGCATATGAGAGCGCAAAACTGTATAAGGAGAAGACCAAAAGATGGCATGACCGGCGCATAATTTCACGAGCCTTCAAACCGGGTCAGCAGGTACTTCTCTTTAACTCTCGTTTGAATTGTTTCCGGGGAAACTGTGGTCAAAGTGGAGTGGACCGTACACTATGGTGAATGTCACACCACACGAAGCTGTGGAGCTAAAAGGTATAACATCGGACCAAACATTTTTGGTCAATGGGCAGCATGTGATGAGTCATGAAAATACGACTTTTACGACGCTTAAGACATAGAATTATTGTGTGTTCTTGAGCATTGTTGTTGGTTTAATAGGTGTGTTTTGATATTGTGCAGGAAAATAGCAAAGGCATGGGTAATTGAGGAAAGCACAAGGAACGAGTGAAAAACAAGGCCAAGTGTTGGATCACAGAAGGCCCAAACGGGCCGTGTCACGCCACACGGTCCGTGTGACCGACCGTGGCACCACACTTGGTGCAACGCACAGAAAGCTGTCACACGGACAGTTCACACGGCCCGTCCGACGCCAGACGGACCGTGTCATGGGTCGTGTAACTGACGTAACTTGGAGGCACTCGTCGAAATTTAAGGAAATCGTGCAAGGAGATCCACACGGACCGTCACACGGACCGTCTGACACCAGACGGGCCGTGTCGTGTTCCGTGTAAGTTACGTAAAGCAAAAGGGCCTTCGTCAAAAATATCAGAATTTGTGCAAGTGGAGCCACACGGAGGGACAGACGGCCCATCTCACGCAACACGGGACGTGTCACGGGCCGTGCCGACGCAGCAGCCGTTCCAGACGGTCCGTTAGACGAGCCGTCCGACACCAGACGGTCCGTGTAACCGACCGTGTCCCGTGCCGAACCTATTTTTCCTAAATTGTATCAAATTAGTTTTACTTAGTATAAATAGTACATTATTTTATTTCATCAGGGACTTCGGTTTTCGGCAGAAACAAGAGAGAAAAAGCAGGAAACATTAGTTTGACTTTGTAATTTGTGAGAATCGTGTTTGTGATCATTGTTCGAAGCTTGTAACACGGATTCTTATTCTTCAATTGTAAGCCAATCCTTATGTCTTCATCTAATTGTTGTGGGCAAGTTATCAATATTATGCTAGGCTAAACCCACAACTAGGGTTGTGGGAACCATGACGACTCGATAAGATAACGCAAACTGGGGTAATTCGTTTGAATAACCATTGCATGTATTGTTAAATTCTTCGTTCTAACTTCTCCTTAATGAGTCGATGTGTTAGGGTAAGCCTGTAGTCGCTACATGCCCGAGAGGGATGTAGTGATTGGGAAAAGAGGTTAGCAACAGAAATTCGGGGTTATGAACCTAGTCTAAGTGCCTGAGACTGAAAGGTGAAAGTACTCTGAGATCAAAAACAACGGGTAGAATTGCATACACTCTGAGACCGAGAGGAGATGAGTGAAATATAACTAGGAAAGACCGAAAGGTGAACTAGCTATTAGCTAAGTTGTTTGATTTTGCATGCATTATTAAGAGCGAGTTTACCAAACTAGTTTAGTTGTCGTATTGGATGTCATGGGGAACACAACCCTAGCCTCTCTTTATCTGTCTAAAAATCGGAAAAACGTTTTTGTTAATTACTTTACACAAAGCATTTAAATTAAATAACGCAACCCCCCATTTACTTTATGTACGTTTATCTTGGGAATAGCATTTACAACTGAAAGCCGGTACTGATAGAACAATTCTTACGTGTTCCCTATGGGATCGACCTCAACTCCGGTTGAGTTCTATATTTAACCAACGACCGCTTTACTCTTCTATTCGGAGTGTAATTTGGGCGTATCAAATTTTGGCGCCGTTGCCGGGGAACGCGGCAAAGAACTAGTCTATTAGTTGCTACTTTCAGCTTGTAAGTCTAGTCCCTGATTTTACTTTGTTTCTTGTTTTTGTCCTTGTAGGGGTTCAGCATTGCATGCCAAGCACCCGAAGCAAGGGTGCAACACTTATTCCTTACGATCCAGAGCTTACTAAATCAATTCGCAGAATGAACGCCCAGGACCGGGAAGCAGCAAGGCAGAGGGAGTTGGTAGTGAATCCTGCGGATAGAGGTCAGGATGGGTTGGGTATGGATGATCTCGCTGGTAATGTGGTACCACCAACGGCACTACTTCGTCAGGTACCACTCGTACCACCACAGCAACACCAACCCCCGGTGAGACCTCAAGGCCCTCAGTACCCACCAGCAGCGCATGATGATGATGATGGTGCTGGGACTACTGGGGCAATAGTACTACCACCTCTGCCTGCTGGGATCAAATTCACGATCACCAGCACCATGCTGCAGATGTTGCAGTTGAAGGGGTTGTTCACTGGAGCTGCCAGAGAGGATGCAAATCAACACTTGCTGAATTTCTTAGCTACCTGCCGGTCGTCTTAAATTCCAGGAGTTAGTCAGCAAGCGCTGAGGTTGAGGCTATTTCCACTGTCTCTGTTTGGGGAGGCAATAAGGTGGCTGAACGAGCTCCCCCATGATTCCATCCACACTTGGGGAGAACTAAAGGAGGCCTTTCTGGAGTGATTCTTCCCTGCTTCACGGCAACTGAAGCTCAAAGATGAGATCGGGTCTCATAAACAAATGCCGAATGAAGCACTGTATCAGTCTTGGGAGAGATTCAGACAAAAGCTCAAACAGTGCCCAAACCATCATCTCACTGACGAACACTTGAAGGCAGTCTTCTACAGGTCCTGCAACTTCGTTGCCAAGCCCATCATTGATGCAGCTTGTGGAGGGTCATATATGTCCAGGACTTTCCCGGACATAGTGGTCATCTTAGATCAGGTGGCAAAGAACAACAGGGCATGGTATACTAGAGAGGCAGACTGTTCTGGGATGGTATTTGAGATGAGTGAGGAGCAGCGCAAGAAGGAGGAGGAACGGGACCAGGACAAGGCCCATATGCGGACACAAATAGATTTGCTGTCGAAGAGGTTCCTTGGTGGGGGCACTGAGAAAGTCAAAGCAATGGAAGCACTACCCAGGTATGATGATCAAGGCAGCGACTACGATGAGGAAGCTCAGTTTCATGGTAGTCAGGGGGGTTACCGGGGTTTCAACTCTGGTAACCAAGGTCGGAACTACAATCGGGATAATTACCAAGGGAACTGGCAGAACAGGGATGTCTATAGAAACCGTGACCGCCAAAACGAAGGTGGCGGCAACTCTAGGCTAGAGGACATGATGACAAAAGTCCTAAGAAAAGTGGAGGCCACTGAGGCAGGGGTGCGGGATGTAAAGAGCGAAATGTCTAATGTCAGGCAGCTGGTAGACTCGCATTCCACCTCAATCAAGCAGTTAGAGCAGCAGTTGGGGCAGCTTTCAGTGGCATTTAACCAGAGGAAAGCTGGATCACTCCCGAGTGATATAGTGCAAAACCCAAAGAACGATGGCCAATGCACGACGATCACCACGAGAAGTGGTAAGGTACTTTCTAACCCAGTTGTTGCTAATGATGCAGGTCAGGTGAAAGCAGATGATAAGATGCATAGCCCCATGGAGGTTCTGGTTGACAATGGGAGTGATGGACCTGAGGCTGCAACAGCAGAGCCAGAGTCGACCAAGCAGGCAATAGAGACGGACACCTCTAATTACCCAAATCTGCCAGCCATCCCGAAACCGCAACCGCCATTCCCCCAAAGGCTGAAAAAGAAGGCGGAGGATGGCAAATTCCAGAAATTCCTGTCCATGTTAAAGGAGCTGTCTGTGAACATACCTTTGGTGGAAGCATTTGAACAAATGCCTGGCTATGCTAAGTTCATGAAGGACTTAGTTACTAAGAAGAGCACAACCACGATCGAGCCAGCTGATAATTTACACCACTGTAGCGCCATCGCTACAAGGTCTTTGGTAGAAAAGAAGGGAGATCCAGGGGCTTTCACCATCTCGTGCACCATTGGTGCATATGACTTTGCACGGGCTCTTTGTGACCTTGGTGCCAGCATTAACTTGATGCCGTTGGCAGTGTACCAGCAGTTGGGCTTGGGAGCCCCCACACCCACGACCATGCGGCTACTGATGGCAGATAGATCAGTAAAGAGGCCCGTGGAAATCCTGTATGATGTTTTAGTTCGAGTTGGCAGGTTCATCTTCCCGCCGATTTTGTCATCCTTGACTGTAAAGTGGACTTCGAGGTACCAATCATCCTCGGAAGACCATTTTTGGCAATAGACAGGGCGCTGGTGGACGTAGAGCGAGGAGAACTCACATTCCGGTTAAACACTAAAGAGGTGAGATTCAGTGTGTGCGCTGCCATGAAAAGGCCTAAGGAATTAGCTGTCCGTCATGGATATTGATGACGACAACTCTTCTGAGGCCTTGTTGGAGGAAAAGATGACTGTCGACACACTGGCGGCAGTTCTGATGAACTTCCCAAAAGATGGTTTTGAGGGGTACAACGACGCCATCTATGCACTGCAGGGCATGGGGACCAGACCATTCGTGCCTAGGAAGTTGGACTTGGATGTGAAAAATAGGCCAACACCATCGGCGAAACCCTCTATCGAGGAACCGCCTGTTCTGGAGCTCAAGGAGTTACCTAAACACCTCAGCTATGCATTTTTAGGTACTAACAACACTCTTCCTGTGATTGTGGCTGCAGATCTTCAGGAATACCAGGTGGAGGCATTGTTGGGGGTCCTCCAAAAGTTCAAGCGAGCTATTGGATGGACCATTGCAGACATAATTGGCATTCCTCCAGGCATCTGCACTCATAAAATCAAGCTGGAGGATGACTGTGTGCCCAGCATTGAGCATCAAAGAAGGCTTAATCTACCCATGCAAGAGGTGGTGAAAAAGGAGATCATTAAGTGGCTGGATACTGGGGTGGTATATCCCATCTCGGACAGTAAGTGGGTGAGCCCAGTGCAGTGTGTCCCAAAAAAGGGGGGCATGACGGTGGTGGCCAATGACAAGAACGAGCTTGTCCCGCTGAGACCTGTCACCGGATGGCGAGTGTGCATGGACTACAGGAAGTTGAATAGATGGACTCTGAAGGACCATTTCCCCATGCCGTTCATGGATCAGATGCTAGATAGGCTAGCAGGGCGAGGATGGTATTGCTTCCTCGACGGATACTCGGGCTACAACCAGATATCAATAGCCCCAGAAGATCAGGAGAAGACCACTTTCACGTGCCCCTACGGGACATTTGCTTTCAGATGGATGCCATTTGGACTTTGCAATGCCCCAGCCACTTTCCAGCGCTGCATGATGTCCATCTTTTCAGACATGGTCGAAGACACCCTCGAGGTATTTATGGATGATTTTTCGGTAGTGGGTGATTCTTTTGATGATTGTCTGCAGAATCTAAGCAAGGCACTGCAGCGCTGTGAAGAGGCCCAATTGGTCCTAAATTGGGAGAAGTGTCATTTCATGGTTAAGGAGGGCATAGTCCTTGGCCATAAGGTGTCAAATAAGGGGATTGAGGTGGACAAGGCAAAGATTGAGGTCATTGAGAGATTGCCACCTCCTATCTCGGTAAAAGGGGTCCGGAGTTTCCTTGGGCATGCTGGATTCTATCGTAGATTCATCAAGGACTTCTCCAAGATTGCACACCCATTGTGCAAACTGTTGGAGAAGGATGTCAAGTTTCACTTTGATGATGCGTGCCGGCAAGCCTTTGAGACCTTGAAGCAGAAGCTGATCACAGTGCCTGTCGTGGTTGCACCAGATTGGGGCGCCCCATTTGAGGTACTGTGTGACGCAAGTGGAGTTGCCGTGGGTGTTGTGCTGGGGCAGAAGCGCAACAAAATCTTCCATCCTATCTACTACGCCAGCAAGACACTAAACGAGGCTCAAAGAAATTACACTGTCACAGAGCAGGAGCTGCTAGCCGTGGTGTATGCATTCGACAAGTTTCGAGCATATCTACTGGGCACGAGAGTGATCATACACACTGACCACGCTGCACTCCGCTACCTCATGTCCAAGAAGGATGCTAAGCCTCGGTTAATCAGATGGGTGCTCTTGCTACAAGAGTTTGACTTCGAGGTCCAGGATCGTAAAGGCACGGAGAACCAAGTGGCAGACCATCTATACAGGTTGGAGGACGCGGCCCGCGCCAATGAGTGGTTGAACATCGATGATTCATTTCCCGATGAGCAGGTATTAGCTGCTTTTGCGGACTTAGTCCCTTGGTATGCTGATTTTGCTAACTTCCTGGTGAGTGATATTATGCCGGAAGGCCTTAACCCTCACCAGAGAAAAAGGTTTTTTCATGAGGTGCGCAGGTACTTTTGGGATGATCCATACTTATCCAGAACATGCGCAGATGGGGTCATCCGAAGATGTGTCCCAGAGGCAGAGATGTTGAGCATCCTGGAAGCCTGCCACTCCTCTCCAGTGGGGGGCATCATGGTGGTGCCAGAAATGCCAAAAAATCCTGCAGTGTGGGTACTACTGGCCCACCATTTATAAAGATGCCCATGACTTGGTGCGGGGCTGCGACCAGTGCCAGCGCCAAGGGAATATTTCAAGGCGTCAAGAGCTACCAATGACCCCCATTTCGGAGATTGAGCTGTTTGATGTATGGGGCATTGACTTCACGGGCCCGTTCGTGAGCTCTTATGGGATGAAGTATATCCTGGTGGCAGTGGACTACGTCTCTAAATGGGTGGAGGCAACAGCGTTGCCTAACAATGAGAGCAAGAGTGTGGTATAGTTCCTGAGGCGGAACATTTTTGCCAGATTTGGGACACCCAGAACTATCATTAGTGATGGGGGCTCCCACTTCTACAACAAATCCTTTTGGGCTGTACTTGCTAAATACGGGGTACGCCAACACAAGGTTGCCACGCCCTATCATCCGCAGACAAGTGGGCAGGTGAGGTATCCAACAGGGAAATCAAAGAGATCCTGACCAAGTCTGTGAATGCCACAAGAACGGACTGGGCGAGGAAATTAGAAGATGCATTGTGGGCCTATAGGGCAGCTTACAAGACACCCATTGGTATGTCCCCATATCAGTTGGTGTTTGGTAAAGCCTGTCATCTGCCAATTGAGTTAGAGCACAAGGCACTATGGGCTCTTAAGGCCCTGAATATGAATTGGAAGGAAGCAGCCAACATGAGGATGGACCAGTTGAATGAGCTGGATGAATTTCGTCTACAGGCCTACGAGAGTAATGCTCTATACAAGGATAAGATGAAGGCTTATCATGACAAGCCGATTGCACCAAGGAGCTCTGAGGTTGGTGACAGAGTGCTGCTCTACAATTCCAGATTGAGGTTGTTTCCAGGGAAGTTGAAATCAAGGTGGTCTGGCCCATACAAGATCGCACAAGTATTTACTAATGGAGCAGTTGAGTTAGAGACGGATGCCGGGCACCGCTTCAAGGTTAATGGGCAGCGCGTGAAAAAGTACTTGGGAGCTGCAGATGAAACCTCTGTGATAGAGGTTCTCCATCTTGACGAAGTCTGAGTATTCGAGAACACCACGTCGAGCCGTGACGTTAAACCAAGCGCTTAATGGGAGGCAACCCATCAAATAAAAAATAAAAAAAATAAAAAGAGAGAGAGAAACACACTGACTTATGCCTTATATTGGTTTATATTTTGTCTCAGGGAAGGATGCACATGGTGAACGGAAGCCTAATCAGGCGTGCGGGCGACGGAAAGGACAAAATTCCACAAAGGGGCATCACACGGACCGTTCACACGGCCCGTCTGACGCTAGACGGACCATGTACCAGTCCGTTGGAGCGTGCCCCAAGTAAGCGCAATGATACAGTTAAGGTAAATCACACGGTCCACTCACACGGTTCGTGTGATCGCGAATAGACCGTGCGGCCAACCGTTTGCGCACACGCTTAGGAAACAACACGCGTGCCGACAGATGGCACGCAACACGGTACGTCTAACGTGAAATGGTCCGTTTAACGGACCATTTGAGCGTGCGCCTCGGGAACAGACGTGTGCCACCCACGGCATGCGACACGGAACGTGCCACGTGGCACGGTCCGTTTTCCGGAGCATCTTGGGCCGCGCAGTCTTGGGTATTTATACCCTCTTTCCAAATTTTATTTTCCACACATTGTATTTTGTTTCATTCACTCACTCACTCTCTAAACCCCACACGCCTTCTCCCTTCTTCCTCACACCACCACACTCTCACCTCTTCTCACACGGTTTGTGCACTCCATTCACGATCCGCCACACTTTCCTTAGGCAAATTTTCGAGTTCAAAGTCTACTTTTCTCTCTCAAGTAAGTTTTTATTTTAGGTTAGTTGTTCTTTAATTTGTTGCTTGAAATTTTTCTTTTAGTTTTGTTTCTTTGTATGGTTTTATGCTTAGTCTTGTTGATTGTGAAGTCTATGACTCTCTAGGGCACGATTTCTTAAAGATTTGGTGATGGGTTACTCTAAACCACCATTGTTGCTTTCTTGAACTCTTGAAAATAGGGTATTTTGTGATTTTAGGGTCGTTAAAATAGGATTCGTGTTGTAGGAAGGGTGGTATGTGTAGTTTACATGACCGATCTTGAGTTTTTGATGCATTGTTTTGTGTGTGAGCATGGATTTTATGATATTGGGATGATTGGGGACGACGACCGTGTCACGGCATGTTACACGGATCGTGTGGCATCACACGGGCCGTGTCGTGGACCGTCCGGCTCAAGTTCCGTGATTCGCTCTAAGGCACACCACACGGTCCGTTCGCACGGACCGTCTGACCCTACACGGTCCATGTGGCTGCCCGTCCCACGACACTTAGTAGTCTGCCACCCTCAGTAGTCTGCCACCCTTCTCGGCCCTCACACGGGCCTCTGCACGACCCGTGTACCCTTACACGGCCCGTGTGGGGCCACCATGCCGTCCTGCTTTATTTTCTATGGACTTCACTGTATTTATTCTCCTTGATTCTCATATGCATTCTAGAGCAAAATTCCCTATGATAGACCAGGTGACGCCACTCTTAAGGGTTTTTGTCACTATATTTACACAGGGGAAGTCTGAGTACCCGTTAGTGTGTTGTCCCAAGCATCTTGGCATAACTAATTTTTTTAATTCCTTGTGATGTTTGCAGGTTACTATGGCCCCACGTCTATGACCGCGCCAACGTAGGGACGAGCATGAGTCACGTCTCCGGGATTCAATCACAGAATCCTCCAGTCAACATCCGGGAAGTGACTCAGGTGATGACTCCGCCGGTGGGTCAACTGTGCAGATCGCCGGCAATGTCTCTCCCCACCCCCCTCGCACTACCCGTTCCCATGCAGTGCGACGTTACATAGCTTCAGAGTTTGAGGAGGAAGCTCCAGAGGTGGGAGTGGAGGGGGAAGCTACAGCCCCAGAGCAGGAGGACGAGGCAGGCACGATGTTGGGGGTGAGGAGGACATTCTCCTCCTCCGCGACAGTGACGATGAGGCCACTCAGCAGGCGGTTGCCTGGACTTCTGACCCGGAAACCGCCAAGTGGCTTTTGGTCTTCTTACGCAGGCGGTGGACAGTCCCCGGAGCAAAGGCGATTTATGTTAATGGCATCACTAAAGGCACCGGGGGCTATCAGGGGAGACCAATTATCCCGGAGATGTGAGTCCTCATGGACAAATTAGATTCCATCCCGGAGATACGAGATGCCTTTGCAGCTTACCAGTTTCGATGGATGGCCAGCCCTCCCGGATATTATGGCCCGGATATGATCGCCGAGTTTTATTCCAGCTACGCCGCCAGTCTACTTGCCTCCATTGAAGGCAACCTGCCCAGAAGGTCGAGGAAGCGGCTTGCTGCCAAGATGTCCCACTGGGACTATGTTACCATACGGGAGACTCAGGTTGATATCTCGGCAAAGACGATCAACAGGTTTTTATTTGGCCCATACTACCGTGCCCCACCGGATGGGTTATTCATTTCCAAGTATGTGAACATTACTGATGAGGTTCGCATGTCAGACCCGTCTAACCGGGCCAAAGAGTTGCAGTGGGTGGCGGAGCAGATTGCGCTCCAAGGAGCGGAGGCACCTTGCGTGACAAACCCCAAGATTCCTATTACCAAGGCCTCCCTCACATTTGTCGCAAAGTTCTGGTGGTCGGTGGTGCGGGCCTGACTACGACCCACGGTGAATGACAACACGCTCCAACTCTCTCATGCTTCGTTGGTAGCGTGTTTGGTAGCTCGACTTGGTATTAATGTGGGTCGTGTGATTGTCATGGAGATCAAGGACCGTGCCCTATCAGAACGAGTAGGTATGTCATTTCCATGTCTGATTCGGGCACTTTGCAGGCAGGCCCGTGTCCCCACCACCCACTACTTGGACAGGAAGATAGCTCCAACAGGTGTGGTAAACATTGCCATGATCAAGGATATAGACAACCCGTTGTATCACAGCATCACAGCAGATCCCGCCGGCTTGGGATTCCTACACAGCTTCCTCGGGCTCCTCCGCAGCAAGCCTTGTCATTTGAGGAGCCCCCCACAGCCCCCCAGACCGGTACAGATTCTGAGCAGCCCGGGGGCAGTGGCACAGCATCGCAGGCGCATTCGAGATACACTTATGTCCCTTACGACCTTCTAGCCCGCATGGTAACAGAAGAGAGACAGACACGGGCAATTGTTGACCAAATGGTGGTCAGGGTGCCTCAAGTGGTGCAGGCTCACGTGCAGCTGGCTGAGGACCGTCTCCGTGCAGAACTAGTGGGTCAAATATAGAGTTTACAGGAGCAGGTCAACACGTTGGAAGGCTACTTCCATCGCATGTTTGGATGTTTGTCTGATGATGAGAGGGCGCATTTGGTACAGACGATACAGGATATGAAGGAGAAAATTACAGAGCTGTACGCCCGGTATAACAGCTCGGTGCCAGCTCCGGTTCCGTCGCCAGATTCGTTGATCTCATTGTTCAGTGCCCCGATGGAGCCGAGCCTGATCGAGGGCTGGGGCGTACCGCTCGTACCTCCTACTGCCCAAGTACCTACTCCAACGACTTCTGGTCATAAGGATAAAGGTAAGCGCCGCAGCCAGCGCACGAGCCCCTCGGAAGACCCGCAGCGTGAGGAAGCGAGGAGGCTGAGCAAAGCATTGAGGGCCTAGAGGCGAGAGGCTGCTGTCCAGGAGCAGCAGGCGCGCCTACCATCTGAGGCTGCCCGGACAGGTGCTTTCGGAAGTGTCGTGGGGCCAGATGCTGATGTTGCCTACCTGGACCCACCAGTTAGTTCGGGCCATGATGACCCACCTGATGCCTAGGGCGTCCCAGGTATGTCCCACTCCTATTTTTGATTTAATATGCATTCTGGTGCAATGGGGACATTGCACTGTATTTTGTTGGGGGTGGGGCATCCTACCCTGACGAGTTTTTCTTGCCATGTTTCTTTTCTCTGAAGGTGTAGTATCTAGTGGAACTGGCATGTTTAGGTTTATTTTGTTTATTTTGTATGTGTAAAGACAAGTGTTCATAAGAGTCTATAGTAACCCCAACAATTTAAAAAATGAAAATCCACGAAACTTGTGTAAGCATGCATCCCATATTGACTGATTTTGTGATCCTCTTAAAGCACGTTGTACATTGTCTAGTTGGCATCTTGAATAATGAAAGCTTGACTGTGTTGTGTAGTGCTGAATAGTGGGGGATATGTGCCACAGGTGTGGGAGTGGACTTGCTTGAATTCAATTGACACACTTGTAAACTAGAACTTGCCCGGTTGGTCCCCCTAAAACGATTGAATGAGTGGATTAGGATAGGATCTTAAGCCATTGTTGTTGAGAAGTCACTAAGCCTAAAACGAATTAACCAAATGAAGTTTCTCCCCTTGAACCAAATAATTGAGCCCTTAATAGACCTTTTCTTTCTTATTACCCAATTCATGGTTCCAATCTATCTGCAGACCGTACTCAGGCCCTGGTCCCTTTAAGGACATTGTGAACCTCAACCCAGGCCAAAGGCCTAAGTTGAGGGTGGCTTACATGGCCCTGGTCCTTGAAAAGACATTGTGAACCTCAACTCGGGCTAAAATCCTAAGTTGAGGGTGGCTATTATAAGAGAAGCAGAATAACATGGATGGAAAGGAGGCGAGTGATGAGCAGAAAAGCTGGACTGAAAAAAATCTGGGGTGTGTGAAAGAATGAACGAAGAAGGTAACCACGCCCATCTGCAAAGCAAAGTGGTAAAATAGGGAAAACAAAGATTTTGGGGGGCCGAAAGTAGTGGCTGAGTCAAAGCAGGGTCTTGAACGAAAAGCTAGTCACTTTGATCTTAAATATATCTCACCCAAGCCCGGGCCTACGTTACAAGCCTTAAAAGTCCTAAAGTGATCCTAAAAAGGTCATTCAAGAGTCAAGGTGGTGAAAATAAAGGCAAGCATATGGTCTATACTTGTGTGTCGGTTGAAAATTCTTTCTGAGTGTGAGTGTCTACATTCCAGTCTCTGTGCTACATTGTTACACTGTGTGTGGGACTTCTTTGTAGTGAGGGGCACTATTACCGCACTATTTGGTGGCTATACTGACCAGCTCATCTTTATTCTCGGACTTAAGTAGGGCCAACGGGATATAGTATAGTGTTTAGGTTGATCTAATAAGAGTCCATTGGTGTATGAGCACATCGCAAGTGTACTTTTTGAACATGAATTTGATGATAAAGGGGTCTCTATTTACTTCTTGTTAAGCACTTGTCTTTGTGTGTTGTTATGTGTTTTTGGTCATCGCTTGAGGACAAGCAACGGTTCTAAGTTGAGGGTTTGATACGCCCAAATTACACTCCGAATAGAAGAGTAAAGCGGTCGTTGGTCAAATATAGAACTCAACCGGAGTTGAGGTCGATCCCACAGGGAACACGTAAGAATTGTTCTATCAGTACCGGCTTTCAGTTGTAAATGCTATTCCCAAGATAAACGTACATAAAGTAAATGGGGGGTTGCGTTATTTAATTTAAATGCTTTGTGTAAAGTAATTAACAAAAACGTTTTTCTGATTTTTAGACAGATAAAGAGAGGCTAGGGTTGTGTTCCCCATGACATCCAATACGACAACTAAACTGGTTTGGTAAACTCGCTCTTAATAATGCATGCAAAATCCAACAACTTAGCTAACAGCTAGTTCACCTTTCGGTCTTTCCTAGTTATATTTCACTCATCTCCTCTCGGTCTCAGAGTGTATGAAATTCTACCCATTGTTTTTTATCTCAGAGTACCTTCACCTTTCAGTCTCAGGCAATTAGACTAGGTTCATAACCCCGAAATTCTGTTGTTAACCTCTTTTCCTAATCACTACATCCCTCTCGGGCATGTAGCGAATACAGGCTTACCCTAACGCGTCGACTCATTAAGGAGAAGTTAGAACGAAGAATTGAACAATATATGCAATGGTTATTCCAACGAATTACCCCAGTTTGCGTTATCTTATCGAGTCGTCATGGTTCCCACAACGCTAGTTGTGGGTTTAGCCTAGCATAATATTGATAACTTGCCCACAACAATTAGATGAAGACATAAGGATTGACTTACAATTGAAGAACAAGAATCCGTGTTACAAGCTTCAAACAATGATCACAAACACGATTCTCACAAATTACAAAGTCAAACTAATGTTTCCTTCTTTTTCTCTCTTGTTTCTGCCGAAAAAATGAAGTCCCTGATGAAATAAAATAATGTACTATTTATACTAAGTAAAACTAATTAGATACAATTTAGGAAAAATAGGTTCGGCACGGGACACGGTCCGTTACACAGACCATCTGTTTCCAGACGGCTATGTCAAGCATTACTATGGTGCTGACACAAACAAAGAAGAATAGGTCATTCAGTTGGCCAATGACGAGTGAGTGATACTGCGTCGTGTCGCGACGGTAAATCAGGCGCTGCGCAGGAGGCAACCCGTGGTAAGATAAGTATTTCTTTTCCTTTATATAAAAAAATTCCAAAACAAGCAACAAGTGGCTGTCCGCGATGCAAACACGTCGCGAACATATCGCACAGAGTGCTCATCCCGGGGCTGAAATGAACATCGCCGATTCCTAGTAATCCGTCGTTCAATATTGAATTTTTTTGTGTGGATTAACTGGTGTTGATATTTTGTAGCTATTGGCATATTTTGGAATTTTTTCGGGCCCGTAGCTCAAATTTTGAAATTTTTTGGGGCCCCAAAACAGTGAGCCTCCGCGACAGGAATGCATATCGGAGGTGTCGCAGACCTACACTTGTAGGTTGTTTTCAGTGAACAAATTGCGTCATCGATTTTGGTCGACCCGAGGGGTATTTTATGAGTTATATTTTGCTGAACTAACATGTGTTAATGTTGTGGAGGATTTGCAGGTGTTCGGTGAATTTTTTGGGGCCCGAAGCTAAAAATCGTAAATCTTTTGGGCCCCAAAACAGTGGCCCTCCGCGACAGGAATGCGTCGCGAAGACGTCGCGCACTCACACTTGTGGGTTGTTTTGGGTGAAAGAACGCATCGTCAATTTTTCTCTAAATTCGTGAGTTGTTGTGTTATTTCTTTGAATGAACTAACATGTCTTGCTATTTTGTAGCTTAGTCTATGGTTCGTTGAATTTTTCAGGGCCCGTAGCTCAAAATTCTAAAAACGTTTGGCCCCGAAACAGTGACCATCCGCGACCGTACGCGGGCTTATGATTTCTTCAGGGCCCAGGTACTAAATTTCATAAGCCAGGATCTGTGCTAGGTCCGCGTCAGCTTGCGTCGTGGACCCATGTATTTTGGGCCTTTATTTCCTTGTGGCCCCACCCCCTATATAAACCCCCCTTAGGTTTTTAGGGTTTCCTCCCTAATTTTCAACCCGATGTTTCACACCTTTTCTCTCTAAACTCTCGAATTTTCCCCCATTCTCCACGTTTTGAAGATTTACGCGACTCACACTCATCCCCCATCGTTACCCTACATCTCAAGTAATTAATCTCGGTCTCAATGTCATTTTTACATTTGGATTGGGTTTGTTTTTGCTTCTTTGAACACATATAGGCATGTGATAAGTGTTGTACGAGTTCACTCTCCTAATGGGGTCGTAGTGTGTGTAAATTCTTGCTAGATGTCGAAATTTTTGGTGTAATTCTGGGATGAAGGTCAATTTTGGGCATAATCATTGTGGGGTGAAAACCTTAGGGTGCCAAAATTGGATAAAAACTGGTCATAACTGTTGGGGAAGGGTTCTTTTGAGTGAAACTACCATGAATTGTTGGAAATTGTTATGTGTGGGTATTTTTTGCTCATTGGACTCGCATTGAGGTTGTATGGTTTGTATGGGAGTTAATGTGATTGTTGTGACTAACCTGTATTATACATTGTGTGAGGATCAGTGGTTCCATGGGCCACCGGTGAAGTGGAGAAGTCTGAGTATCCTCTTCACCTAGTGTGGCTTGGTCTAAGTGTAGGGTAAGCATCACCTAGGCCTAACTACGGTCCCCTTTTTCATTATCATTGATCGGCTGAGCTTATTGTGCTGCAGGTATTAATGGCTTCTAGGATCAGAAGAATAGGGCACACAAGTGGAGCTGGTGCCTCTAGCAGCCGAAGATGTACTAGGGATGTCCACGTGGTACCCCGAGCCCCTGAGCACAGAGGCCAAAGACCTCGTTTTGGGCTTCGGGCAGTAGACAGAGAGGGACAGAGGTGGTACCAGGCTCACAAAGGTGCATAGACTACAACCTCATGTTCCTCTTCAACGACCCCCTACCATGCAACCTCAGCATAGTCAGGGAGTTCTATGCCAACATGAAGAAGAAACCTCGCACACAAGTGGTCATGGTGCGAGGAGTGGAGGTAAACATAGGACCCCTGGCCATCAATACCATTCTGGGCACGCCAGATGTCCCCGCCGGAACATTCAATGATTTACAGATGCACCCTCCCTACTGTCTCATTCGGCACACACTAACAGGAGTAAACTCCACGGCGAGATGGATTCGGCATGCGGGCCGAGGATACCACCAAATATTCCCCTTTGCCCACATGAATCAGGAAGCTCGGGTGTGGGTTAAAATCGTGATGTGCTCTTTCTTCCCAGGCCAACACTTCACGGCCGTGACATTAGATAGAACCTGCTTGGTGTATGCCCTCATGACGGGCACGGAGCTTAACTTTGGGGCTATTCTCAAGTCCCCCATGAGGAAGGCCCGAGTCCACCGGGTCGCAGGTATGCTTTCGAGGGCCTTGTAACTGAATTATGCAATCGTGCAGGTGTCCCCACAGAAGAACTAGATTATTGGCCCCACCCTATAATGTCACCAACATTAAGAGGCCTGAGAGGCTACCGGGCCAATACTCACCACTGCTGAGCGCAACCATCGGGATGAGCTCATCATGGCACGCATGTACGTACTTGAAATGCTAAGGCACAGGGTGGGTGGTCGCCCATCTACACAGCCGGAGCTCGACGAAGTTGCCACCCGCTACCCTCTCAACACCCATGCTAATGTTGTGCTGGGCAGCGGGCCTACCTTTGTGGAGCCTGATGATGATGACATCCCTACTGACCTTGAGGAAGCACGGATGGCCTCCAACACTGAGGAGGAGGATATTGAGGATGAGGTCCCAGTGGCCACAGGAGGGGATCCGATCTTGTCGGGCCCGGATAAGTAGAAGCAGCTAGAGTCGATACAAGTTTTGTATGATCAGCACTGAGGGCAATGCTGAGACTAAGTGTGGGGTGGATGGCAATGACAGGACTAGATGCATCTTATTTTATATATTCATTTGGCATGTATAATCAGACAATTCTTCTTTTCTTTCTTTTGTTTCCTGTTCTTGCCTAGTTATCTGTATATTGCTTCTTTCGTGATTAGTAGTGGAATTGTTCATGTTAAAGCAGTTGTTCTCTAGTATTTCTGATTAATGTTTAATTTGTGCAACATGTTAGATTAGAGATGGCAACTCAGTTCTGAAGTAGTGTGTCGGCAGTGATACAACCAAGCAGGGTATGATGGTCGTGTAAATCAAAGTAGCTTAATCACTAGGAGACCTGAAAAGTAATACCTAATTCTAACACTTCGGAATAAAATGATGTAATCAAAGAATCATGTGCATTAGGCAACATTGAATCTTGTGTTAACTTTATAAGGGGAGTGTGCCAAGAGTGGTAAGCTGAATTGTATAAGTCTGTGTTGAAATAGTTGCTAGAACTTACCGGTATGTAGGATGAACTCAGAAGGAGTCAAATTTGAAGGAAAGGATCGAGGCATTTCTTTGGTAGCCATTAAGCCGTCAACAATCTACACAACTAACATCATCTCCCTAGTCAGCCCCTTTGAGCTTTAGCTTTTTCTTTGGTTAGCCATATGTTAAGCCTACCTCTCCTTTCGATCTAAACCCGGATGAACCTGATCCCCAAGCATTGTAGCATGACAGTCGGAGGATAGGAAAGCCTAAATGGATATCTCAGGGAATAAGAGAAAGAAAACTGGAGATATGGTTTGAAAACAGTGGTGATCCATGACCTCTCAGCGTTGTGGACTCATCGCGTCTAAAAACAGTGGTTGTCCGTGATGTCTCCGCGTCGCAGACCCATCGCGAAAACAAAATTAAGAAGAAAACAAAAATAAAATAAAGAGAGGGAGAAAAGCAGAAGAAAAAGGGTGGTTGTAACAGGGAAGGAACAATGACACATGTGAATAACTGTTTTGGGTGGAGTGATGAATTATGTAATTTGTGCTGTAAAATGCAGTGTTGAGCTAGATGCACTTGGGGAATGAGCCATGTCACTCATATTCCATAAAAGATACCCCGCCAGCCCTTAGCCTACATTATACCCACACAGAAGACCTCAATGATCCTTCGAGACGACTACTACTAGGTCACCTTTGTACATTAAGGGCAAGCCTATAGGAACTAGACCCAACACAAGACATCAATTGGGAGAGAGAGAGTTGATTGAATACCCATATTCTTGTATTTGTTTTATCTTCTATTCTGATAGGTGTGCATGGGTAATTCTTCTGGTGAGGGCACAAACCCGAGTAAGGTTAGCAACCAGATGGTAATGTTGACTAAATTCCTACATGATTCCATGGTTAAGCGTGAAGGATTAGATGAAGGGGATACCGTCAGGATCTAGGAAGATTTTGATTCTTTGGTGCATGCGATCCATTCATATAAAGTGTTTGGGGGTACACACTGCCTGACGAGTCTCATGCATAAATGTTGCAATTGCCCGAGGACGGACAAAACTCTAAGTGTGGGGTGGTGATCTTAGGCGTATTTATATGCCTAGTTAGCCAAATAAACCCATAAATTAAGCTAAGTCAGAGGGTAAAAATAAAAAGAACAATTGTTTTTAATATTATTGTGGTTATTTTCTAATCTGGGGGTCGAGTACTCCAAGTTGGTGCATTTTGCAGAGTTTAGTCAAATAATAGCAGTCCGAAGTCATGTGCAAATTGGAAGGATGGACACGGCCCAGAAAGCAAGGAAGAAAAGAAGCAGGCTGCAGCAGAGGCTAAGGTCCACGTCGCGGACCTGGGAGCGGACTAGCAAAACTGAAAAGGAGAAGAAAAAGATGCAAAGGCCCAGTACGCTGCAGGGTCCGCGTCGCGGACCATGGTGCATTAAGAGGCGAATTGGTCCAGTCAGCAACATAATGGAGTCAGGTCAAAACACACCAGTTCACATCGTGAACTGCACGTATTTCAAGAGAAAAATGTGTCACGGGATTGGAAAAAGAGGAGGCTATTAATTATTTAAAAACACCTTTTGTTTATTCGTTTTTGGAGCAAGAAACAGATGGGAGTCTTAGAGAACACAACCTAGGTAAACTTTGGTTTGTCTTACATCTTTTTATTCTTGAATGCTCATTATTTTCAGCTTTATTTTGATGTGGGAACCAACTATGAGTGGCTAATTCTCCCATATTCTAGGATTGTAGCCCTAGACAATGTGATCTCTTAATTTTGGTTTATGTATGATGGGTTTATTACTTATTCTTGTGCCACTTTTATTTATACTTCTTAGCCTGATCAACAAGGGAGGAAATGGGTTAGTTATTCTGAATTCGAAAGATGTTGGAATAATTAGAACATAGTGAAACAAGGGGCTTGTCCAACTAGGTTATTAGATTGGTTCGTGTAAGGGAGACCTGTGACAACTACCCTTACACCTCGCTTGGTTCATAATATAGGAAGATAAAATTAATGTACGTGTGGTGATCTGTCTATCCCCGTTCAACGATGTAGTTAGGCAGTCATTAAAGGTAGGCCTGCAGAGGCGTGCAACCCTGTTAGGTAAATTTAACCCTGTGAACTAATAAGTATATACCCATAAACATGAATACTGATTGAGAGACACGGAGTCGCCATGGCTACGATCCTGGAATTACTTCTAAGTTGATAAATCACTATTTCAAACAAATCGAATCTGGCATTAAGCCGTAGAATTTAGACATAGTTTGTCTTTTACAAAATCTCATTGCTCATTATCTTGGATATCACTTTAGTATCATCACTTAGGGAAACACCAATAATCCTTAAATCCTTTGGGTTAGACATCCCGACCTCTTTCTTAGGGCCACTATATTACTTGGGTTGACCACGTACACTTGCGTGTGCTAGGGAATCAACAGTGTGATAAGATTTGGGAAGAAGAAAAAACTCAGCCCTAGGTTTATTGGTCTATTTGAGATCTTTAGGAGGGTAGGTGAGGTTGTTTATGAGTTAGCATTACTATCGAGATGACATGCTTAGGGCCTATGTTATCGATTTTGGGTCCTGATGGGACCAGCACTTACTATTGGCAAAGTTTTCATATAATAATACTCACCAATTCAATATCCAGATGGCACCATTTGAGGCCTTCTATGGCCGGAGATATAGATCACCCATTGGATGGTTTGATTAGAGTTTGTTTGAGGTGTTGGGTGTTGATTTATTTTAGGATGTTATAGGCCGGGTCCGACTTATTCAAAGTAGACTTTGGACAGCCCAGAGTCGCCAGAAGAGTTATGCTAATAAGTGGGTTAGGCCTCTTGAGTTCTCAGTTGGTGACAGTGTTTGGCTAAAGGTAAGACCCTTGAACGGTGTGATGAGATTTGGAAAGAGGGGCAAGCTTAGCCCCAGATTCACTAGCCCTTTTGAGATTTTGAGGAGAGTTGGTGAGGTAGCCTATGAGTTGGCTTTGCCACTGAGACTATCCTCTATTTGTCCTATTTTTCATGCTTTTATGCTCCGCCAGTATATTCCAAATGACCCACATGTGAATTCTTATGACTCTGTTGAGTGGGCCCAGATTAGTCCTTTAAAGAGGAACCTATATCTATTTTTGACATGCAGGTCCAGAGAATGAGATCCAAAGATACATCTTTAGTGAAGGGTCAGTGGAGGCACCATTTTGTTGATGAGGCCACTTGAAAGTTGGAGTCTGACATGCGAGATAGATATCCCAGCCTTTTTGAGGCTTCAGGTACTCCTCTTTTCCATGTATTTGATTACAAACATTCTTTTTAGTGGTGAATTATGTAATGACCTGGTTGGTCATTTCTTGCTTTATTTGTGAAAATTACTATTTTACCCTTTCGTAAGTTGGTTTGGGCCTACTTTGAACTATTTGAATGGTTGGACATGAAATCTTGAGTTTTAAAAGTTGAAAATATGAGTTTTGGTCTTTCTGAAAGCTTAAGTTGTTAAAAAAAGTCAGTGTTTGTGTAATTATAAGTTTTGGAGGTCGAATTGGGGATCTGTCGATTCCATTAGCTCTGGAATGTCAAAACTAAACTACAGGATTAGCATAACTGAATTTGGAGTTAAAAATGATGTTTTTAGGCCCAAAGTTGTGATTTTAGTCATTTCCGAAACCAAAGTTTGACTTTGGTAAACATTTAGAGTTCAAAGCTCGTATCGAAATTTCAACTGTTCTAATAGTTCCAGATGGTAAAACTAACACTAAATATGATCTCGTTATAATCTGTGGAGTTTCTGAGGGTAGTGTTGGTATTTTAAGTCTTAAACTAGCTTTATTGACTTGCATTGATAAATGTGTTATGGAGACCTCAGAATTGAATTCCGATGATTTAGTTGAGTCTATATTGTTATTTCTTGTATGGATACATAAAAATTTTGTAAAATTTTGAGTTCGAATAAGTTCCAGGGATCCATTTGAGTTTTGACAATAGCTGGTGTGGGGGTATCTGGTACAACCCATTTTTGTTCTCCGCCTTTACAGAGGTATATGCATTTTTGTTCTCCGTGATCGCGGACAATGGTCCACCTTCGCGGAGTACTTTTTTTTTCTAAGTCATTTTTAAAGACGTAAAATCCCCATTTTCAATATTGCAAGCTTTGGGAGGCAATTTCTAAAGAGAGTTTTCGGAGAAATCGTTTGGGTAAGTGTTTCTAAAATCTTTTTGACTAATTTCCATGGTTTTTATCTTGATTTTGGCTCGAATTTCATGATTTTGAATGTCCAAGATTGGGGATTTTCATTCTATGATCTTGAAACATTAAATGAGGATTTCTCTATCGATTTGAACTTGATTTTAGTGGGATTTTCACCTACGAACTCCATTTTTCATATTGAATCCAATTTTGAAATCCCAATTTTGACCATTTTTCCCCTAAGCCTAAAATATGCCAATATGGATATCAAAATGTATCTCTTGATGTGTAGTATCCATTTTTGATTTTTTTATCGATCCGTGGATCATTTCGAGGCTTGAGTTGATTGAAAGCTTGTCTGAGTGAGGTTTCGGCATCGAGGTAGGTTCGGCTAACCTTTTTGGGACCGAATTTGAGTTGTTGAGCATGCTATTGTGATAATTGCAAAGTGTAGATTAAATTGTGATTCGATAACATGATATAATTGAATTTGATGGGAATATGAGGTCAATTATGTCGAATATTGAGTAAATGGCGATCCTAATAACTATTGAGATGCAAATCTTGTATTTTGAGATAATAGAATATCATTATGATGGTATGAGACTTGAAATAGTTCTTGGTTAATGATGTGACTAATCGATGATGAGTATGATCAGTATAAGAATTATGAGCCTATTTGGGGTACTTGTGGAGCTTGTTTCAATGACATATGGTTACTTGTGAGTAGAGATGGGTTGAGACATGGTATAGTCGTATAATGATATTACTACATTGTTGCATTGGTATGTACCTATCTTATATTAACTAGTTGCATTGGTATGCACAAATCTTATGCTCCTTTGTTGCATTGTTAAGCACATACGTTATATTAGACTGTGCATTGGTATGCACATATCTTATTTTTTATTGGGTTGCATTGATATGCACACATGTTATATATTGCTAATTGCATTGGTATGCACACATTTGATACATGATTAGATGCATTGTTATGAACATTTATCACTAAATTTATATTATTTGAGATATTATGATGCATATTGAGACAGTGGTTATGGCCTGCAATGCCTTGAGATACTTTGATTATGGCCTGTGACACCTTATTATATATATATCTTAATGTATGGCCTGCGACGCCCCCAGGTTATATCTTGTAGCTTCGGCTTGATAGATGTTTACATCGGCCCCATGGTGGTCATGATTTCATCTTATATATGACCTGCAACGCCATTGCATTGTATCACTAGATTGATTTACCTTCAATAATTGCCATTATTCATGACTTTATTGTATTGTGTATTGACCCTTTTGATGCATGTGATAGGATTCTTTGTTATTACATACTTATTCGGTTTCTCTTACCCAGTCAGTTGAACCTATTGGGTATATTTCGGTATACACACCCCTACTTTGTTTCCCTCCTGCAGATCGAGTACAGGGACCCGCACAAGGTAGTTGATCACTCTAGTTGAGCTATTCTGCTTCCATCCAAATCTTACCGGTAAGACTCAAACTTCGAGTCGTTGTGGATCTTTGGGACTCTCTTTATTGATTCCCTTCAGACTTTGTAACAGATATTATGAGATAGTATTGCATTTTCTTTTGAGATTGTTGTATTACTCCTCAGTACTATTTTAGATGCTCTTGTACTCATGACTCCAGGTTTTGGGAGAATTCTTGTATCTTTGAGATTGTTTCAACTTTATTTATTTTTCTTTAGTTGCGATCCATTTTGGGCCATGACAAGCTTAGTATCAGAGCTCTAGGTTCGTTGGGCTCATGAGTCAAGATCAGGGTGTTTAGTAGAGTCTCACAGATCGATGTGTAGACATCCATACCCATCTTCGAGAGGTTATGGCATACTTGTCAGGAAAATTTTCACATCTTTCTTCTATTCATGCATTTCTTTGTATTACCCATTTTGAAAGTGTCTAATCTACTCCTTCTGCGCAAATGCCGACTACCAGATCCTGTCGATCAGTGGGAGAGCCCGAAGTAGCTAATGTGGCTACTAGTGGAGGTCGAGGTAGAGTTTGGGGTAGGGCCAGGGGCAGAGAACATGTTAGAGGGTCAGCTTCACCTCGAGGGCAAATTAGATTGGCTTCTCCAGAGCCTGTTCATAAGCCAGAGGGGCCTATGGATCCTATTCTACTGCCCTCAGCCCCAGATACTACACCCTCGGTTCAGGAGTTACTTTTGAGGGTATTGGCTAGGTTGGTGGGAGCTCTTCCAACCCCAGCTACTGTTGAGATACCGGCTTCCACCACACTGGTTGGTCCATTTAGTGCTTCACCGAAGTCGGCTATGATTCATGTGGGTCCTTCTTCAGCTCCATCAAACTCTCCTGCAATTATTATTACTCCACTTCAGGCATCTAAACCGAGTTCGGGTACTTAGTTTCATATTTTGGCTGTTCCTCCATCTATTTCACCTTCTTTATTCATGGTGCCACTATCTTATACTAGTCCAACCACGTGTATAGTGGAGCAAAAGAGTTTTGAGAGGTTTGTGCAGTTGGCTCCATCGCAAATTGATGGCACTCTTGGAGATAGAGCTTATGATTTTTTGTTAAGGTGCTAGGGCTGGCTATGTAATCTGGCTATTCTTGAGTCACATGGAGTTGCCTACACTTTATATCAATTCACCGACCTTTCCAAGGAATGGTGGAGATCAGTGGTAGCTCGTCGACTTGTTGGATCTCCAGCTATGACCTGGGGACAGTTCACTGAGATATTTTAAGATAGATTTGTGCCCTACAGTCTCCGAGACAGTCGCCGAGATGAGCTTTATAGGCTACAACAGGGATCTATGTTTATTTCTGACTATGAGGTTAGATTTCACGCTTTGTCCAGATATGCCTTATCCAGCACTCCTACTGAGTTCGCTAGGATCCGATGGTTTTCCAAGGGCTTGGCAAGGTATCTTCAAGAGGCTACAACTTCCTTGGTGTTGGCTGGAGGTACTTTCCCAAGTGTTGTGGATCACACTCGTATGATAGAGCGTATTAGGCAGGATAGACAAGATGGCGGAAAGAGGTTCCATCGACATAGACAGTTTAGTAGGCACCCACCACAGAACAAGAGATTCAGAGGCAGGGCCATCAGGGTTGAGCAGTTTAGACAACTCTTCTAGCATCTCATAATGTTGATAGGTCTATATCTACTCAGGTGGGTAGTGCACCCAGGCATGGTGGTTTTCAGGGCAGCCATATCAGAGAAAAGAGACCAAGGCTTGCTATCATTGTGATGAGATTAGGCACTTGGCTCATCATTGTCCTTACCTATACCTCCTACTCAGACTTCAGGTTCTCAGCCAGCTCGTCCAGCTCTAGCATTGATACCCAGAGACACACTTCAAGCTATGAGAGGTGGTACCAGAAGAGGTCATGGTATAGTGAGAGGTGGTGCTCGTGGTAGTCCATAGGCTAGAAATGGGCGAGGAGTTTTATATATTGTTCCAGATAGAGCAGAGGTAGAAGCCTCTGATGTAGTTATCACAAGTATGGTCCCAGTGTGTCACCATTTGACCTCAGTTTTAATTGATCCAAGCTCTAGTTATTCATATGTGTTAGCCTACATTGCATCTGATATTGATATTATATGTTAGCCACTTGATGAGCCTATTTGTGTTTCCACCTCGATAGGTGAATTTTTAGAGGTGAATCGGGTGTATCGGGGTTTTGTGGTGACTTTTATGGGGAGGGATACTGTTGCTGATTTGATATTGTTAGATATGGTTGATTTCAATGTGATTTTGGGTGTGGATTGGTTGTCACCTTATCATGCTATTCTTGATTGTCATGTGAAGACAATGACCTTATCTTGCCTTGATTTAGCTCAGCTGATGTGGATTGGAGCAACTAGTTCCTATCCTAAGGGTGTTATTTCATATATGCATAATTTTCGATTGATGTGGAAAGGGTGTTTGGCATATTTAGCTCATGTTTGAGTTGTTTCTCAGGAGTCCCCATCATTGGAGACTACCAGGGTTGCTAGAGATTTTATGAATGTATTTCCAACTAATTTGCCTGGTGTTTCTTTGGATTGTGATATTGACTTTGTTATTGATGTGGAGCTAGTCACTAAGCCCATATCTATTGCTCCTTATCAGATTGCTCCGTTTGAATTGAAGGTTGAAGGAACAGTTGTAAGATTTGTGAAGAAAGGCTTTATTCGTCCGAATGTTTCTCCCTGGGGTGCTCCTATATTATTTGTGATGAAGAAAGATGGCACTATGTATATGTGTATTGACTATCATCAGCTTAATAAAGTGGACATAAAGAACAAATATCCCTTGCCTCACATTGATGACCTTTTTGACTAATTGTAGGGTGCCTCGATGTTCTCCAAGATTGACTTGAAGTCCAATTACAATCAGTTGAGAGTCTGATATCCCAAAGATAGCCTTTAGGACCCGCTATAGGCATGTTGAGTTTGTGGTCATGTCATATAGGTTGACTAATGCCCCAGCTGCTTTTATAGAGTTGATAAACCGAATGTTCAGGCCCTATTTAGACATCTTTTTGATGTGTTCATAGATGATATCTTGGTTTCTTCCAAGAGTGAGGCAGATCATGTTCAACACTTGTGGACTGTAATTCAAAGATTCGGGGAAGAGAAGTTGTATGCTAAGTTCTCAAATTGTGAGTTTTGGCTTGAGTTCGTTGCATTTCTCGGCTATGTTTTATCAAAAAAGGGTATTATGGTCGATTCGGATAAGGTAGCAGTTATTCGTGAGTGGGCTAGGCCTGCTTTGGTGACTGAGATTTGGAGTTCCCTTTGTTTAGCGGGGTATTATCAGCGTTTTGTTCAAGGTTTTTCATCTATAGCAGCCCCATTGACCAGATTGACTCAAAAGTTGTAACATTCCAGTGGTCAGATGATTGTGAGTTGAGCTTCCAAAATCTCGAAGATTTATTGACATCAGCACCTATTCTTACTTTACCTGAGGATGGAGTTCCATTTATGGTATATTATGGTGCTTCAGGTGTGGTTTTGGGTGGTGTATTGATATAAAAAGGGAGAGTGATAGCCTATGCTTCTACACAACTGAAGGTGCATGAGAAGAACTAACCTACCCCTGACTTGGAGTTGGTTTCAGTTGTGTTTATGTTGAAATTGTGGCGACATTATCTTTATGGGCTACATTATGAGATCTTTACCGACCACCAGAGTCTCAAATATATCTTTACTCAGCCTAATTTGAACATGACATAGCGTATGTTGTTGGAGTTGGTTATGGAATATGATATCTCTATTCTCTATCACCTCGGGAAGGATAATGCGGTGGCAAATACTTTGGGCTAAAAGGCTACTAGTATGGGGAGTTTGGCATTCTTGAGGGTTGAGGAGAGACCCTTAGCTCTAGAGGTTCAGTCACTTGCTAGGTAGATGGTCTGTTTGGACATTTCTCCTCCTCAGAGTATTTTGACATTTGTTGAGGCTAGATCTTTTTTGCTTGATCAAATATGTGCTCACCAGTTCGAGGACCACAGATTATGTATGAATCATGATAAAGTGTTGAGAGGTGAAGCCAAGGTGGCTATTATCGATGCTAATGGTGTATTGAGGGTTAATGGTAGAGTTTGTGTGCCTAAAGTGGGGGGTTGGGTGAGATTAGTATTAAAAGAGATCCATTATGCTAGATATTCCATCTATCCGGGTGTGGCTAAGATATATCATGATCTTAAACATCATTATTGGTGATTTGGCATGAGGAGAGACATAACTGAGTTTGTGGCCAAGTGTTTGAATTGCCAACAGGTGAAGTATGAGTATCAAAATCCCACAAGATCGGTGCAAAGGACGACCATTCCTAAATGGAAGTGGGAAAGAGTGACTATGGACTTTGTCATAAGTTCGCCCATGGCCTTGGGAAAGATTCATTCAGTTTAGGTGGTTGTTGATCGATTTGACCAAGTCGGCATACTTCATACTGGTGAGGACTAGCTACAGTGCGGAGCAGTTAGCTAGATTATATACCCAAGACATTATCAAATGGCATGGTGTGCCAGTGTCTATAGTATCAGACAGAGGGTCTATGTTTACTTCTCACTTTTGGCGGGCTTCACAGAATGTTATGGGTACTAGAGTGGATTTAACTTCAACCTTTCACCCTCAGACTGATGGTCAGTCAAAGTGCACCATTCAAGTTTAGAGGACATTCTTAGAGCCTGTGTTATCGATTTTGGGGCCCGATGGGACCAGCACTTACCATTGGCAGAGTTTGCATATAAACATAGTTACCAATCCAACATCCAGATGGCACCATTTGAGGCCTTGTATGGCCAGAGATGTGGAACACCCATTGGATGGTTTAATCCAAGTTTGGGTGAGATATTTGGTGTTGATTTTCTTCAGGATGCCATTGATTGGGTCCGACTGATTCAGAGTATACATTTGACAGCCCAAAGTTGCCATAAGAGTTGTGTATATAAGAGGGTTAGGCCTCTTGAGTTCTCGATTGGTGACAGTGTTTGGCTAAAGATTTCACCCATGAAGGGTGTGATGAGATTTAGAAAGAGGGGCAAGCTTAGCCCCAGATTCATCAGCCCTTCTGGGATTTTTAGGAGAGTTGGTGAGGTAGCCTATGAGTTGGCTTTGCCACCGAGACTATCTTTTGTTCATCCTGTTTTTCATATTTCTATGCTCTGTCGGTATATTCCAGATGAGTCCCTCGTGATATCTTATGACTCTGTTAATTGCATTGGTATGTATACATTTGATGCATGATTACATGCATTGTTATGTACATTTATCACTACATTTATATCATTTGAGATATTATGATTCATATTGACATAGTGATTATGACCTGCGATGCCTCAAGATACTTTTGATTATGGCCTGCAATGCCTTATTATATATATCTTAGTGCATGGCCTGCAATGCCACTGGATTCTATCTTGTAACTTCGGCTCGATAGATGTGTACATCGCACCGTGATGGTCATAATTTCATCTCATATATGGCATGCGACACCATTACATTCATACATAGCATTGCATTACATCACTGGATTGGTTTACCTTCTATAATTTCCATTATTCATGACTTTATTATATTGTGTACTAACCATTTTGATGCAGGTGATAGGATTCTTCGTTATCACATACTTGTTCGATTTCTCTTACCTAGTCGATTGAACCTACTGGGTACATTTCGGTGTAATCACCAATACTTTGTTTCCTCCCTGCAGATCGAGTATAGTGACCCGGGACCCATACAAGGTAGTTGATCACTCTAGTTGAGCTATTCTGCTTTCATCTAGATCTTATCGGTAAGCTCAAACTTCGAGTCGTCATGAATCTTTAGGACTCTTGTTATTGCTTTTCTTCAGACTTTGTATCAGATTTTATGAGACAGTACTGTATTTGCTTTTGAGACTGTTGTATTTACTCTTCAGTACGATTTTAGATGTTCTTATACTCATGACTCCAGGTTTTGGTAGAATTCTTATATCTTTTGAGATTGTTTCCGCTTTATTTATCTTTCTTTAGTTGCAATTCATTTTAGGTCATGACAGAAACTAACGCTAGAAATGGTCTCGTTGTAATTTTTGGAGTTTTCAAGAGCAGTTCAGTTATTTTGAGTTTTGTCTAATTTTAACGAGCTTTATCGGGAACAAAGTCAAGGAGACCTCAGAATCGAATTCTGATAATTTCGTTGAGTCCAGCTCATCATTTTTGGTAGGGTTATATATCTGGTTTGTGCGTTTTGGGTTCTGAATGAACCTTGAGGATCTATTTCGAGTTGTAGATTTAAGCTGGTATCTGAAATTTGGTGCTTCCCCCATTTGTTCTTTGTGCTTGCGGAAGAGGGGTCACGTTCGTAGACCACCAATTTGCGGAGCTCTATTGGATTTTACTCTGTATTTGCAAGCCCCATCCCCACATTCGTAGAGCTTTGTTTAGGTGTCATTTTCATGTACGCAGGTCCCACCCCGTGTTCGTAGATAATAAATCCCCGATCAATTTTAAAACTGAGAAAACATCATTTTACTCCATTTTTGAAATTTCAAGCTTGATTTTGGGCAATTTCTTCAAGGATTTTCGTGGAGAACTTTTGGGTAAGTGTTTTGAACTACAAATTTATTAATTTTCATTACTTTTCTCTTGATTTTATCTTGAATTTCATGATTTTGAATGGTTAAAATTGGGTTTTCCATGTCTATGTTTTGGGAACTTTAAATGTTGGTTTCTCCTTCAATTTGAGCTCAATTTCAGTGGAATTTTCACCCACGAACTCTTTTTCTTGCATAAAATCATAATTTCTAGTCAAATTCTATATTTGTGAACCTCAAAATTTAGTCCTATAATTTTGACCCTTTTGTCCTTGGATCCAATTCGTGCTAATATGGGTATCAAAATTCATCTCTGGATGCATATTGTCTATTTTTATATGATTGATACGAGGTCATTTTTTAGGATTTGATTGTTTGAAAGTTTGGTTCGAGCACGATTTCGGTATTGAGGTAAGTTCGACTAATCTTTTTGGGACTGGATTTGAGTTATTGGATATGTTTATGTGATAGTTGTAAGATTTGGAATGTTCCATGAGTAATTAAATTAGTATGATAGTATTTTGACAAATATGTGATATTGATTGTATTGGAACTGGAGTAAATTGTGAAAATATTAGGAAATTACGATGTATCTTTGATATTCGAGATTCTTTTGGAGGTTGTTGTGATAATATGAAACATATGGTATCATCCGGGAAATATTGTAGTAATTAATGGTATTTGAGGTACTTTTGAGACTTGTGTGCATATTCTTGCGAAGTCCGATATTGTCAGCATACTTGGTTATTAGTGAAGTGCGGTGATTTAAGACATATTGATGGTTTGTGGTACCGGCTATGACACTTGGCATGCCCTTTCTGATTCTATGCTTGTTATTTATCGATTAGCTTATTATATTGTCTTTATATATAATGAGTTGTGTATTGGCATACATACATCTCATATTGCATTTGTACCATCTCTTGACCAAGCGGAGGTGGCAAGGTTGAGATATTGTACCACTTTCTCTAAAACCCCTTGACTACGCAGAGGTGACAAAGGTGAGATAGTACCACTTTTTAAAACCCCTTAACCACGTTGGGTTGAGATATTAAGATGTTGTGACACCCCTTGACCACGCGGAGGTGGCAAGGTTGAGAGATTTCAGTACATGGTCTACGAGACCCCCTAAGTTCTACCTGGTAGCTTTACCTTGATAGATGTGTACACTGGCTGTGCAGCAGTCGTGATTCTACCCCATGCATTGCATTCATACATATCATTTGCACTATATTATTGATTTTAGTTGTTATATTTATCTGCTTTTATATATGTATATGTATTGTGTACTAACATCTTCATTACAGGTGTAAGGATTCTTAGTTATTATATGCTTATCCAATTTCTCCTACCCAGTCAGTTGAACCTACTGGGTACATTTCAGTGTACTTATCCCTACTATGTTTCCTCTCTGCAAATCGAACAGAGGGACTCCCCTGTGGTAGTTGATCTTATTCTATCGGAGTTTTCCTTCTTTCTACCATATCTCAGCGGTGAGACTTAGATGCTGAGTCGTCCTTGTTTTGTTGAGACTTTTCCTTATTGTATTTCGCTTTAGACTTGTATTTTCTTTTATTAGACAACTTTGTATACACTCTTCGTACTATTTAGATGTTCTTATATTCATGACTGCAAGTTTTGAAATTTTAAATAGTGTGTTGGTTCCTTTACCTTATACTTCTTTTCTTTAGTCGTGATCCAGTTTGTGAGTCGTGAAAGTTTACCCATTTTATTAGTATTCAGACATGCCTTTGACAATATTAATTATGTGAAACAATATAAGAAAAAGCAATAAAACTCATTTTCAAACTCAAATTTCCTTAATTCAAATTAAAACTTCTATGGCCTCTCAACAATCACAATTTCAACCAATTTAATGACCTTATGGGTCTTATTTTCAAAATTTCATGGATCAAGTTTTATAATATTAATAATAAACACAATTTATACTTATCAAAGATAATAATACATTAAAAGAGAACAACAGATTCAAATAATAAATAATATGAAATTGTCAAAAGTAGAATAAATAACAATAAGATAACTTTAAACTGTCAAAGTATTTAAGTATGACTATATAAACTTTACTTTACAATAATAAAGCGGGACTTCAAAGTCTCACAGAAAATCTCAAAAAATGACCACATAAATTGAATAAGTGTATTATAATTGTGATGGCTATAGAAAAGTAAAAGAGATAAAATTTATACTTTTAAATTATTTTTTCCCTCTCTTTCTCTTCTTTTTTGTTTTATGTGTGTTCTCTCCTTTTTACTAAACATTTCTACTAAACAAAACACATATAAGCACGAAAACATCTGCATATAAATAGACAAATATGTGACAAATAATCACATAATATGCAAATTTTATTCAAAGTTTAATAATATAAAAGATTTAACCATACTTCAATATTATAATGTCAAAATTAAATAATACGTATAATTTGAACAACTTTATAACATTAAAACATGTTTCATATAATTGTGATATCAAATCATACAATTAAAAAAGCTAAATGTTATTTTTGGTGAATATTAATTCACTAGAATAAAATGACCACAATTATGAGCCACGAACTTGAAACGACAAAAGCCACCCTCAAACTCTGCCTTTTTTTTTCCAGTCGCGCGTGTAAGTGTTTTTAAAAGGGCAAAAAACATTCTTATACATTTTAAGAGGTTATATTACATGAATGTGTCACCAAAATTTATTTACCACCAAATGTCAATATTTTTTTAACAAAAGTGTGCATGTATGCAGAAAATAAAAAAAAATATATTAAAAAAACAAAGGAAACATGTGAACATTAAATAAGTGCAATAAATGTATAGTGTCTTGCACAGTGTCATTTGTTTATGGGGAAGGACAAAAAAATTTCATCTACATTCGAATATTCTATTTTTTTATCAAGTGTAATAACCAATGTCCTACAAAAACCTCCGGGTACAAACCCAAATGCAATTAAATTACATCTCTTTTTTGTGTCTATTTCGTTTAATATTTGTCATCATTGTGGAAATACATTGGATTCTACTTTGAAAATTTTCTATGAAGTGTAACAACCAAAGTCATACACAATATATACTACCAAAAAAAGGATAAAACATGACACTCTCTTTGTTGAGCTTGGGTCGATTTTGATTATGAATTGTGTCTCAATTTTGATTCAGCATGATAGTAAATGGGATGCAACAGGTTTATTTTTCTTCTTTAAAAAAAACTTTTATTTGTCCTTCAATTAGTATAAACTTTGATTTAGCATATGTTGCATGTGTCGTGATTTTTATAGTAGATGATTCCCTTGGAATGATTGTAAAATCTTTTCTTGGAAATGGTATGGTGCATAATTTTCATTTCTTTAGTACTCATGTTTTTGAAAATACTAATGAAAGTATGGAGCATATCAATGTGGGGAGCAAAGGTTTGAGAAAGGGTTAAACCAAGTACATGAGAAATAGAAAATGTATGATGAATAATTTAACACTTAAAAACCATACCCAAAAAAACTTCAGCAATAGTGTTATGTTTGGTGTTGTTTAATTCTTGGATTGACTATGGTTTGTGTTAGTATATCGGCATGTCATTTGTTTAGGCTGTGTTTTTTTACATTGTTGTCATTTGGTTGTTACTTTTTTTTGTTTTTTGTCTTTGCTTTATTGGATAGAATTTTTGTTTATATATGTACCTACCTACATACACAGGTTGTTATGTGGATTATAAAATTGAAGGGGTATATTTGATACAACAAGTGTATTTGAAGCATAGGTTGATACTATTGCTTCACAAATAGGTGCGGACACAACCATTACTGAAATGGTGCTATAATATAAGGTTAACAATGAATCTCCACTGATACACATCCATAACAATATGGGCGTGCAGGCGTATTTAGACCAAAAAAATACAACATGGACTTCTTATCCAAGTATCCATTGCGTATAACATGTGTGGAAATAATTTTGTACGAAGGGGGTGCAAGCTTTGACACAATCATATACAATTAGAAATACAATTTGTTTACCTGGGATTGAAACAGTGATCAATAAGGAGAATCAAAATGTAGAAATTATAGACAACACTCAAAATGATGATGTTGTAGTGAACCAAATCTACAAAAGCAAGAACATTCTTGAAGAAGTGATGAGACGGTATGCGTTGTTGAGGGGATTCGAATTCCCTGTTATGAGGTCAAGTCATACAAGGTATGTACTTATAATTTTGGATTTGATTTTACTATCTTTTTTATCTTTTGTTATAGCAGGTTTATTGATGTTCTATAAATTTTTTTATTTGTCTGTATTGATTTAACTCAAAACCTTGTACCTTTGACACTAGTTAGTATTTTTTTAAGAAAAAATTGGTTTTTTATTTGTGTCAAATACTTTGGTTTAATTTTATCTATAACTTTGACTTGTGTATTGGTCAGTGTCAAATGAGGTTGTCCGTTCTGAGTGAATAGTCTGGGTTTTGTCCAAAAGCTGGTTTAGATTTGGTTATATTGTTGACTGTTTGGTTATTGTTTGGTCGATGGATGGCTATATAGTTAGTAATTATGTTTGTTGACATGATTATGGTGTAACAGTTAGATTTGGCTAGCTTTTTACTTTGGTAACAAATTTGGTTATTATGGTATAAAAGTTGGTTTAAAATCTTTAAAATATTGTTACTAAGCTGCCCTTTTTGCAGTTACAACTTGAAGTGCCTAAAAATGGTTGTACATGGTTATTTAAGTCTTCATGTTTGAGCAATTCCAAGTTGTTCAAAATTCGTAAATTTTGTGATACATATATGTTCCTAGTGAAAGGTAGACTGATGTCGAAACGTCAATGTAAAAGTGGTGTGCTTCGTGCAATGTCGTTAAAAAATGTAATGATCCCAAAATCAATTATACACCAACTGAAATCAGAAAGGACATGAAGAGGCAACATGAAAATACATTGAGGTATATGCAAGCTTGGACAGATAGGCAAAAGGCATTTAGTGTACTGTGAGGTGGCTTAGCTATGCCTTACGAAAAAATACCAATATATTTATATATAATGGAAAGAAACATATCCAGGAACTATAGTGGATTTAAGAAGGACAGAGGATGGACATTTTCTGTATACATTCATTGCACTTGATGCATGCATTAGCGGATGGGAATATTGTCGAACAATAGTAGTGGTTAATGATACACATATAAGTTCGTTGTTCAAAGGTACACTGTTGATTGCTAGCACTTTGGATCCAGGAGGTGGGTTTTGAAAACTTCATAAATCAGTTACAATTTCATGTGTTTTAATTTTTTTTTAAAATTTTCCTATTTAATTGTAGGTCATATATTGCCTCTAGCGTACAGTGTGGTGGATTCAGAAACGATAAATCGTAGAATCAGTTCTTCCAATTTTTCAAATTGGTATTCGGTGATAGTCACAGTATGTACATGTACTTTGTTTCAAATAGGAACAAAAGCATTTGGAATGTCATTGTATCTGTTCATCCGAGATTCCCGCACTATGCTTGCATATATCATTTGTGGACAAACGTGTTGAAAAAGACCCACAATAATACTGAGGAGGTGAAAAGGTTATTTTTTAGCTTTGCAAAGGCATATATAGTTGAGGAATTTGAAGACCTGATGAGTCGATTGAATGAGATAAGTCCAAAATGACACGCCTATTTGATAGAGGCTGATTTTGAGAAGTGATCCCGCGCACACTCAATTGTAAAGAGGACATGAATACTAACGAGCAATATTGTCGAATCAATTAACAATGCAATTTTCCCTGGCCATAGGCTCCTTGTAGTATCTATGTTGGAGTACATGAGAAAAATGATTGGAACATGGAATGAGAAACATAACCAAGAAGGAAGAGAGACTACAATAACTTTGACAAAGAAATACAATCTGATGTTGTTGGATAGTGAGAGATTGATACATTGAATGACAGTATGATTCTGATTTTTCAAATAAATAATGGACTTATCGATATTTGTGGATAAATTAATAATTGAATTTTGGTTTTTTTACAAGTGAGAGCATCAACGAAATATCTTCATATTATTACAGATGGTGCTAAGAGGTTCACTGTTTGTTTAAACACAAGAATGTGTTCTTATGGGAGATTTCAATGTGATGAAATCCCTTGTGCGCATGCAATCCCGGCTATTGCATACAGAAACAAATATGTTGAGGACTACTATTCAATTTACTACAGCAAAAAAAATTTTCAGGATGCATATACAATACCGATTGATCTGTTGCCTTACAAGAGCACTTGGGATATTTTACATGATGTGTTGGGTGAGATTGTGTTGCTACCAGATATAAAGAGAGGATCAGAGAAACCATCAAATTATGATTGTAAGAAGGGTTTTACTGAAGTGAAATTCAAAAGAACCAAGATCACATACAATAAATATGGGTCAACAGGTCATAACAAAAGATGTGCACTCATTCTCATGATAAAAACTGATGGATTAATTCTTGTTAAAATTATATAATGGTATGGGTAATTTGTTGTTTTATAGGCACAGTTCATGGGATGTATGTAGTGGTTTTTCACAAAGTTGCTAGTGGGTTGACCGTTCAGATAGATGTTTTCTGTTTGGTTGATGTTATGGTAATTTTTTTATTTTTTTGGTGGACATTCTACTTGAGGATATTTTGATGTGTGTTGGTTAGTGGAATAATCTTGATTTTCACAATTGGGGATTGATAAAAAAAATTTGTAAATGTGGCTAGTTAGTGATGTCATGATATTTTAATGATGATTTATTTGTACAATTCTAGTTCGGTTTATTTTGATTTGAAATATGCACAACAAAATTGTAGAGTTGTATTTGGTTTCATTTTGGTTGAATCTATGGTAATAGGCTTGTTTAAGTACAAGTTGTCAAAGTCCTTTGAAAATAAAATTCACCCAAACCATTGTGTTACTTTAAAATTCAATAATATAACCAAAAATACATCCAAAATAAAACCAAAGATCTGGATATTGTTGCTGAAAAAATGTAAAGAAAAGTTTACATGTTTGGGTTAGTTTTATTTTGGTATAATTTTATGTTAATAACTCTGATTATTAGACATTGTAAATGGTGGAATTTATCATAACAAATGCATAGTTAACTTTGTGTGAGTTGTGTTTTTTTTTTCCTTTTTTTTTTATTTAACCTATTTTAATATGTTTGTTGTAATGAGTGATTTTTTTAGTGAAATATGCACAACTAACTTTTAGAGTTGTATTTAGTTTTTCTTCTGGTTGAAACTATGGTAATAAGCCTATTTTAGTACAAGATGCCAAGGTCCCTAGAAAAATAAAATTCACATAAACCATTGTCTTAGTTTAAAATTCAATAATATAACTAAAAATATATCCAAATTTAACCCAAAGGTCTGTTTGAGTGCATATTGTAAATGGTGGAATTTTATCATAAAAATTGCATTGTTAACTTTGTCTGAGTTATGTTTGTTTTTTTTTTTTTGTGGCTCAAACTATGTTAGTATATTTGTTGTAATAAGTGACCTTTTTAGGAAATATGCACAACACATTCTTAGATTGTATTTGGTTTTTGTCTTTTTTTTTTGGTTAAAACTATGATAATAAATCTATTTGAGTATAAATTGTCAAGCTACTTAAAAAATAAAATTCACCTAAACTATTTAGTTTAAAATTCAATAATATAACCTAAAATACATCCAACATTAAACCAAAGTTTTGGACAAACCAGAGATGCAAACAGGAAAAAATAAAACAACAAGTTAAATAGATAAATGTGTTAACAATAGATAACTTCATATCCAAAATGCCAAAAAACAAAAACCAAATTATCTTAAAAAAAACTATCTTAACAATAAATGGATGTTTTGACTATGTCATGTGCCTTTAAGCCATCAGGTTTCCACGTTGAATGGGATTGATTTCTTCTTATATTTTTTGTGGCATTTGCTAATGTGATATTGTTCGTAAGCCATCAGGTTTCCACGGAGTTCATCATATGTCATGTTTTGCAGATCACCATCCACTAGTATTGCCTCTTTGGTTTCCCAAGCTTTGGAAGATTCCGAATCAATTTTCTGACCTCTAAGGCATTTGAATAAACCATTCCTAATGACTTAAGCTCGTTGATTATTTTGTTAAATCATGTGAACATGCTTTCTACGTCTTCATCGTCAGCTATTTTGAATAGTTCATATTCATTCACTAGTGCATTGATTCGAGCTTCTTCGACTTTGTTGGTTCCTTCGTAAGTGACCTCAAGTTTATCCCATATTTCTTTCGTTGTCTCACATGTTGAGGTTTTGTCGTATTTAGTTCTCCTGATAGAATAGTAACAACAACAAGAACAACATACCCAGTAAAATTCCATAGATGGGGTCTGGGAAGGGTATAATGTACGCAGACCTTACCACTACCTCATCGAAGTAGAGAGGTTGTTTCCTGGGAATCCTCGTCTCAACAACCCATAGGCGGAATAAACTAGAGAAGACTAATTGCTTTTGTATTTGTCTGCAATACTTCTGTTGTTCTTTGGTGATGTCGAATGATTGCAGATCGACAGTTTTTCCTTCGGAGGTACTAGGTATGGGCTTGGTCCCTTTCTTGATGGCCAAAGGCTTGAAAGTCATTAGATTGGACAAAGATCCTAAATCTTCCCTTCCAGTGAGAGTAGTGCTGACCATTGAAATACGGAGGGCGATTTGAAGAGTGAACATCTTGGAGAATAGCACCAGGAATTCGGTAGTTTCCATTTGATCTTTACTCACAAGCGGTTAGGCACTTATTTGTGAGACCTACTCTGATACCAATTGATACTCAAGAAGGGGGATGAATTGAAATTTATAGCCGACTTCCAATTTAGTCAGTCGACTAATCTTCAGATTTAAAATAAATGAGACAATCAAAGCGTAATAAGCATAATAAAGAAAATTGATATAGTATTTTTACACTGGTTCAGAACACTGATATGGTGCCTACTTCTAGTACCCTTGTGTCATAGGGGTTTACTTCAAAGCTCAAAATATAAAGTTGCATTACAAAGGTTGATCTTCTTCTAATTTGCATATTTTACTTCTTCTAAACACTCTATTTTTCCGCTAGTCTAAAATATTTTCTTTCTCTCCTTTTCTTTAGTTCACACTAGTCATACAAATTTTCACAATGAGTAGGACAATATTGAAACCAAACTTTTTAGTGAGTGTTCTTGATCCTTCGAGTGAACTGAGAGAGACTATGATTTTTGGTTGGAAATCCTTGAAGATTCCTTCCTTGTATGTCTTTGGTACTTCCTTGATTTTTGGTTGAAGATTTAAGCTGATTTTGTTCTCATCATGCCTTTGATATCCTTGACTCCTTGATTATCCTTTCTTGTGCTTGTTTGTGACTCCATCTTTCCTTTTTGTGGAAGCCCTACAAATGTGAACATCAAAATTAGATGCCAACATTCACAACCACAAGAAAGACCTCCGTGAACACAGAGAACAAATGACCCATACATTCATAAATGCGATCAGGGTCTTGCAATCGCAAAGGCCAAATTGCTAGAGCTCTGCAAGCACTGCCTAGGGGCCTGCGATCGCAAAGAACATTTCTCTTGCACCACCAGATATCAATTGAAAATGTTGAGTTTGACAAAGTTAAATTCTCCTATGGGGTGGTCGAGATTCGCTTAGAACCCCATATGTGCAAATGAACTATGCTACCCTACCAAATTTGACATTAGAGACTCAATGACGCAGTCAAAATTTGGATATAAGGACTCCTAAAACCATTTTTAACTAAAACTCACAGAGGATCTCAAAATAAGTTCGAAGGTCTCGAAAGTCACGCATATTCCAAAGCTAATCATACTGTTAAAATTTATATTTGGATATATTTTTCAAGAATGTTAATCAAAGTCAATCGTTGGCCAATTTTTAAGGCTAAGATGCTAAAAATAGTTTAAACCTACACTAAAAGCCTCTAGATTCAAGTCAACCATGCTTCTAGCCTAATTTAGCCATTTTAGAGTTGAGAGAACTGTCAAAAATCTGTTCTGAGGCCCTTTTCTCTTTTCTTCTTTTTTTTTTTACCAAAGTTAAGTTTTCAGGTTATAAAGGCTTCCAAACACAAAATCTAAACCAACAACCTGGCGATCGTGTGCCAGCAGGGTATAAATGACCTAGGATTACTATAGAAAAGTTCTAAATGACAAAATAGAAGCAGTATAAAAATAATTACTTGGAGGGTCATTACAACAACAATGTACCTAGTGAAATCCCACAAGTGGGGTGTGAGGAGGGTAAAATATACACAAACCTTACCACTACCTCATAGAGGGTCATTCGAGTTAGATTTTTACATTTCCTTTAGATCTCTTCTTAGGTTAATAACAAATTAACTTAGGAGGGTAGGGGTAGATAGGACCCTAAAAAATAATGTTACGTGATTCGAGCAAAAAACAACAAATCTATACATGTCTTCTGAATAATAAGTCAAGCGCTAATCCAAGTGGAATAAAGATCTATTAATCTTTTAACTCTTTTAAGTATCTTTTAAATATTTTACTTGTTATTATTTAGGGTAGTTTAAGTAGTCAGCTAATAATTTTCCTTTATATCCATTGGTGTAACTTCTGTCTTTTTTGGTGTTTTTCCTTTTTATGCTTCTTTAATAAGTTTTTCTTATCACTTAGTTTCTTTTTTAAAAATGTTAAAATTAGAGACGTTATATGTTAATTTTAACCCCTCACATAAAATATGAGATACGACCGGACTCATATTTGGACCTTGAAATGTGCCTAACATCTTCCTTTTAAGGTAATTTAAACCTTCACCTGATCTCTGGTTGAATTAGACCTTTCAAATTTAATTTTATGTATTTAGCATAGAATAGTGTCCTAACACACCTTTACTTTGTAGGGTGATGACTCTTTCTTTTTTTCCTTAAAATTGCAAAAAAAAAAAATTATCTTGATGTTACTTATCCCATTTAACGAAAATGGGGCACAAGAGAATGAATTGAGTTATTTACGGCTATTAGTCCCGCTACTCAATTTACCACTTCCACTCCTATTTCCACACCCCACACCCAAGTTCATTCTACTAGGGCTAAGTCCAAGACTAAACGTCATAAAAAGTCAATTGTTTGGCAATTTATAACGCAAAGTGAGGATAAAAGTCAAACAATTTGTAATAAATGTAAATATTTATAAATCATGAAACTTAGAGAAAGGAGTGTGGGATGGGACATTTAAGAAATCATTTGATGAGTTGTAAAAAAGAATTTGCAAACTAATGCTATAGCGGAGGCTATAAATAATGATACTCCCTTTCCCGAATCATCTGTAGGAATAGAGGGTTTTAACATGTTCCAATCGTAATTAAACCCTTATAATATTTTAGGCCCTAGTACACGTATGATAAACAAAGAAATCTTGAAGAACTTACTATAATAATTATTTTGATTGGCTTGCCTTTTAGTTTTGCCAAAAATTCTGATTTTATTCATTATATTCAAATTGTATATAATCCATCTTTTAATGATTTTTCAAGAAATACAATTAGAAAAGTCGTTGTTGATTACCAAGGTCAACATTTTTTTAGTATCTTCATTGTTTATATTATTGTAATACTTGTAGAATGATAATAACTTGTGATATGGATCGTCGCATGAATGATAATGATTATTTTAGTATTACGAGACATTGAATTGATGAAAATTGAGTTATACAAAAAAGAATTTTAGGTTATAAAAGTTGTGAAATGCAAAATTTTGGTAGTTATATAGCTCAAACAATTGTAGATGTTTTAAAATTTTACGGAATTACTAATAAAATAATTAGTGTTACTTTAGATAAGGCTTCTACTAATACATCTATTGTAGATCATCTAAAACCGACACTTTGTCCTATTTATGAGGATGTTTTTCATATTAGGTGTATTCCATATCTTTAGAATTTGATTATAAGAGATGGTGTAGCTATGTATAACAATGTGTAACAACCGGTAAATTACAAAAATATCCCTAGGGAAGAGGTGTGCGAAAAACACGTCTTCTGATACTCGGATTGAAAATTCGAGAGTGGATTCGTGACCAACACTGAAAATGGAGCAGGAAGAGGGTCTCGGTCATTTTTACAGTGATCGAGTCGAAAGATAATTTTTCGTTCCAAAACGAAAAATAGTGAGCCTGCACGACAGAACCGCGTCGCGGACCTATCGCGGAGCCACACTTATATTTTCTGTGATTTTTCGACGGCGTTTAATTTTCCGAAAATACTCTGTCTGTGACGGGTCCGCGTCGCGGACTGTGTTATTTTAGTTCGGGGGAAAATTCTTTTAAGCTACGGAGGGCAATTTAGTCCATTCCTACAATTCCTAAATATTCCCCTACGACTAATTAAAGTCGGTTTCTAAGAGAAGGATTTCAAAAATCCAATTTCTAAAGCGTATTCTCCCTAAAGGTCACCAAAGCTAGGGCTTGAAGGGAGTTGAGGTTGAAGAGATCAAGAGGAGGTGTTGCATAATTGTGTTAGCAAAACATTCCAGGTATGTAAGGCTAACCTAAAGCATGGGAATGTCCTCCCATGTGCCCTCCTGAGTGTTGAGTATCATATCTTGATGTGATAAAGTTAATATGAAGAGTTGATGCATGTAAAAATCTACTTTATCTTATGTATAAGTTATTTTCCTACAGGAATTGATGATCATCACTATTTTGCTTTATATTATAATTCATCTTATGAGTGCATTTTAAACCCTATAATTATTGTGTTTGAAAAGAGCATGCATAATGAAATTAGGGAATATGTCTAGAGCCTTGACAATGATGATGTTATGATGATGTTATGATGATGTTGAGGAGAATGATGTTTTATGATGTCTGTTTTATGATGTCTTAGCATTGAAATCTAATTGCTAAATGATGTCCCTTGAGTTTTGATGTTGATGTCGATGTTATGAGATGAGGTACTATGTCCCTCTGGGACCGATGTTGATGTAGAAGTATTATACCATGTCCTTATGTGATTGATGATGATGTACTATGTCCCTTTGGGACCGATGTTGATGTCGAGGTATTATATCATGTCCTTATGTGACTGATGATGATGTATTATGTCCCTATGGGACTGATGAGGTTGATGATTTATGAGTATGTTGAGTTCTGGGAGGAGTATTGAGCACTGAAATGGGTAAGAGTGAGTCCCACTTGAACCCATTAACTACATGGCCCGCGTAGGAAGAGAGGATTGAACCGCAATGCGGATGGCTCCTATCTTGTCCCAAATGAGGACTGAGGTTTTCTTTTTTTGTGGATCCACTGAGGTTGATGTCCTTTACCCCGGGCAGGGTATTGGATGGATGTGGCAACGACATCGCTTCGTTGTATCCTCACTGGCTCATAAGTGATGGTTGTCGGTTAGAGAAACTCCCAGTTAGGTTCCTTTGATAGAACTCTGATGCTGATGTTGATGTGATGTTCGAGTTGTGTCCTTGAGTCGATGTGATGTTTACTTGCGTCGATGTGATGTTCCCTTGAGTCGATGTGATGTTCTTTCGATTTGAGTTGACGTGTAGGTTCCTTGAGATGAGCTTGCTATGATGTTGATGATTGATGAGAGGTTGATGAGTCAATTGTCTAATCTAATCTCTTGCCTTAGATAGACTTTTGATATTTCTGATGGAGTATGATGTGGCGTCGATGTTTCTTTATTGTTGTGTTCTTACCCTGTTATTCAGCTATTTTACATGCCAGTACATTCCACGTACTGATGCCATTTGGCGCTGCATCGTTTCATGATGCAGATACAGGAGTTCGAGGACTTCAGCAGGCGCACCATTGAGGTCAAAGAGTTCGAGTTCAGACTTTGGTGAGCCTCCTTGCTATTCGGAGGAGACCCTTCTATTTTATATTTCATTGAGTCGGTAGCCATGGCATGTCATGGCACCATTCTTAGACAGTTGAGTCAGGTTAGAGGCTTCGTAGACATGATGTCGAGGTTGATGTGATTGTTTTCCTTATGAACTGAGTAGTATTTTACTTACTTAGTCGATGTTGAGATTGATGATTGGCCATTTGGCCCTTACTTGAGGTTTTCCATTGATATTGTTTCTGCTATGTTGATGTTGAGTGATGTGATGAGGCTAAGTGGTTCGCTCAGGGACTAGCGAGAGTCTCTTGGTGCTGGCCACGCCTAGGGTACCCTCCCGGGGCGTGACAAACTTGGTATCAGAGCACAGAGTTCAAGAGTCCTAGGGAGTCTATGAAGTCGTGTCTAGTAGAGTTTTGTTTATGTGTTGTGCACCACACTTCATAAACAGGATGCTACATGGCATTTAGGAAATGTTTACCCTTCTTTGATGTTCTGAGTTCGTGCGGTAGAGCTTGGCTCTATGAAGCCCCTTTCTAATTCATGCGTTACGCGTTTGCAGATAATGCCTCCTAAACGTACTGCTGCCCAAAGAGATGCCTCAGTCCCTAACACTGAGAATCCCTTACCAGAGGCCCCAAATCAGCATGGGACAAGGAGATGGGGACGGCCTGCTAGAGCTGCTGAGGCTCCGCCAGCGCCTCCTGTTTAGTCAGCCTCCACTTCGGAAGCAAACTTCAGGGGAGCTATTGCTATGCTTACCTAGTTAGTGGCCTCTTAGAGTAGCAGTCGCGGTCCCCAGGCCCCTAGCTCCAGTTCCCAAGAGCCTATAGCTGCAACCAAGCTCAGAGATTTCCTGAGAATGAACCCACCAATCTATACGGGGTCAAAGGTTGAGGAGGACCCACGAAACTTCATTGATGAGATGCGTAAGATCTTGAGGGCTATGCATGTGAATGAGGTGGAAGGAGTCAAGCTGGTCTCTTATCAGCTTAAGGATGTTGCCAATGTCTGGTATAACCAGTGGGAGGATGGTAGAGGTGAGGATGATGAACCGGCTGAGTGGGAAGAGTTCGAGAGTGCCTTTCTCGATCACTTCTTTCCCCAAGAGTTGAGAGAGGCAAAAGTCGAGAAGTTCGTAAATCTGAAACAAGAGGGGTTGACGGTCAAAGAGTACAGCTTGATGTTCATCCAGCTGTCCAGATACGCTCCAGAGATGGTCCTTAATATGAGGGAAAGAATGAGGAAGTATGTGTCTGGGTTGGGCAGGCATGTTAAGAGGGAGTGCAAGGCAGCGTTGCTGATTCCAGACATGGATATTGCTAGACTTATGGTCTATGCTCAGCAGACCGAGGAGGACAAAAAGAGGGACAGAGAAGAGCAGCAAAAGAAGAAAGCCAAATCGACGGGGCATGAGCCTAATCAGCAGAAACAGAACAAAGGTGATAGGACCTTCTTTCAAAGGGAGTCTTCTAGCCAGGCACCTTCGATGGCGAGTGCACCTGTTCAGCAAAACAGGTATGATCAGAGATCCTATGGTCATCAGAACTTCAGAGCACAGGGACCTCAGTCCCAAGCCAGTGTTGCTCAAGGTCCGAGGGGAAAGCCCCCTTGTAGCAGATGCGGTAAGCTGTATCTTGGCGCGTGCCGTGAGGGCACCAGTAATTGCTTTACCTGTGGACAGCCTGGTCATTTCCAGAGTGAGTGCCTTATGAGGAATCAGAGGTGGAGTGATAGAGGTAATAGAGCTCAGTCTTCTACAGCGCCCCTCGAGGGTAATCATCATAAGGCAACTACTGCAAATGCAAGAGGCGGGACGAATCATCTGTATGCGATGGGTAATCGACGGGATCAAGAGGTAACTCCAGATATTGTTACGGGTATGCCCTGAATCTTTTCTTATGATTGTTATGCATTGCTTGACCCGGGTGCCACTTTATCTTTTGTGACACCCTATGTGGCCAATAAGTTTGAGATTCTTCCTGAGTGTTTGCTTGAGCCTTACATTGTTTCGACTCCTGCTGGTGAGTCAATTCTGGCTAAGAGGATCTATAGAGACTAGGGCTGGGCATAATTCGGTTCAAACCAAAAAAACCGACCGAACTAATTTTTTTTAATTTTGGTCTCAATTTTTTGATTAATTTGGTTGGTTTCGGTTTGAAATTTTAAAAAATTAATAATTCGATTTGGTTTTCAGTTTTAAAATATATTTTTTCGGTTAACCGAAAAACCAAATTAATTTATACCATTATAATATAAATTATAATTTATATACAAATTATCTTTTATGGACCAAAGCCCCAAACCCAAATCATGGCCCAATCTCAAACCCAATTATCAAATCCAAATATCAACCCAAAATTAAATGTCCAGCCCAAATTTAAAATCAGATTATTAATCCCAAATTCCCAATTGGCCAATTCTTATGTGATTATTTTTATTTGAGTCTTTGACTATTTGAGATTTTGACTTTTTCATTTTCATTAATCATTTTACTAACTGAAAAAGAAAAACTCAACTCCAACTCTCCAAGTTCCAACTCCAAGAGCTAGCAGCTAGGGTTTCTACTTTCTACACCTGCTGGCGCCTGCCGCCTGCCGTTGTCGCTGCTGCTGTGCTGCGCGCCGCTGCTGCTGCTAGGGTTTCTACTTTCTACACCTGCTGCTGCCGCCTCCTGCTGCTGTTGCTGTTGCTGCCGCCGCTGCTGTTGCTTGCTGCCGCCGTTGTTGTTGCTTGCTGCCGCTGCTGCGTGTTGCGCGTTGCTGCCGCTGCTGCCTCCTGCTGCTGCTGCCGCTGCTGCCTCCTGCTGCTGCCGCCGCTTCTGCTGCTGCCGCTGCTCGATTCACCGGAATTAATTGGTAAGGTTTTATTTTTTACTCTTTCGGTCTTTTGTATGTTTTTGTATTGATAATGAAAGAATTAGAAAGATTTCAAAACTAGAAGCTTGAATTATTGATTCTTAGGACTATTGCTTTTAATTCTAACTGTCGATGCTTTTTCTTATTTTGTATTATTTCGTATTGTTGGATGTTGGTTTTTGTTTTGAATTGTTGTTTCCTGCTATGAGAATGTGGATTTAAGCCTTGTTTTGGCTAACATCAAATGTTGGTGCTTGCTCAAAAATTTAATTGGTTGGGCTAACATCAAATGTTAAGACTTGAGGTTCTCATTTTTGTATAATGACCTCATTAATTGGTTATCAATATAGAGTAACTTATTTTTATAGAGTTGTAGTAGTAGTTTCTTGTATGTAATCAATTAATTTTCATCGAAAAAAAAGTCAGAAATAATATTCAAACCAAAAAATTAAACCGAAATTATAAAAACCGAACTGAACCGAATTTATTTCAGTTCAGTTTTGGTTTATATTTTTCTTAAACCGAAAACAAAAAAATCAAACTGAATTAACCAAACCGAACCGAACCGACCGAACGCCCACCCCTAATAGAGACTGTATAGTGTCCATCTACCATAGGGATACTTTGGCCAATTTGGTGGAGTTGGAGATGGTTGACTTTGATGTGAACCTTGGTATGGATTGGCTCCATGCTTGTCATGCATCCATAGACTGTAGGACCTGAGTTGTTACATTTCATTTTCCTAATGAACCGGTCCTAGAGTGGAAGGGAGGTTATGTTGCACCCAAGGGTAAATTTATTTCTTACCTGAGGGCGAGGAGGTTAATCTCTAAAGGGTGTATCTATCACCTTGTACGAGTTAAATCTGATGATGTTGAGTCCCCTACTCTTGAGTCGGTCCCGATTGTGAATGAGTTCCCTGAGGTGTTCCCTGAGGATTTACTTGGAGTTCCTCCTGATAGGGAGATCGACTTCGGTATTGATGTACTTCTTGAAACGCAGCCTATTTCGATTCCACCATATAGGATGGCCCTTGCTGAGTTGAAAGAGTTGAAGGAGCAATTGAAGGATCTGTTAGAAAAGGGTTTTATTAGACCCAGTGTTTCTCCTTGGGGTGCTCCCGTTCTGTTTGTATGGAAGAAAGATGGGTCTCTGAGAATGTGCATAGACTATAGGCAACTGAACAAGGTCACTGTCAAGAATAAATATCCTCTTCCCAGGATAGATGACTTTTTTGACCAACTTCAAGGCGCCTCATGCTTTTCAATGATAGACCTCAGATCGGGTTATCACCAATTGAAGGTGAGAGAATGTGATATTCCAAAGACAGCTTTCAGGATAAGGTATGGCCACTTTGAGTTCTTGGTCATGTCCTTTGGGTTGACGAATGCACCTGCAACTTTCATGGATTTGATGAATAGGGTGTTAAGGCCCTACCTTGATATGTTCGTGATCGTGTTCATTGATGATATCTTGGTGTATTCGAGGAATGAGGAAGAGCATGCTAAGTATCTTAGAGTTGTCTTTCAAACTCTTAAGGACCATGAGTTGTATGCAAAGTTCTCCAAATGTGAATTTTGACTCAAATCAGTGGCCTTTCTAGGGCATGTAGTTTCAGGTGATGGGATTCGAGTAGATGGTCAGAAGATTGAAGCGGTTGCCAGTTGGCCAAGACCGACCTCTCCAACTGACATAAGGAGTTTCTTGGGATTGGCAGGCTACTACCGCAGATTTGTTGAGGGATTTGCTTCTCTATCCGCCCCATTGACCAAACTGACCCAGAAAAAGGTCAAGTTTGAGTGGTCCGAAGAATGTGAGAAGAGCTTCCAAGAGCTAAAGACTAGGTTGACTACTGCACCTGTCTTGACCTTGCCTGATGGGACGGAAGGTTTTGTAATATAATGTGATGCGTCAAGAGTTAGATTGGGATGTGTATTAATGCAAAGAGGTAAAGTGGTGGCTTATGCTTCCCGACAGCTTTAAGTTCATGAGAAGAACTATCCGACCCATGATCTTGAGTTGGCGGCAGTGGTGTTCGCACTTAAAATCTGGCGTCACTACTTGTATGGAGTGCATGTGGACGTGTTCACGGATCACAAGAGCTTACAGTATGTCTTCAGTCAGAAAGAGCACAACCTGCGATAGAGGAGGTGGTTGGAATTGCTCAAGGACTACAACATGAGCATCATGTTCCACGCAGGTAAAGCTAACGTTGTTGCTGATGCTCTTAGCAGGTTGTCTATGGGTAGTACAGCCCATGTTGAAGGAGAGAAGAAGGAGTTAGTGAAGGAAGTGCATAGGTTGGCTCGATTGGGAGTCCAGCTTGAGGAGAACGACGAAGGAGGAATTAATGTTCAGAATGGGTCTGCATTATCCCTAGTGATTGAGGTAAAAGAGAAGCAGGATCGAGATCCTATTATGCTCCAATTGAAGGAGGATGTTCAGAAGCAAAAGGTGATGGTCTTCTCCAAAGGGGGAGATGGGGTATTAAGGTACCAGAGTAGGCTATGTGTCACTGATGTTGATGGTGTCCGAGAGAGGATTCTTGCTGAGGCCCATAACACTAGATACTCCATTCATCCGGGCTCCACCAAGATGTATCACGACTTGAGAGAGGTCTATTGGTGGAGTGGAATAAAGCAGGATATTGCGGAGTTTGTTTCGAGATGCCCAAATTGTCAACAAGTAAAGGTTGAGCATCAAAGGCCAATTGGCTTGGCCCAAAACTTTGAGATTCCAGAATGGAAGTGGGAGATGATTAACATGGATTTTATCACTGGCCTACCGAGATCGAGGAGACAACATGATTCTATATGGGTGATTGTGGACAGAATGACGAAGTTAGCGCACTTTCTGGCGGTCAAGACGACCAACACGGCAGAGGATTATGCCAAGATGTATATCCGAGAGATTGTGAGGTTGCATGGAGTCCCCTTGTCCATTATCTCGGACCGAGGAGCCCAATTTACTTCTCAGTTCTGGAAGTCTTTCCAGAAAGGATTGGGTACCAAAGTGAGTTTGAGCACAGCCTTTCATCCACAGACGGATGGTCAGGCAGAGTGCACTATTCAGACGGTGGAGGACATGTTGAGAGCCTGCGTCCTTGATTTCAAAAGAAATTGGGATGATCATTTACCATTGATGGAATTCGCACATAACAACAGTTATCATGCGAGCATCCAAATCGCCCCTTATGAGGCCTTGTATGAGAGGAGATGTAGATCACCTATTGGGTGGTTTGAAGTTGGAGAGGCTGAGTTGATTGGTCCTGATCTTGTTCACCAGTCCATGGAGAAGGTGAAAATTATTCGGGAAAGATTGAAGACTACCCAAAGCTGTCAGAAATCTTACACAGATGTGAGGAGGAGAGACCTAGAGTTTGAGGTAAGCGATTGGGTTTACTTGAAGGTATCACCCATGAAAGGTGTCATGAGATTTGGGAAAAAGGGAAAGTTAAGCCCTCGCTATATTGGCCCCTATCAGATCGTACAGAGAATTGGAAAGGTTTCTTATGAGCTAAATTTACCTTCCGAGTTAGATGGAATCCATCCGTAATTCCATATTTCGATGTTGAAGAAATATTTGGGAGATCTTGCCTTGGTAGTTCCTGTGGAGAGCACGTGAGTCAGAGACAGCTTGTCTTATGAGGAAATTCCAGTCCAGATCCTTGATCGACAGGTTCGCAGACTGAGAAACAAAGAGATAGCCTCTGTCAAAGTACTGTGGAGGAATCAATTTTTTGAGGAAGCCACATGGGAAGCTGAGGAAGAGATGAAAGCTAAATACCCGCACCTGTTCGTGCTTGAGGTTGATGAAAGTGTGGAAGGTAACATTCCTACCTTTATGTAAATTGATATTCCTACCATGATGTGATGTTTATGGCATTGATGTCTGTGTACATTTACATGATAATGAGGTCGGTGAGAAGTTGAGGTGATGATGTTAATGAGTGAGTATCGAGGTGAGCCTTGAGTCTATTTGTGCCATGTACCGTTCCTACTCATCATTCGAGGACGAATGATCCCAAGGGGGAGATAATGTAACACCCGGTAAATTAAAACAATACCCCTAGGGAAGAGGTGTGCGAAAAACGTGTCTTCTGATGCTCGGATTGAAAATCTGAGAGTGGATTCGTGATCAGCACTGAAAATGGAGTGGGAAGAGGGTCTCGATCGATTTTTAGAGCGATCGAGTCGAAAGATAATTTTTCGTTCCAAAATAAAAAACAGTGAGCCTGCGCGACAGAACCGCGTCGCGGACCTATCGCGGAGCCACACTTATGTTTTTCTGTGATTTTTCGACAGAGTTTAATTTTCCGAAAATACACTGTCCACGACAGGTCCGCGTCGCGGACTGTGTTATTTCAGTTCGGGGGAAAAATTCTTTTAAGCTACGGAGGGCAATTTAGTCCATTCCTACAATTCCTAAATATTCCCCTACGACTAATTAAAGTCGGTTTCTAAGAGAGGATATCAAAAACCCAATTTCTAAAGCGTATTCTCCCTAAAGGTTACCAAAGCTAGGGCTTGAAGGGAGTTGAGGTTGAAGAGATCAAGAGGAGGTGTTGCATAACTGTGTTAGCAAAACTTTCCAGGTATGTAAAGCTAACCTAAAGCATGGGAATGTTCTCCCATGTGCCCTCCTGAGTGTTGAGTATCATATCTTGATGTGATAAAGTTAATATGAAGAGTTGATGCATGTAAAAATCTACTTTATCTTATGTATAAGTTATTTTCCTACAGGAATTGATGATCATACTATTTTGATTTATATTATAATTCATCTTATGAGTGCATTTTAAACCCTATAATTATTGTGTTTGAAAAGAGCATGCATAATGAAATTAGGGAATATGTCTAGAGCCTTGACAATAATGATGTTATGATGATGTATTGATGATGTTATGATGATGTTGAGGAGAATGATGTTTTATGATGTCTTAGCATTGAATTCTAATTTCTAAATGATGTCCCTTGAGTTTTAATGTTGATGTCGATGTTATGAGATGAGGTACTATGTCCCTCTGGGACCGATGTTGATGTTGAGGTATTATACCATGTCCTTATGTGACTGATGATGATGTACTATATCCCTCTGGGACCGATGTTGATGTCGAGATATTATATCATGTCCTTATGTGACTGATGATGATGTATTATGTCCCTATGGGACTGATGAGGTTGATGATTTATGAGCATGTCGCGTTCTGGGAAGAGTATTGAGCACCAAAATGGGTAAGAGTGAGTCCCACTTGAACCCATCAACTACGTGGCCCGCGTAGGAAGAGAGGATTGAACCGCAATGCGGATGGCTCTATCTTGTCCCAAATGAGGACTGAGGTTTTCTTTTTTTTGTGGATCCACTGAGGTTGATGTCCTTTACCCCGGGTAAGGTATTGGATGGATGTGGCAACGACATCGCTTCGTTGTATCATCACTGGCTCATAAGTGATGGTTGTCGGTTAGAGAAACTCGCAGTTAGGTTCCTTTGATAGAACTCTGATGTTGATGTTGATGTGATGTTCGAATTGAGTTCTTGAGTCGATGTGATGTTTCCTTGAGTCGATGTGATGTTTCCTTGAGTCGATGTGATGTTCCCTTGAGTCGATGTGATGTTCTTTTGATGTGAGTTGACGTTGAGGTTCCTTGAGATGAGCTTGCTATGATGTTGATGATTGATGAGAGGTTGATGAGTCAATTGTCTAATCTAATCTCTTGCCTTAGATAGACTTTTGATATTTCTGATGGAGTATGATGTAGCATCGATGTTTCTTTATTGTTGTGCTCTTACCCTGTTATTCAGCTATTTTACATGCCAGTATATTCCACGTACTGACGCCATTTGGCGCTGCATCGTTTCATGATGCAGATACAGGAGTTCGAGGACTTCAGCAGGCGCACCGTTGAGGTCAAAGAGTTCGAGTTCAGACTTTGGTGAGCCTCCTTGCTATCCAGAGGAGACCCTTCTATTTTATCTTTTCTTTATTTCATTGAGTCGGTAGCCATGGCATGTCATGGCACCATTCTTAGACAGTTGAGTCAGGTTAGAGGCTTCGTAGACATGATGTCGAGGTTGATGTGGATGTTTTCCTTATGAACTGAGTAGTATTTTACTTACTTAGTCGATGTTGAGATTGATGATTGGCCATTTGGCCCTTACCTGAGGTTTTCCATTGATATTGTTTCCGCTATGTTGATGTTGAGTGATGTGATGAGGCTAAGTGGTTCGCTTAGGGACTAGCGATAGTCTTTGGGTGCCGGCCACGCCTAGGGTATCCTCCCAGGGCGTGACACAATGGTTGTATAAAATGTAAAATTATAAGTCATCTATATATTATTAAAAGGAGTGAATAAAGCCACCATATTCAGCCACTTGGCAACTTATACATATGCCATGTGACATTTTAGGACAATTAGTTTAATTAGTTATTATTTAATTTAAATAATAAATTATAGCATAAAAACAAAATATAGTCATAAAATCAAAAAAAAATAAATATAAAAGGTTATAATAATAAAAATAAAAACTTTAAGTAAAGTTTTATTATATAAATTTGTTCTCTGTATTTTTTTAACATATATAAAAAAGATAACCACCTAAATATTTTCATATATTTTCTTATAAAGATATAAATTAATACTTAAATTTACATTGGTTGCTTTAAAACTGCCCAAAAAAGATTTATAAACCAAAACATACAATAATATACTGAAAATATAAAGAATAAATTTATTATTTATGTTAACCTAAAGTATATGTTAATAATAGTTTTTAGAAAAGTAAACCTAAACAATAAAAAAAAATTATTGCATATCCCCTCCATAGCCCCAGTAATTCACAATCACTTATGCACGTTCTTTTTATAATTAATTAAAACTTATTTTATTACATACGTTCCATTGTAAAAAAAAAACACTTTAAAATAGTAAATATTTACTTTTAACTGCAATAACAGTTTTTTGCACGTCTCTTTCCCCACTAACTCCCAATCACATGCACATTTAGTGCATTAATTAAATAGAACTTAAACTGCAAATCACTTTATTAAAAAACTTAACATAGTAAATATCTCTTTTTTTCCCAATATCAATTTTCTCCTTATTTGTAGCAACTAAATATTTTTAATTATTCTAATTTAAAATTTTAAAATTATACTTATCTAAATCTATATCCTAATCATGTGATATTTTTATGATTTTAATATTTATGATTTTAACTAACTTTAAATAATTTTTTAACTAACTGCAATAACAGTTTTTTGCACGTCTCTTTCCCCACTAACTCCCAATCGTACATGCACATTAGGTGCATTAATTAAATAGAACTTAAACTGCAAATCACTTTATTAAAAAACTTAACATAGTAAATATCTATTTTTTCCTCCAATATCAGTTTTCTCCTTACTTGTAGCAACTAAATATTTTTAATTATTCTAATTTAAAATTTTAAAATTTTAAAATTATACTTATCCAAATCTATATCCTAATCATGTAATATTATTATGATTTTAATATTTATGATTTTAACTAACTTTAAATAATTTTTTAAGCAATATACAAAATTAAAAAAAACAAATCAATTTTTTTAAATTGATGTGAATCCTAACTAAAACATTATTATATATTAATCCATATTAGTATTAATTATTAAATAGACATTTTTAAAATTGATAATGAATTTATTTAAGGGATCACACATTATCAATAAATTTTTTGGCCTTTAGTCTAATATTTTGACATAATACTCTATTACTAAATATTATATAATACTCACATACTAAATAGTAAAAATTTTGAAAAGAAAGAAATATTATTATTACACATTTAAAATTTCGTATTTCATAAAACCTAAATACGATTTTTAATTATCAGTCAATGTAATAAAATTTAATCCAAATCAAAACATAAAACAATATACTGAAAATATTATGAATTTATTTACTATCTATATCTATTTTTATATTTTATATTATATTACTAAGAGAAGATAAAGCCTCCACATTAAATTAAATGGTATTATATGAATAAGCGGCTTGGCATTTTATCAAAATAATTACTTTGGTTAGTTATTAATTACTATTTTAAATTTATTTTTATATTTTTTAGAAAAAAAAACGAACTAAAACAAAATACTTAAAAATATAGATTTCTGAGAAAATTGGGTAGTTTTTGTAAGGATTTTACCCATATATTTTCTGATAGACATTTATGATTTCATATATAAAATAAAATAATTAAATAGACCAAAATAGGAACTTCTAAAAACTTCTACTAAATAACATTATATATATATATATATATATAATAGAACTGATAGCACCACATATAATAGGATTAAATAGTAAATTATTATTTTATATTTAAACATAATACTAATGGGTACAAATAAAAAAATCCTAAATAATAGGTGCACATTAAACGAGTAATTGTATTACTTGTCTCTGGGTGAATAAAAGTGCTCCTAAATCATAGTTACTTTAAAATTAATTTTGTGTAAAAAATAGAAAAGAACCGAAGTCTTTGATAAAATAAAATACCCAAAATGATCACTGACATAATAACTGAATAATTAATTTGAATTTGAATTTCAAAAAATAACTAACCTTATCTTTAGAAAACACCTTATCTCATAACCCACTTCTTTTTTTAAAAAAAATAAATAAATCAAAACTCCTATTCCACACCCTCTAAAAGTAATTCTTCCAATATAAATTCAAATAGGTGAATAACGAAAACTACCTCCACACATGGGTTTGTTGTACAATCAATATCACAAGTAGAAAAAAAATCCCAATAATTTTTTGGTATTTTAAACACAAAATTTAATAGTTTTGATATGTAGGAAAAAGCACAAATTGATGATACAGAAATGATGAAATGTGAAGATGAAGTAGTTCATGTAAGTGAAAGTGCTATATTTATTTATGCATTTGCATGTTCATCTCAACTTTGATGTGTGAGGATGCCTCGCACACATAATTTCATCTACACGTAAGTAACTTTTAAATTCTTTATCATTTGTTAGTCGGTCGTGCTTATTTATCATTATGATAACGATTAAAAAGCTAAAGGTATACATGAAATAACAAAATCACGATAAAATTTATAATTGAAGTTAAAAGTTTTACTATATTACGCCACAAAATCTATTACGTTTATGTCACGCCCCGAGAGGGTACCCTAGGCGTGGCCGGCACTCAGAGACTATTGCTAGCCCCCAAGCGAACCACTTAGCATTCATCACATCATTCATTATAGACATTGCGGAAGGAATTAGTAAACAATACTTTAAAATAGTGGGCCAATGGCCAAACATCAAATTGATCATCAAAACCAAGCAAGGAATTATTGCTCAGTTGTCATAACATTCACCTTGACTACACCATTACGTCTACAAAGCCTCTAACATTCCTTAAAACGTCTAAAGAGAGGGCCATGACAAACCATGGCTACTCGACTCAAAAGAACAGGATAACATTCATAAATAAAGGCTTCCTCCGGAAGCAAGGAGGCTCACCACAATCAGAACTTGGAAACACTTGACCTCAACGGGGCGGCTGCTGAAGTCCTCTAGCTCCTGTATCTGCATCATGAAACGATGCAGCGCCAAATGGCGTCAGTACGTGGAATGTACTGGCATGTAAAATAGCTGAATCACATCATTAGAATCACCCGAGCATAACGTACATCATCATGAGACTTTAACATTTATATCAGGGAAAACATTAACATTGACCTTTACCTTAACATTGACCCTTTTCATTAACATTGACCTTTACATTAACATTGACCTTTACATTAGAGCACTATTAAGGAAACCTTTTTTGAGAGGCCTAACTGGGAGTTTCTTTAACTGACAACCATCACTTATGAGCCAGTGATGATACAACGAAGCGATGCCGTTGCTACATCCATCCAATACCCTGCCCGGGGCAAAGGACATTCATTAGAAAAGAAACAGAAGTCCTCATTGGGACAAGAAAGGTGCCATCCGTATTGCGGTTCAATCCTCTCTTCCTACGCGGGCCACGTAGTTAATGGATTCAGGTGGGACTCACCTTTCTATCCATTTCGGTGCTCAATACTCCTCCCAGGGCTCGACATTGCTCATAAAACATTAACATTCATTAGTCCCATTGGGACGCATTTCATTCATCATTAGTCCCCCATAGGGGCATAATACATTATCATTGGCATCAACATTCATTTGTCCCATAGGGACACCTTACATTGTCATTATCATCTCCTTTACATCAACATTAACATCATTGTCATTCCATCTCATTAACCTCGACATCATTGACTCTAGGGACACTAGTTTAGGAACTTGGACTCTCAACTTAGAGACAATCCCACACTCACATTCTCAACATTCATCATTCATTATTTTGTCATTACTCTAGACTCTACACACACACCCATGTTCATTATGCATGCTTTCTAGAATACATATGCAATAGATATAAGGTTTTCAACTAAATGCTTTTCAAGAAAATAATTTAAAAAGGATGCATGAGGGTTTTTATGAGGGTCATCATCAATGCAGGAAAATATGTAGGTTTATGCATAAAATAATGGCATTGTTCACTTCGTTACATGAATTATCATGTTTCACTTCATCACCCTAACATCATTCACCATTAGACTTTATTACCTTACTCATGGGGCACATGGGAGGACATTCCCATGCTTTAAGTTTAGCCTTACATACCTGAAAGAAGATAGTCACACTAAAACACTTTCTTTCCTCTTGCTCTCTTCAATCTCCTTCAAGCCCTAGCCTTAAGAACCTTAGGAAGACTTCTTCAATGGGGTTTTTCAACCCTTTTTCGTGAAAACCGACCTATATAGGTCATAAGGATACGTTTAGGATAGGTGGGATTGGACCATAATGCCCTTGGAAATTTTAAGAAATTAAATCCCGTCTTGAAATAACACAGTCCGCGACGCGGACTGGTCGCGGACAGTGTATTTTCGGAAATTCAACTCCGTCGAAATTTTCAGGAAAAAAGCAAGTGTGTCTCCGCGACCAGTCCGCGTCGCGGTTCCGTCGCGGAGGCTCACTGTTTTTCGTTTTGGAACGAAAAATTATCTTTTGACTCGGTTGCTCTAAAATTCGACCGAGACCTTTCCCCCACTCCATTTTCAGTGTTGATCATGAATCCGCTCTCGGATTTCCGATCCGAGCATCGGAAGGCACGTTTCTCGCACACCTCTCCTTGAGGGGTATTTTGGTAAATTCGCGGGCGTTACAGTTTATGTGGTTATTGTCGAAGCATTATGTTTCTATTTCATGTACATAAAAATTATATAAATTATATAAGTTTGAATTTTTAAAATGGAGTTTTGCTTTATTATATTTCATGGCCTTTAAGAAGTATTGTTGTGGAAAGAAGGATGTGTTAAGAAATGTTATTTATGTTTTTCTATCTTTTATGTAAAGATTCATAAAACTATTATATGACTTATAGATTTTTATATTATTATAACACGTTTGAATTTATAACTTATGACTTAAGTGAAGAGTGTCAATATTGGATATCTACTTAGTTATTGCATCATGGAAAACTAAATTCCCTTTATTAAAATTTCATAATTTGTAATTATATTGAATTAGAAAAACAAAAAATTAAAAAAATTAAAAATTAAATTTATCAAATATTTACTTAAAATTATATTGATATAACCATTTTAAAAATTTATTTGAATACAAACATTTAAAATTTAAATTTGAATGATCAATTTTAAAATATATTTTTTTAAAAACTTTACATTCTTTATATTATAATAACCTCATTTACATACTTTCACATTCCAACCACCGTTACTAAATTTTTCGTATTTTTAGAAACAGTTAAAATTAGATTCCCATTTTTATAACTGTTTTTCTTCTCTATAAAAAAAAGTGCTATTTATCTTAAAAAGAAAATTACAAAATAAAAAAAATACTTAAAAATTATCCATATTATTAAAAAAAAAATTGTTTCCAAGTAAATAGGATTTCAAAAGTTCCCATTGCAATCCTACTTCTAAATAAATTGAAAAAGATTTAAGATGAAAAAAAATCAAAAGTCACAATTTAACTAATGAATTAGCTTTTATGTTTAACAAAAAACACGTAAACAAGTAAATAGTGAATTTAAAACTTCCCATTACAATCCTACTAAAAAAATAAAAAAATTAAAATAAATAATTAATTAATATTAATTTTGAAAACTAAAAAACATGTATCCGAGTTAATAGGAAGTTTTAACACTTCCCGTTACGAAACAAATTGTAAAAGTTTCAAAGTGATTAAAAAAAAATAGACACTTTGAAAAGTTACAATTTTAAAAATGAATTTTTTTTAAATATAAAATGATTAGATAAGTTAGTTATTATTCAAAAAAAATTAAATTAAATATTACATAATCAACAATTATTCTATTTTTTTCTGCATAAAAAAACACGTGTTCCAAGTAAATTGGGAATTTAAAACTTCCCATTACAATCCCATTTATAAAAAAAATTGAACAAGTTTTAAGGTAAAAATAAATAAATAATCAAAAGTCAAAATTTAAATAATAAATTGATTTTTATGTTTAAAAAAAACATGTTGCAAATAAATAGTGAGTTTTAAAAACAGATTGAAAAAATTAAATAAATTAATATTTATGGTTTCAAAAGTAACATTTTGTAACACCCCAACTTTTTTTTTCTAAGATTGAGGCATCCTTCATATGATAGAATCAATTCATAAGTATTTAAAGTATATTAGATGTGATTTAGAGTTATAAAAGATCTTTTACATCAAGTAAAGACCAAAGAATTTCTAGCGACTAAGTTTTCATATGAGTTGATAGAAGGGTCAACTTCAAATGACTATATTTCCTAAATTATAATGAGTTAGGTGACCCATAATATATTAAATTAACGATCTTTGAATTATCTTTCCAACGCATCTTATTTCGCGTTAAACGGAGTTCGGAGTAGAGAGTTATGACCATTTTACTGGAGACCTGCAGAGCTGTCTGAAGGTCCACGACGGCTCCGCGACGCGGACCTATCGCGAACCCTTTCTAGATAAGCTAACCGACATTCCTTTATTTTATTTTGAGTGTACTTTTACCCTAAAGCCTTTAGGGGTCTATTTAAGGTCCCAAAACGCATAATACGTCAGTTTCATAAGTCAAAACCCTCTCTTTCACTCCTAAACATAAAACGCTCAAGAATCATCAAGAAAGTCATCAAGTTAGGATTAACTTTCAAGATTCTTCATCAAGGTGAGTTATTCTTCATAAGCTTTAAGCTAATTTCTCTATCTATTCATGAAATCCCTAATAGAATCTTAAATCCTAACCTAGGGTTTCAAGAAAGCAAATTCAAGAATCCCAAGAAAGGATTCCTTGATTCTTCTTTCCATGGATTAGGGTTCTTTATCAAGAAACTCGAAAGATTTTGAGTCAAGAAGTCAAGAATCAAAAAGAAGTTCTTCAACAATGTCTTTCCAAGTTCTTCCATTCTAAAAGAACTATCGAGGTTGAGGATTTTCTCCAAGAAACGATTATTCATCAAAGTTTGATTGTGATATCAAATTTTCAGGTATGTAAGGTTACACCTAAAGCATGGGAATGTCCTCCCATGTGCCCCATGAGTAATGTATTAAAGTTTAATGGTGATGATGCTAGGGTAATGAAGTGAAACATGTTAATTCATGTAATGTATTGAATAAATGCCATTATTTTATGCAAAAACCTATATATTTTTCTGCATTGATGATGATCATCATAAAATTTCTATAAACCCTAAATCATTTTTGTGAAGTGCATATGTTTTAAAAACCTTATAATTATGATGATTTGAAAAGCCTGCATAATGAATATAGGGTGGTATGTTTAGAGCCTTGAAGAATGATAATGATGTTATGATGACTATGTTGATGTCTCTAAGTTGAGAGTTAAAGTTCCTAAACTAGTATTCCTAAAGTCTATGATGTGGAAGTAACTGCTAATGAGGTGATGATGATGATGTCAATGTTAATGCAATGAGATGATGATGATGTTAATGTTAATGCAATGAGATGATGATGATGTTAATGTTAATGTAATGAGATGATGATGATACTAATGTAAATGAGATGTTAATGATGATGCAATGTGTCCCTATGAGGACTAATGATGATGTAATGTGTCCCTATGGGACTAATGATGTTAATGTTTTATGAGCATGTCGAGTCCTGGGAGGAGTATTGAGCACCGAAATGGATAAAAGTGAGTCCCACTTGAGTCCATTAACTACGTGGCCCGCGTAGGAAGAGAGGATTGAACCGTAATGCGGATGGCTCCTATCTTGTCCCAAATGAGGACTAATGTTATGTTTTAAGGATCCACTAATGTTACGTCTCTTACCCCGGGCAGGGTAAGGGATGGATGTGGCAACGACATGGTTTTGTTGTATCATTACTGGCTCATAAGTGATGGTTGTCGGTTAAAGAATCTCCCAGTTAGGCCTCTCAGAAAAGGTTTCCCTAATAGTACTCTAATGTCAATGTTAATGTAAAGGTCAATGTTAATGTAAAGGTCAATGTTAATGTTTCACTAATATAAATGTTAAAGTCTCATGATGATGTACGTTATGTTCGGATGATTCTAATGATGTGATTCAGCTATTTTACATGCCAGTACATTCCACGTACTGACGCCATTTGGCGCTGCATCATTTTATGATGCAGATACAGGAGCTAGAGGACTTCAGCAGCCGCCCCATTGAAGCCAAGTGTTTGCAAGTTCTAACTATGGTGAGCCTCCCTATTTTTGGAGGAAACCTTTATTTGATGCTATCCTATTATTTCATTGAGTCGGGTAGCCATGACATGTCATGGTCCCCTTCTTAGACGGTTTAGATAATGTTAGAGGCTTCGTAGACATAATGATGTAGTCAAGGTGAATGTTTTGATAACTGAGCAATATTTCTTTGCTTGGGTTTTTATGATCAGATTAATGTTTGGCCATTGGCCCACTACTGTTAAGTATTATTTACTGTTTCCTTCTGCAATATCTGAAATGAATGATGTGATGAAGTTAAGTGGTTCGCTTGGGGGCTAGAAATAGTCTCTGAGTTCCGGCCACGCCTAGGGTACCCTCCCGAGGCGTGACAAACTTGGTATCAGAGCGCAGAGTTCAAGTGTCCTAGGGAGTCTATGAAGCCGTGTCTAGTAGAGTCCTTATTATTGGTGTGAAGCGCGCCACATCCATAATGGGGAGGCTATAGGACATTTAGGATAAGTTTCCCTTCTTTCAGATTCTAATCGTGCGATAGAGCTCTTTCCTAAGAAATCTGCGATGATTCGTGCGTTGCTCTAAGCCATTCGACTATGCCTCATCCACGAGGCGATAGAGACAGTAATTTTCGAACTCTTACAAATGAGATCCTTTGAGATAAAGTAATTGGAATGGTCGAAAGACTGTCTAGGCTTGTGAAAAACCGACTGAGGTGCGAAGTTGATTGACTAGAAAGAGGGCACTATTGATCATATGAATCGTGTATTTGAGTTGTCTCTAGGTGTACCTAGACCCATTTGTTTTTCAAAACTATCTTCCGAGGTGACCCATGAAAGGGAAACATATGTCTCTAAAGAGTTTGATGTTACCACTTAAGAGTGAGATGTGAGGTCTTATAAATCTTGAATAGAATCGAATCATCCCAGAGTTAGAAGGACGATGATGGAAAGAAAGGGACGAGATGAGAAAAGTGATGACTGATTGAGGCTCGTAGTTCGAGTTACATATTAATTAGGTAAGTAATGAGGCGGTGAGTCAATTGAATAAGTTTGGTGAAAGAGTCGTGAATACCCTATGATTCTTATGATAAAGTACAGAGAAAGAGTTATGGTCAGAATGTGAAAGAGTGTGTTCAAACTAAAAGGAAGTTTTCTTGATGTGTTGTAGTATTCATGCTATTAAGGGTGAAGTGTAGATGTTGAATAGAGGAAAAGAGTGCTTTCAATGTGATAGATCTAAATTAGGCTTATGATTTTTAATTGTGAGTTTATGAGACTCATCGAGTTATGAGGTTAGACAGATAAGAAGAGGCTTGATGATATGTATCCATAATTGTGTAAAGATGTGTGAAGCTCTAAGTTATGACTGCTATAAGAATCTAGATAGTATATTCGAGTTATCGATGTGGAGTAGGCTGATGTAAGTAATCTTAATCATCATGAGTAACTAAGTTGATTTGGGGCTTATCAATAGATGATGACGAATTTCCATGATAGACTAATTCGTATGCAATTAAATTTATGGGAGCGCAGAAGTTGAGCGCCAGCAGGCAAAAAGAAGAGGCTAGATTGTGAGAGTTATGAGAAGTGGTTATGTACGCCATAAGAATAGCAAATATAGAGATTTACATAGAGGCTGGAAGGAGCTAAGAGTGATAGAGTTGAAAAGAGTCCGAGTGGCTAGTTATATGTATGCGACTATAGCATAACAGAAGAGCTTAAGATATTCTTGTGGATAGTGATTCCTTGACCATGTGGAGGTATATACTTATAACCTAGTAGAGGAAATTGATTTATGAATGTAGAGAGAGGACCTTGAGAGCTAAGGAAGAGTTGATGTAAAGCCCGGTAAAATTACCAAAGTACCCCTAGAGGAGAGATGCGCGCATAACACGTCTTTCGATGCTTGAACGGCAAATTCGAGGCCGGATTTGTGATCAGCACAAAAATTTGAGTGGGGCAAAGGCTTCGGTCGATTTTTAGAGTGACCGAGTGAAAAGATAATTTTTCGATCCGAACACCAAAACAGTGTCGATGCGCGACAGGGGCGCGTCGCGCACCTATAGCGGAGTGACACTTGCGTTTTTTCAAAACTTTTCGACGGGATTGGGAAAACTCGTTCGGAAACTTTTTGAAGAAAATGTATTGTTCGCGACCAGTCCGCGTCGCGGACTGAGTCACTTTGAGGCTGAAAATTTCTAAAATTATTGAGGGGCATTCTGGTCCATTCCTAACACCTTATAAACTCCCTATACGACTAATATAAGTCGTTTTAACATGAAAAGAGTCTAAAACCTCATTCTAAGTCCTTTTCTAAAAATTGAATAGGATTAGAGCTTGAGAGAAGAGGAGAAGAGTTTGAGATGGAAGAATTCAAGAGAGAACGAGAGTTCTTAATTCTAATGAAGATGTGACGTCATTTCCTTTTTAAGGTTATAGATGAGAAGGAGGAGTTAGAGAAATTGTGAGGAGTCTAACAGATATGTAAAACTATATTAGTATCTCCCGAGGTAAGAGTTCATGCGATCGAGGGTGTAAGCTGCTATGATAAGCTTAAATATGTGGATGTTATTATGCAAATGTATTAGAGTGATGAGGACGAGCAGTATTCTCTAAGTACAGGTTACTATGGAGTAAGAGTTCTTGATTCTAATGTCATCTTACGTGTGCACTGACCTTCGGCTATTATGCCATTATTGATGATATGATGTAGAGCATCAAGTTTTAGAGGTATAATCATGCTTATTCTGCATGGAGAGGTAGTAATTTGGGAGTTTTGTCAAAGGGGGAGATGATGAGTTCCTCCACGTCCAAATAGTGATGTTGATGATATTAGACTGAGAGTGGGGGGTAAATGAGAAGGAGTGAATGTATCCTTATTGTGATACCGGTATTAAACTTGTGTCATGAAGGGATAGAGATAGGGATGAGGATAGAGATGAGATCATATGACGCGCAATTGATAGGTAAGAGTATGTTGATGTGACTTTGAATGAGAGTTCATTGAATGATGGAGGTAGAGGTGATAAATAGCCTTGAAAAAATCTAAGAGCCTTGAAAAAATCTAAGACATAATCAATGTGGTTGTTATTGTGCGAGTATGCATAATAGACTATTGAAGACCTCATAATAAGTGCTTCGAGTATAGAGTTGAGTATTGAGGATTAGCTTTGTATGAATATGATCATCTTAAGAATAACACCTTAAGGCTTAGAACTAGGCCCGTGAAAGAAGAAGAGATGGTTAGGTAGAGGTCTGAATAAGAGCTATAAGTTTGCATTGATGGGGTAAAGTTCCATGAAAAAGAGCAAAAAAATTATGGTGGGGACTTGAGCATGAGAGTATCCTCAGAGTCTTGTTTATATGATGTTCCTATTCTCAATTTGAGTTGATGGCTTCCTTCCTGAGTTCGAAGGACTGATTTATGAGGTGTCTAAATGATTCAAATTGATTGAGTTTCAGCGTTCCATTTGTGCCTGATGAAGAGAATGTAAGATTTAATTCCCGTACTCTTGATTTAAATTGAGTTGTCTATTTGAGTTAATGTGTCCATTCCTGAGTCTGAATGGAGATGATTTGAGATTGATGACGAGTTAGAGTTTGATTGATTGAGTGAGTTTTGAGAAGAGTTCTGATTCTTATTCGTGCCTTGATGTCTACCTTACTCATCATTCGAGGACGAATGATCCCAAGGGGGAGATAATGTAACACCCCAACTTTTTTTTTCCTAAGATTGAGGCATCCTTCATATGATAGGATCAATTTATAAGTATTTAAAGTATATTAGATGTGATTTAGAGTTATAAAAGATCTTTTACATCAAGTAAAGACCAAAGAATTTCTAGCGGCTAAGTTTTCATATGAGTTGATAGAAGGGTCAACTTCAAATGACTATATCTCCTAAAGTATAATGAGTTAGGTGACCCATCATATATAAAATTAAATATCTTTGAATTATCTTTCCAACGCATCTTATTTTGCGTTAAACGGAGTTCGGAGTAGAGAGTTATGACCATTTTACTGGAGACCTGCAGAGCTGTCTGAAGGTCCGCGACGGCTCCGCGACGCGGACCTATCGCGAACCCTTTCTGGATAAGCTAACCGATATTCCTTTATTTTATTTTGAGTGTACTTTTACCCTAAAGCCTTTAGGGGTCTATTTAAGGTCCCAAAACGCATAATACGTCAGTTTCATAAGTCAAAACCCCCTCTTTCACTCCTAAACATAAAACGCTCAAGAATCATCAAGAAAGTCATCAAGTTAGGATTAACTTTCAAGATTCTTCATCAAGGTGATTTATTCTTCATAAGCTTTAAGCTAATTTCTCTATCTATTCATGAAATCCCTAATAGAATCTTAAATCCTAACCTAGGGTTTCAAGAAAGCAAATTCAAGAATCCCAAGAAAGGATTCCTTGATTCTTCTTTCCATGGATTAGGGTTCTTTATCAAGAAACTCGAAAGATTTTGAGTCAAGAAGTCAAGAATCAAAAAGAAGTTCTTCAACAATGTCTTTCCAAGTTCTTCCATTCTAAAAGAACTATCGAGGTTGAGAATTTTCTCCAAGAAACGATTATTCATCAAATTTTGATTGTGATACCAAATTTCCAGGTATGTAAGGCTACACCTAAAGCATGGGAATGGCCTCCCATGAGCCCCATGAGTAATGTATTAAAGTTTAATGGTGATGATGTTAGGGTAATGAAGTGAAACATGTTAATTCATGTAATGTAATGAATAAATGCCATTATTTTATGCATAAACCTACATATTGTTTTGCATTGATGATGATCATCATAAAATTTCTATAAACCCTAAATCATTTTTGTGAAGTGCATATGTTTTAAAAACCTTATAATTATGATGATTTGAAAAGCCTGCATAATGAATATAGGGTGGTATGTTTAGAGCCTTGAAGAATGATAATGATGTTATGATGACTATGTTGATGTCTCTAAGTTGAGAGTTAAAGTTCCTAAACTAGTATTCCTAAAGTCTATGATGTGGAAGTAACTGCTAATGAGGTGATGATGATGATGTCAATGTTAATGCAATGAGATGATGATGATGTTAATGTTAATGCAATGAGATGATGATGATGTTAATGTTAATGTAATGAGATGATGATGATACTAATGTAAATGAGATGTTAATGATGATATAATGTGTCCCTATAGGGACTAATGATGATGTAATGTGTCCCTATGGGACTAATGATATTAATGTTTTATGAGCATGTCGAGTCCTGGGAGGAGTATTGAGCACCAAAATGGATAAAAGTGAGTCCCACTTGAGTCCATTAACTACGTGTCCCGCGTAGGAAGAGAGGATTGAACCGCAATGCGGATGACTCCTATCTTGTCCCAAATGAGGACTAACGTTATGTTTTAAGGATCCACTAATGTTACGTCTCTTACCCCGGGCAGGGTAAGGGATGGATGTGGCAACGACATCGTTTCGCTGTATCATTACTGGCTCATAAGTGATGGTTGTCGGTTAAAGAAACTCCTAGTTAGGCCTCTCAGAAAAGGTTTCCCTAATAGTACTCTAATGTCAATGTTAATGTAAAGGTCAATGTTAATGTACAGGTCAATGTTAATGTTTCCCTAATATAAATGTTAAAGTCTCATGATGATGTACGTTATGTTCGGATGATTCTAATGATGTGATTCAGCTATTTTACATGCCAGTACATTCCACGTACTGACGCTATTTGGCGCTGCATCATTTTATGATGCAGATACAGGAGCTGGAGGACTTCAGCAGCCGCCCCGTTGAAGCCAAGTGTTTTCAAGTTCTGACTATGGTGAGCCTCCCTATTTTCGGAGGAAACCTTTATTTGATGTTATCCTGTTATTTCATTGAGTCGGGTAGCCATGGCATGTCATGGTCCCCTTCTTAGACGGTTTAGATAATGTTAGAGGCTTCGTAGACATAATGATGTAGTCAAGGTGAATGTTTTGATAACTGAGCAATATTTCTTTGCTTGGGTTTTTATGATCAGATTAATGTTTGACCATTGGCCCACTACTTTTAAGTATTATTTACTGTTTCCTTCCGCAATGTCTGAAATGAATGATGTGATGAAGCTAAGTGGTTCGCTTGGGGGCTAGAAATAGTCTCTGAGTGCCGGCCACGCCTAGGATACCCTCCCGTGGCGTGACACATTTTTAAAAAATGAATTAATTAATCTTTATTTTTAAAAATAAAATTAATAGTAAGTTTAATACTTGCTGTCATGAAACAAATTAAAAAGATTTTAAAGTGATAAGAAAAATGATTTGTACAGTTACAACTTTTAAAATGGATTTCCCTTTTTAAAAATAAAATAATTAGATTAAATAAATTAGTTATTATTCAAAAAATAGAAGAGAAAAATCTTTTGAAAATTGTATTAAAAATATTCTTGCAATATCATAAGGAAAATACTTTTATAAAATATGTTAAAGATACCTTCAAAACATAATTATCTATTTTTATCTAATTTTTCCATTTGTTACAATAATAAATGTATTATCTATTGAAGTCTTTTCTCTTTTCAGAGGATATTTTTATATATATCATCCTACATAAATATAATTAATACAACTATACTTCATTTATTTATGTAGACATAAATCTAAGAATTGACAAATTATGCAATTTTTTTTAGTTTAAATTTGGCTGATATAATTTCCTTTTTACATTGGTTTTGCAAGTTTATTTAAATTCTATATAATAAAGATGTCTGAATCCTATGATATGCTCTTTATTTTTATAATTTAATCATATAACATAAGTTGAGAATGTACTATGCTTAGGCTTCACATAATTATATTTTGATTGATCATAAATTTAGGTCATCATTAGATCACTTAGAGGTATTTTATTGTATAACTAATGTTCATAAAGAAAGTATTGATGTTATCAACGTCTTTAGTATTTATTTAAGTCGAGCACTAATCCAAGTGGAATAAAGATCTATTAATCTTTTAACTCTTTTAAGTATCTTTTAAATATTTTACTTGTTATTATTTAGGGTAGTTTAAGTAGTTAGCTATTAATTTTCCTTTATATCCATTGGTGTAACTTCTGTCTTTTTTGGTGTTTTTCCTTTTTATGCTTCTTTAATAAGTTTTTCTTATCACTTAGTTTCTTTTTCAAAAATGTTAAAATTAGAGACGTTATATGTTAATTTTAACCTCTCACATAAAATATGAGATACGACCGGACTCATATTTAGATCTTGAAATGTGCCTAACATCTTCCTTTTAAGGTAAGTTAAACCTTCACCTGATCTGTGGTTGAATTAGACCTTTCAAATTTAATTTTATGCATTTAGCACAGAATAGTGTCCTAACACACCTTTACTTTGTAGGGTGATGACTCTTTTCTTTTTTTACTGAAAATTGCAAAAAAATAAATAAATTATCTTGATGTTACTTATCCCATTTAACGAAAATGGGGCACAAGAGAATGAATTAAGTTATTTACGGCTATTAGTCCCGCTACTCAATTTACCACTTGCGCTCCCATTTCCACACCCCACACCCCAAGTTCATTCTACTAGGGCTAAGTCCAAGATTGAATGTCATAAAAAGTCAATTGTTTGGAAATTTATAATGCAAAGTGAGGATAAAAGTCAAACAATTTGTAATAAATGTAAAGATTTATAAATCATGAAACTTAGAGAAAGGAGTGTGGGATGGGACATTTAAGAAATCATTTGATGAGTTGTAAAAAAGAATTTGCAACCTAATGCTATAGCGGAGGCTATAAATAATGATACTCCCTTTCCCAAATCATCTGTAGGAATAGAGGGTTCTGACATAGTCCAATCATAATTAAACCCTTCTAATATTTTTGGCCCTAGTACACGTATGATAAATAAAGAAATCTTGAAGAACTTACTATAATAATTATTTTGATTGGCTTGCCTTTTAGTTTTGCCAAAAATTCTGATTTTATTCATTATATTTAAATTGTATATAATCCATCTTTTAATGATTTTTCAAGAAATACAATTAGAAAAGTCGTTGTTGATTACCAAGGTCAACATTTTTAGTATCTTCATTGTTTATTTTATTGTAATACTTGTAGAATGATAATAACTTGTGATATGGATCGTCGCATGAATGATAATGATTATTTTAGTATTACGATACATTGAATTGATAAAAATTGAGTTATAGAAAAAATAATTTTAGGTTATAAAAGTTATGAAATGCAAAAATTTGGTAGTTATATAGCTCAAACAATTGTAGATGTTTTAAAATTTTATGGAATTGCTAATAAAATAATTAGTGTTACTTTAGACAAGGCTTCTACTAATACATCTGTTGTAGATCATCTAAAACCGACACTTTGTCCTATTTATGATGATGCCTTTCATATTAGGTATATTGCATATGGATTTGATTATTAGAGATGGTGTAGCTATGTATAACAATGGTTGTATAAAATATAAAATTATAAGTCATTTTATTTTTAAATATCAAGTAAAATCTAGATGTAGAGATTTTAAAAATCGTTGTTGTGAGCATAATCTTTCCCCTAAAAATATTTCTACAACAATGGCCACTAAGTGAAATTATTTATATGGCATGCTTAAAGTAGTTTATGACCATAATTCTTGTTTCAATGAATTGGAATGCTCATAACGCTAATATAAATTATCGACTTAATGATTCTGAATGGGATGAAGTAAAGGATCTAGTTGAAGTTTAAAAAGTTTTTTACCTAGCTACAAAATAAATTCGTGATCTTTATTATTCATCTATTTGTTCAATTTTGCTAAACATTTGTGCTTTTTTTAATTAAAAAAATAATCAAAGGTTTAGTCACGCCTCGGGAGGGTACCATAGACGTGGGCAGCACCCAGAGACTATTGCTAGTCCCCAAGCGAACCACTTGGCCTCGTCACATTCATTTAATCATAGTTTAACAAAATCAGCGGAAGATTAAAGATGTAAAATAGTGGACACTCTCAATTTATATAGAGGCCATAAGCCAACAATCAAACTATTATTCTGATATAGAAATAGTTTTATAGGAAATCAGTCAAGAGATAAAGAACTCAACATCAACTCATCTCTATCTAGTCTAAGAAGCCTCTTACTCTACTATCTAGATGGTGCCAATGACAGACCATGGTTACATCAGCCAAAAGAAGATAAAGTGCTAAACTTAAGCTAGATGATAGTAATATGGAAATCATCTGAAGAAAGAAAGTTTCACCAATCAGCTTAATACGAATAGATCCTCAACGATGTACCTGCTGATGATCTCTAATACCTGTCTCTGCATCATAAAATGATGCAGTCCAAATGGACGTCAGTTTGTGAAATATACGAGTATGTAAATGGCTGAATGAAATAGATATAGATAGAATATTAATCAAGATAGAAATACTCAATAAAATGTAAATTGTCTATCTAAAGCAAGACTAAAGAGTAGAAAATGACCCATCAATACCATCCAACCTCATCCAATCAAATCAACTCAGAGTACTATCGGTGTGGGGCCTATTTGAGAGTTTCTCTTATCCGACAACAATCACTTATAAGCTAGTGATCATACAACAATCCCGTTGATGTTGACACAACCGTTCAATACCTTGCCGAGGTAAGAACAACTCGAATCCATAGTGGAAACGGCTCAAGTGTCCGCTATTGCTTTCGGGGACACTTTATTTTCGAGGAAACATCCGCCTTAACAGTTTAATTCTCTCCTACGTTTGGCGACGTAGTTAATGAGTGCGAGTTGGACTTACTCTTACTTATTTCGGTACTCGATACTCCTCTCAAGACTCAATGCTCATAAGATATCCATCTCATTAACTCAATTAGTCTCATAAGGACACTCATCATCTCATTAAAGCAAGTTCATTTGGGCCTTTCGACCTATCATCTCAACTATCTCATTAACTCAATTCTCATTTAATAACTCAAGACTTAGATCATCATAAAAAGGAAGTCAATTAGACATATCTCTAGAGTTCAATTATGAATACTCATGGGACCATCAAACTCTATTAACTCATCATCATGCTCACATCACAATCACCATCAACATACTCAAGTCAAGACTCTAGACTCAACCCCTAGGTTCTTTCATGCAATCCTTAATAAAATAACATATATGGTTTATGCAGTAACTCATGGAAAGTATTTAATTAGTAAATCAAGTTTATAATGATCATCAACACATGAAAATACATGTAATACATACATACATACATATATATATATATATATATATATATATATATATATATATATAATTTACAAGAAAATATTCAAGAAATATGTATGGAGACTCATTATACTCTCAACTCCTCTATCACCACCAATGGGTGCACATAGAAGATCAATTTCATGTTTTAAGTTAGCCTTACATACCTGAAATGAAGGTAGACAATCAACTTGGCACGAATCCGGCTTGAATTCCTCGAATCCTCGCTCTTCTCTCTTCTCTTTAACCCTAGGTCTTTTGTTAGAATATTCAAAAAGGCTTAGGAATGGGTTAAAAACCTTTTTTACGCTCAAAATAACCTATTTTGATCGTGTTTTGAGTTTAGGAAGGGTTGGAAAAAGTCTGGAATGCCCCGCACAAAAAGCTGAAAAAAATTTCAGCTCGGGATGCACAATCTGTGTCGAGGACCTAGTGTTATTTTTGGATTTTTTGTCAAAAAAAATTCAATCGAGTTTTCTAATTCCGTAGAAAATATTGGGACCAAGTCTAAGTGTAACTCTGCAGCAGGTCCGCATCACAAACCTGTCAAACATTTATTCTGGAAATTGTTTTCACATTGAAAAATTATTTTTTGATCCGGTAGCTCTAAATATCAACCAAGACCATTTTCCCGTACAATTTTTCATGTTGATCGCGATTCCTGCCTCGGATTTACCATCGGAGTTTGGGAAGACATGTTATGCGGGTATATCTCATCTAGGGCTATTTTTGATAATTTTACCGGGTGTTACAGTTTAAAGACCCTGTAAAAAAAGATTGAAAATTATAAAAAAAAATTATTTTTATTCCTCATATTTATTTAACTGTTGTATGCTTGCATATGTGCATTTCGAATGGTAGAAAAAATATATGAAAATTTAGATATTGAAGACGATAAATCACCTAGTTTGGAAATGATTAAAGTAGCATAAGTACTGAAGCTAAAAAATTATTTGATTTATATAACACAGGTAGAGTGAATGAAGTAGCACAAGATGAAGAACCTAAAACTTCTAGGTGTAGATAGGAAAGATAATATTGATAATATGCTAGAAAATTATCTTGGTCTTACTAACGGAAAAAATAATTTTGATGAATATATTATTCAGAGAACAGAAAGCATTAAGCATACACAGGGAAAAACCTCAGCTTTTGGAATGGTGAAGGACACATGGCAAAACATGTCTAAAACTTCAATAGGTGCTCGAGATATACTGACTATTCAAGTATCGTTTGTAGCTTCGGAAGGCAAGTTTAGTACGACAAGATTCCGAATTGGAAAGCATAGACATTAATTAGCATCAGACAATTTGGAGATATCAATATTATTTAGATCGAGATCAATGCCGAGCGAAGGAGTTATCGGCGTCCAAGTTTATCTACCAATTACAATATAGATGATATTTAAGTAAAATGCAGTGAAAACAACATGGATGCTTTGGAGGAACAAGCCCTAAACCACTTCTAGAAAATTACAAGAGAAATGTTAGAATCTGTAAGACAATTTTTTCTTAAGGTTTCAAATATTAGTATAATAATTTAAGACCTAATTCAAACAAAATCCTTCCTAAAAGGTCACTGCATAGATTAGACTTCTAATATTTGTAATAAAAATTGTACAATTTAATTTTTTATAAATATAATTATGGGCTATTCGTCTTATTCTTTTTAAATTATTGTTTTTAAGTTAATACAAGTCTTTTTCTAATATATATTTCAATATTCAAATGTTTCAAAATTTACAACTTGAAATTAAAAATATTGAAAATAGAAAAATAAAATGTACTTTAAAAAGTTGAAACTTAAGTAAGTAGGTTAGTAAATAGTTATAGAATTTGAAAATTTAAACTTTAAACTTGAAGAGTTAAAGTTTGAAATTTTAAACTTTAAGATTTAAAATTTGAAATTTAAGCTTTCCTTAAAGATTAACAAGTTATACTTTTAAAGAAGAAATATTAAATAATTTATATGTTTGAAAATTTTAACTTTAAACTTTTAAGACTTAAGTCTGAACTTAAAATTTGAAATTTATACTGTCAAAAAATTCTAAAAAGTTATACTTTTAAAAATTACTAGTATAAGTGTAACATCCGGTAAATTACCAAAATACACCTAGGGAAGAGGTGTGCGTAAAACGCGTCTTCCGATGCTCGGATTGAAAATCCGAGGGCGAATTCGTGATCAGCACTGAAAATGGAGTGGGAAGAGGGTCTCGGTCGATTTTTAGAGCGATCGAGTCGAAAGATAATTTTTCGTTCCAAAATGAAAAACAGTCTGCCTGCGCGATGGAACCACGTCGCGGACCTGTCGCGGAGCCACATTTATGTTTTTCTGTGATTTTTTGACGGAGTTAAATTTTTCGAAAATACACTGTCCGCGACAGATCCGCGTCGTGGACTGTGTTATTTCAGGTCAGGAAAAAATTCTTTTAAATTACGGAGGACATTTTAGTCCATTCCTATTTATCCTAAACATTCCCCTACGACCAATAAAGGTCGGTTTCTAAGAAAAGGGTTTCAAAAATCCCATTCAAAAGCGTTCTTCCAAAAAGTTACTAAAGCTAGGGCTTGAAGGAAGTTGAGGTTGAGGAGATCAGGAGAAGGTTGTGCAAATTCGTGTTAGCAAAACTTTCTAGGTATGTAAGGCTATCCTAAAGCATGAGAATGTTCTCCCATGTGCCCTTCTGAGCATTGAATATTGTATCTTGACATGATGAGGTTAATGTGAAGAGTTTGATGCATGTAAAATCTACGTTATTTTATGTATAAATAATTTTCCTACATGAATTGATGATCATTAATAATTTTTTTTACATCATAATTCATTTTCATGAGTGCATTTTAAAACCCTATAATTATTGTGTTTTAGAAAGAGCATGCATAATGAAATTAGGGGACATGTCTAGAGCCTTGACGATGATGATGTTATGATGATGTTGATGAGAATGATGTTTTATGATATCTTAGCATTGAGATTTAATTGCTAAATGAGTATCTTGAGTCTGATGTTGATGTTGATGTTATGAGGTGAGGTACTATGTCCCTATGGGACCGATGTTGATGTTGAGGTTTTATACTATGTCCCTATGGGACCGATGTTGATGTTGAGGTTTTATACTATGTCCCTCTGGGACCGATGTTGATGTTGAGGTATTATATCATGTCCTTATGTGACTAATGATGAGGTATTATGTCCCTGTGGGACTGATGAGGTTGATGTTTTATGAGCATGTCGTGAGGAGTATTGAGCACTGAAATGGGTAGAGAGTGAGTCCCACTCGAACCCATTAACTACATGGCCCGCGTAAGAAGAGAGGATTGAACCGCAATGCGGATGGCTCCTGTCTTGTCCCAAATGAGGACTGAGGTTTTTCTTGTGGATCCACTGAGGTTATGTCCTTTACCCTGGGCAGGGTATTGGATAGATGTGGCAACGACATCGCTTCGTTGTACCATCACCGGCTCATAGGTGATGGTTGTCGGTTAGAGAAACTCCTAGTTAGGTTCCATTTGATAGAACTCTGATGTTGATGTTGATGTGATGTTTGAGTCGAGTCCTTGAGTCGATGTGATGTTCCCTTGAGTCGGTGTGATGTTCCTGTGATGTGAGTTGATGTTGAGGTTCCTTGAGATGAGCTTGATGTGACATCGATGATTGATGAGAGGTTGATGAGTCAATTGTCCAATCTAATCTCTTGCCTTAGATAGACTTTTGATATCCTAATGGAGTATGATGTCGAGTTGATATTTCTTTATGTTGTGTACTTACCCTGTTATTCAGCTATTTTACATGCCTATACATTCCACGTACTGACGCCATTTGGCGCTGCATCGTTTCATGATGCAAATACAGGAGTTAGAAGACTTCAGCACGCGCACCGTTGAGGTCAAAGATTTCGAGTTCAGACTTTGGTGAGCCTCCTTGCTATCCGGAGGAGACCCTTCTATTTTATATTTCCTTTATTGCATTAAGTCCGGTAGCCATGGCATGTCATGGCACCATTCTTAGACAGTTGAGTCAGGTTAGAGGCTTCGTAGATATGATGTCGAGGTTAATGTGGATGTTTCCCTTATGAACTAAGTAGTACTTTACTTACTTATTTGATGTTGAGGCTGATGTTTGGCCATTTGGCCCTTATCTGAGGTATTCTATTTATGATGTTTCCACTATGTTGATGTTGAATGATGTGATGAGGCTAAGTGGTTCGCTCGGGGACTAGCAATAGTCTTTGAGTGCCGGCCACGTCTAGTGCCGGCTACGTCTAGGGTACCCTCCCGGGGCGTGACAATAAGTGCCCGCGATGCGCGAATTTGAGTATATAAAATTTATAAAAAAAAAGGTTCATAAATAAATACTAAAGACATTGATAACATCAATACTTTCTTTATAAACATTAGTTATAAAATAAAATATCTCTAAGTGATCTAATGATGACCTAAATTTATGATCAATCAAAATATAATTATGTAAAGTCTAAGAATAGTACATTCTCAACTTATGTTACATGATTAAATTATAAAAATAAAGAACATATCATAGAATTCAGACATCTTTATTATATAGAATTTAAATAAACTTGCAAAACCAATGTAAAAAGGAAATTATATCAGCCAAATTTAAACTAAAAAATTTGCATAATTTGTCAATTCTTAGATCTATGTCTACATAAATAAATGAAGTATAATTGTATTAATTATATTTATGTAGGATATATATAAAGATATCCTCTGAAAAGAGAAAAGACTTCAATAGATAATGCATTTATTATTGTAATACATGGCAAAATTAGATAAAAATAAATAATTATGTTTTGAAGGTATCTTTAATATATTTTATAAAAATATTTTCCTTATGATATTGCAAGAATATTTTTCATACAATTTTCAAAAGATTTTTCTCCTCTATTTTTTGAATAATAACTAACTTATTTAATCTAATTATTTTATTTTTAAAAAGATAAATCCATTTTAAAAGTTGTAACTATACAAATCATTTTTCTTATCACTTTGAAATCTTTTTAATTTGTTTCGTGACAGCAAGTATTAAAACTTACTATAAATTTTATTTTTAAAAATAAATGTCACACCCTTATTTTTCCCCCGCGTGGTGTTTAAAAAATAGAGTTTTTCCAACTAAAGTGACATTTTGAAAAGGGATTATTTTATTAATTAGAGTCGCCACTTGGAATTGAGTATTGGTGTTCCAAGTCACCTTTTTTTTATCCCTAATCAAAAGGAAATTGACTCTCTATTTATTTTTGTTATTATTTTTTCTTTTTGGTCTGTGAACTAGAAATTCGAGTAAGGAATTCTATTGACCGAGAGAAAGGTGTTAGGCACCCCTCGAGTCCCATGGTTCTAGCATGGTTGCTTTATTGATTCATGTATGACTTAAACTAATTTTGAAAACATTATATTTCTTGGTTTTACAAAAAATTATTTACTTACCTTCTTCAATTTATCCGAAATTCATTTTTTTAAAAAAACTATTATATTTTATTGGTTCGTGGTGTATTGATAGCAGTGCTTTCCAATCTTGCCACGAATTAATTATCTTTTTATAGTTTTCGAAAGAAGGTTTATTTAATAAAGCTCGAGTCTTAATATTTGCCTATCATTATTTATCCACCCAATCATTCTCCTAAATGCAAGATCCAAAATTTTTATTTATTTATTTATTTATTCTAGTCATTATGTCTTATGAAAAGTATAATTTAAAAATTCATATTAATTAATGGATCACTCTAAACTTGTTAATAGTATTCATTAAAAAAATCATTACTCAAATGAAATGCAAAGAAAGTTACAAATTTTGTTTATGTTTTTTTTTTGAAAAACAAAAAAAGTGAACACAAATTTATCAGAAACACAAAATATATTTTCATACAAATTTTGTATATGCAACACTAGTATGAACATGTTAATAATCATGACTAATCTTTTATATTTTCATACAAATTTTGTACATACAACACTAGTATGAACATGTTAAGAATTTTGACTAATCCTTTTTTTTCCCCTTTATTTTAGTCATTAAAATGAAAAAAAATATATATATATTAATTGAAACAAATATTCTACATAATGATTAATCATTGATTATTTTCATCATTTATTTTTACTAAACCATAAAAGTACACACAAAACCACAAAAAACTAACAATGAAAATAATTTACTCAACATGAAATAAACTATCTAACAATTCTACACTAAATTTAACAATAAAAAAAAATCTAAACAGAAAGTTGATATGAAAGATTTGAACACAATGTCAAAACATATTAATGAGTCGTAAACATACAAAATTTGACAATTTTAGTGTATTATGATCATATTAAAGTGGACAAGAGAGATAAGTGTTACCTCTTGTGATGAATGATTTACAAAAAAAAAAAGACTGCAATAGGAACCACGAATCTGAAACTCCCAAAAGCAAACCTTAAACTCAGCATTGTTTTTCTTCAATTGTGTTTTTTGAGATTTTATTTTGGTGTGTTTGTAGAATGTGGAGAAGGAAAAAGATGGATGATAAAAACTTGTCTAGTGTGTCTTGTTTTTTGTGCTTTTTGTAGAATATTTGGCGTGGCTGGCACTCAGTGACTATTGCTAGTCCCCGAGCGAACCACTTAGCCTCATCACCTCACTCAACATCATTACAGCGGAAAAGACAATAAGAGGATACCTCAAATAAAGGGGCCAAATGGCCAACATCAGTCTCAACATCAACTAAGTAAGTAAAGTACTACTCAGTTCATAAGAACAACATCAAACATCAACCTCAACATCATGTCCACGAAGCCTCTAACCTGACTCAACTGCCTAAGAATGGTGCCATGACATGCCAGGCTACCGGACTCAATGAAATAAAGGGAACATAAAATAGAAGGGTCTCCTCCGGATAGCAAGGAGGCTCACCAAAGTCTGAACTCGAAATCTCTGACCTCAACAGTGCGCCTGCTGAAGTCCTCTAACTCCTGTATCTGCATCATAAAATGATGCAGCGCCAAATGGCGTCAGTACGTGGAATGCACTGGTATGTAAAATAGTTGAATAACAATGTAAGTACAACATCATGAAGATACATCAGCTCAACATCACCATCACATCAAACTCATCTCAAGGAACTTGACTCAACTCACTCAAGAGACCTCAACGTCAACTCTACTCAGGGAACATCAACATCGACTCAACTCAGGAAAATGTCAACATCGACTCGACTCAGGAAACATCGACATCGACTCAGAACATCACATCAGAGTCCTATAAAAGGAACCTAACTGGGAGTTTCTCTAACCGACAACCATCACCAATGAGCCGGTGATGATACAACAAAGCGATGCCGTTGCCACATCCATCCAATACCCTGCCTGGGGTAAAGGACATAACCTCAGTGGATCCACAAGAAAAAACCTCAGTCCTCATTTGGGACAAGACAGGAGCCATCCGCATTGCGGTTCAATCCTCACTTCCTACGCGGGCCACGTAGTTAATGGGTTCGAGTGGGACTCACTCGTTACCCATTTCAGTGCTCAATACTCCTCCCAGAACTCGACATGCTCATAAAACATCAACCTCATCAGTCACATAGGGACATAATACCTCATCATCAGTCACATAAGGACATGATATAATACCTCAACATCAACATCGGTCCTAGAGGGACATAGTATAAAACCTCAACATCAACATTTGTCCCGTAGGGACATAGTACCTCACCTCATAACATCAACATCAACGTCAGGACTCAAGATACTCATTTAGCAATTAAATCTCAATGCTAAGACATCATAAAACATCATTCTCATCAACATCATCATAACATCATCATCGTCAAGGCTCTAGACTCCTCCCCTAAGTTCATTATGCATGCTTTCAAATAATCATGTAAGGTTATGCAAAATCTCATGAAAAATGTTATCTTTAAGAAAACAAATAGTATGATGATCATCAACATAGAAAACATGTAATTTCAAATCAATTTTTCAATGTAAAACTCTCAAGTATTTATGCACACATACTCTTCAACTATCAACTCATCTTTGACCTCTATGGGGCACATGAGATAACAATCTCATGCTTTTAGTTTAGACTTACATACCTGGAAAGTTTTGCTAACACGAATTTGCACAACCTTCTCTTGATCTCCTCAACCTCAACTTCCTTCCAGTCCTACCTTTAGTGACTTTTTGGAAGAACGCTTTAGAATGAGGTTTTTGTGAAACCCTTTTCTTAGAAACCGACCTTTATTGGTCATAGGGGAACGCTTAGGATAAATAGGAATGGTCTAAAATGCCCTACATACTTTAAAAGAATTTTTTTCCCGTCCTGAAATAACACAGTCCGCGAAGCGAACCTGTCGCTGACAGTGTATTTTCGAAAAATTCAACTCCATCAAAAAAATCACAGAAAAACATAAGTGTGGCTCCGCGACAGGCCCGTAATGCGATTCTGTCGCGCAAGCACACTATTTTCTTTTATTTTGGAACGAAAATTATCTTTCGACTCGATCGCTCTAAAAATCGATCGAAACCCTCTTCCCACTCAATTTTCAGTGTTGATCATGAATCCGCTCTCGGATTTTCAATCTGAACATCGGGAGACGTGTTTTATGCACACCTTTTCCCTAGGGGTATTTTGGTAATTTACCAGGTGTTACATTATCTCCCCCTTGGGATCATTCGTCCTCGAATGATGAGTAGGAACGATATTTTGGTACGAATAGACTCAAGACTCACCTCGATATTCACTCAGTAACATCACTACCTCGACTTCTCATCGACCTCACTAACATTTACTCAGACATCAATACTATACACATCACCTCATGGTAGGAACATCAATTTACATAAACGTAAAAATGTTACCTTCAACACTTCATCAACCTCGAGCATGAACAGGTGCACATATTTTGCTTTCATCTTTTCCTCAGCTTCCCATATGGCTTCCTCAACAAATTGATTCCTCCACAGAACTTTGACAGAGGCTATCTCTTTGTTCCTCAGTCTGCGAACCTGTCGATCAAGGATCTGGATTGGGATTTCCTCATAGGACAGACTGTCTCTGACTCCCGTGCTCTCCACAGGAATTACCAAGGCAGGATCCCCCAAACATTTCTTCAACATCGAAATATGGAACACCGGATGGATTCCATCTAACTCGGAAGGTAATTCTAGCTCGTAGGCGACCATCCCAATTCTTCGCACAATCTGATATGGACCAATGTAGCGAGGACTTAATTTCCCCTTTTCCCCAAACCTCATGACACCCTTCATGGGTGATACTTTCAGGAAAACCCAATCGCTCACCTCAAACTCTAGGTCTCTTCTCCTCACATCTGTGTAAGATTTCTGACGGCTTTGGACAGTCTTCAATCTTTCTCAAATAATCTTCACCTTCTCCATGGACTGGTGGACAAGGTCCGGACCAATCAGCTCAGCCTCTCCAACTTCAAACCACCCAATGGGTGATCTACATCTCCTCCCATACGGCCTCATAAGGGGCCATTTGAATGCTCGCATGATAACTATTGTTATATGCGAATTCAATCAATGGTAAATGATCATCCCAATTTTCCTTGAAATCAAGAACACATGCTCTCAACATGTCCTCTACCATTTGAATAGTGCGCTCTGCCTGACCATCCGTTTGTGGATGAAAAGTTGTGCTTAAGTTCACTTTGGTATCCAATCCTTTCTGGAAAGACTTCCAGAAATGAAAAGTAAATTGGGCTCTTCTGTTCGAGATGATGGACAAGGGAACTCCATGCAACCTCACAATCTCTTGGATATACATCTTGGCATAATCCTATGCAGTGTTGGTCGTCTTGACTGCCAGGAAATGCGCTGACTTCGTCATCCTGTCCATAATTACCCATATGGAATCATGCTGTCTCCTTAATCTCGGTAGGCCAATGATAAAATCCATATTAATCATCTCCCACTTCCATTCTGGAATTTCAAAGTTTTGGGCCAAGCCAATTGGCATTTGATGCTCAACTTTTACTTGTTAGCAATTTTGGCATCTTGAAACAAACTCCGCGATATCCCATTTCATTCCACTCCACCAATAGACCTCTCTCAAGTCGTGATACATCTTGGTGGAGCCTGGATGAATGGAGTATCTAGTGTATTAGGCCTCAGCCAGAATCCTCTCTCGGACACCATCAACATTAGGGACACATAGCCTACTCTGGTACCTCAATATCCCATCCCCCCCTTTGGAGAAGACCATCACTTTTTGCTTTGAACATCCTCCTTCAATTAGAGTATAATAGGATCTCGATCCTGTTTCTCTTTTACCTCAGTCACTAGGGACGATGCAGACCCATTCTAAACATTAATTCCTCCCTCGTTGTTCTCCTCAAGTTGGACTCCCAGTCGAGCCAACCTATGCACTTCTTTCACTAACTCTTTCTTTTCTTCCTCAACATGGGTTGTGCTACCCATAGACAACCTGCTAAGAGCATCAGCAACAACATTAGCTTTACCTGGGTGGTACATGATGCTCATGTCGTAATCTTTGAGCAACTCCAACCACCTCCTCTGTCGCAGGTTGAGCTCTCTCTGACTGAAGATATACTGTAAGATCTTGTGATCCGTGAACACATCCACATGCACTCCATACAACTAGTGGCGCTAGATTTTAAGTGTGAACACCACTGCCGCCAACTCAAGATCATGGGTCAGATAGTTCTTCTCATGAACTTTAAGCTGCTTGGAAGCATAAGCCACCACTTTACCTCTTTGAATTAACACACATCCCAACCCAACTCTTGACGCATCATAGTATATTACAAAACCTTCCATCCCGTCAGGCAAGGTCAATACAGGTGCAGTAGTCAACACAGTCTTTAACTCTTGGAAAGTCTTCTCACATTCCTCAGACCACTGAAACTTGACCTTTTTCTGGGTCATTTTGTCAATGGTGCGGATAGAGAAGAAAATCCCTCAACAAATTTGCAGTAGTAGCCTGCCAACCCCAAGAAACTCCTTATATCAGTTGGAGAGGTCGGTCTTGGCCAGCTGGCAACCGCTTCAATCTTCTGACCATTTACTCGAATCCCATCACCTGAAACTACATGGCCTAGGAAGGCCACTGATTTGAGCCAAAACTCACATTTGGAGAACTTCGCATACAACTCATGGTCCTTAAGAGTTTGAAGGACAACTTTGAGATGCTTACCATGCTCCTCTTCATTCCTCGAATATACCAAGATATCATCAATGAACACGATCACGAACATATCAAGGTAGGGCCTGTACACCCTATTCATCAAATCCATGAAAGCTGTCGGTGCATTCATCAACCCAAAGGACATGACCAAGAACTCAAAGTGGCCATATCTTGTCCTGAAGGCTGTCTTTGGAATATCACATTCTTTCACCTTCAATTAGTTGTAACTCGGTCTGAGGTCTATCTTTGAAAAGTATGAGGCACCCTGAAGTTGGTCAAATAAGTCATCTATCCTGGGAAAAAGATATTTATTTTTGACCGTGACCTTGTTCAGTTGCCTATAGTCCATGCACATTCTCAGAGACCCATCCTTCTTTCCTACAAACAGAACGGGAGCACCCCAAGGAGAAACACTGGGTCTAATAAAACCCTTTTCTAACAGATCCTTCAACTCTTTCAACTCAACAGGGCCATCCTATATGGTGGAATCGAAATGGGCTGCGTCTCAGGAAGTACATCAATACCGAAGTCGATCTCTCTATCAGGAGGGACACCGGGTAAATCCTCAGGGAACACCTCGGGGAACTCATTTACAATCGGGACCAACTCAAGAGTAGGGTGTCACGCCCCAAAGAGAGGGGAGGCGCGACTGGCACCCGATAGCGTTATTGGCCGGGTAAGGCACTAAATATGCTAGTGAACTAACTAGGGACTAGAAGAAAATCCAGCAGCATAACGTCTGAAAGTCTAAGTGTAGACATTTTAAGTCATGATCAGGTCAACTGTAAATCATGTACATCACGATAAGTAAACCCAAACGATAAAGTACTAGCTACCCGACAAGGCTGCACCATAAGGGTACAGGCACATACTATATATACATGCCCATCTTATGACTCGAGACTGAAAGACACAAAAGGACCAACCCACAATAATATGTCCACAATAGCCTCTATGAGAATCACTAACACTGTCGAGACAGGGCCCCGACATATCCAACTATACAACAAAAAGTAAACATCCTGTGAAAGCTCCAAGAAGAGGTGGAGCTTACCAACTCATAGCTGAATGGGCTCCTAGTAGAGGGGTAAATCAAAACCCCTAGCTGAACCTGCACGCACGAAATAATATGCAGCATCCCCAGGCAAAGGGACGTCAGTACGAATAAACATGTACTAGTATGTAAGGCAAGAAGTAAAATCATAATAACCGTAGTTAAAAAGTTAATAGAAATACCACCTGTAACCAAAATTCAAGTAGCCTTAATGGCCAATAAGCCATCTTCTAGTGATAAGAAAAATGCATGGTATGCTCGAGTATTGCATGTCGTGAATACATATATATAAATGCAAATGCATGACATACCCAACCAAATGCTAGCACTGGTGGTCCTTTCTGGTAGCTAACCGACATCATATCTGCCAACTTGTGGCCATCTGTACCATATACATATATAGTTGGGCAAATAGGCCCCATACCTTCAATTATAGCTCGAAGTCCATGCATAACGTGTAATGTATGATATGAATATTGAATGCACATAGTAAGCCATAGCAAGAACTTAGCCAATCTTGGCTCATCGGTACACTTATTCTCATAGCATCATAATTATTGTCATTGCATATACATATGGCTCGAGGGATCATACATGTCCTTTAAACAAGTTTGGGAATTTAAGCCAATATTTAGACTGAAGCCTTAACTTTGAAAATGTTCATAAAGATGCTTTACATAATGATTATATTTGGTCCCATGTTAATTAGTAAAAGAATGTATTTAAACAGGATCAAGTGCCTTAGTAGTTTAGACAGGAGCATTTCACTTGAGAATATTGGAAACCAATGTGTTACTTGTTAAATTCTTGAATTATATTTTTGTATGGAAGAAGGATTGACTCTGAATAATAATTCTCTTTGCATTCTGCATTTATTTTAATGACACTACACCAAGAAGAGAAACTCCTCGAACATATGAATTGGTGGCCGGGAACTGACAAAATGATATATAGAAATTGAATGTCCAGTTTAAGAGAATGAATAGAATTTCAAGCTAATACCATCGTGAATATAACTTAGCTGCAATCCCAATGCCTTTCACAGAAGATCTTTCTAGCAACAGAATAGTAAGATATCACATTTGACGTTTTGGGAAACCTCCCGGATTTCGTGCTAAAAGGAGGAATGGAGCTTAGCCTTAACATACCTCTCCAACGAACGTTCGATTTCCAAAAGTTCCTTCACAAAAGTTGTTCCTTACGTCCTAAGCTTCACAACAACTATATATACGCAGCTTAAAGACACCTATAAATAGTAAAAAATTCAGCATTAATGACTAGATTCGGCAAGGAGCATTTACGCGAGGAAATGTCCATAAACTTCGTAAAAATGACCGTAAAAGAGCTCCACAATTATTACCTAAACACCAGCCGCAAACCAACAATACCAGCAAGAACACCATCTTTTTTACAGCTCAAAAATAGCTCCAAACATAGTTAATACGAGGGGAAAATAATTTCAAAGCGTAAGGCACACATTTCTAGGCAGGAGGACGAATTTTAACGATAAAAATGCAAAAGAACTTACTCAGATCCCTTTGGAACCTTGAAGGGAGTTTTCCTTCACTTTCTATGCTGTTGGGGACGAAATGGAAGTGATTTGAGCTTTAAAAAGCTCAAATTAGTCGACATTAAGTTGGGTTAACCCGACCCGACCCATGACCCGGTTTCCAGCTCGGGCAGTCCTGGTAAAACGGTCATAACTCTTTTTCTGAGGTCCGTTTGATGCGCGGTTTTGTGCGTTGCAAACTAGACTCATAGATCTTCAATTCGATAGCTTATGCACCTTCTAGATCCTGATAGTTTGGTATATATGACCTGATACATTTGACCCAAATTTAAGAAGGATTTCATAAAGAAACTTACGGTAACGTTGGCCAACCATTATCTTGCAACTTTCTTGATTTCAAAAGTTAATGTATGTCCTTTGTGCTATTAAAATAAATTAAAGAAATCCATTGTTAGCAAATTATAAACTTTTAGTTCCATCCGAAAAGTGAAACCTAATTTAGACCTTTCGAAAAGGGCGAGGTGCCACTTGGGTCATTTCTTTACTCCCGAATGTGCATTTAGGGTATTCCTTTGGCTTAAAACTTTAGGTCCTTGAAATTACCACTTATTGGCAGCTTTATTGTCCCAAGGTTCTAGAAAAAATCACATGTTCCTTATATAACGCTACACTATTTGTATAATGAAAGACGAGAAACACGGGGTCTCACATAGGGGACTTAACATCATTAGATTTTACTCGTACAAGGTGATAAATACACCCCTTGAGATCAACCTCCTCGCCCTCAGGTAGGAAATAAATCTACCCTTGGGTGCAACATAACCTCCCTTCTACTCTAGGACCGGTTCATTCGGAAATTGAAATTTAACAACTCGGTTCCTACAATCTATGGATGCATGGCAAGCATGGAGCTAATCCATACTAAGAATAACATCAAAGTCAACCATCTACAACTCTACCAAATTGGCCAAAGTATCCCTATGATAGATGGACACTATACAGCCTCTATAGATCCTCTTAGCCAGGATTGACTCACCAGTAGGAGTCGAAACAGTGTAAGGTTCAAGCAAACACTCAAGAAGAACCCCAAACTTATTGGCCACATAGGGTGTCACAAAAGACAAGGTGGCACCCGGGTCAAGAAATGTATAACAATTATGAGAAAAGATTCGGAGCATACCCGTAACAACATCTAGAGCAACCTCTTGATCCTGTCGATTACCCATCGCATACAAACGATTCGTCTCACCTCCTGCATTTGCAGTAGTTGCCTTCTGATGACTACCCTCGGGGGGCGCTGTAGAAGACTTAGCTCTATTACCTCTATCACTCTACCTCTGATTCCTCATAGGGAACTCACCCTGGAAATGGCCAGGCTGTCCACAGGTAAAGGAAGTATTGGTGCCCTCACGGCACGCACCAAGATGCAGCCTGCCACATCTGCCACAAGGTGGCCTTCCCCTCGGACCTTGAGCAACACTGGCTTGGGACTGAGGTCCCTGTGCTCTGAAGTTTTGATGACCATAGGATTTCTGATCATACCTATTTTGCTGAACAGGTGCACTCGCTATTGGAGGCGCATGGCTAGCAGACTTCCTCTGAAAGAAGGTTCTGTCACCTTTATTCTGCTTTTGCTGGTTAGGCTCATGCCCTGCCGACTTGGCTTTCTTCTTCTGCTGCTCTTCTCTATCCTTCTTCTTGTCCTCCTCAGTCTGCTGGGCATAGACCATAAGTCTAGAAATATCTATGTCTAGAATCAGAGCACAGAGTTCAAGAGTCCTAGGGAGTCTATGAATTCGTGTCTAGTAGAGTCTTGTTTATGTGTGTTGTGCACCACACTTCATAAACAGGATTCTACAAGGTATTTAGGAAAGGGTTACCCTTCGTTGATGTTCTGAGTTCGTGCGATAGAGCTTGGCTCTATGAACCCCCCCTTCTAATTCGTGTGTTACGTGTTCGCAGATAATGCCTCCAAAACACACTGCTGCCCAAAGAAATGCCTCAGCCCCTAACACTGAGAATCCCTTACCAGAGGCTCCTAATCAACATGGGACAAGGAGATGGAGACGACCTGCTAGAGCTGCTGAGGCTCCACCAGCACCTCCTGTTCAGTCAGCCTCCACTTTGGAAGTAGACTTTAGGGGAGCTATTGCTATGCTCACCCAGTTGGTGGCCTCTCAGAGTAGCAGTCGCGGTCCCTAGGCCCCTAGCTCTAGCTCCCAAGAGCTTGCAGCTGCAACCAGGCTCAGAGAATTCCTGAGGATGAACCTGCCAGTCTATACGGGGTCAAAGGTTGAAGAGGACCCACGAAACTTCATTGATGAGGTGCGTAAGATCTTGAGGGCTATGCATGCAAGTGAGGTGGAGGGAATCGAGCTGGTCTCTTATCATCTTAAGGATGTTTCGAATGTCTGGTATAACCAGTGGGAGGATGGTAGAGGTGAGGATGCTGAGCCTGCTGAGTGGGAGGAGTTCGAGAGTGCCTTTCTCGATCACTTCTTTCCACAATAGTTGAGGGAGGCAAAGGTTGAGGAGTTCGTGAATCTGAAACAAGAGGGGTTGACGGTTAAAGAATACAACTTGAAGTTTATCCAGCTGTCCAGGTATGCTCCAGAGATGGTCCTGGATATGAGGGCAAGAATGAGGAAGTTTGTGTCTGGGTTGGGCAGGCATGCGAAGAGGGAGTGTAAGGCAGCATTGCTGATTCCAGACATGGATATTTCTAGACTTATGGTCTATGCCTAGCAGACTGAGGAGGACAAGAAGAGGGAAAGGGAAGAGCAGCAGAAGAAGAAAGCCAAGTCGGCAGGGCATGAGCCTAACTAGCAGAAGCAGAATAAAGGTGACAGAACCTTCTTTCAGAGGAAGTCTGCTATCCATGCGCCTCCAATAGCGAGTGCACCTGTTCAGCAAAATAGGTATGATCAGAAATCCTATGGTCATCAGAACTTCAGAGCACAGGGACCTTAGTCCCAAGCCAGTATTGCTCAAGGTCCGAGGGGAAGGCCACCTTGTAGCAGATGTGGCAGGCTGCATCTTGGTGCGTACCATAAGGGCACCAATATTTGCTTTTCCTGTGGACAGCCTGGCCATTTCCAGGGTGAGTGCCCTATGAGGAATCAGAGGTGGAGTGATAGAGGTAATAGATCTCAGTCTTCTACAGTGCCCCCCGAGGGTAGTCATCAGAAGGCAACTACTGCAAATGCAGGAGGCGGGACGAACTGTCTATATGCGATGGGTAATCGACAGGATTAAGAGGTTGCTCCAGATGTTGTTACGGGTATGCTTCGAATCTTTTCTCATAATTGTAATATATTGCTTGACCCGGGTGCCACCTTGCCTTTTGTGACACCCTATGTGGCCAATAAGTTTGAGGTTCTTCTTGAGTGTTTGCTTGAACCTTACACTGTTTTGACTCCTACTGGTGAGTCAATCCTGGCTAAGAGGATCTATAGAGACAGTATAGTGTCCATCTGTCATAGGGATACTTTGGCCAATTTGGTAGAGTTGGAGATGGTTGACTTTGATGTGATTCTTGGTATGGATTGGCTCCATGCTTGCCATGCATCCATAGATTGTAGGACCCTAGTTGTTAAATTTCAATTTCCGAATGAACCGGTCCTAGAGTGGAAGGGAGGTTATGTTGCACCCAAGGGTAGATTTATTTCCTACCCGAGGGCGAGGAGGTTGATCTCAAAGGGGTGTATTTATCACCTTGTATGAGTTAAATTTGATGATGTTGAGTCCCCTACTCTTGAGCCGGTCCCGATTGTAAATGAGTTCCCCGAGGTGTTCCCTGAGGATTTAACCGGAGTCCCTCCTGCTAGAGAGATCGACTTCGGTATTGATGTACTTCCTGAGACGCAGCCCATTTCGATTCCACCCTATAGGATGGCCCTGCTGAGTTGAAGGAGCAGTTGAAGGATCTGTTAGAAAAGGGTTTTATTAGACCCAGTGTTTCTCCTTGGGGTGCTCCCATTTTGTTTGTACGAAAGAAGGATGGGTCTCTGAGAATGTCCATAGACTATAGGCAACTGAACAAGGTCACGATCAAGAATAAATATCCTCTTCCCAGGATAGATGACTTGTTTGACCAACTTCAGGGTGCCTCATGCTTTTCAAAGATAGACCTCAGATTGGGTTACCACCAATTGAAGGTGAAAGAATGTGATATTCCAAAGACAGCCTTCAGGACAAGATATGCCCACTTTGAGTTCTTGGTCATGTCCTTTGGGTTGACGAATGCACCGACAGCTTTCATGGATTTGATGAATAGGGTGTACAGGCCCTGCCTTGATATGTTCGTGATCGTGTTCATTGATGATATCTTGGTATATTTGAGGAATGAAGAGGAGCATGCTAAGCATCTTAGAGTTATCCTTCAAACTCTTAAGGACCATGAGTTGTATGCGAAGTTTTCCAAATGTGAGTTTTGGCTCAAATCAGTGGCCTTCCTAGGCCATGTAGTTTTAGTGATAGGATTCGAGTAGATGGTCAGAAGATTGAAGCGGTTGTCAGTTGGCCAAGACCGACCTCTCCAACTGACATAAGGATTTTCTTGGGGTTGGCAGGCTACTACCGCAAATTTGTTGAGGGATTTTCTTCTGTATCCGCACCATTGACAAAACTAACCCAGAAAAAGGTCAAGTTTCAGTATTCTGAGGAATGTGAGAAGAGTTTCCAAGAGTTAAAGACTATATTGACTACTGCACCTGTATTGACCTTGCCTGACGGGACGGAAGGTTTTGTAATATACTGTGATCCGTCAAGAGTTCGGTTGGGATGTGTGTTAATGCAAAGAGGTAAAGTGGTGGCTTATGCTTCCAGGCAGCTTAAAAGTTCATGAGAAGAACTATCCGACCCATGATCTTGAGTTGGCGGCAGTGGTGTTCGCACTTAAAATCTGGCGCCACTAGTTGTATGGAGTGCATGTAGATGTGTTCACGGATCACAAGAGCTTACAGTATGTCTTCAGTCAGAGAGAGCTCAACCTGCGACAGAGGAGGTGGTTGGAGTTGCTCAAAGATTACGACATGAGCATCATGTACCACCCAGGTAAAGCTAATGTTGTTGCTGATGCTCTTAGCAGGTTGTCTATGGGTAGCACAACCCATGTTGAGGAAGAGAAGAAAGAGTTAGTGAAAGAAGTGCATAGGTTGGCTCGACTGGGAGTCCAACTTGAGGAGAACAACGAGGGAGGAATTAATGTTTTTAATGGGTCTGCATCGTCCCTAGTGTCACGACCCAAAAATGGGCGTGATGGCACTCGTCTTAACCCATCAAGACAAGTCAGCCTAGCAACCCAATTAACATAGTAAAGTGCGATAAGATGATAAAATGAAAGGTTCAATTGTAGATAATACATCAACTTAATAAAAAAATCCCAAGACCTGGTTGTCACGCGCACAAGCCTCTAATGTATTACAATAGATTTGAAAGAAAAGTATAAGTCTCAAATGACATTGTCTCTAAAGTAGAACAAAATCATAAATAGGAGTGGGAGTCAGCTGGGGTGACAAACAGCTACCTCACACAATCTCCACAGGAAGCCTCAAACAAGGAATAATAGAAGGTATCACGAAGATCTGGGCTCGTAACCTACAAAATAAAATTGTAGTGGCAAGGGGTGAGTACCAAACACACGGTACCCAACAAGTGAACTACTAAACGCAAAATTAAGCAATACAGAATACAAGTACTCCTAACTCCACGCCAGAACCTCTACAACTACAACACACATTACATCGGTCCAACATAATAGTTCATAATGTATATAACATGTAGCTCAGTAACCACACCGATATTCATAGATCAACAACACAGGAATCGGTTCACCTATCACCAGTTTCACAAAAAGGCACCGACAAGCTCATAAATGATAAGAATGTGTAATGCAATGCAATGCAATGCAATGTCAAGTAGAATGATGCATGTCTGACCTAGTGATACACACCCGCTGTCTCTCAGTCTGGGACCCATGTGGGACTCCTAGTCCGTGCATCCGTCGCGGCGTGCGACACGACCCTCGAATCATATATAGTATCTGTCGCGGCGTGCGACACGTCCCTCAATTCATAATATCCGTCGCGGCGTGCGACACGTCCCGCGAATGGTACATCCGTTTTAATCCTTATTCTTTCTCAGTTCACATAACATTTGCCACAAAATCAATGCAATAGACAGGTTTACACTATGATGAGGAGATGACCGAATTTTAATACAATGCACATTTCACAACCACATAGTTTTAAAATAACATCAACACCAAATTCATATTTCAAAATCACTATCAACACCTCACATAGGAAGCACAAGATTCTATATGCTTAACAAAGGTTAAGAAATTCACTTGCCTTAGTCAAATCACGATCAATCAAATACTTGACTCTTTCCCTTTCGAATAGAATCCGTAGCACCACGATCTAGTCAAATAAATTATCACCATAAGATTTCAAAACTAACAACACCTAACCTACTATATGTCCAGCCTAGACCCAAAAACTCATCTAAAATCTTTTAATGAAGTCTAGGATTAAATCTTAATTCCTCCAAATAGTATAAGAAAAATATACATACATCCGAAGGCACACAATATAGGATTATGTTGCTAAAGGAGAACCAAAAGGACTGGCCAAAAGTGTAACGTTGGTCTGGAGGTATATTTATCATGTAAAAGCAATTTATAACTATAAGAAATTGTCCGATTAAAGAATATGCTTGTCCAGATTACAAATTGCCTTCAGTAACCTCCAAGCATGTCTTATATTCCTTGTTAATCTATTATGTGTACAAGAGACACCATCATACATAATTGCTTTCATTCTAATCCTTACAGATTCTATAGCATTATTTTTCATATCATAACTCCCAAAACATGTCTAATAGTAATAAAGTATAACTATGAAAAACGTGAAAGATCTTACTATATTTGTAAACCTATTCCATATAATCTTCATTGATTGACCAGTTAGAGGTTTATCATGGACTTCATCATCCAAAAGTGACATTAATGTTTGTCCCCTCCCCCTCGGGACTATAAAAATACCCACAAATAAGAAAAGGGTTTTGCAGTCAAACCTTCACAATTTGATTCCTTAATCTCCCTCACTCCTCCATATACTATAATAACATGAACGTTGAAGGATTATAGGGATTTAGTCTAAGTCACCTGATTTCGGTCGGTTTTTCCTCTCGTTGTTGTGAGTTCTCCGTCGATGCACAGGTACGATTATCTCTTCTCTTTTATTTTTCTTCATAAACTATTAAATCTCACTAACCTAATTTAATATATAGATCAAGTGATAAAAGGGTTTTAAACAATTAATATTTAACCCACCATTTATATAAATTATTCAAACTTACCCATAAGTTAAATAGTCATAGTTATCAAATAGTCCCTAAAATTTTTCGAGGGAGATATTTTTATGAACTTAAGTGGACTAATTCCAAAAATAATATTATGGGTCATTACACCTAGTGACTGAGGTAAAAGAGAAACAGGATCGAGATCCTATTATACTCCAATTGAAGGAGGATGTTCAGAAGCAAAAAGTGATGGTCTTCTCCAAAGGGGGAGATGGGGTATTGAGGTACCAGAGTAGGCTATGTGTCCCCAATGTTGATGGTGTCCGAGAGAGGATTCTGGCTGAGGCCCATAACACTAGATACTCTATTCATCCGGGCTCCACCAAGATGTATCACGACTTGAGAGAGGTCTATTGGTGGAGTGGAATGAAGCGGGATATCGCGAAGTTTGTTTCAAGATGCCAAAATTGCCAACAAGTAAAAGTTGAGCATCAAAGGCCAATCGCTTGGCCCAAAACTTTGAGATTCCAGAATGGAAGTGGGAGATGATTAATATGGATTTCATCACTGGCCTACCGAGATCAAGGAGACAACATGATTCCATATGGGTAATTGTGGACAGGATGACGAAGTCAGCGCATTTCCTGGCAGTCAAGACGACTAACACTGCAGAGAATTATGCCAAGATGTATATCCAAGAGATTGTGAGGTTGCATGGAGTTCCCTTGTCCATCATCTCGGACAGAGGAGCCCAATTTACTTCTCATTTCTGGAAGTCTTTCCAGAAAGGATTGGATACCAAAGTGAACTTAAGCACAACGTTTCATCCACAGACGGATGGTCAGGCAGAGCGCACTATTCAGATGGTAGAGGACATGTTGAGAGCATGCGTCCTTGATTTCAAGGGAAATTGGGATGATCATTTACCATTGATTGAATTCTCATATAACAATAGTTATTATGCGAGCATTCAAATGGCCCCTTATGAGGCCTTGTATGGGAGGAGATGTAGATCACCCATTGGATGGTTTGAAGTTGGAGAGGCTGAGTTGATTGGTCCTGACCTTGTCCACCAGTCTATGGAGAAGGTGAAGATTATTCGAGAAAGATTGAAGACTACCCAAAGCCGTCAAAAATCTTACACAGATGTGAGGAGAAGAGACCTAGAGTTTGAGGTGAGCGATTGGGTTTACCTGAAAGTATCACCCATGAAGGGTGTCATGAGGTTCGGGGAAAAGGGGAAATTAAGTCCTCGCTACATTGGTCCGTATCAGATTGTGCGAAGTATTGGGAAGGTCGCTTACGAGCTAGAATTACCTTCCGAGTTAGATGGAATCCATTCGGTGTTTCATATTTCGATGTTGAAGAAATATTTGGAGGATCCTGCCTTGGTAATTCCTGTGGAGAGCACGGGAGTCAGAAACAGTTTGTCCAATGAGGAAATCCCAGTCCAGATCTTTGATCGACAGGTTCGCAAACTGAAGCAGGGAGTAGGGAGTTTTTTGTGGGAGTATTGTGGGGGTAGTTTAGGTGAGTGGGGGAGGAGTTGGAATTAATGGGTAGTTTTTAGGAGTATTTTAATTTTTCTTTTTATTTCATTTTTGTTTCGAAAAGAAAAGAAAAGAAAGAAAGAAAAAATAAAAATGTTAGAAAACTATTTCAAATTAAATTAAAAAATAGAAAAGTTAATTAGCTAAAATTAAGATATAATTAAGAAAATACTAATACTATTGGATTATTTATTAAAATCAAAATTAAAAGAAAATACATATATTTTTATAAATTTTCTCTTCTTTAAAACAAAACTTACATTAAAATGTGACTATATTTTTGTTGTTTTCAAATTATTCGAAATAAGATAAAAATATCTAATTTAGATTTAAAATTAAATACTAAAAATAAATAACATAAGTTTGGTAAAACATTAGGTGCTAACAATAAAGATTAATTAATTCATTTTTTAAAAATGTTACTTTTGAAACCATAAATATTTATTTATTTAATTCAATCTGTTTTTAAAACTCACTATTTATTTGCAACATGTTTTTTTTAAACATAAAAATCAATTTATTGTTTAAATTGTGACTTTTGATTTATTTATTTTTTTACCTTAAAACATATTCAATTTTTTTTTGAAATGGGATTGTAATGGGAAGTTTTAAATTCCCAACTTACTTGGAACACGTGTTTTTTTATACAAAAAAAGAATAATTGTTGAATATGTAATATTTAATTTTAAATTTTTCGAATAATAACTAACTTATCTAATCATTTTATATTTTAAAAAAATCATTTTTAAAATTGAAACTTTTCAAAGTGTTTATTTTTTTTAAATCACTTTGAAACTTTTACAATTTGTTTCGTAACGGGAAGTGTTAAAACTTCCTATTAACTCGGATACATGTTTTTTAGTTTTCAAAATTAATATTAATTAATTATTTATTTTATTTTATGTTTTTAGTAGGATTGTAATGGGGAGTTTTAAATTCACTATTTACTTGTTTACGTGTTTTTTGTTAAACATAAAAACTAATTCATTAGTTAAATTGTGACTTTTGATTTTTTTTCATCTTAAATCTTTTTCAATTTATTTAGAAGTAGGATTGCAATGGGAACTTTTAAAATCCCTATTTACTTGGAAACAATTTTTTTTTTAATAATATAGATAATTTTTAAGTTTTTTTTTTTATTTTGTAATTTTCTTTTTAAGATAAATAGCACTTTTTTTTTATAAAAAAGAAAAACAGTTATAAAAATGGGAATCTAATTTTAACTGTTTCTAAGAATACGAAAAATTGAGTAATTGGAATGTGAAAGTGTGTAAATGAGGTTATTATGATATAAAGAATGCAAAGTTTTTTTAAAAAAATATATTTTAAAACAGATCATTCAAATTTAAATTTTAAATGTTTGTATTCAAATAAATTTTTAAAATGGTTATATCAATATAATTTTAAGTAATTATTTGATAAATTTAATTTTTAATTTTTTTTTGTTTTTGTTTTCCTAATTCAATATAATTACAAATTATGAAATTTTAATAAAGGGAATTTAGTTTTCCATGATGCAATAACTATGTAGATATCCAATCTTGACACTCTTCACTTAAGTCATAAGTTATAAATTCAAACGTGTTATAATTAAAAAAAATCTATAAGTCATATAATAGTTTTATGAATCTTTACATAAAAGATAGAAAAACATAAATAACATTTCTTAACACATCCTACTTTCCACAACAATACTTCTTAAAGGCCATGAAATATAATAAAGCAAAACTCCATTTTAAAATACAAACTTATATAATTTATATAATTTTTATGTACATGAAATAGAAACATAATGCTTCGACAATAACCACATAAATGTAATAGATTTTGTGGCATAATATAGTAAAACTTTTAACTTCAATTATAAATTTTATTGTGATTTTGTTATTTCATGTATACCTTTAGCTTTTTAATCGTTATCATAATGATAAATAAGCACGACTGACTAACAAATGATGAAGAATTTAAAAGTTACTTACGTGTAGGTGAAATTATGTGTGCGAGGCATCCTCACACATCAAAGTTGAGATGAACATGCAAATGCATAAATAAAAATAGCATTTTCACTTACATGAACTACTTCATCTTCACATTTCATCATTTTTGTATCATCAATTTGTGCTTTTTCTTGCATATCAAAACTATTAAATTTTGTGTTTAAAATACCAAAAAATTATTGGGATTTTTTTCTACTTGTGATGTTGATTGTACAACAAACTCATGTGTGGAGGTAATTTTCGTTATTCACCTATTTGAATTTATATTGGAAGAATTAGTTTTAGAGGGTGTGGAATAGGAGTTTTGATTTATTTATTTTTGTTTTTTAAAAAAAGAAGTGGATTATGAGATAAGGTGTTTTCTAAAGATAAGGTTAGTTATTTTTTGAAATTTAAATTCAAATTAATTATTCACTTATTTTCTCAGTGATCATTTTGAGTATTTTTTTATCAAAGACTTCGGTTCTTTTCTATTTTTTACACAAAATTAATTTTAAAGTAACTATGATTTAGGAGCACTTTTATTCACCCAGAGATAAGTAATACAATTACTTGTTTAATGTGTACCTATTATTTAGGATATTTTTTATTTATTTATACCCATTAGTCTTATGTTTAAATATAAAATAATAATTTACTATTTAATCCTATTATATGTGGTGCTATCAGTTCTATTATATATATATATATATATATATATATATATATATATATATATATATATATATATATATATATATATATATATATATATATATATATATATATTATGTTATTTAGTAGAAGTTTTTAGAAGTTCCTATTTTGGTCTATTTAATTATTTTACTGCGATGGTTTGGACATGTGCAGAGAAGAGGTACCAATGCTCCTGTAAGGAGATGCGAGAGGTTGGACTTAGGAGGCGCTAGGAGAAGTAAAGGTAGACAAAAAAAATACTGGGGAGAGTTGATTAGACAGGACATGGCGAGACTTGATCTCACTGAGGACATGACCTTAGATAGGAAGGTGTGGAAGTCGCGTATTAGAGTAGAAGGCTAATAGGTTAGCAAGGTTAGATTGATGTCTAGCCGCGGGATAGTGTAGGGTGTTGTCTTTATCTGTGCCATATGTATTAAATTTATAGCATTTACATAATGTTATGTGCTTCTCAGTAGTAGTCGCTCTTCCCATTCCTTTCTTTCCTTTCATCTTTATCATATCTAGTCTAATCCGCCTATGGGTTGTTCAGACGAGGGTTCCTAGGAAACAGTCTCTCTACTTCTACGAGGTAGTAGTAAGGTCTGCGTACATTCTGCCCTCCCCAGACCCCACTTGTGGGATTCAACTGGGTATGTTGTTGTTGTTGTTGTATTTTATATATGGAATCATAAATGTCTATCAGAAAAAATATGGGGAAAATCCTTAAAAAAAACTACCCAATTTTCTCAGAAATTTATATTTTTAAGTATTTTGTTTTAGTTCGTCTTTTGTTTTCTAAAAAGTATAAGAATAAATTTAAAATAGTAATTAATAATTAACCAAAGTAATTATTTTGATAAAATGTCAAGTCGCTTATTCATGTAATACCACTTAATTTAATGTGGAGGCTTTATCTTCTCTTAATAATAAAATATAAAATATAAAAATAGATATAGATAGTAAATAAATTCATAATATTTTCAGTATACTATTTTATGTTTTTATTTAGATTAAATTTTATTACATTGACTGATAATTAAAAATCATATTTAGGTTTTATTGTCACGCCCCGGGAGGGTACCCTAGACGTGACCGGCACTCAGAGACTATTGCTAGCCCCTGAGCGAACCACTCAGCCTCATCACATCGCCCAACATCAACACAACGGAGAAACATCATAATATGAGAACCATAGAAAAGGGCCAAATGGCCAATCATCAATCTTAACATCAAAGGATTAAGCAAATACTCTCTTAGTACATCAGGAAAAACATCAACATCAACTTCGACACCATGTCTACGAAGCCTCTAACCTGACTCAACTGTCTAAGAGGGGTGCCATGACATGTCATGGCTACCGACTCAATGAAATAAAGGAAATAACATAGAAGGGTCTCCTCCGGATAGCAAGGAGGCTCACCAAAATCTGAACTTGAAACCTTGGACTTCAACGGTGCGCCTGCTGAAATCCTCGAACTCCTGTATCTGCATCATAAAACGATGCAGCGCCAAATGGCGTCAGTACGTGGAATGTACTGGCATTTAAAATAGCTGAATAACAGGGTAAGTACACAACAATAAAGAAACATCGACTCCACATCATACTTCATCAGAAATATCAAAAGTCTATCTCAGGCAAGAGATTAGATTAGACAGTTGACTCATCAACCTCTCATCAATCATCAACATCATAGCAAGCTCATCTCAAGGAGCCTCAACATCATCTCACATCAAGAGAACATCATATCGACTCAGACTCAAGGGATCATCACCTCATTTCAAGGAACATCACATCGACTCAAGGAAACATCACATCGACTCAAGGACTCAACTCGAACATCACGTCAACATCAACATTAGAGTTCTATCAAAGGAACCTAACTGGGAGTTTTTCTAACCGACAACCATCACTTATGAGCCAGTGGTGATACAACGAAGCGATGTCGTTGCCACATCCATCCAATACCCTGCCCGGGGTAAAGGACATCACATCAGTGGATCCACAAGAAAACATCAAACATCAGTCCTCTTTTGGGACAAGATAGGAGCCATCCGCATTGCGGTTCAATCCTCTCTTCCTACGCGGGCCACGTAGTTAATGGGTTTGAGTGGGACTCACTCTCTACCCATTTCGGTGCTCAATACTCCTCCTAGAAACTCGACATGCTTATAAAACATCATCATCATCAGTCCCATAGGGACATAATACATCATCATCAGTCATATAAGGACATGATATAGTACCTCAACATCAACATCGATCCTAGGGGGACATAGTACATCATCATCAACATCAGTCCCATAGGGACATGGTACATCAACATCAACATCAAAACTCAAGAGACATCATTTAGCAACTATATTATAATGCTAAGACCTCATTAAACATCATGCTCATCAACATCATCACCTCAACATCAATACCTCATCCTAACATCATCATAACATCATCATCGTTCTAGATATGTTCCATAACTTCATTATGCATGCTCCTTTTCAAACACAAAAATTACAGGGTTTAAAATGCACTTATAAAATGGATTATAATAGAAAGCAAAATAGTGATGATCATCAGTTTATGTAGGAAAACTTCTCGTACATAAGATAAAGTAGATTTTCTTCATGCATCAACTCTTCATATTAACTTTATCACATCAAGATATGATATTCAACATTTGGGAGGGCACATGGGAGGACATTCCCATGCTTTAGGTTAGCCTTACATACCTGGGATGTTTTGCTAACGAAATTATACAACACCTCCTCTTGATCTCTTCAACTCACTTCCTTTCAAGCCCTAACTTTGGTGACCTTTAGGAAGAATACGCTTCAAAATTTGGGTGTTTGAAACCCTTTTCTTAGAAACTGACGTTTATTAGTCGTAGGGGAATATTTAGGAATTATAGGAGTGGACCAAATTGCCATTCGTAATTTAAAATAATTTATCCCCGTCCTGAAATAACACAGTCCGCGACAGGTCATGTATTTTCGGAAATTCAACTCCGTCGAAAAAATTTACAAAAAACATAAGTGTGGCTCCGCGATCGGTCCGCGACGCGGTCCTATCGCGCAGGCATACTGTTTTTTATTTTGGAACGAAAAATTATCTTCCGACTCGATCGCTCTAAAAATCGACCGAGACCCTCTTCCCACTCCATTTTCAGTGGTGATCACGAATCCACTCTCGAATTTTCAACCCGAGCATCAGAAGACGCGTTTTTCACACACCTCTTCCCTAGGGGTATTTTTGTAATTTATCGGGTGTTACATTATCTCCCCCTTGGGATCATTCGTCCTCGAATGATGAGTGGGAACGGTACCTGGCACGAGTAGACTCAAGACTCACTTCGATGCTCACTCAATAACGTCATTATCTCGACTTACCATCGACCTCATTACAAATACTCAGACATCAACATCATAGTAGTAACATCAATTTATATAAAGGTAAGAATGTTACCTTCCACTCTTTCATCGACCTCGAGCATGAACAGGTGCGGGTACTTAGATTTCATCTCTTCCTCAGCTTCCCATGTGGCTTCCTCAACAAATTGATTCCTCCACAGGACTTTGACAGAGGCTATCTCTTTGTTCCTCAGTTTGCGAACCTGTCGATCAAGGATCTGGACTGGAATTTCTTCATAAGACAAGCTGTCTCTGACTCCCGTGCTCTCCACAGGAATTATCAAGGCAGGATCTCCTAAACATTTCTTCAACATCGAAATGTGGAACACCGGATGGATCCCATCTAGCTCGGAAGGTAAATCTAGCTCATAAGCAACCTTCCCAATCCTTCGTACGATCTGATAGGGGCCAATATAGCGAGGGCTTAATTTTCCCTTTTTCCCAAATCTCATGACACCCTTCATGGGTGATACCTTCGAGTAAACCCAATCGCTCACCTCAAACTCTAGGTCTCTTCTCCTCACATCTGTGTAAGATTTCTGACGGCTTTGGGCAGTCTTCAATCTTTCCCGAATGATCTTCACCTTCTCCATGGACTGGTGGACTAGGTCAGGACCAATCAACTCAGCCTCTCCAATTTCAAACCACCCAATAGCTGATCTACATCTCCTCCCATACAATGCCTCATAAGGGGCCATTTGGATGCTCGCATGATAACTGTTGTTATATGCGAATTCAATCAATGGCAAATGATCATCCAAATTTCCTTTGAAATCAAGGACGCAGGCCCTCAACATGTCCTCCACCATCTGAATAGTGCGCTCTGCCTGACCATCCGTCTGTGGATGAAAGGCTGTGCTCAAACTCACTTTGGTACCCAATCCTTTCTGGAAGGACTTCCAGAACTGAGAAGTAAATTGGGCTCCTCGGTCCGAGATAATGGACAAGGGAACTCCATGCAACCTCACAATCTCTTGGATATATATCTTGGCATACTCCTCTGCCGTGTTGGTCGTCTTGACCGCCAGGAAGTGCGCTGACTTCGTCATTCTATCCACAATCACCCATATTGAATCATGCTGTCTCCTCGATCTTGGTAGGCCAGTGATAAAATCCATGTTAATCATCTCCCACTTCCATTCTGGAATCTCAAAGTTTTGGCCCAAGCCAATTGGCCTTTGATGCTCAACCTTTACTTGTTGACAATTTGGGCATCTCGAAACAAACTCCGCAATATCCCGCTTCATTCCACTCCACCAATAGACCTCTCTCAAGTCGTGATACATCTTGGTGGAGCCCGGATGAATGGAGTATCTAGTGCTATGGGCCTCAGCTAGAATCCTCTCTCGGACACCATCAACATCGGGGACACATAGTCTATTCTGGTATCTTAATACCCCATCTCCCCCTTTGGAGAAGACCATCACCTTTTGCTTTTGAACATCCTCCTTCAATTGAAGTATAATAGGATCTCGATCCTGCTTCTCTTTTACCTCAGTCACTAGGGACGATGCAGACCCATTCTGAACATTAATTCCTCCCTCGTCGTTCTCCTCAAGCTGGACTCCCAATCGAGCCAACCTATGCACTTCCTTCACTAACTCCTTCTTTTCTCCTTCCACATGGGCTGTGCTACCCATAGACAACCTGCTAAGAGCATCAGCAACAACATTAGCTTTACCTGGGTGGTACATGATGCTCATGTCATAGTCCTTGAGCAATTCCAACCACCTCCTCTGTCGCAGGTTGAGCTCTCTCTGACTGAAGACATACTGTAAGCTCTTGTGGTCCGTGAACACATCCACATGCACTCCATACAAGTAGTGACGCCAAATTTTGAGTGCGAACACCACTGCCGCCAACTCAAGATCATGGGTCGGATAGTTCTTCTCATGAACTTTGAGCTGCCTGGAAGCATAAGCCACCACTTTACCTCTTTGCATTAACACACACCCCAATCCAACTCTTGGCGCATCACAGTATATTACAAAACCTTCTGTCTCATCAGGCAAGGTCAAGACAGGTGCAGTAGTCAACCTAGCCTTTAGTGCCTGGAAACTCTTCTCGCATTCTTCAGACCACTCAAACTTGACCTTTTTCTGGGTTAGTTTGGTCAGTGGGGCGGATAGAGAAGAAAAACCCTCAACAAATCTGCGGTAGTAGCCTGCCAACCCCAAGAAACTCCTTATGTTAGTTGTAGAGGTCGGTCTTGGCCAACTGGCAACCGCTTCTATCTTTTGACCATCTACTCGGATCCCATCACCTGAAACCACATGACCTAGGAAGGCCACTGATTTGAGCCAAAATTCACATTTGGAGAACTTCGCGTACAACTCCTGGTCCTTAAGAGTTTGAAGTACGACTCTAAGATGTTTAGCATGCTCTTCCTCACTCCTCGAATATACCAGAATATCATCAATGAACACAATCACGAACATATCCAGGTAGGGCCTGAACACCCTATTCATCAAATCCATAAAAGTTGCAGGTGCATTTGTCAACCCAAAGGACATGACCAAAAACTCAAAGTGGCCATATCTTGTCCTGAAAGCTGTCTTTGGGATATCACATTCTCTCACCTTTAACTCGTGGTAACCCGATCTGCGGTCTATCTTCGAAAAGCATGAGGCACCTTGAAGTTGGTCGAACAAGTCATCTATCCTGGGAAGAGGATATTTATTCTTGACTGTGACCTTGTTCAATTGCCTATAATCTATGCACATTCTCAGTGACCCATCCTTCTTTCGTACAAACAGAACGGGAGCACCCCAAGGAGAAACACTGGGTCTAATAAAACCTTTTTCTAACAGATCCTTCAACTGCTCCTTCAATTCTTTCAATTCAGCAGGGCCCAATTTATATGGTGGAATCGAAGTAGGCTGTGTCTCAGGAAGTACATCAATACCGAAGTCGATCTCCCTATCAGGAGGGACTCCAGGTAAATCCTCAGGGAACACCTCAGGGAATTCATTCACAATTGGGACCGACTCAAGAGTAGGGGACTCAACATCATCAGATCTAACCCGTACAAGGTGATAGATACACCCTTTTGAGATTAATCTCCTCACCCTCAGGTAAGAAATGAATTTACCCTTGGGTGCAACATAACCTCCCTTCCACTCTAGGACTGGTTCATTAGGAAAATGAAATGTAACAACTCGGGTCCTACAATCTATGGATGCATGACAAGCATGGAGCCAGTCCATACCAAGGATTACATCAAAGTCAACCATCTCCAACTCCACCAAATTGGCCAAAGTGTCCCTATGATAGATTGACACTATAGCCAGAATTGACTCACCAGTAGGAGTCGAAACAGTGTAAGGCTCAAGCAAACACTCAGGAAGAATCTCAAACTTATTAGCCACATAGGGTGTCACAAAAGACAAGGTGGCGCCCGAGTCAAGTAATGCATAACAATCATAAGAAAAGATTCGGAGCATACCCGTAACAACATCTGGAGCAACCTTTTGATCCCGTCAATTTCCCATCGCATACAGACGGTTCGTCCCGCCTCCTGCATTTGCAGTAGTAGCCTTCTGATGATTACCCTCGGGGGGTGCTGTAGAAGACTGAGCTCGATTACCTCTATCACTCCACCTCTGATTTCTCATAGGACACTCATTCTGGAAGTGACCAGACTGTCCACAGGTAAAGCAAATACTAGTGCCATCACGGCACGCGCCAAGATGCAACTTACCACATCGACTACAAGGGGGCTTTCCTCTCGGACCTTGAGCAACACTGGCTTGGGACTGAGGTCCCTGTGCTCTGAAGTTCTGATGGCCATAGGATCTCTGATCATACCTGTTTTGCTGAACAGGTGCACTTGCCACCGAAGGTGCATGGCTAGAAGACTTCTTTTGAAAGAAGGTCCTATCACCCTTGTTCTATTTCTGCTGATTAGGCTCATGCCCTGCCGATTTAGCTTTCTTCTTCTGCTGCTCTTCTCTGTCCCTCTTTTTGTCCTCCTCAGTCTGCTGAGCATAGACCATAAGTCTAGCAATATCCATGTCTGGAATTAGCAACGCTGCCTTGCACTCCCTCTTCACATGCCTGCCCAACCCAGACACATACTTCCTCATTCTTGCCCTCATATCAAGGACCATCTCTGGAGCGTACCTGGACAGCTGAATGAACTTTAAGTTGTACTCCTTAACCGTCAGCTCCTCTTGTTTCAGATTCACGAACTCCTCAACTTTTGCCTCTCTCAACTCTTAGGGAAAGAAGTGATCAAGAAAGGCACTCTCGAACTCCTCCCACTCAGCCGGTTCCGCATCCTCACCTCTAACATCCTCCCACTGGTTATACCAGACATTGGCAATATTCTTAAGCTGATAAGAGACCAGCTCGACTCCCTCCACCTCAGTCGCATGCATAGCCCTTAAGATTTTACGCATTTCATCAATGAAGTTCCGTGGATCCTCCTCGACCTTTGACCCCGTATAGACTGGTGGGTTCATCCTCAGGAAATCTCGGAGCCTGGCTGCAGCCGTAGGCTCTTGGGAACTGGAGCTAGGGGCCTGGGGACCGCGACTGCTACTCCTAGAGGCCACTAACTGGGTAAGCATAGCAATAGCTCCCCTGAAGTCTGCTTCCGAAGTGGAGGCTGACTGAACAGGAGGTGCTGGCGGAGCCTCAGCAGCTCTATCAGGTCGTCCCCGTCTCCTTGTCCCATGCTGATTTGAGGCCTCGGGTAAAGGATTCTCAGTATCAGGGACTGAGGCATCTCTTTGGGCAGCAGTACGTTTAGGAGGCATTATCTGTAAACGCGTAACGCACGAATTAAAAAAGGCTTCATAGAGCCAAGCTCTAACGCACGAACTCAGAACATTAAAGAAGGGTAACCATTTCCTAAATGCCCTGTAGCATCCTGTTTATGAAGTGTGGTGCACAACACACGTATAAACGGGACTCTACTAGATACGGCTTCATAGACTCCCTAGGACTCTTGAACTCTGTGCTCTGATACCAAGTTTGTCACGCCCCGGGAGGGTACCCTAGACGTGGCCGGCACCCAGAGACTATTGCTAGCCCCTGAGCGAACCACTCAGCCTCATCACATCGCTCAACATCAACACAACGGAGAAACATCATAATATGAGAACCATAGAAAAGGGCCAAATGGCCAATCATCAATCTTAACATCAAAGGATTAAGAAAATACTCTCTTAGTACATCAGGAAAAACATCAACATCAACTTCGACACCATGTCTACGAAGCCTCTAACCTGACTCAACTGTCTAAGAGGGGTGCCATGACATGTCATGGCTACCGACTCAATGAAATAAAGGAAATAACATAGAAGGGTCTCCTCCGGATAGTAAGGAGGCTCACCAAAATCTGAACTTGAAACCTTGGACTTCAACGGTGCGCCTGCTGAAATCCTCGAACTCCTGTATCTGCATCATAAAACGATGCAGCGCCAAATGGCGTCAGTACGTGGAATATACTGGCATGTAAAATAGCTGAATAACAGGGTAAGTACACAACAATAAAGAAACATCGACTCCACATCATACTTCATCAGAAATATCAAAAGTCTATCTCAGGCAAGAGATTAGATTAGACAATTGACTCATCAACCTCTCATCAATCATCAACATCATAGCAAGCTCATCTCAAGGAGCCTCATAATCATCCCACATCAAGAGAACATCACATCGACTCAAACTCAAGGGATCATCACCTCATTTCAAGGAACATCACATCGACTCAAGGAAACATCACATCGACTCAAGGACTCAACTCGAACATCACGTCAACATCAACATCAGAGTTCTATTAAAGGAACCTAACTGGAGTTTCTCTAACCGACAACCATCACTTATGAGCCAGTGATGATACAACGAAGCGATGCCGTTGCCACATCCATCCAATACCCTGCCCGGGGTGAAGGACATCACATCAGTGGATCCACAAGAAAACATCAAACATCAGTCCTCTTTTGGGACAAGATAGGAGCCATCCGCATTGCGGTTCAATCCTCTCTTCCTACGCGGGCCACGTAGTTAATGGGTTTGAGTGGGACTCACTCTCTACCCATTTCGGTGCTCAATACTCCTCCCAGAAACTCGACATGCTCATAAAACATCATCATCATCAGTCCCATAGGGACATAATACATCATCATTAGTCACATAAGGACATGATATAGTACCTCAACATCAACATCGGTCCCAGGGGGACATAGTACATCATCATCAACATCAGTCCTATAGGGACATGGTACATCAACATCAACATCAGTCCCATAGGGACATAGTACATCAACTCATAACATTGTCATCAACATCAAAACTCAAGAGACATCATTTAGCAACTATATTGTAATGCTAAGACCTAATTAAACATCATGCTCATCAACATCATCACCTCAACATCAATACCTCATCCTAACATCATCATAACATCATCATAACATCATCATCGTTCTAGATATGTTCCCTAACTTCATTATGCATGCTCCTTTTCAAACACAAAAATTATAGGGTTTAAAATGCACTTATAAAATGGATTATAATAGAAAGCAAAATAGTGATGATCATCAGTTTATGTAGGAAAACTTCTCGTACATAAGATAAAGTAGATTTTCTTCATGCATCAACTCTTCATATTAACTTTGTCACATCAAGATATGATATTCAACATTTAGGAGGGCACATGGGAGGACATTCCCATGCTTTAGGTTAGCCTTACATACCTGGGATGTTTTGCTAACGAAATTATACAACACCTCCTCTTGATCTCTTTAGCTCACTTCCCTTCAAGCCCTAATTTTGGTGACCTTTAGGAAGAATACGCTTCAAAATTTGGGTGTTTGAAACCCTTTTCTTAGAAACTGATGTTTATTAGTCGTAGGGGAATATTTAGGAATTATAGGAGTGGACCAAATTGTCCTTCGTAATTTAAAATAATTTATCCCCGTCCTGAAATAACACAGTCCGCGACGCGGACCTGTCGCAGACAGTGTATTTTTGGAAATTCAACTCCGTCGAAAAAATTTACACAAAACGTAAGTGTGGCTCCACGACCGGTCCGCGACGCGGTCCTGTCGCGCAGGCACACTGTTTTTCGTTTTGGAACGAAAAATTATCTTCCGACTCGATCGCTCTAAAAATCGACCGAGATCCTCTTCCCACTTCATTTTCAGTGCTGATCACGAATCCACTCTCGGATTTTCAATCCGAGCATCGGAAGGCGCGTTTTTTGCACACCTCTTCCCTAGGGGTATTTTTGTAATATACCGGGTGTTACATTTATGAAATACGAAATTTTAAATGTGTAATAATAATATTTCTTTCTTTTCAAATTTTTTACTATTTAGTATGTGAGTATTATATGATATTTAGTAATTGAGTATTATGTCAAAATATTACACTAAAGGCCTAAAATTTTTTATTGATAATGTGTGATCCCTTAAATGAATTCATTATCAATTCTAAAACTGTCTATTTAATAATTAATACTAATATGGATTAATATATAATAATGTTTTAGTTAGGATTCACATCAATTTAAGAAAATTGATTTGTTTTTTTTTTAATTCTGTATATTGCTTAAAAAATTATTTAAATTTAGTTAAAATCATAAATATAAAAATCATAAAAATATTACATGATTGGGATATAGATTTGGATAAGTATAATTTTAAAATTTTAAATTAGAATAATTAAAAATATTTAGTTACTACAGATAAGGAAAAAACTGATATTGGAGGAAAAAAGAGATATTTATTATGTTAAGTTTTTTGAATAAAGTGATTTGCAGTTTAAGTTCTATTCAATTAATGCACCTAATGTGCATGTGTGATTGGGAGTTAGTGGGGAAAGAGACGTGCAAAAAACTTTAATTGCAGTTAGTTAAAAAATTATTTAAAGTTAGTTAAAATCATAAATACTAAAATCATAAAAATATTACATGATTAGGATATAGATTTGGATAAGTATAATTTTAAAATTTTAAATTAGAATAATTAAAAATATTTAGTTGCTACAAATAAGGAGAAAACTGATATTGGGGAAAAAAGGAGATATTTACTATGTTAAGGTTTTTTAATAGAGTGATTTGCAGTTTAAGTTCTATTTAATTAATGCACTAAATGTGCATGTGATTGAGAGTTAGTGGGGAAAGAGACATGCAAAAAATTGTTATTGCAATTAAAAGTAAATATTTACTATTTTAAAGTATTATTTTTACAATGGAATGTATGTAATAAAATAGGTTTTAATTAATTATTAAAAAAAACGTGTATAAGTGATTGTGAATTAATGGGGCTATGGAGGGGATATGCAGTTAATTTTTTTTATTATTTAGGTTTACTTTTCTAAAAATTATTATTAACATAAATAATAAATTTATTCTTTATATTTTCAGTATATTATTGTATGTTTTGGTTTATAAATCTTTTTTTGGGCAGTTTTAAAGCAACCAATGTAAATTTAAGTATTAATTTATATCTTTATAAGAAAATATATGAAAATATTTAGGTAGTTATCTTTTTTATATATGATAAAAAAATACAGAGAATAAATTTATATAATAAAACTTTACTTAAAGTTTTTATTTTTATTATTATAACCTTTAATATTTTTTTTTAGTTTTATGACTATATTTTGTTTTTATACTATAATTTATTATTTAAATCAAATAATAACTAATTAAACTAATTGTCCTAAGATGTCACATGGCATATGTATAAGTTGTCAAGTGGCTGAATATGGTGGCTTTATCCTCTCTTTTTGTAACACCCGGTAAATTACTAAAATACCCCTAGGGAAGAGGTGTGCGTAAAACGCGTCTTCCGATGCTCGGATTGAAAATCCGAGAGCGGATTCGGGATCAGCACTGAAAATGGAGTGGAAAGAGGGTCACGGTCGATTTTTAGAGCGATCGAGTCGAAAGATAATTTTTCGTTCCAAAATGAAAAACAGTGAGCCTGCGCGACAGAACCGTGTCGTGGACCTGTCGCGGAGCCGCAATTATGTTTTTCTGTGATTTTTCGACGGAGTTGAATTTTCCAAAAATACACTGTCTGCGACAGGTCCGCGTCGTGGACTGTGTTATTTTAGGTTGGGGAAAAATTCTTTTAAATTACGGAGGGCATTTTAGTCCATTCCTATTTATCCTAAACGTACCCCTACGACTGATTAAAGTCGGTTTTTAATAAAAGGGTTTCAAAAACCCAAATTCTAAAGCGTTCTTCCTAAAGGTCACTAAAGCTAGGGCTTGAAGAAAGTTGAGATTGAGGAGATCAAGAGGAGGTTGTGCAAATTGTGTTAGCAAAACATTTCAGGTATGTAAGGCTAACCTAAAGCATGAGAATGTTCTCCCATGTGCCCTTCTGAGTATTGATTATGAAATATCCTTCTCCTAAATTTTTAATGAGTATTTTGTACTATTTGATAACAATAGTTATTTATTTGTCGGGTAAAAATTGGATAACTGATTTAATTGGGGACTAAATTGATAATTTTGTTAAATATTTTTATACCACTTATCATGTACATAAAAATTAGTTAATAGGGTTTAATTCTTTTATTATAACCTAATTAAATTTGAAAGTAAAGGAAAGAAAAGCGGAAGACGAGGAGGAGGTGGAGGCGAGATTGATTCAGGTGCAAATCAGCAACTTTGTTAAATTGTTCGTAGACCTGCATGGGGTATGCTATTCTAATTATAAGGTCGTGTTGAAGTGTGAAATAGAAATATGTGTAGGAGAATTAATAGTAAACTAACATGGGTTTGAAAGAAAATAGAGATTGGATGGTAGTTTGGTAAATTATTGTCTTGTAGATCAAGTTAATGGAATATGACATGTTAAGGATGGTCAAAGTGGGAATATAATGGAGTATAGGGATGATGAGACGTATAGTGGCTACTGCCACATATTTATTTTTTTTTATGCTTTCTAGGCTAGCAATTTCCACTAGGATGATGTCATCTAAGTTAACATAAATATGGCAAAAAATATAGACGCCTAGGGGTTAGAGAAACTTTATCAAGTATGTGAAATATCTCTCTGTTGTAGCATGGACTGATGTAATTATTCCAGTTGATTTTTTTTATCCTTTCTTGCTTATTATATTATGGTTTAAATTTAGACGTATTGGGAAATAAATATTAGATATATTGTATCATTTGAATACCATTAAAAGTATGTTATTTTGAGGATTTAAGACTTAACCCAAGATTTGATATTTATGAATGACTATAGATTTGGGTGTTGTCATTTCAAAATCTTATTGTGATAAATTATTTGACTAGATCGTGGTGCTACGGATTCTATTCGAAAAGGGAAGGCTCCAGTGTGTGATTGATCGAGATTTGATTAAGGCATGTGAACTTTTAAAACTTGTAATTCTTGTAGAATTGTCGAACTATCCTTTCTCCTATATGTGATTTGTGAAATATTTTAATGAGGGTGCTTAAATATAAGATGTGAGTTGGTGTGTGATTGTGACACTTGAATTAACCATGTGTTAAGTGATGAGAATTATATATATATTCTTTTGAAATATATTGTTGTGGTTGGTGATGATGAGTGGATTTGTTTGTAGACTTCATCTCATGTTCATTCATTCTATGACACACACACATTTGCATTGTTCTAAATAGTGATATGAGTGAGATGGTAAAAAGTTGGGACCGAGGTCTTTACTGGTCGAGAGGTGATGCCGAGGTCTTTGACGGCGATATTGTGATGCCGAGGTCTTTGTCGGCGATGATATTGTGATGCCGAGGTATTTGCCGGCAATGATATTATGTCGAGGTCTTTACCGGCGATGTGGTGAGGTTGAGGTATTTTTCAGTGATGTTATGATGCCGAGGTCATTGCCGGCAATTATTGCATATGCATTACATCTCATCCTTGCATACTCCTGTATGGCATGATATTATTCCTGTGTTTGATTGTGTTGCTAATTTTGAGTGTGACTTGTGATTTGATATTTGTGACATAATGGAAATTATCTCTAGAATGTATTATGTGTCGCTGGACTGGGACTTTTCTGAGTGCAGGTGTGTAGTTCGGTGGTATGTGGTTGGGTGTGAAAGGAGTTTGTGTATTCTATCAGACTTATTCTGTTTTGCTAGTTTACTTGTTGGGTACCGCGTTGTTTTTGGTACTCACCCTTGCTTCTACACTTGTGTAGGTTTTGAGCCAGGACCGTGAGTAATATTTTTTTTCTTGATCATCCGAGGCTTCTCAGGAGATTAAGAGAGCTAGCTGTTGTCATCCCGCGGACTCTCTTGTCCTGTTTCCTTTCTGTTTTGTTCTATTTGAGAAGAAAGACGGTTTCAGACTTTGTAATTCTTTGGATTTCTGTATGACTAGTGGCTTGTACACGTGACAACCAATCCTTGGGTGGTATTTAAGTTTGTGGAGGTGTTTCCTTTTAGTTATCTATTTTTTATTTAGTACTTCCGCACGTCATTTCGATATTCTTGTTGGGTTTAGGCTGACTTGTTCTGGTGGTTTGAGCAAGTGCAATCACACCCATTTTTGGGTCGTGACAGTTGGTATCAGAGCCCCAAGTTCATAGGTCTCACGTGTGTACGAGCCAAGTCTAATTTACAGTCTTAAGGATTGGTACGGAGACGTCTGTACTTATCTTTGAGAGTCTATGAAGACTGTTAGGAAACTTCTTTTATTTATTCTGTCTTATCGTGCGTGGTTATCTTCATTAGTATTGAGTTGTGCCCATGCTCTTTCACAGATGGTAAGGACAAGAGCTACGATTACTGGTGCTAGAGGCGAGGCAGCTCCCGAGACTATGCTTAAGACCCCAAATAGAGGTAGGGAAGGGGCCGAGCTAGAGGCCGTGCTCGTGGAGTGGCATCAGTGAGAGGACGTGCCCGAGGGGCGGCACCAGTTAGAGGACAGGATAGAGGGGCTTCTCCAGAGCCACAGATAGAAGTTGATAAGGATCAGGCTCTTCCAGAGCCCACAGCTGCACCATTGCTTCAGGACACCCTGCTGAGGATGCTGGGCATGCTTGAGAACTTCACTCGGGGGGTGGTGCGACAGGCACGCAGGGAGTTTCTCAGACGAGAGTGGGAGAATAGACTTCAGGGCATCATCATGACCAAGTTCATGATAATCAGGTGGGTCAGCCCCCAGTGGTTCCTGTATCAGCTATTGGGGCACAAACCACTCTAGAGGCAGTTTTGGCAGCAGATGATCAGCTTAGTTACGAAAGATTTCAGAAGATGAAACCACCTCAATTTCAGGGTGGTAGGAGCGAGGATGCCCATGAGTTTCTGACCTTGTGCCATGAGATGCTAGAAGCAGTGGGTTTGGTGGATCAGCGTGGTGTTCGTTTCGTTGCACTCCTGCTCCGTGGGCCAGCCAAGGAGTGGTGGAGGACCTATGTGAGATCCAGACCAATCGGATCCCCTCAAGTGGATTGAAGTGTGTTCTCCAGTGCTTTTTAGGATCGCTTCATTCCTTGGAGTGTACGAGAGGAGAGACGATTGAGGTTTGAGGACTTGAGACAGGGTGGTATGACTGTCACCGAGTATGAGGCTCGTTTTTGTTAGTTATCTCGACATGCCTTAGCTATAATTCCAGATGAGGTGGAGAGGGTCTGCAGATTTGTGAGGGGCTTGAATTTCTCCATTAGGTCTTATGTATTTAGAGCAGCTCGTGAGGGGGCTTCCTTTCAGTCTATTGTGAGCACCGCCAAGGAGGCAGAGTTGCTGGTTCGAGAGGAGTTTGGGGACCCAAAAAGGGCTCGTACTACAGGTCAGTTTTCTGGTACTTCATCAGGAGGTAGATGTTCGCATAGGGGTGACGGATCTTTTAGGCGTCAGGATCCTGTGCATGCATCTATGCCAGCAGCTGAGGGTGGACAGATGTCTCGAGGGTCCCACAGTTCCACCCGTGGTAGCCATAGCAGTTCATTTGGTGGACAACAGTCTTCTACACCGAGGTCTTGCTTTGGCTGTGGGGATCCAGGCCACCTGATTCAATACTGTCCCTTTCAGATTCATTCGGGACCTCATCGTACTTATTCGGCAGCTCCAATTAGGGATTCAGCTCCACCGGCCAGGGGTCGAGGAAAGGGTCAAACCACTAGAGGTGGCAGGACTTCAGATAGTGGTGCCTTGGTTCCACGTGGCAGAGATCGAGGTGTTGCTCAGACTAGGGGTGGCAGATGAGCTCAGTGTTATTCTTTTCCTGGGAGGCCCGAGGTTGAGGCTTCAGACGCAGTCATTACAGGTATTGTTCCAGTCTGTCATTGGCTTGCATCTGTGTTATTTGATCTCGGATCTACCTACTCTTATGTGTCTACATACTTTTTTTCTGGGTTTGATTTATTGGGTGAACGGATATCAGTGCCCATGCATGTTTCCACACCGGTAGGTGAGCCTTTAGTGGTGGATCGAGTGTATCCATCCTGTCTTGTTTCTCTGGCTGGGTATGATACTTGGGTAGATATGATTATTCTTGAGATGGTAGACTTTGATGTTATCTTGGGGATGGATTGGCTTTCTCCTTATCATGCTATTCTTGATTGCTATGAAAAAACTGTGACCTTAGCCATGCTCGGTGTACCAAAGATTGAGTGGAAGGGTGATAGTGGTTCTTATCCTAGCAAAGTTATTTCCTATATCCATGCTAAGAAATTGATTGATAGGGGGTGTTTGTCTTACTTAGCTTTCATTCGAGATACTAGTGCTGAACCACCTTCTATGGAGTCTATTCCTGTGGTTCAGGAGTTTGTCGATGTGTTTCCTACTGACCTTCCAGGTGTTCCTCCCAATAGGGATATTGACTTTCCTATTGATCTAGAGCCAGGCACTAAGCCCATAATTATTCCTCCATATAGAATAGCTCCAGCTGAACTGAAAGAATTAAAGGAGCAACTTCAAGATTTGCTGAGCAAAGGGTTTATCCATCCTAGTGTGTCACCATGGGGTGTCCCTGTCTTGTTTGTGAAAAAGAAAGATGGGTCTATGAGGATGTGTATTGATTACAGACAGTTAAACAAGGTGACTGTCAAGAACAAGTACCTCTTCCCCGTATTGATGACTTGTTTGATCAGCTTCAGAGAGCTGCTCTGTTCTCTAAGATTGATTTGAGGTCTGGTTATCATCAGTTGAGGATTAGGGCATCAGATATTCCTAAGACAACTTTTCAAACCCGTTATGGCCACTATGAATTTCTGGTGATGTCTTTCGGGTTGACTAACGCCCCTGCAGCATTCATGGAGTTGATGAATAGGGTGTTTCGTCCGTACTTAGATTCTTTTGTGATAGTATTCATTGATGACATTTTGATATATTCCAAGACTGAGGCTTATCATGCTCGTCACTTGAGAATAGTGCTACAAAGGTTAAGGGAGGAAAAGTTATTTGCAAAATTCTCCAAGTGTGAGTTCTGGCTTGATTCGGTGGTATTCATAGGGCATGTGGTGTCCAAGGATGGCATTAGAGTGGATCAGGCTAAGGTTGAGGCAGTCAGAGGTTGGACACGGCCTACTTCAGCTACCGAGATTCGCAGTTTTGTGGGGTTAGCTGGGTGTTATCGACGGTTTATTCAGGGATTTTCGTCTATTGCAGCCCCATTGACTAGACTAACTCAGAAGAATGTAGCTTTCCATTGGTCTGATGAGTGTGAGGCGAGCTTTCAAAAGCTCAAGACTTTGCTGACTTCAGCTCCCATTTTGACACTACCTGAGGCAAGTGTGGACTTTACGGTGTATTGTGATGCTTCAGGAGTTGGATTAGGTGGTGTTTTGATGCAAAAGAGGAAAGTGGTTGCCTATGCTTCTAGACAGTTGAATGTTCATGAGAAGAATTATCCTACCCATGACTTGGAGCTAGCGGCTGTGGTTTTTGTGCTTAAGTTGTGGCGTCATTACTTATATGGGGTTCATTGTGAGGTCTTCACTGATCATAGGAGTCTTCAGTATATTTTTAGCCAAAAGGATCTGAACTTGAGGCAGCGTAGGTGGATTGAGTTGCTAAAAGACTATGATTTGACTATCTTATATCATCTGGGGAAGGCTAATGTGGTGGCTGATTCCTTGAGTAGAAAGACTTCTAGCATGGGGAGTCTAGCCGCCATGCGAGTTGAGGAGCGACCTTTGGCCAGGGATGTCCAGCGTCTAGCTAATGGCCTAGTCAGGTTACAACTTTTGGATGAGGGTGGTGTACTTGCTTTCATTGAGGCTCGTTCTTCCTTGATAGACCTGATTCGAGAGCGCCAGTTTGAGGATGAAAAGTTGTGTCTCATCAGAGACAAAGTGATTAGAGGAGAGGCTAAGGAAGCAACGCTTGATCCTGATGGTGTTTTGAGGATTGGAGTTCGAATTTGTGTGCCTAAAGTGGGTGACTTGATTAGATTAATTCTTGAGGAGGCTCATTGTGCTCGTTATTCCATTCATCCAGGAGCGGCGAAAATGTATCATGACCTGAGTCAGCATTACTGGTGGTGTGGTATGAAAAAGGACATCACAGACTTTGTGTCCAGGTGTTTAACTCGCCAGCAGGTTAAGTATGAGCACCAAAGGCCTGGAGGTGAGTTACAAAGGATGCTCATTCCTACATGAAAGTGGGAGCGTATCACCATGGATTTTGTGGTGGGTTTGCCCACTACTGTGGGTGGTTATGACTCTATCTGGGTAGTTATGGATCGATTGACTAAGTCTGCCCATTTCATTCCTGTCAAGGTTAAGTATACAGCAGAGAAGTTGGCTGAGCTTTACATCAGTCAGATAGTTAGATTGCATGGTGTGCCTGTTTCTATCATTTCAGATCGGGGTTCACTTTTCACTTCACATTTTTGGAGGGCCTTGCGTGCGGTCTAGGCACTTAGTTGGATATGAGTTCAGCATTTCACCCTCAGACAGATGGACAGTCTGAGCGGACGATTCAGGTGTTGGAGGACATGCTTCGAGCATATGTGATCGATTTTGGTTCCCGTTGGGACCAACACTTGCCCTTAGTAGAGTTTGCTTATAATAATAGTTACCACTCCAGCATACGGATGGCTCCATTCGAAGCTTTGTATGGTAGACGGTGTAGATCTCCGATTAGTTGGTTTGATTCTGCTGAGATGGACTCATTAGATGCAGACTTTCTTAGGGATGCTATGGAGCAGGTCCGTATGATTCAGGGTAGGTTGTTGACCGCTCAGAGTCGACAGAAGAGTTATGCAGATAGGAGGGTTCGAGCTCTAGAGTTTATGGTGGGCGATCATGTTTGGCTTAGAGTATCACCTATGAAGGGTGTGATGCGGTTCGGTAAAAAGGGAAAGCTTAGCCCTCGTTTCATTGGCCCATTTGAGATTTTGGAGCGAGTCGGAGAGGTGGCCTGTAGACTAGCTTTGCCACCTAGCTTGTCATTTGTGCATCCTGTGTTTCATGTCTCCATACTTCGGAAGTATGTGCCCGATGAGTCTCATATACTTTCATTTGAGTCAGTGGGTTTGAGTCAAGACTTGTCGTTTGAGGAGGAGCCTATAGCTATTTTAGATAGACAGGTTCGAAAGCTTAGAAATAAAGAGATTGCTTCCGTGAAGGTACAATGGAAGAATCGTCCAGTTAGAGAGGCGACTTGGGAGATGGAGTCTGACATGAGAGCAAAATATCCTCATCTTTTCGAAGCTTCAGGTACTTCCTTCTACCTTATGTTCGAGGACAAACATGATTTTTAGTGGTGAATAATGTAATGACCCGATAGGTCATTTAGGTGATTAGCCCTCTTATTTTTATGAAATATCCTTCTCCTAAATTTTTAATGAGTATTTTGGACTATATGATAACTATAGTCATTTATTTGTCGTGTAAAAATTGGATAACTGATTTAATTGGGGACTAAATTGATAATTTTGTTAAATATTTTTATACCACTTATCATGTACATAAAAATCAGTTAATAGGGTTTAATTCTTTTATTATAACCTAATTAAATTTGAAAGTAAAGGAAAGAAAGGCAGAAGACGAGGAAGAGGTGGAGGCGAGATTGATTCAGGTGCAAATCAGCAACTTTGTTAAATTGATTTCGTAGACCTGTATGGGGGTATGCTATTCAAATTATAATGTCATGTTAAAGTGTGAAATAGAAATATGTGTAGGAGAATTAATAGTAAACTAACATGGGTTTGAAAGAAAATAGAGATTGGATGGTAGTTTGGTAAATTATTGTCTTGTAGATCAAGTTAATGGAATATGATATGTTAAGGATGGTCAAAGTGGGAATATAATGGAATATAGGGATGATGAGACGTATAGTGGCTACTGCAACATATTTGTTTTTTCTTATGCTTTCTAGGCTAGCTATTTCCACTAGGATGATGTCATCTAAGTTAATATAAATATGGCAAAAATATAGATGCCTAGGGGTTGGAGAAACTTTATCAAATATGTGAAATATCTCTCTGTTGTAGCGTGGACTGATGTTATTATTCCAGTTCATTTTTTTTATCCTTTCTTGCTTATTATATTATGGTTTAAATTTAGACGTATTGGGAAATAAATATTAGATATATTGTATCATTTGAATACCATTAAAAGTATGTTATTTTGAGGATTTAAGACTTAACCCAAGATTTGATATTTAGGAATGACTATAGATTTGGGTGTTGTCATTTCAAAATCTTATTTTGATAAATTATTTGACTAGATCGTGGTGCTACGGATTCTATTCGAAAAGGGAAGGCTCCAGTGTGTGATTGATCGAGGTTTGATTAAGGCAAGTGAACTTTTAAAACTTGTAATTCTTGTAGAATTGTCGAACTATCCTTTCTCCTATATGTGATTTGTGAAATATTTTAATGAGGCTGCTTAAATATAAGATGTGATTTGGTGTGTGGTTGTGACACTTGAATTAACCATGTGTTTAAGTGATGAGAATTATATATTTATTCTTTTGAGATATATTGTTGTGGTTGGTGATGAGGAATGGATTTGTTTGTAGACTTCATCTCATGTTCATTCGTTCTATGACACACACACATTTGCATTCTTCAGAATAGTGATATGAGTGAGATGGTAAAAAGTTGGGACCAAGGTCTTTACCGCTCGAGATGTGACGCCGAGGTCTTTGCCGGTGATATTGTGATGCCGAGGTCTTTGCCGGCGATGATATTGTGATGCCGAGGTCTTTGCCGGAGATGATATTATGCCGAGGTCTTTACCGGCGATGTGGTGAGGTTGAGGAATTCTTCAGTGATGTTATAATGTCGAGGTCATTGCCGGCAATTATTGCATATGCATTGCATCTCATCCTTGCATACTCCTGTGTGGCATGATATTATTCCTGTGTTTGATTGTGTTGCTAATTTTGAGTGTGACTTGTGATTTGATATTTGTGACATAATGGAAATTATCTCTAGAATGTATTATGTGTTGCTGGACTGGGACTTTTCTGAGTGCAGGTGTGTAGTTCGGTGGTATGTGGTTGGGTGTGAAAGGAGTTTGTGTATTCTATCAGACTTATTCTCTTTTGCTAGTTTACTTGTTGGGTACCACGTTGTTTTTGGTACTCACCCTTGCTTCTACACTTGTGTAGGTTTTGAGCCCGGACTGTGAGTAGTATTTTTTTTTTCTTGATCATCCGAGGCTTCTCAGGAGATTAAGAGAGCTAGCTGTTGTCATCCCGCTGACTCTCTTGTCCTGTTTCCTTTCTGTTTTGTTCTATTTGAGAAGAAAGACAGTTTCAGACTTTGTAATTCTTTGGATTTCTGTATGACTAGGGGCTTGTATACGTGACAACCAATCCTTGGGTGGTATTTAAGTTTGTGGAGGTGTTTCCTTTTGGTTATCTATTTTATTTAGTACTTCCGCACGTTATTTCGATATTCTTGTTGGGTTTAGGCTGACTTGTTCTGGTGGTTTGAGCAAGTGCCATTACACCCATTTTTGGGTCGTGACAGTTGGTATTAGAGCCCCAGGTTCATAGGTCTCACGTGTTTACGAGCCAAGTCTAATTAGAGTCTCAAGGATCGGTACGGAGACGTCTGTACTTATCTTTGAGAGGTTGTGAAGACTGTTAGGAAACTTCTTTTATTTATTCTCTCTTATCGTGCGTGGTTATCTTCATTAGTATTGAGTTGTGCCCATGCTCTTTGACAGATGGTAAGGACTAGAGCTACGATTACTGGTGCTAGAGGCGAGGCAGCTCCCTAGACCATGGTTGAGAACCCAAATAGAGGTAGGGGAAGGGGCCGAGCTAGAGGCTGTGCTTGTGGAGTGGAATCAGTGAGAGGACGTGCCCGAGGGGCAGCACCAGTTAGAGGACAGGATAGAGGGGCTTCTCCAGAGCCACAGATAGAAGTTGATGAGGATCAGGCTTTTCCAGAGCCCACAGCTGCACCATTGCTTTAGGACACCCTGCTGAGGATGCTGGGCATGCTTGAGAACTTCACTCAAGGGGGTGGTGCGACAGGCACACAGGGAGTTTCTCAGACGAGAGTGGGAGAACAGACTTCAGGGCATCATCATGACCAAGTTCATGATAATCAGGTGGGTCAGCCCCTAGTGGTTCCTGTATCAGCTATTGGGGCACAAACCACTCCAGAGGCAGTTTTGGCAGCAGATGATCAGCTTAGTTACTAAAGATTTCAGAAGATGAACCCACCTCAATTTCAGGGTGGTAGGAGCGAGGACGCCCATGAGTTTCTGACCTTGTGCCATGAGATGCTAGAAGCAATGGGTTTGGTGGATCAGCGTGGTGTTCGTTTCGTTGCACTCCAGCTCCGTGGGCCAGCCAGGGAGTGGTGGAGGACCTATGTGAGATCCAGACCAGTCGGATCCCCTCCAGTGGATTGAAGTGTGTTCTCAAGTGCTTTTCAGGATCGCTTCATTCCTTGGAGTGTACGAGAGGAGAGCCGATTGAGGTTTGAGGAGTTGAGACAGGGTGGTATGACTGTCACCGAGTATGAGGCTCATTTTTTTCAGTTATTTCGATATGCCTTAGCTATAATTCCAGATGAGGTGGAGAGGGTCCGCAGATTTATGAGTGGCTTGAATTTCTCCATTAGGTCTTATGTATTTAGAGCAGCTCGTGAGGGCGCTTCCTTTCAGTCTATTGTGAGCACCGCCAAGGAGGCAGAGTTGCTGGTTCGAGAGGAGTTTGGGGACCCAAAAAGGGCTCGTACTATAGGTCAGTTTTCTGGTACTTCATTATGAGGTAGAGGTTCGCATAGGGGTGGTGGATCTTTTAGGCGTCAGGATCCTGTGCATGCATCTATGCCAGCAGCTGAGGGTGGACAGATGTCTCGAGGGTCCCACAGTTCCACCCGTGGTAGCCATAGCAGTTCATTTGGTGGACAACAGTCTTCTACACCGAGGTCTTGCTTTGGCTGTGGGGATCCAGGCCACCTGATTCGATACTATCCCTTTCAGATTCATTCGGGACCTCATCGTACTTATTCGGTAGCTCCAGTTAGGGATTCAGCTCCTCCGGCCAGGGGTCGAGGCAGGGGCAAACCGCTAGAGGTGGAAGGACTTCAGATAGTGGTGCCTTGGTTCCACGTGGCGGAGATCGAGGTGTTGCTCAGACTGGGGGTGGCAGAGGAGCTCAGTGTTATTCTTTTCCTAGGAGGCCCGAGGCTGAGGCTTCAGACGCAGTTATTACAGGTATTGTTCCAGTCTGTCATCGGCCTGCATCTGTGTTATTTGATCCCGGATCTACCTACTCTTATGTGTCTACATACTTTTCGTCTGGGTTTGATTTATTATGTGAATGGATGTCAATGCCCATGCATGTTTACACACCGGTAGGTGAGCCTTTAGTGGTGGATCGAGTGTATCCATCCTGTCTTGTTTCTCTGGCTGGGTATGATACTTGGGTAGATATGATTATTCTTGAGATGGTAGACTTTGATGTTATCTTGGGGATGGATTGGCTTTCTCCTTATCATGCTATTCTTGATTGCTATGAAAACACTGTGACCTTAGCCATGCCCGGTGTACCAAAGATTGAGTGGAAGGGTGATAGTGGTTCTTATCCTAGCAAAGTTATTTCCTATATCCATGCTAAGAAATTGATTGATAGGGGGTGTTTGTCTTACTTAGCTTTCACTCGAGATACTAGTGTTGAACCACCTTCTATGGAGTCTATTCCTGTGGTTCAGGAGTTTGTTGATGTGTTTCCTACTGACTTTCCAGGTGTTCCTCCCGATAGGGATATTGACTTTCCTATTGATCTAGAGCCAGGCACTAAGCCCATATCCATTCCTCCATATAGAATGGCTCCAGCTGAACTGAAAAAATTAAAAGAGCAACTTCAAGATTTGCTGAGCAAAGGGTTTATCCGTCCTAGTGTGTCACCATGGGGTGTCCCCGTCTTGTTTGTAAAAAAGAAAGATGGGTCTATGAGGATGTGTATTGATTACAGACAGTTGAACAAAGTGACTGTCAAGAACAAGTACCTCTTCCCCGTATTGATGACTTGTTTGATCAGCTTCAGGGAGCTTCTCTGTTCTCTAAGATTGATTTGAGGTCTGGTTATCATCAGTTGAGGATTAGGGCATCGGATATTCCTAAGACAGCTTTTCGAACCCGTTATGGCCACTATGAATTTCTGGTGATGTCTTTCGGGTTGACTAACGCCCCTGCAGCATTCATGGAGTTGATGAATAGAGTGTTTCATCCGTACTTAGATTCTTTTGTGATAGTATTCATTGATGACATTTTGATATATTCCAAGACTGAGGCTGATCATGCTCGTCACTTGAGAATAGTGCTACAGAGGTTGAGGGAGGAAAAGTTATTTGCAAATTCTCCAAGTGTGAGTTCTGGCTTGATTCGGTGGTATTCTTAGGGCATGTGGTGTCCAAGGATGGCATTAGAGTGGATCCGGCTAAGGTTGAGGCAGTCAGAGGTTGGACACGGCCTACTTCAGCTACCGAGATTCGCAGTTTTGTGGGGTTAGCTGGGTATTATCATGGTTATTCAGGGGTTTTCGTCTATTGCAGCCTCATTGACTAGACTAACTCAGAAGAATGTAGCTTTCCATTGGTCTGATGAGTGTGAGGCGAGCTTCCAAAAGCTCAAGACTTTGCTGACTTCAGCTCCCATTTTGACACTACCTGAGGAAGGTGTGGACTTTACGGTGTATTGTGATGCTTCAGGAGTTGGATTAGGTGGTGTGTTGATGCAAAAGAGGAAAGTGATTGCCTATGCTTCTAGACAGTTGAAGGTTCATGAGAAGAATTATCCTACCCATGACTTGGAGCTAGCGGCTGTGGTTTTTGTGCTTAAGTTGTGGCGTCATTACTTATATGGGGTTCATTGTGAGGTCTTCACTGATCATAGGAGTCTTCAGTATATTTTTAGCCAAAAGGATCTGAACTTGAGGCAGCGTAGGTGGATTGAGTTGCTAAAAGACTATGATTTGACTATCTTATATCATCTGGGGAAGGCTAATGTGGTGGATGATGCCTTGAGTAGAAAGACTTCTAGCATGGGGAGTCTAGCCGCCATCCGAGTTGAGGAGCGACCTTTGGCCATGGATGTCTAGCGTCTAGCTAATGGCCTAGTCAGGTTACAGCTTTCGGATGAGGGTGGTGTACTTGCTTTCATTGAGGCTCGTTCTTCCTTGATAGACCTGATTCGAGAGCGCCAGTTTGAGGATGAAAAGTTGTGTCTCATCAGAGACAAAGTTATTAGAGGAGAGGCTAAGGAAGCAACACTTGATCCTGATGGTGTTTTGAGGATTGGAGTTCGAATTTGTGTGCCTAAGGTGGGTGACTTGATTAGATTGATTCTTTAGGAGGCTCATTGTGCTCGTTATTCCATTCATCCAGGAGCGGCGAAGATGTATCATGACCTTAGTCAGCATTACTGGTGGTGTGGTATGAAAAGAACATCATAGACTTTGTGTCCAGGTGTTTAACTCGTCAGCAGGTTAAGTATGAGCACCAAAGGCCTGGAGGTGAGTTACAGAGGATGCCCATTCCTACATGAAAGTGGGAGCGTATCACCATGGATTTTGTGGTGGGTTTGCCCACTATTGTGGGTGGTTATGACTCTATCTGGGTAGTTATGGATCGATTGACTAAGTCTGCCCATTTCATTCCTGTCAAGGTTAAGTATATAGCAGAGAAGTTGGCTGAGCTTTACATCAGTCAGATAGTTAGATTGCATGGCGTGCCTGTTTCTATCATTTCAGATCGGGGTTCACTTTTCATTTCACAGTTTTGGAGGGCCTTGCAGCACGGTCTAGGCACTCAGTTGGATATGAGTTCAGCATTTCACCCTCAGACAGATGGACAGTCTAAGCGGACGATTCAGGTGTTGGAGGACATGCTTCGAGCGTGTGTAATCGATTTTGGTTCCCGTTGGGACCAACACTTGCCCTCAGCAGAGTTTGCCTATAATAATAGTTACCACTCCAGCATACGGATGGCTCCATTCGAAGCTTTGTATGGTAGACGGTGTAGATCTCCGATTGGTTGGTTTGATTCTGCTGAGATGGACTCATTAGATGCAGACTTTCTTAGGGATGCTATGGAGCAGGTCCGTATGATTCAGGGTAGGTTGTTGACTGCTCAGAGTCGACAGAAGAGTTATGCAGATAGGAGGGTTCGAGCTCTAGAGTTTATGGTGGGCGATCATGTTTGGCTTAGAGTGTCACCTATGAAGGGTGTTATGCGGTTCGGTAAAAAGGGAAAGCTTAGCCCTCGTTTCATTGGCCCATTTGAGATTTTGGAGTGAGTCGGAGAGGTGGCCTATAGAATAGCTTTGCCACCTAGCTTGTCATCCGTGCATCCTGTGTTTCATGTCTCCATGCTTCGGAAGTATGTGCTCGATGAGTCTCATATACTTTCATTTGAGTCAGTGATGTTGAATCCAGACTTGTCGTTTGAGGAGGAGCCTATAGCTATTTTAGATAGACAGGTTCGAAAGCTTAGAAATAAAGAGATTGCTTCCGTGAAGGTACAATGGAAGAATCATCCAGTTAGAGAGGTGACTTGGGAGATGGAGTCTGACATGAGAGCTAAATATCCTCATCTTTTCGAAACTTCAGGTACTTCCTTCTACCTTATGTTCGAGGACGAACATGATTTTTAGTGGTGAATAATGTAATGACCCGATAGGTCATTTAGGTGATTAGCCCTCTTATTTTTATGAAATATCCTTCTCCTAAATTTTTAATGAGTATTTTGGACTATTTGATAACTATAGTCATTTTTTTGTCAGGTAAAAATTGGATAACTGATTTAATTGGGGACTAAATTGATAATTTTGTTAAATATTTTTATACCAGTTATCATGTACATAAAAATCAGTTAATAGGGTTTAATTCTTTTATTATAAACTAATTAAATTTGAAAGTAAAGGAAAGAAAGGCAGAAGACGAGGAGGAGGTGGAGGCGAGATTGATTCAGGTGCAAATCAGCAACATTGTTAAATTGATTTCGTAGACCTGTATAGGGTATGCTATTCTAATTATAAGGTCGTGTTAAAGTGTGAAATAGAAATATGTGTAGGAGAATTAATAGTAAACTAGCATGGGTTTGAAAGAAAATAGAGATTTGGATGGTAGTTTGGTAAATTATTGTCTTGTAGATCAAGTTAATGGAATATGATATGTTAAGGATGGTCAAAGTGGGAATATAATGGAATATAGGGATGATGAGACGTATAGTGGCTACTGCCACATATTTGTCTTTTCTTATGCTTTCTAGGCTAGCTATTTCCACTAGGATGATGTCATCTAAGTTAATATAAATATGGCAAAAATATAGACGCCTAGGGGTTGGAGAAACTTTATCAAGTATGTGAAATATCTCTCTGTTGTAGCGTGGACTGATGTAATTATTCCAGTTGATTTTTTTTATCCTTTCTTGCTTATTGTATTATGGTTTAAATTTAGACATATTGGGAAATAAATATTAGATATATTGTATCATTTGAATACCATTAAAAGTATGTTATTTTGAGGATTTAAGACTTAAGCCAAGATCTGATGTTTACGAATGACTATAGATTTGGGTGTTGTCATTTCAAAATCTTATTGTGATAAATTATTTGACTAGATCGTGGTGCTACGGATTCTATTCGAAAAGGGAAGGCTCCAGTGTGTGATTGATCGAGATTTGACTAAGGCAAGTGAACTTTTAAAACTTGTAATTCTTGTAGAATTCTCGAACTATCCTTTCTCCTATGTGATTTGTGAAATATTTTAATGAGGGTGCTTAAATATAAGATGTGAGTTGGTGTGTGGTTGTGACACTTGAATTAACCACGTGTTTAAGTGATGAGAATTATATATATATTCTTTTGAGATATATTGTTATGGTTGGTGATGAGGAGTGGATTTGTTTGTAGACTTCGTCTCATGTTCATTCATTCTATGACACACACACATTTGCATTGTTCTGAATAGTGATATGAGTGAGATGGTAAAAAGTTGGGACCGAGGTCTTTACCGGTCGAGATGTGATGCCGAGGTCTTTGCCAGCGATATTGTGATGCTGAGGTCTTTGCCGGCGATGATATTGTGATGCCGAGGTCTTTGCCATCGATGATATTATTCCGAGGTCTTTACTGGCGATGTGGTGAGGTTGAGGTATTTTTCAGTGATGTTATGATGCCGAGGTCATTGCCGGCAATTATTGCATATGCATTGCATCTCATCCTTGCATACTCCTTTGTGGCATGATATTATTCCTGTGTTTGATTGTGTTGCTAATTTTGAGTGTGACTTGTGATTTGATATTTGTGACATAATGGAAATTATCTCTAGAATGTATTATGTGTCGCTGGACTGGGACTTTTCTGAGTGCAGGTGTGTAGTTCGGTTGTATGTGGTTGGGTGTGAAAGGAGTTTGTGTATTCTATCAGACTTATTCTGTTTTGCTAGTTTACTTGTTGGGTACCACGTTGTTTTTGGTACTCACCCTTGCTTCTACACTTGTGTAGGTTTTGAGCCCGGACCGTGAGTAGTATTTTTTTTTCTTGATCATCCGAGGCTTCTCAAGAGATTAAGAGAGGTAGCTGTTGTCATCCCGCTGACTCTCTTGTCCTGTTTCCTTTCTGTTTTGTTCTATTTGAGAAGAAAGACAGTTTCAGACTTTGTAATTCTTTGGATTTCTGTATGACCAGTGGCTTGTACACGTGACAACCAATCCTTGGGTGGTATTTAAGTTTGTGGAGGTGTTTCCTTTTAGTTATCTATTTTATTTAGTACTTCCGCACGTTATTTCGATATTCTTGTTGGGTTTAGGCTGACTTGTTCTGGTGGGTTTGAGCAAGTGTCATCACGCCCATTTTTGGGTCGTGACATATTTATCCTAAACGTACCCCTACGACTGATTAAAGTCGGTTTTTAATAAAAGGGTTTCAAAAATCCAAAATTCTAAAGCGTTCTTCCTAAAGGTCACTAAAGCTAGGGCGTGAAGAAAGTTGAGGTTGAGGAGATCAAGAGGAGGTTGTGCAAATTGTGTTAGCAAAACATTTCAGGTATGTAAGGCTAACCTAAAGCATGGGAATGTTCTCCCATGTGCCCTTCTAAGTATTGAGTATTGTATCTTGACATGATAAGGTTAATGTGAAGAGTTTGATGCATGTAAAAAAATCTACTTTATTTTGTGTATAAATAATTTTCCTACAGGAATTGATGATCATCACTATTTTGTTTTATATCATTATGCATTTTATGAGTGCATTTTAAAACCTTATAATTATTGTGTTTTGGAAAGAGCATGCATAATGAAATTAGGGGATATGCCTAGAGCCTTGATGATGATGATGTTATGATGATGTTGATGAGAATGATGTTTTATGATGTCTTAGCATTGAGATTTAATTGCTGAATGATGTCTCTTGATGTTGATGTTGATGTTATGAGGTGATGTTGATGTCTCTTGTCCCAAATGAGGACTGAGGTTTTTCTTGTGGATCCACTGAGGTTATGTCCTTTACCCCGGGCAGGGTATTGGATGGATGTGGCAACGGCATCGCTTCGTTGTATCATTACTGGCTCATAGGTGATGGTTGTCAGTTAGAGAAACTCCCAGCTAGGTTCCTTTGATAGAACTCTGATGTCGATGTGATGTTCCCTTGAGTTAAGTCCTTGAGTCGATGTGATGTTCCCTTGAGTCGATGTGATGTTCCTTTGATGTGAGTTGATGTTGAGGTTCCTTGAGATGAGTTTGATGTGACGTTGAGGTTTGATGAGAGGTTGATGAGTCAATTGTCTAATCTAATCTCTTGCTTTAGATAGACTTTTGGTATCCTGATGGAGTATGATATCGAGGTGATGTTTGCTTTATGTTGTGTACTTATCCTGTTATTCAGCTATTTTACATGCCAGTACATTCCACGTACTGACGCCATTTGGCACTGCATCGTCTCATGATGCAGACACAGGAGTTCGAGGACTTCAGCAGGCGCACCGTTGAGGTCAAAGGCTTCGAGTTTAGACTTTGGTGAGCCTCCTTGCTATCCGGAGGAGACCCTTCTATTTATGTTCCTTTATTGCATTGAGTCCGGTAGCCATGGCATGTCATTTCACCATCATTAGACAGTTGAGTCAGGTTAGAGGCTTCGTAAACATGATGTCGAGGTTTATGTGGAAGTTTCCCTTATGAACTGAGTAGTACTTTACTTAGTTGATGTTGAGACTGATGGTTGGCCATTTGTCCCTTACCTGAGGTATTCTATTTATGATGTTTCCGCTATGTTGATGTTAACTGATGTGATGAGGCTAAGTGATTCGCTTGGGGACTAGTAATAGTCGCTGAGTGCCGGCCACGTCTAGGGTACCCTCCCGGGGCGTGACACCTTTTAATAATATATAGGATTGAAGGGTGAAATGAAACAAAGGTAAGATAGAGTGTTAACATAAAAAATGAGGACAAGTTAGAGGGGTTTATTATTTATTTTTAATTAAATTTTGTGTCAGGTCATGACATGTGAAACACACTCGCCTCATGTTGTTGATTCTTTGGATAAAAGTGTCAACATGAAACATGAAAATTGAGATTGAAGGGTTAAAATAAAACAAAATTAATTTGGAGTGTCAAATAAAAGTGTCAACATGAAACATGAAAATTGATATTGAAAGATTAAAATAAAACAAGATTAATTTGGAGTGTCAAAGTGAAATTTAGAGAAAAATTTACACGTGTCTTTGGCCATAATAATTGTATTGAAACCAAATGATGTTAAATAGAAATAACTTTTCTCTCTTTTTATTAATGAGGGAAGTAACAAAAAGCACATAAAGAGTTGGGCATCCTGAATATGTCGTTTTCCTAATAGAAAAATGCAGCACTTGTCTGGTTGCCCTAATACAAGATTCCTTTCTCATTCATTATCTTCTTCCTTCATTAATAAAACGGCTACATCCTCCACATATCCCAGGCCATCCAAAATTAGTAGACATGGATATTTCTGCAGGAAATTAAAGCTTGTTCTACCCACTTCCAACTTTCTTTTGCACAATCTCAATTGGACTTCATTTTTCACTATTCTTTCTATAGTCATAGATCCACACTCTTATTTATATCTTACAGTTATACCCAGTGCAATTTGTTTCTTAAATTATGTGTTCTGACCTGCAAATTTTTTTTATATTTGCAAGCATTCTAAGAGTCCATTTATAAGAATTTCTTTATACATATGTCAAGAACACAGATTTTTCTTTGCCGGGTAAAATTCCTTATAGTCATTTCTTATGAAAGACGGTCCAAAAAATAAATGAGAGTGAGGGATTTGATATCAAAAATTTGTGGCACGACTGAGAAGATTTAGTATTTCTATTGCTTTCGTGGAGGAAGAATTAAAATCTTCAAAGGAATAGTATAAGGAATATTAATTGTGCAAATATCTTCCACAAAGAAGAATAGATACTTCAACAAGTACTCAGAATAATAATGTATTTGAGTTTCATATAAAAATATATTTTGAATAAATAGGAAAATATCTTGTATTAGTGCAAACATGTAAACGTAGCTTTTGCAGTTGCACCCAGTGCTTTTTTTTTTGGATGATATACAGTTGATAAATATTTTATTAATTTTCTTTCCCATCGTTATCCTTTTGTAACCCTAAGTCACGATTTAATTTGTTTGAAAGTTAAAATACTCTTCTCTTGACGTGAGTAATGAAATAAAAGTTTAGATAGCATTGTCTATTTCGATGAAATAGGGAAGACTTTAAATAACATATATTTGGATTATTTATATGTTAGTTCATTAATTTGGTTCATTTACTTCTAAACAATATACTGTTAATTACACTATCAACATACCCTACCCATTAAGATTGGTGCATCTGATTGTCGGGCCCTCCAGAGTAACATTTTTTTTTAATTATATTTGGGCCTGGCCCATTTTATTCAATTAAAAACAAAACAAAAACCCAAATGTCTTACATTTTGACCTAGGGGCCCAACACCCCCAGGGAATATGACAAAATCCCTATTCTATCGGTGCTTCTAGATCCACCTTCCGTTTTCAGCTCCTTCCCCTTCAAGACTTCCAAATTCACATCTGTAGCAGTTGTTCAAATTCATGGATTCATGATGTTCTTCTCCTCTTCCGTTATCCTAATGGCCACCTATGTATCTCCCTTTCTCTTTGCTCGTTCCACTGTTCCTTGTTGTACCCCTATCCCATGCGACGCTCTGCCATGGCTGCCGGCAATCCACTGTAGACGTTTTGCATGACCATCGAGGTAGATAGGTAAGTCTTCATCCTACTTCCTTTCTCTAAAATCAGATTTATTCTACTCCTTCTCTAACTCCCTTTTCTGCAGGTGGTTTTCAACAGCTGATTATGGAAGCTCCTGTCGGTGCTGGCCTCAACAAGCACCACTCTGGCCTACGCCTTATTTGCTTACCCTCATCGCTGGGATTGTCACCATTTTGCACTCTGTTAAGTCCTCTGTATTCCTGCATTTCTCTGCTTGTTGGGGTGTGTGTGTCTCTATACCTCTTCTTCGACTTGTGTAAACCTGGATTCAGCAACGTGTATAGGCCTAGTTCAAATCCTGATGTAAGGAATATCTTGTTTATCCATGTTTATTAATTTCCTGCTTCTACTTGATAATTGTGTGAACTCCCAAAACTTTAGTGCTTCCTTAGCAATGTTGTCAGCTACCTGATTAGCTTCTCTGAAAACGTGAAGGATTCTGACTATTATGTGTTGCATTATTGCTCTAATTTCCTCAATCATTTCTACCACTTGATATGTAACCTTACACTCATTCAGAGCCATTACTTTTATGATGTTAGAATATGTTTGTACAACGACTTTATTAAAAGCCTGGGCTCTGCAGAAGATAAGAGCCTGAAGTATAGTTGTAACTTCAGCTTCAACATTAGTGCAGACCCCTAGTCCTCGACCTTCAGCATACACTATGTTACCTTCCCAATTCCTAATATAAAAGGCATATGCACCCTGCCCTGGGTTGCCCTTATTGGCTCCATCTGTGTTGCATGCAATCCATCTCTCTCTTGGAGGGTGCCATCTCACTTTGTGGAAATACAGGGTAGGTCTATATGTCCTTAATGTGTCAATAATGTCTGCCCATCCATCAGGGATTCCCTTTATCCATGGATACCTCTCTTTAACCAGTAGTTGTATTGTTTTTAGGCACTGATTGAGCATCCAGACATAGGAATATTTCTTTCCATTTTTCAAGGCATTCCTTCTCTTCCAAAGTTCCCACATGACTATGGATGGAACTGCTGCTGTAATTCTTTGAAGTTTAGTAGGTTATTCTATATTCCACCATATTTGAAGAGTCTGAAGTATCTGTCTCCCTTCCATTCTAACACCTGCACATGAAGCAAAATTCTTCCATAGCTTTTGGGCTATGGGAGCTGTTAGTAATAGGTGTTCCAGTGTCTCCTCCCTCCCTTCTTCACAGCAAGAGCATTTGGATACCATATATATTCACATTCTTTTGAGAATGTCATCAGTTGGTATCCTACCTTTGATAACTTTCCATAGGAAAAATGACACCTTGAAAGGCAGCCCTTTGCACCAAATATTAGCATACCATTCATGGTTAATCCTCTTATTCCTAAGAAGATTATAAGCTGATTTGACTGTGAAGCCCCCAGTTGGATTATATTTCCACCATGGCTTATCACTTGTGTATTCTAGCTTAGGCTTAATGTTGTTCATAATGTAAGAAGCCATATCTTCCGAAATGCAATCCACCAATTTCTCCCTACTCCAGTTCCCACCTATCATCATGTCTTTAACCTCCAGCTCCTCCTTTAGCACATTCTGATCTTCCAGTAGATATAGAGCCCCCAACTTGGTCCAGTTATCCAACCAGAATTTAGAATTTCCTGATTTGACTTGCCACCAAATTTCTTGCTCCACACTATCCCGAACCTTCATCATGCTTTTCCATGTTAAAGAGGCCCCTCTATTATCTACAATTATGGGGTGTGAGTTTTTGCAATATTTATTCCAGATAAATTCCGCCCATAGTGATTTGTTAGCCACTCTAAAATTCCACCAAAGTTTGGCTGTAAGGGCTTTGTTCACCTCATGGAGAGATCTAAAACCCAATCCCCCTTCATCCATGGGATAGCATAGATCCTCCCATTTAACCCAATGCTTTTCAGCCAAACCCCCACTGCTCCCCAAAAAAAGTTAGCAAGTAACTTATGTATTTGATTAACCACTTTTTTAGGGGGGTTTAACACTGTCAGTAGATGCAAAGGTATAGATTGAAGAACATGCTTTATGAGAATTACCTTACCGCCAGCTGAGAGAAGTTTATTGTTCCATGATAGTACTCTTCTAGAAATCTTTCAAACCATATCTTCAAAATATCTAGCTTTGCACCTCCCATAAAGGACTAGACAGCCTACGTAGATAAAAGGCAAGTTACCTTGTCTGATGCCAGTTAATCTCCTTAACCTGATAACCACTGCAAGTGGGGTACTATCATGTAGGAAAAATTGACTTTTTCCTTTATTGACCTTCTGGCCTGATACAATCTCATAGTCACTTATTACCTTCATTATTCCTATGACTGATGACCTATCAGCCGAGCCAAACAAGATGGTATCATCTGCATAAGCCAGATGATTTATCTTTGGACTCCATTTAGGTAAGCCATATCCTTTGTACTGACTATCTTCTGACAGTCTGTTGAGACTTCTAGAGAGCACCTCCGCAGCAATGATAAACAAAGTTGGTGACAAGGGGTCCCCCTGCTTTAGCCCCCTTTGTGACTTGAAAAAAACCATAAGACCTGCCATTCACCAATACTGAGTACCAATTGTTTGATAGTAGTCTCCACACAATGTCAATAATGCATTCCGAAAAACCAAATTTCCTTAGCACCTTAGTAAGGAAAATCCACGATACTCTATCATATGCCTTTTCCATGTCCATCTTGACTATCACATTGGTATTTTTTATTTCTTTTGTTAATATCCATAATGATTTCCTGGGCAAGGAGCACATTTTCTGCAATATTTCTACCTTTAACAAAGCCAGATTGATTCTGGGAAATAATCTTAGGAAGCACTCTCTCCAATCTTTCATGAAGAGTTCTAGAAATAATTTTGTTGATGAAAGAACTCAAACTTATAGGGCGCAAATCCGAAATGGTTCTAACTATCTCTTTCTTGGGAATCAATACCAAGTTTGTATGGGTCGCAAATCTGGACAGCTCGTGCCAACAAAAGAAAGCCTTCACCACATTCGTTATATCTTCTCCTACGATGTCCTAGCAAACCTAGAAAAAATGGCCTGTGAAGCCGTCAGGTCCACCCGCACTCTCACCATTTAAGTTACCAACCACAGCTTTAATTTCTTCCATATCTGGCAGCCTAATCATCAAAGAGTTGTCCTCTTCAGTGAGCAAAGAAGGAATATTCCCCAACATGGAAAACTCAGTACTATGATTCTCCTCAAGGAACAATTTCTCGAAAAACTGTACAGCAGCTTCCCCAATCTGATCCTGGGTGCTCCATGAAGTTCCATGCATGTCTAGGATCTCCGGGATATGCAATCTCTTCCTTCTCCCCTTAACATAGAATGGACAAACCTTGTGTTTCTATCACCGTCTTTGAACCATCGCATGCCTAACTTTTGCTTCCAAAAATCTTCTTCCAATTTTAAGAACATTTTCAGCTTTGCTTCCTGCGTTTTTAACTCTATTATGTTCTCTGGACATGAATTCATCTCCAAATGCATCTCCTTTACCCATATGATATCCTTCTTTGTGACTATTTGGTGAAACACATTCTGAAATGCTTCTCTACCCCACCTAGCTAGAGCATGTTTGACTTTTTTTAATTTCATTTGCACCACATAGAATGGGTTCCCAGCAAAGTCCACACACCAATTCTCCCAGACCACCTCCTTAAACTGTCGATGCTTAGACCAGAAATTTAGGAACTTAAATGGCTTTCTAATCGGCTCCTGATCTGGATTACAAATCAGGTGCAAAGGTGCGTGATTTGACCCTTGCCTAACTTGATGAATAACCTCTAAAGCCGGAAACATCTCCACAAACCTCCAGAGTAACTTGCTTGCTTCTTTAAGTGAAATTTGCATAAAAAACCACCTAATGAAACATAATAGGCTAAAATAGCCACAATTTTGAAAATTACATTTTATAGCCTTTTGAATGTGTAATGTGCTTTGTATAAAATGGTATTACACTAATATTTTATACAAAAAAGACTGCTGGCATTTAATGTTAATTAATTACTGATTAGATACAATAAAGGAAATGTTCCCTTAAATAATGGAAGGTAAATGTATTCAATATTTATTACCTAATATGAATCTGTTAACATAAATCTGAAAAGGGAAAACTGCAGCGACGAGTGATGCTGGAAAAGAGAAAAAAAAGGGCGTTGATCTATGCGAATTCAACTGAGGTAAAGTTGATTTTTGATTTAGTTTTTTATACGTTTGATCATGTGATTTCTGGGTATTATATGAATTACTGGAATCGTGATGAACTAAAATTGTGGTTTATTTGAATTTGAAATTCTTGCCCTTTTTGTTAATATCAGTCTCCATCTATACAAAAAATATTTTTAATTGTGTTTATTTGTTGATTTGGGTCGTAGGAACATGTGGAATTGGTGTTGTCATTCGACTGATGTGTGTATTAAAATGTTAATTTTACTTGTATAAAATGGTACGACTTGATGTTGTCGTTCGCGATTGCGCATATATGTGTTCGCGATGAAAAATTTATACAACAGTTATGTTATGTAAGTATAAATTGTTTGGCAAGATGAATGAAATCGCATACAAACTGTTGAATATGTATGCACACAACCAAATGTTTTGTGTATAAGGAATATTTTTTTTTGTGTATATATATATGTATATGTATATGTATATGTATATGTATATGTATATGTATATGTAAATGTTTGTGAATAAAATTTTTTGTGTATATATGTATGAATATGTATATAGATGAGAACACAAATCAGTTTTATACATATTTTTGTTGTATACAGTTGTTTATTAACGAATGTTTTGTGTATAAGGATTTTTTTGTGTATATTTATATGTATATGTTTGTGAATAAAATTTTTTGTGTATATATGTATGAATATGTATGTTGATGAGAACGCAAATTAGTTTTATATATATTTTTGTTATATACAGTTGTTTATTAATTTTGTTGTATACAAATAATCTGGAAGAGTATGCAGAGAAGATTAAGGAGAAGAAAATGGAAAGAAATCTTTGAAATTGTGTATAGAAGAGAGAGAAATAAGAACGTTGGAAAAGTTTTTGATTTTATACAAAATGTATTGGGACCCACGAATTTATAGCCATTTTTTTAAAAGGTTGGTTATTTTGTGTAATTTTTTAAAACTGTAGTTAACTTATGTGATTTTGTATTTAAGGTTTGCTCATTTATGAAATTTCCCCCTTCTTTAAACGTTACAAGCCCAAGCCTTGCGTGTTTCAACCCGAACTTTTTTGTAAAAATTTGACAAATACCAAACTCAAAGAAGGAAATGTTCAAAAATATTGACTTTTATCAAAATTACTAATAACACCAATTTTGTTGAGCCATTTGATATACAAGCTTAGAAGACCGATACCTAAAAATAACGTCTGATACGTAATAAAAGACTGCTTAAATTGGAAACAGTTTTGCTAATTAAGGAATCCTAACAAATCTTTTAATATGATTCCTTAATTACCGGCGATTGAACTGTTAGAAAATAATCAATCTCAGCAAATTCTCAACAGATTGTTGTTACAGAATTTTGTTTTTTTTAATAAAAAATTTACAAAAACAAAATCACAAGTGTTCGGCCATTGTTGATTCGATCCTCAACGAAAATGAATATTTCAACTTTGATTCGTTATTCGGGAAGATGGGAATCCGATGTGATATACACTGGATACAAAAGTGATGGTGTCATTGTTGGTGATAACATTTCATTTTGTAATCTGCGGTCGGCCATTGTTGCGGAGTTGGGTATTGATGAGCAGAGGAAGGAAATTGTGATTCGATATATTGTTGATGGCAATTTATCACCAATAACAATTCTCAATGACATGGGTGTGAAGCTTTATGTCGAAATTAAGAAAAGAGAGCTTCGATTTGGGATGTATGTGTTATGCATATATACACGAGATGTGGAGCATGCTGGTAAAAATTTATTTGACGCCTCATCTGGAATGGTTGAAAATCACTGGGTTGTTTCAGAATATGTGACTGATTCTGATGTATCAAAGGTGATTACAGATGACTTGATGGTCGACGTGAAAGTCAAACAGATCTACAAGGATAAAGCTACATTAGTTGCAGTCATGAACAAATATAAGATTGAGAAAGAATTTAATTATAGAGTGAAAAGATCCGATACCAAAAGGTAATTATATGTTAAATGTGGTTTTGCTGTTTCAATTGAGTGTTTCAGAAAACAATTACCAATATAGTGTATACTTTAATCTAGATAACAAGGTTATCAGTAGAAAACATTATTTTTTTACAGAGAAAATTGATTTATGGTTGATATTTTTGTACTTTATATTTTTTATATTGTTTTGATTGATCAATTTAAATATGTTTGAATTTGCAGTTATGTATTAAGATGTTTTTATGATGATTGTGCATGGAGTATGAGGTCATCATCCCAAAAAAAACAAGGAATTCTTCAAAATAAGATATTTTAACGATACACATACTTGTATGATGAGGGATCGGATACAACACTGTCATTTGTCAGTGGAGTCACTGCCCTCAAATTGCTGAATCACAAAAGAAAGCATACTCCAAATGACATAAAGGATGATGTTAAGGTTGCATACGGTGTTGACATTACGTATCAAAAAGCATGGCGAGCTAAGGAACGTGCATTGGAAATTTTGCGGGGTAAACCAGCCGATGGTTATAAACAGTTGCCCATGTACATACACATGTTAAACACTGTATATCCGAATTCCTATATAAGAATGCACAAGTCACGTGATAGTGAGTTCATGTATTTGTTTATTGCCTTAAGACCTCTTATGAGAGGATTCCACTTCAGTCAGCCGTTGGTTATTGTTGAGGTGCCCATTTAGGTGGAGCTTACAAAAGAACATTTGTATCGGCTAGTACAATGGATGGAGCAGGTACTAATAAAAGTGTTTTAAATTTGTTATTAGTTATTATTTATCTTGGGTAGAATTGTAGTCAATATTTGAGTACTTGTTTAAAAATTAAAACTTTGTGTAAATGTAGGGTGCATACTGCCATTGGCGTATGGAGTTGTTGATATAGAAAATGATCCTTCATGGTCTTGGTTCTTTCAAAATTTCAAGAATGCTTTTGGAGAGAGGGATAATATGTGTTTTGTATCGGATCGTAATGAAAGTATAATCAAGAATGTGGGTCTTATCTTTTCAAAGGTGCCACATTATGCTTGCATTTGGCATCTTTGGAAAAATGTGTGCACGAATTTCAAGAAAAGTAAAAATATGATTAACGAGAAGTTTTATGCGATGGCAAAATGCTTTAGGATTGAGGATTTCAACAAAATAATGGGTAAAGTTGTTGCAATTGATCACAGAGTAAAGGATTACCTTGAGGATGTTGGTTATGAAAAGGGGTCCAGAGTACACGCGCCAGTAAATAGAGGGCAGATTATGACTAACATTGCCGAATGTATAAATGGATGCCTCGTCGAGGCAAGAGATCTACCCATTATTGACTTCCTTGAAGAAGCAAGAATCCTATTCGGTTCATGGAACTGCAAAAATGGGGAAAAGGCATCATATACAAAGGAAACATTGGGTAGAAAATTCGAAGAAATGCTAATTGATAATATTGCAAAATCTTCCATGATGAAGGTACGTGTCGGGCCTAAAGTTTAACAATATGATTTTTTTTTATGTTGAAGCAAACAGAAAGATAGTGAAAGCTTATTACAGAATATTATGGATGCACCTTCTGAATGTTTTGTGATTTGTGCAATTATAAGTATCAACTTACTATTTTTATCTTCGAATACAGGTTGTCCCGTCATCGGAATTCATTTTTTCAGTTTATGATACATCGCAGAGATACGTTGTTTGTCTAGAAAGAAAGAGTTGTAGTTACGACAAATTTGAAATTGACGAATTACCTTGCCCACATGCAGTTGCTGCGTTGAAGAGTAAAAATGTAGTAGATATGCATCCACACTGTCTGATTATTATAAGCTAAAAGCATTAGCAAACACGTACGAAGTCCCAATGATACCTATGCCCAATCGAGCAGATTGCGAGGCTCCACCAAAAGTTCTTAATGAAATTGTGTTGCCACCCAAGTACAAAAGGATGCCAGGAAGGCCTAGGAAGGGTAGAAGGAAGAGCGCAGGTGAAAATGTTACCACAAGCACGAATTGTTGTAGTCGTTGTGGACATGAAGGGCTGCGTTGAAGAGTAAAAATGTAGTAGATATGCATCCACACTGTCTGATTATTATAAGCTAAAAGCATTAGCAAACACGTACGAAGTCCCAATGATACCTATGCCCAATCGAGCAGATTGCGAGGCTCCACCAAAAGTTCTTAATGAAATTGTGTTGCCACCCAAGTACAAAAGGATGCCAGGAAGGCCTAGGAAGGGTAGAAGGAAGAGCGCAGGTGAAAATGTTACCACAAGCACGAATTGTTGTAGTCGTTGTGGACATGAAGGGCACAATAGACGAACATGTAGTATCTTCCCCAAGAAAAAGTGAAAACACATCTTGTGTGATGTTGTCATGAGTAATAAATATATGCATTCTCGTGTTTTGAATAAAATCCTTATAGTGTAATAATGATACTATTGTTAGCACAATTCTAAACAATAAATACATGACAAGTATCAACATTCTTTGTTTACGTTTAGTTGTCCGTTTAGTATTTTGTGCATGGTGACTAAGTCGAAAATAATATAACCCGGTACCTATAATATATTATCAGAAAAATAATTAGTTCACAAATTGATTTGTTGTTTTTTTTATTTTAGTATTTATGTTAAATACCAGATTAGTTAGGAAATTTATTATTCTTTTTAGTGTATTTCAGTGTCAAGCTCATCTTTAATTTTTATGTAACGTATCATCGTAATTGTAGTTGTGTGGAGTGAATTGCACAGTTAATTATCATAACATATATAATCACTCTCTATTTCTGAGAACCGTATTTTTACTGCAAACCTACTTTGATACATGACAATATGCATGATACAAAACTGAAGCAAAAAACAACTATAGGCAGCTCTTGTTGACAACAATTATTTATTACACTTGCAAATATATTCTCCAACTAAACAACAAAGTTGTGTATGATCTTTCAGCTGCAACAATATCTTCTAAAAGTTGGACATGCATATATGAAATTATATGAACCAAACATCATGTTCTCCAATGAAAGAAATTAAGTCAGAAATTATGAATGAAAAAATAATTTTGAGCAAATATCTACTATCTTTCCCTGGCGTTGTAATAGCACAAAGTAAATTGAATAACAAAAATAGATATGTATCCAAAAAATAGTGTAATTAATGTTTAATTACACAATAACTACAATGATGTAAAGGTATCAAAAAAACTGCAGTTATGTTAACAAAGACTAAACAAAAAAGTTCCTTCCCGGAAAATAATATGATCAGATTTTCCTACGAAAGAAGCACCACGTTGTCGCTGTCTACTGAACAGAATGAATCTTTGGGCCTGGGAGGATCGTCATTTTCGCTTTCAAAACCTTCATTTGCCTTGTATAGTCCATATTTCCATAGAATTGCAGCATATCTTCTCCGAAGATAAAGAGGGTCTGGTGATTGGGATGGAACATAAATCCCGTCGCTTAGATACTCAGCAAATGCAATGATATATACACTGCAGTCACTGCGCGTAGTGTATAAAAAAGAAGAAAAATTTAAAAGAAAAAAAGTGTATATAAATAATAAACAGGTTTTTATAAACTTACACGCTATCTCTTCGTTGTTGAGCTACTCCTTCGACAAACTCAACTCTGAAAGGCACCTCTTAACCAACCATTTCCCCGGTTAAAACATCATTATACGCATCAAGCTTTGACCAGTTTGTGCGAGTATTCTTTTCAATAAAACCGTTGTCGAGTAGATACGTCGGCAACATCAAAGCCATTTTTTGAATTTCATTGGATGGTTTCATACGCCTTGATCCCGCGGACGAGTCATAAATACGTATCAACCTTTCTTTCAATATAATTACAGCAAATATCCAGTGAAAATTATCATTGCAGTTTACAGGAATGTAGACCTTGTCTACGAGGTACCAGGGATATCCAGCAGGGATAAAGTATCCCTTGATCATGTTCATGATAGATCTTTCATGTCCAGATACAACAATATCACATTGAAAGTGTTACTGACTACTTATAGCGTCTTCATCCTGTGTGTCATAGTACCTTGAATGAGTATCCCTTATGAAGCCATTGAATAGACAGTTTATGGTAGTATATTTATAATTATCGCCAAATACACTCTTGGATTTCTTTTGAAGGTAGTAGAAAATGACATCTAAGTGCTGCATAAATCAGCAATTAACTTATCAACATAAATAAAAATATGGAAGGTATCAACAGTAAGCAATCTGATAATTGATTACGTAAACAGTAATTATGTGTTTGTGATGTGTTGACTTAGTATCTTGGAATTGTTTAAAATTATCATAATAGGCTATGTTGTTCTAAATCTAATTTGAGGCATAAGTATCAAGTAATGTACGCGTCTATCTATTCTAAGTAATATACCAAGTATGTCAACACTGACCTCGTCCGTCCAGCATCTGTTTTCTTGAGACATGAGATAGAACCAATCCTTGTCGGTTGGTGAAGCGACAACAAACTCAAACCTAGGAACCCCCCAGTGATGTAAATCCTTTTTGATAATGTGTGTCACCTGATTTCCTCGATGAATTAGGCAAACAATTATGGTGTATCTAACATCACAATATTATGGAAAAATAAATTTAATAATGTGTGACTTACCTTTTCTCATGTCTTTTGAGTAGTCCTTTCTCGATCCAGTTGTCAAAATTATTGAGTAAGTCTAAAGGTTGTTCATAACATATCCCATATCCATCAAAAGGCAATTTTTGACTAAGCACGTAAGTTGCTTTCTCCTTGCCTTTTTCGCTTGAACTTAAATTTGCCAAAAATGGTGACTGGCAAAATTTTGAAGGGTTCCTACTACGTTGTGCAGGGGTCATTGATGATGCATGCAACACAATCTCTTTGCATGGAAGAGTAGTTGGTAGTTGGCTATCGCGGGGAAGAAAATCATCATCTTCTTGCTGGGTGCATGTCTTCAATGGGGTTGTTGTTACTGGTTCTTGAAGTTGGGCCAAAATGGTCTCTATAGCTTGGTTACTACCTTCGGAAAAAGGAGTGAATCTCGAAGAATCCTGAAAAATGAATATATAATTAGTAACTTCTTAACTTTAAATTAGTGGATACTGATTAAATAATAATACCGATTACCATCGCATCAACCATCTGTTGGTCAACATCTATGTTAGACACGATGCTTCCTAATGCATCGTGCACACTTCCACATACAGTATCTCCCTTTGGAAAAGTAATTGGTTCAATGGAAGCAACCCCGTAGTTTGGCATTTAATTATATGAAACGTAAATGAAAATGGAGTTTGATTTCATTCAAGAAAATCTGAGACTACAATAGATATTTCATGTGTAACATAAAAGGGATACATGAAAATTTCAGAAGTGTGCATGTATTAGTGTGTTTCTGGCATGACAACAATCGGTATATGAAGAGATGCTAAAATCACACATCAGAGCAAAGTGTGCATTGGGCACACATCAGTGCAAAGTGTGTAGGTATCAGGATATCAAAATTGTGCGTGTATTGGTGTATTTATGGCATAACAAAACTGGTATATGAAGAGATGCCAAAGGCACACCCTCTGCACACATGTGTGTATCAGTGTGATGTTCTAATAACACATGTATCATTGATATTTGTCAACTATACAAGTATTAACAGTGCAAAAAAAAAATGCAGGTATCACTGCATACCTGATACACTCATAATGGTACATATTATAAATATTTCACATATTAAAAGAGGTATCAAATATATCCATTATCTTAGTATGTGTAATATAAGATCACAAAATAATCAAATTTGTAATTTACGTATGAAAAACCAACCTGCTTAGATTCATGCATAAGCTCTCCTTATGGGATATCGCAACCGAGAATATCATGTTTTCTGAGAGGTGACTTTTCCTTGCCGGCCAATTGACGATCATTTTCAACGCGATTTATCACATTCAAGGATGTGTCACGAACTCCTATTTTATCAACTTCAGATGGAACTTGAGGAGAACATGATGCATCAGTGACCTACAGATGATTAAAAAGTACAAAATGAAGCTAAAAATAAGGACTACTAGTTGACATAATTGGATACAAAATAATTTTGTGTTTAAGAAAATTATTGATACCTCAATATTTGGTTCGTTAGTTGAACAAATAATGTCGTCTTTGCTAGCATCACTGTGGCTGGAATAGATCGTTTTGTCCTTATCGAGGTGTGTATTAACATGAACATCTACATCAACTTCCACATTTTTAGGTACTGTCTCGGGAATAGATGAGTCGTAGGATGCCTGCATATAATAAAGAAGAACATACAAGTTAAAGATGAGAAAGTGTTGGTCATAATTGTGCTATCAGTTTGAAAAATAACACACCATGTTGACTGCTTGAACAATGTTTTCATCTGGTTGACCATCCAAAGGGATAGAAGATGTCTCCTTTCTTACAGAATTCACCTCATCCTTTATAACTTTCAACGTGTTATTGTGATGTGATATCATTAACTGCTCAAGGGCATTGAACCTGCGGTCGACCTATAAACAAATGTAACGGTGTTTTATAGATATTAGCTAAAAGCATAAACTAGAAAAAAATTACAAACATAATTTGAAACTTACATAATCCATCAGAAATTTCTTGACTCCTTCAACTTCTTCACTTGTCATGTGTTTTCCATTGACTGAGGCATCATGGGGGAAAGAGAAGAACTGGACCGTGTCTTTGTGTTTTTGGATTCTTCGAAAACTTAAATACCTTTTTACGCATGTCTGATCCAGTTGGCCTGGATTTGGTTGGAGTCACTGGCCTGCGTTTATTAGGAGTAGTCGGAGATGAAGTAACGCAGGAACGCTTTGACTTTTTGAGCAAAGTTTCTGGTGGTTCAGATGTGAAGTCTTCAAAGCTAGATTGTTTTCGCATTCGAACTTTGCTTGTCTGAGCGGATGATGAAGATGGGATCGCTGGGATATGAGCAGGCACCACTGGTAAATCAAATGTAGCAATCTTTTCGTCTGTCGGAACAATGTTGGAGCAATCAATTTGAAATAAAAATGCAAATGATGGAACAATATCAGATAAATCTAAAAAAATTGTATCTGTAAATGAATCAAAACATAATACATCAAGTAAAATACCTCGCCAAAAATGGATGACATGAAGTACTCTATTTTGTCCGAAGACCAACTACTTCCCAATTTAAAATCCTAGGAATGTGATTCCCAACTCTAACTGCGACATCATTCGGGACTCTTGATGCACACTCATAAATCCATACATTAAGGATGTATGGCATTCCTGATAGCCAATACAACTTTTTTGCCTCTTTGGAATGTTGTCTAAAGCTTTGTATCATTTTAGCAAATGTCACTTTTCCCCACGGAAAGTTTATATATCTCCCATCTTCAACCATGCGAAAGTGGTCAGCCGGAATAGTAGACTCAGTCGTCTGGGAAAACACAAACGTGTGGATGAAGTAAATAATTGACATCTGAACAACATCTTGAACTGTGTCCCAATTGCCAAGCAAGAAACGCTGCACTAGCCGGCCTTTGCTTATTCCATGAAATACACCAGAAAAATAATTTTCAATAAGTCTACTGGGTGTTGAATCTGGATACGTATAATTATCCGCGTTTCCAGTCCATTTGAGTCCAGTAATTGTAGCAAATTCTCTTATTGAGAACATGAGAACCTTTCCCTTCATGTGCCATATGTGCAACTCATCCGTGTTCTGTTGCTTCAGCTCAAGCAACATGAGACACTTGATGTTTTGACCTTGGAAGTTGACTTGGGAATATTCAGATAATGTCCAAAAATTGTTTCCTTGAAAACAGCCACACCATCATCGCCAATGGACGACTTTATATCAGTCACAACATTTGAGTTGTATGAAGATCCAAATCTTACACACCCTTTGGGAATTCTTTTTATAACATAGTGTAAGCCCTGAGAAAAATCGTAGACAAATAACATTTATCAAAAATGTGTATCAGGTATTAACTGGTACCACTGATATGTGCATATTGTGCAGATATCAGTGTATCAAATATGGAAGGGAAAGTCAACATCACTACATATGAATGTCAAAGATGTGTACTTAAAATACAGGTATCAAATTATGCAAGTATCACTATAATGTTCTAATTAAACATGTATCATTGAAATGTGCCAACTCTACAAGTATTAACATGGCACTAAAATACAGGTGTCACTGCATCTTTGGTCACCACAAATCCGCAGGTATCACTAATATGTACCTGCATGTATCACTATACAGGTAATAAAGTGGCACATAAATGAAGGTATCACTACATATATGTTTATCATATTGTGCAGGTATCACTAAAATGCATGTATCAAGTAAACATGGACATCACATTGTGCTGGTATCACCAACCTGCAGGTATCAACTAAACATGGACTGATACTCATATGTGTGGGACAAAAAATGCAGGTATCACTAACCTGCAGATAGGTATCAACTAAAATCCTACAAGTATTAACATGGCAAAAAAATGCAGGTATCAAGTAAACATGCAATGTTCCATTCACATTCCTAGGATTTTAGTACTGATGTGTGCATGTAACGCTGTTATGATCTAATCATACAACTAAAATTAATGTACAATTGTATATGTAATTCCTATTCAAGCATTCTACTGCTACTCACTTAAATACACATATGGAAGAGAAAGTCAAGCTCACTACATATGTGTATCACTAATGTATACTTAAAATGCAGGTATCAAGTATGCAAGTATCACTGTAATGTTCTAATTAAGTATTAGTGCAAAGTGTGCATAGTGTGCAGTTATTAATGTAATGATCTAATTAAGCATCAGTGCAAAGTGTGCAAAGTGTTCTAATTAAACATCAGTGCAAATTGTGCATAGTGTGCAGGTATCAATGTAATGTTCTAATTAAGCATCAGTGCAAAGTGCGCACTGGGCACACATCAATACATACTATGTGTATCAAAAGTGGCATAACAAAATTTGTATATGAATAGATGCCAAAAGCACACATTCTACAGACATATGATTATCCATGTAATGTTCTAATTCAACATGTACCATTGATATGTGTCAACTATACGAGTATTAACAATGCACAAAATTGCAAGTATCACTGCATATTTGTTGCAAAATGTGCAAGTATCATTTTATATTGCTAATGTATATCACAAATAGCAGGTATCAACAACTACTAAATTACAAACTATGTTTATAGTATATCCGAAATTCGATACATTGTGAAACCCAGATACAAAAAATTGGGAAAAAAACTCCTCCTAGTATAATCAAATCTTTTAGATATATCAAAATATGGAAAATTTGCATGTTAAATGTAGAGTAAACAAACAAATATAGAAATTTACAGAAAACAAAGGAATTTTCGTGTTAAAAATTTTAGATACAACAAAACATGTAAAATCTCCATTAAATTTACAGTAATAATGGAAATTTACAGTAAATAAACAAATAGGCATGTTAAATTTCGTGGATACATCACAATAACGAAATGCATGTTATAGATTAATTTATATTTATCAATTTATAAAATTATCAAAAAACTACATTGAACAAAGAAGAAATAGGGGAAGAAAAACATACCTTTTTCAGTGAAGGACGAACAATAACGGGTTCAACATTTTTCCTCTTCTTTGCATGCGTCTTTTTGATGGAAGGCTTAGAACTTGAACCCATATCCTTCATCACACCCATCTCTTCTTCAAGTTCTTCATCAACCACATCATCCATGGTTTTAGGATCAACTTCTTCCATTGGAACTGGTGAAAATGAGGGGAGATTGGCGTTATCAGCAAGGGATTGGGTTAAACCAAGACTAAAAGAAGGTGAATCCATAAAAAGAAAATTGATGGATAGAAAATGGAGAAGAAAGGGGGAAAAGTGACGGAAAAAAAAAGAAGAAAGAGGAAAAAGTGACGGAAGAAAGAGAAGAAAGAGGAAAAAAGGGTTACGAAAAAGGAGTTGCAGGTTTTGATTTCCAATGTAAATTCAAGAAAGGTAACTGTTTGCAATTAAACCGGGAAAGGGAAGTAATTAATTAAGTGATTGACTTTGATTGGACTGTTGACAAAAAAGATTGTTTAGGTATAAAAAAATGGGAAAAACCAAAAAAAAGGGATTTTAGTAGTTAATTTAAATGGTAGGGAATATTGGAGATTTAGATAAAATAAGTCGTGTATTTATGTAAATTACCCAACTTTTTACTTCTAAATTATTTTAAGGAATTTTTATAAAAAACTTATATCTGAAATTTGTCAAAATAGTTATACTCTAGATAATTGCATTTCATAACTATAGCTATAGCAGTTGGGGGCTATTTTCTTTTGTATATGGAATCCGAAAGTTAAACGATTTATACAAATTCAAATTATGCAATAATTTCTCTTTTTAAATGGAAAACAAATCCCTTAAACTATGGATTTTTTTAATTTTGTTACAGATTTTTATCCAAAATGGATCTCTCATCACGGAATGATTTTCTCTAATAAATTTCTAATGACTTAAGAAACATTTTCATGCAAGAATTATCAGATTCCAACCCTGTTTTTTGGTGTTGAATTTTTGAGTTGTTTTGTCCTTTTTATCCAAATTTCATGATTTTAGCATCGTTAGATTTCGAATTTGATTATAAATCATTATTTGGATAGATTGTAGTGTTTTGAGTATGAATCAGAAGGAGAAAGCTCTTTTATTGGGTTGACTTCTTAACTTTATCGAGGCAAGTGGGTTCCTATAATTGAACATTGTATTTTCTTTCTTTGTGTGCTTGAGAGTGATGGGGATTCGAAATGGGTGAACTATTCAAGAAATGACTTGATATATGTGGTGAGGTAATAAAATGACTACATGATAGAATGTGATAACTTGACTCATAATTTAAGATATACTTGATGATGTTACTTTAAATATTGTGAAATGTTGATTGATAATATTAATCCTATATTAAAATAATTGATTTATCATGTGATCATCGTGATGAAAGTCATAAATTGTTAATATGACTCAAGTGTTGAATAATGATAAATACTAATGATTGAAGTGATTGTTGAGGTATGATATACGCAATATTGATACAAATATAATATAATTTGGATATTTTGATGAAACTATGGAAAATACTAGGAAAAATATTTGCTCATCGATGAGTAGTCTTGAACAATGATGATAAAGTGATCATCGAAAACTTAAGAAATGATGTGATGTTATTTTTGAATGACTCACTTGATGATGATTCTGTTATTGAAAAAATAATGAGAATGATTGAAATCTATGCATATTGCTATGAAATTGTGAAATAACTGTAACACTATTGATGATAATTTGTGAAGGAATTTTGATGAATGATGTGACTCAATGTTGAAGAGTCTTGATTAAGATTGATATGTCGATTATGAGGGAAATTGAATAATGATGTTGAGCCTATTATTGAAGAACTTGATCAATGATAACGATGTGACTATTGAAGTAATGATGATAGTAATTAACTGGAATGATGATTATATGAAATTTGCAGGCTCTTGTATACACTCATATTCTCTTTGAAAGTGCCTATTTGGGTTTATTTGTGATATGAAATGATTTCCACTGTTGAAAAAAGTCAAAGAAAACCGATTCTGCTAGTTATTTGGCATCGTGCCACACATTCCTTGGCAGATTTGAAATACTTGATGACATATAAAGGCCAAGCCACATGCTCTGTGGCAAATTTGAACATTTGATGATATAAAAAGGTCAGGCCACATGCTTCGTGGCAAGGAGTACTTGATTTGAGGGGTTGAACTACATGCTCTTTGGCATGTGATATGACAATTGAGGGGTTGGGCCTCACGCTTCAAGGTAGGTACATGAACAGATATGTCCCCATAGGTTTGGATTTGATCATATCAGTAGATGTGTATCATAGGACAAACATACATCATGATTACTTGACATTGCATTGTATCTTCTGCATTGCATTGCATCCTATTTCATTTATTCTTTGTATTAATATGGATACTTATATGAAGTATGATTTGATGCCTCTTTCTATACTTGTAATTGTTGGGAATAACTTGTTGCAATGTTGTATACTTTTATTGTGGTTATGTATATTGTGTATGTTGGATTTCATGAGTGCGGGTTGTAGTTATGGAGGTTCGGTTGGTATGCAAGGAGAACCTGTATTCTTTATTCTCTACTTGTGTTTCCATCTTCTTACTGGGTATAGTGTAGGTTGTACTCACCTTTGCTTCTATATTTGTGTGTCGGTTGTGAACCTGATCCTATTTGACACTTCTTTCTCATTTTTTACTAAGTTTGAGATAGTTTGAGAGGTAGCAGCTTGTTCATTTCGGTGGACTTTTCAGACATCTACTTATTACTATTTTTTCTGTATTAAAGAATCAAAGACATTAAGACTTGTATAATTTTTTCATTCGAGTTCAATTGTATTAGAGGTTTGTACATGTGACACCAGTCTTGGGCTAATTCTTTAGATTGTGGATTCCTTATCTTTATGTATTTAGGCTATTACCTCTATTTTATCTTTCATATTATCATGTGATATTGTAACAACCCCCAGTTTTGAGAGCCTGAGAGTGTAGAAAGTTGGCCTGAAAAATGACCTACAGTCAAGTTTACAGGAGTGACTTATGGCTCGTAGGTGCTTATACGGTCCGTAGGTTTGGTCCTTAAACATGAATGTCATGAAAGGGAAAAAGTCTCCAAGTAAGGGGTATCCCACGAACCAAGTGATGACCGTAGGATATATTACATTCCGTAGATAGGGTTGTGAGTGAGACTATCAGACATGAAGGAAATTTAGAGTTTGCTGAATGTGAAATTTGGAGTTTGGAGAAAAGTGACTTACGTGTTACAAGCACAACCCATGAAATACGGTATGACCCGTAAAGTACTTCCTGGAGTGAGACCAAGAAAATAAGAAAAATGATAAAGTGTGGAAGGGCTCTACAAGTCCAACCATGACCAGGAAGATATTATAGGGTCCGTAATAAGGTTTCGTAGATTTAAGTCCAGCAAAATCAGTTTCAGGTATTTCAAATACGTTACCAGATGAAAGAGACTTATGGCTCGTGGTTTGACTTACGACCCCTAGACAGAGTTTCGTAGGTTGAATTCGACAGTTTTAATAGGGGCAGTTTTGTCATTTCTGTCCTTTCTATTCTTAAACCCTGTCATTTTGGGATAAAAAAGAGGCCCTAGATTAGACCTCAAAGCTCTAAGATCATCCCTCATTTTCTCATTCTTTTAATTCTCAAATTCTCTTAGGCATTCCACCTCAAAAAACAAGCTAGGGCAAACTAGGGTGTCCAAGTTCTTCTCAAAGGTTCAAGGTTTGATTCTCCCAAGTTCTCATAAGGTATATGAGTTGATTTATGGGTATTATTCCACCCATAAAGTTCCACTTTTAAGTATTTTACCTTTTCTTTAAGTTCCTTTAAGATATTATGTATGCTTATGATAATTCCATGATGTTTTATGTTATTAAATACTATTCATGATACTCTATGATATTTTATGAAGTATATGCATGTTTTGAGCTATTGATGATGACCCCAACGATGAGTTTTGATAATAATAAAGTGTGGGCATTTAAAAATGGTCCTTAAAAAGAGTTTTTTCTCATGTTTTATGAGATTTATGATTGTTTCGTTTAAAAAGCCTAGCACACCTAGTTTAAAATAAACCTTTCATAATTTATGATGATGATTAGGGCATTAAAGTTAAGTTTTAAATAATGATTTGTCAATGATATAAGCATGTTGACAATTACCTATATGATGTTTAAAGAGAGGTCCCCAAGATAAAAGGACAATTCTCACTTGGTGGTTTCTAAATTCGAGCTACTCCTATGATTGCTAGTTATGATTCTAAGTTATATTTTAAAGATTTTCATTGGATGAATTAGCACTAAATGGACTTGAGATTGGGTTTCATTTTGTTAATTGAGGCATGAGCCATTAAAGATAAATCTCAAAGTCCCTAACTATGTGCCACCATAAGAGCACTTGTAGGTTAGGCTAGTGGATTCACGTAGGTTGTTTATGTTATTCTGATGCATGCGAAGTTGACAGACTTCCATCTGGCGAGTAGTCTTCACATGCCAATGTAGGGGGTTATGTTGGATTCCATGTAGTAGCTCACATGGTCTTATATGTCGGTTAAGGTCTACTCCCACAAGTTTATGATTCCATGATATGTTTCCATTACATATGATTTTTTATGCATTGACTCTTATTCATATTGAGCCATATTTCTCATGCATGTTTAAGCTCACTATATGTATCTTTCATCTTATACATACTTATATGTTATATTTATGAATGATGACATTACAATGTCATACATGCATTGCATCTTATATATTCCAACTTACTAACATATATTTGCCTGCATGATTTAACCATGTAAGGACAGGCACTCTTCCACCGGCTCGTGGCTAGTACTTAGCGTTCAACAAGATCTGTTATTTATGGTGAGCCCTTAGTTGGGGACTCAATCATTTTCCCTTCTAACTTGTATTTTGTATTTTGAGACGATGTATTTATGGCCCTTTTGAGGCGTTTACTTTCTACGTTGTACAATGATAGAGTCTTTTCTATTTGATGAAAATCGACCGTTACTGGTTCCATCCATCGCTGTAGTTGTTGGTATTATTATGGACAAAGAATGTCAGTTATCACATTATTTTTTTAAATGTTGCTTTATTTCTTTAAAGACCCATAGTCTCTTTCCCCCTATTTTTCCACAAATCTTTTAACTGAATACCTATGGATACTTGAGATGCTTAAGATGGCTTGGGTGGGGTGCCTTCAAGTATCTCATTCATCGTGTGATGACTAGGCTCCTAGGTTAGTTTATTACAAATATGGTATCATAGCACGAGGTTTAAAATGTTCCTCGGATGTCCATGCATACCTCATAGCATAGAGTCTCATTCAAGGTTGTGAAGTGCATCACTATCTTGAGTGACAGGATATGAGACAGTTTAGGAAATTCTTTCCTTCTTTCTTGTTCATGTCGTACCTTAGAGTTGGATAAGGTTTTCTATTAACTAACCATGACCTTTTTCTTTTTTTAGATCATTTCGCCACGAAGAGCTCCCGATCAACGAGGCAACCTCGAACAACAAGTTTCTCCACTCCAATAAGATGATAGAGTGTCTCACGCGGCGTTTCGAGTCACCTTACCTTGTTGGCCAAAGCATTGGCCAATCAAGCCAACTGGGAGATAGTCATCCCTCCCCAAGTGCCTACTATAGACACTAAGGCACGTGACTTCATGCGGGTGAACCTGTTGGAATTCCATGGGTCTAAGATGTATGAGGACACTATTAACTTTATTGAGGAGGCTCATCAGGTAGTTACGATGATGGACATTCCATCGGAAAAGAAATTTGAGTTGGTGGCCTACTAAATCATAGGGGTGGCCAGTTTTTGGTGTGAACAATAGGCGGATAAGAGGGGCCACAAAGCGGGTCCTATCGGTTGAGAAGAGTTCAAGTGTGCTTTTTCGGATCGATTTTTTCCAATTGAACTTAGGGAGGAGAAGGTACAAAGGTTTACCAACTTAAGCAAGGGACCATGAGAGTGAGGGATTACACTCTCATATTTACCAAGCTATTAAAGTATGCTCCCTTTATGGTCACTGATCCAAGGGCTCGAATGAGAAAGTTCATATCTGGCATCTCTGAATTTGTGTCCAAGGAATGTAAAATGGCCATGCTAGTTAAGGAGATAGACATCTCTCGTTTGATGAGGTAGACAGAGCAAATTGAAGTGGAGAAGCTTTGAGAGAGGGCAAGGGAGTCCAAGAGGGCTTGAGTTGATGGTGGGAGCTACTCTCACAAACGGGCTGGTGGTCACAAGTTTCAATGTGGTCAAGGATCCACCAACACTCCTCTCGACGAACATCAAAGGACAAGGGGTTTTCTCCTAAGCCCTAAAGTCCATGTTTCCCCAAGTGTGGAAGACTCCATAAGGGAGAATGTCTAGCCGAGTCCAATGCTTGGTTCAAATGTGGGAAGCCCAACCATAATGCTAGAGATGAAGAAGCGGCACAAGGCCCCAAGGCCAAGGTGGGAAAGCTTAAGGTGCCCAAAGGACCAACCAGTTATATGCTTTCATGGTCTCCAAGAGGTCGAAGAAGCTCTGGATGTGGTCACCGGTATGTTAAGAGTTTTTTTTTATGATGCATATGCACATTTAGATTCGGGAGCAAATTTATCATTTGTAACCCCATTCCTTGCCAATAAATTTCATGTGTGTCCCGAAGTCCTCCATGAGCCCTATGAGGTAAGTAACCCCATATGAGAGTCCATTATATCTTGAACAGTCTATAGGAGTTGTCCCATCTCCACCTTACATAAAGTGGTCTAATGTGACTTAGTCGAGCTTTCCATGGTAGACTTTGATGTGATTCTTAAGATCCTACATGTTTTCTATTCTTTCATTGATTGTTGAACATGTAGGGTCAAGTTCCAATTTCCTAATGAGTCAATTCTTGAGTAGGAGGGTAACAAATCTTCATGTAAGGGTCAATTCATTTCCTTCCTTAAAGCCCATAAAATGATTTCCAAGGGGTGCATCTATCATTTAGTGAGAGTCAAAGATGTCACTTCTAAAGTTCCTTCTCTTGAGTCGATCCCTGTTGTACATGAGTTTTTCGATGTCTTTTCGCATAAGTTGTCGGGTGTTCCTCTCAAAAGGAAAATTGAATTTGGTACACACCTCTTACCTTGTACTCAACCTAGCTCAATCCCTCCATATATCATGGCTCCCGTAAAGTTGAAGGAGTTCAAAGAACAATTGAGGGATTTGTTAGAGAAGGGTTTCATTACACCTAGACGATCTCTATGGGGTTCCCCGATTTTATTTGTAAGGAAGAAGGATAGGTTGTTCTGCACGTGCATTGACTACCGGCAACTTAATAAGGTCACCATCAAGAATAAGTATCCCTTTCCAAGAATAGATGATTTATTTGATCAATTGCAAGGGGATACTCATTTCTCCAAGGTTGACTTGAGATTCGATTATCATCAATTGAGGGTGAAAGAAGGTGATATTCCTAAGAAGGCATTCCAGACTAGGTATGGTCACTTTGAGTTTGTAGTGATGTTATTTGGTCTCACCAATGCACCAGCGATATTTATGAACCTTATGAATAAGGTGTTCAAGCCCTACCTTGACATGTTCGTCATGGTGTTTTGATGACATCCTTGTTGACTCCCGAGGTGAACAAGAGCATATGGAACACTTGAGGGAAGTATTGCGAACCTAAAGGAGCAGAAGCTTTATCCAAAGTTTGACAAATGTGAGTTTTGGCTAGATGAGGTTTCTTTTCTTGGGCATGTGGTGTGACATGATGGCATTAAGGTTGATCCTAAGAAGACTGAAGTGGTAAGGAATTGGCAAAGGCCATTGACTCCTATTGAGATAAGGAGTTTCTTGGGCCTAGTCGGTTACTATTTTGTTTATATAAGATTTCTCCACTATTTCATCCTCACTCACCAAGTTGACCCTAAAGAAGGCTAAGTTTGTGTGGATGGATGAGTGAGAAAAGTTTCCAAAACTTTAAAAGATCGATTGACTTCGGCCCAATATAGACATTGCCAGAAGGGAATGATGGATTCGTTGTGTTTTGTGATGCATCAAGGATTGGGTTGGATTGTTTGTTAATGAAAAATGGTAAGGTGATTACCTACGCTTCAAGGCAATTGAAAGTGCATGAGAAAAATTACCCAACTCATGATCTAGAACTTTCGGTGGTGGTGTTTTCCTTGAAGATCTGGTGACATTACTTGTATAGGGTTTATTTGGATGTCTTCACCAACCATAAAAGCCTCCAACATGTATTCACCCAAAAGGATCTTAATTTGAGGCAACAAAGGTGGTTAGAGCTATTTAATGATTATGACATGAGTGTGAAGTATCACCCCAGAAAGGCCAATGTGGTAGCTGATGCTCTTAGTAGAGTTTCCATGGGTAATGTGTCTCATCTTGAAGATCATGGAAAAAGGAAGTTGGCCAAATATGTCCACAGGATAGCTAGATTGGGAATGAAATTGAGTGAGTCCGGACATAGTGGTCCAATGGTGTTTCATGGGTCCGCATCTTCTTTGGTTGAGGAAGTTAAGGCTAAGCAAGACTACCATCCCGCCTTGGTTAAGTTGAAAGCCTTAGTGAAGATGGAAAGAAAAAAGTTTTCTCATAAGGGGGAGACGGTATACTCCGATATCAAGGAAGGTTGTGCATGCCCAATGATAGTGAGTTCAAAAAGTTAATCATGCAAGAAGCCACAACTCCTCATACTCCATTCACCCTGGCACTACAAAGATGTATAGAGACTTGAGGGAGATCTATTGGTAGAATGGAATGAAGAAGGACATTGCTCAATTTGTGCCCGAATGTGCTAATTGCCAACAGGTCAAAGTTAAATGCCAAAGGTTGGGTGCCCTAGCACAAGACATTGACATTCCTATTAGAAAGTGGGAAGAGATCAACATGGACTTCGTAAATAGTTTGCCAAAGACCAAAAAACACTTTGACTCCAAATGGCTAATAGTTGACCGCATGACAAAGTCGACTCATTTCTTACCGATCAAGACTACATTCAGTGTCGAGGACTATGCCCGCTTGTATATCTGAGAGTTTGTGAGGTTGCATGGATTTCATTGTCCATCATATTGGATCGTGGTGTCCAATTCACCTCTCATTTTTGGAAGTCTTTTCAAAGGGTACTTGACACTAAGGTGAAATTGAGTACTACTTTTCATCCCCAAACCGATGGGCAAGCCGAAATGACTATTCAGAAATTGGAAAACATGTTGAGATCTTATGTGTTGGAGTTTAAGGAGAGCTGGGAGAAGTATTTTCCACTTATTGAGTTTGCCTATAACAATAGGTTTCATGTAAATATTGGGATGGCACTATTTGAAATGTTGTATGGTAGACGGTGTAGATCACCCATCAGGTGGTTTGAAATCAGTGAAGTGGCATTAATAGGAGCAGACTTGGTGATGAATGCTATGGAAAAAAATTAAAAGCATAAGGGAAAAATTGCAAATAGCCCAAAGTCGACAAAAATTCCTACTTCAACGTGAGAAGAAGGGAACTTGAGTTTGAAATTGGTGATTGGGTCTACTTGAAGGTGTATCTGATGGAAGGTATGATCCGGTTTGGTAAGAAAGAAAAATTGAGCCCTAGGTAAGTGGGGCCCTACAAGGTGGTGAGAAGAGTGGAAAAAGTGGCAAATGAGTTGGATCTACCTAATGAGATACACTTGATTCATCCATTTTTTCATGTGTCAATATTGAGGAAATTCATAGATGATCCAAATTCCATAGTTCCTTTGCATCCATCAAAGTACTTTGGGGAAACTAACAAGTTGAGAGAGCTAGATGGTATACTAATGAAGCGTGACTTACATCTATTTTGCTCTCCTGAAGCCTAGGGTATTAAGAAATTCTTCCTAAAAATCTCAAATTTCACGCATTTTAGTTTTTCATGATGTATGTATTCATTTTTATGCTTATGGACTGTTTTGAGACATATTCTAAGTCGAAAATCTGAAATTTTTGTGAAATGATGTTTAACAGGTAGTTTTGCATGCATACTGGGTTGTTAGCTGCTAGTTTACTCTTTAGAGCCTTCCTTTGAGTACATTCGTGGACGAATGTTCCCAAGTGGGAGATATTGTAATAGCCCCCAGTTTAGGAGCCTGAGAGTGCAGAAGTTCGCCTGAAAAATAACTTGTAGTCACGTTTTACGGGGCTGACATATGGCTTGTAGGTGCTTATATGGTCCATAGGTTTAGTCCTTAAACATGAGCTTCAGGAAAGAGAAAAAGTTTCCAAGTGTGGGTAACCCACAGACCAAGTGACGATCCGTAGGATATATTACGGTCTGTAAATAGGGTCATAGTGAGACTATCAGACATTAAGAAAATTTGGAGTTTGCTAAAAGGTGACTTACGTCTTACCAGCATGGCCCATGAAACAGAGTATGACCCATAGAGTACTTTATGGAATGAGACCAAGAAAATAAAGTGTGGAAGGACTCTACGAGTCCAACCATGACCTGTTAGATGTTATACGACCTGTAATAAGGTTTCGTGGATTTGAGTCCAGCAAAATCTTTTTCAGGGATTTCAGATATGTTACCAGAAGAACGGGACTAACGGCCCATGGTTTGACCTACGGCTCGTAGACAAGGTTTCGTAGGTTGAATCTGATAGATTTAATAAGAGGTAGTTTTGTCATTCCGTTCTTTCTATTCCTAAACCCTATCGTTTTGGGATCAAAAGGGGGCCCTAGATTAGAACTTAAAGCCCTAAGACCATCCCTCATTCTCTCATTCTTTTAATTCCCAAATTCTCGTAAGGCATTCCTCCTCAAAGAATAAGCTAGAGAAAAACAAGGGTTTCCAAGTTCTTCTCCAAGGTTCAAGGTTCGATTCTCCCAAGTTCTCCTAAGGAATATGAGTTGATTTATGGGTATCTTTTCACCCATAAAGTTTCACTTTTAAGTATTTTACCTTTTCTTTAAGTTCCTTTAAGATATTATGCATGCTTATGATGATTCCATGATGTTTATGTTATTAAATGTTATTTGTGATACCCTATTATAACTCTTAAATGAAAAAGGAGATAAAATCATTGAGTTGGGCGAGTTGACACACTCCGAAAGTCAATATGATTTCGGTTATTGTAGGTGGTTCAGAGTTGAGGAGGTTAGAAGGGCTATTAGTATGATGAAGAGAGGGAGGGCGGTCGGACCCGATGCGATTCCGATAGATTTTTGAAAGAAGATGGTTAAGGATGGCATAGAGTGGTTGACTAGACTGTTCAATGCTATTATAAAGATTGCTATGATTCCTGATGAATGTAGGAGAAGTACAATGGTTCCATTGTACAAGAACAAAGGGGATATTCAAAACTGTAACAATTACAGGGGTATCAAGTTGTTAAGTCAGACTATGAAGGTCTGCGAGAGAGCGATAGAGATGAGGGTGAGAAGGCTAGTGTCTATTGGAGAATCTGTTTAGATTCATGTGGGGCAGACGACTACTGAAGCAATTCACCTTGTTCAGAGATTAGTGGAGAAATATAGAGAAAGAAACAAGGACCTTCATATGGGGTTCATTGATCTTGAGAAGGCCTATGACAAAGTGCCAAGGGATGTCCTATGGAGGTGCCTAGAGGTGAAAGGTGTCCCAATGGCATATATCAGGGCGATTAAGGACATGTATGACGGAGCCAAAACTCGGGTAAAAATGGTCGGAGGAACTCGAAATATTTTCCTGTTGAAATGGGACTCCATCAAGGATCTGTGTCGAGCCCTTTCCTGTTTGCCCTAGTGATGGATGAGCTAATGCGATTTATCAAGGAGGAGGTTTCATAGTGTATGCTATTTGCAGATGACATAGTATTGATTGATGAGATTCTAACTAAAGTTAATGATAAGTTGGAGGGGTGGAGACACGCCTTGAAGTCCAAAGGATTCAAACTGAGCAGGACCAAAACACAATACTTGGAGTGCAAATTCAGTGTTGCGAGGGATGAAGCAGACATTGATGTGAGGCTTGTCACTCAACCTATCCCCAAGAGAGAAAACTTTAAGTATCTGGGGTCCATCATCCAGAGTAGTGGCGATATCGATGATGATGTCACACATCGTATTGGGGCAGCATGGTCTAAATGGAGGCTTGTCTCTGGAGTGAAAAGAAGATACCACCTAAACTCAAAGGTAAGTTTTACAGAATGGTGGTTAGACCATCTTCGCTATATGAGGTGGAGTGTTGGCCAATAAAAAATGTACATGTTCAGAAGATGCATGTCGTAGAGATGAGGATGAGATGGATGGGTGGGCACACAAGGAGGGATAAGATTAGGAATGAGACCATTTGAGAGAAGCTAGAGGTGGCCATGGTGGCTGATAAGATGAGGGAAGCGAGACTTTGATGGTTTGGACATGTGCAAAGAAGTACCAATGCTCTTGTAAGGAAGTGCGAGATGTTGGATTTAGGAGTCACTAGGAGAAGTAGAGGTAGATCGAAGAAGTATTGGGGAGAGGTGATTAGACAAGATATTACAAAACTTGATCTCACCGAGGACATGACCTTAGATAGAAAGGAGTAGAGGTCGCGAATTAGAGTAGAAGGTTAATATGTTAGTAAGGTTAGATTGATATCTAGCCGTGGGGTATAGTAGGTTTTGTCGAGTCCGTATATCTTGTGTTGTCTTTATCTATATTTTATGTGTTAAATTTATCGTATTTACATAATATCATGTGCTTTTCATTAGTAGTCTCTCTTCCTATTCCTTTCTTTTCCTTTTCGTTTTGTCATATCTAGTTTATTATGCTTATGGGTTGTTGAGACGAGGGTTCCCCAGAAACAACCTCTCTACTTCTATGAGGTAGTGGTAAGGTCGTACATTCTACCCTCCCCAGAATCACTTGTAGGATTCCATTGGATATGTTGTTGTTGTTGTATGATACCCTATATATTTTATGAAGTATATGCATGTTTTGAGCTATTGATGATGACCCCAATGATAAGTTTTGATAATGATAAAGTGTGGGTGTTTTTGATGGTTCTTAAAAGGAGATTCTCATGTTTTATGTGATTTATTATTGTTCCATTTAAGAAGCATAGTCCACCTAGTTTTCAAGTAAAACTTTCGTGATATATGATGACGATTAAGGCATTAAAGTTAAGTTTTAAGTAATGATTTGTCAAAGATATAAGAATGTTGACAATTGCCCTATAAGATATTTGAAGAGAGGTCCCCAAGATGAAAGGACAATTATCACTTGGTGTTCCTAAGTTCAAGCTACTTCTATTATTGCTGCTTATGATTCTAAATTATTTATTAAAGATTTTTGTAGGATGACTTAGCAGATTGGGTTTCATTTCGTTAGTTGAGGCATGATCCATTAAAGCTAAATCTCAAAGTCCCTAACTATCTGCCACCACAGAAGCCCTTGTAGGCTAGGCTAGTGGATCCATGTAGGCCATTTATGTTATTCAGATGCATGCAAAGTTGACGGAGTTCCACCCGACAAGTGGTCCCCACATGCCAACGTAGGGTGTTATGTTGGATTCCATGTAGTAACTCACATGGTCTTATATATTTTGGTTAAGGTCTACTCCACAGGTTTATGATTCTATAATATATTTCCATTACATGTGATTTCTCATGCAGTGACTCTTATTCATATTGAACCATACTCTTTATGCATGCTTAAGCTCACTTTATGTATCTTTCATCTTATACGTACTTATACGTTATATTTATGAAGGATGACATTACAAATCATACATGTTGTCACGACTCGGACCTAGGGTCTAGGAGTGACATGGAAAATGAGAATCCGAGAGTCCCCAAACAAGCCTCAAAATATCCAAATTCACATCATCGGTTCGGAAGTGTATTCAAATGATAAACACATAATTCTAAGGGACGAGAAAGTAGGACTCACGCTATGGGGATACATTAGGGAAAGAGATTAACAGGAATTCACATAACACGTAGCATATACAGACCAAGGAGCGGGTAAATATGACTCATGCTATGGGGGAAATTTGGGACTTAGGATCTTTCACATCTTATCATGCAATCAAGTCACAAGACTCATAGACAAAACTCATAACGATATTCAATAGGTAACCAAGCCATAACATAATCCCCAATCATAGCACTTAGCATATAAACATAAAGGAGTTTACAAGATGTCCAACAATGCCGCTAGCCATAAGATAGGATGGAGCCAAGACATACCCCGGGCTCACCCTTAAATGTAAATGACCTAAACAAAAGCACCATAGGTAGAGGAATAGTGGTTTGTCCTTGAAAGATAAGACTCACCACAATAAGAAAAAACTTGAGATCTGGGCTAAACGTCGTGTGGTGGATGATCAAAGTTCTCACTCCCTACATGTTGAGATCATGTAGGCAAAAGTATGCGTTAGTACGTTAGAATGTACTAAGTATGCGAGCATGCAATGCATATGACTTACCAACCTGCATTTCAATATTAGATGACAAGGGCGCATAATATAGAAAAAAAATCATATATCCAAAGAAGAGTAGTATACAATATGCCATGAAATATATGATGCGTGGGATGTAAAAATGCTCCTATATAGTGGGGATGTGACCTCAACCGACAATAGTAAGACCAAGCAAGCTATTACTTGGAATGCCGATGAAATTCCCTCATTGATAAAGAGGTGGTCTACTTGCCAAAGTTATACCATACTTCACCTTACGGGAACATCACCCATTTCATATGAAGTAACCCTCCTTACGGGAACATCACCCATTTCGGATAGGATTTTCATGTAGCATATCATATCACACAATATTCACCTTACGGGAACATCACCCATTTAGTATGAAGCAACCTTCTTTACAGGAACATCATCCATTTCGGATAGAATTCTCATAACCTATGTTAGGCACATAGTTCAAAGAAAGAGAGAGAACCCTCAATCCATTGGTGCTAAGTCGATATCCCACAAGAATACATATATGTATATATATACATGCTTTCAAATAGGCAATAGTCATTTCAAATCCGTTCATTGTGCATTTAGGCTCAAATGCCAAACCACAATTCATAATCATGACACTTGTGCATAAGAATAGCTCATTCAAATGTATAAGATGGTGCAAGCCCCCAAAATTCTCAAACAGTCATAACCATAGACATATATGTGGTCACATTCTTGTCATAACTAATACCTTATCAAAATCATATCATAAAACATAATTGGGCTTAACCCTCGTCAGAATTTCAATAGAATTCAATGTTCATGAAAGCATATGCCATTAATGATGTGGGAATAGTATGGGTAATTGAGATTCAATCTAAAATCAACAATATAATATGAAATTGAAGTAAATCCATAACTAAATCCACATTTAAATCATAATATAGATCATCCATGCACAAAACAAGTTTTAAAGGGGACATGCACCTTCATAACTTCATAATCTCAATGCAAACCATCATATTAGGGCTTAAAGTAACTTAAAATCATAAATAAAGTACAACACATACATCAATTGAATTTATTAAACAATAATTCTCAAATCCATATTTAAAGTAAGCAAAATTCCGTGAAAATCAATTGAAAAGATTTTGGGTTTTCTTGGTTGAAAGGGACCAAGAATCAATCCCATATACCTTAGCTAATGAAGAGATTCAACAAGAAATTTGGTGAAGAAAGATCCCTTCCTTGATTCCCAAGCTTAACACCCACGAGAGTTCTTTGAAGGAGACTTAAGAGTGCCTTTGAGAGAATTCAAAATGTGAGGAGTGAATTGTGAGTATTAGGAATGGGATTTAAGTCATTAGGGAGCCCTTAGATAGCATAGGAAGTCCTAAAAGACCATTAGGATAAACCAAATTTACGAAAATGCCATTAATGAAACGGATATAAAAATTGGACGTCACCACTTCAAGGAGGGGTACACGGCCCGTGTGGCACTACACGGTCCGTGTACTTTCCTGTGAGCCAACACTCAGACAAATTTCACTTGATGAAGGTCCGAAATAGAAATCCCATGCTTAGAAAATTTTTGACAAATCACCTATGCGGAAGGTTACACGAGCCGTGTGAAGCTACATGGTCCGTGTACCGAACCGTGTCACTTTCCTTTGAAAACAAATCTCACTTTGAGTTACGAGACGATAATTCTACACTTAGAAAAAATTTCACTCCGGAAGCTATACGGACGACCTCACGGGCCATGTCACACTACACGAGCCGTGTGAAGGGCTGTGAGACTACACTTGGTCCCATATATTTTGGGATTTCAATCCAAGGCCATCATACGGCCCACCACATGGTCCGTGAAGTGTCACACGGACCGGGAGGGGTCCAAGTGTGGTGTGCCTTAGTTTTAATCACCACATCAAGGGCCAACACCAAACTTTGAGGCCAAGGGTCATCTTACTGGAGGCCACACGGGTCGTGTCACCTCAATGGATTGTGTAGTCTCCCTTGAGGTAACACTTGGTTCAAATCTTTCCAGAAATGACATTTTCAAGCTCCAATGAAGTCATACAATATCCGGGTCATTACACATGTATTGCATCTCACATACTTAGTGCATTCCAACGTACTAACACATATTTTGTCTGCATGATTTAACCATGTAGGGACAGGCACTCCTCCGCCAGTTTGTGGCTAGTACTCAGTGTTAAAGACTAGCACTGTTATTTAATTTGTGGCGAGCCCTTAGTTCGGGACTCTACCATTTTTCCTGCTAGCTTATATTTTGTATTTTTAGATGATGTATTTATGGCTCATTTGAGGTGTTTACTTTCTATATTGCACAATTATTGAGTCTTTTCTATGTGATGAAAACCAACTGTTGTCGTTTCTATCCATCAATGTAGTAGTTGGTATGCTTATGGACAAAGAATGTTAGTTATCATATTGTTTTTTTAATGTTTCTTCATTGCTTTATAGGCCAATAGTCCCTTCCCCTTATTTTTCCACAAATCTTTTAATTGAATGCCTATAAATGCTTGAGATGCTTAAGATGGCTTGGATGAGGTGCCTTCGGGTATCTCATTCGATGTGTGATGACTAGAGCCCTAGGTCGGATAGTTATAGATATCTTGTTTAGCTAACTTGTCTTAGTGGTTAAAGACAAGTACCATCACACTTTTTTTTAGATCATGACAATAGTCATGAAACCAGTAGGGCTACTTTTAGTGAAAGAAAATAAATGTGAGACCAATGTGGCCTCTATGGGGGAAAAGAAATGAGTAGACACGTGATATTCCTATGTCAAAAAGCAGACAATCCTCCTATTTTACAAAATAATTCTCCTTTGTTTCATTTTGTGGCACCTTTAGATTTGATATGATATTTTTAAAAAAAGATTTTTGAAATTTATGGGTAAAACAATCTTTAGATATTTGTGTGATTGAGATTTATTTTATTAAGGGTAAAAGGAAAATTTAAAAGTTAAGTTATTTCTAATCATAATAAGGTGACATTTTTCTTAAACGAACTAAAAAAGAAAGGGTGCCACATAAAATGGGACAGAAGAGTAGCAAAATTTCACCTATTTATCTGCTCAACCACAAACAATATAATATATTTTTTGTTTCAATTTATTTGCCTGATTTTAACTTGACACGAGGTTTAATAAAATAAATATGATTAAATCTTATAATTTTAATTAAAGATATATAGAATGTACTAAAATATCTTTCAATCTTATGGTGTTAAACATGTCGCATGAAAAGTTATGATTAAAGAGTTGCCAAAATAGAAAAAAAAATTAAACAGATTAAAAAAATTAAGATAAATAAATTAAAATTAAAAAATATTTTTTATCTTTTGTTGAATATTTTCATACTTAAATCTTTGTTTTACTATCATAATAATTTATTCACAACAGGTATTTAGATATAATCAACTTATTATAGCAACATAATGTAATATTATAAGTACACAATAATTGATTGTAACTAAGTGAAAGTGCATATACAAATATATATGACATGCATCTATTACTTTGATATAGATAAGTGGTTGAGATGGCAGCGGTAAATTTAGACGGAATGACCTGAAAGATTCCTATACTTAATTCTGTTTATAAGTTGGACCTTTATGCTTACAATTTTGCCAACTGAACCCTTTAACTAATTATAACATAATATTTTAAACTCCTCTAATCATTGACCAAACCTATGTGACATTATTATTGCTGAGTTAGAAAAGTACGTCACTACACACGTTCTAAAGCGACCGAGTTCAAAATATTTTACATTAAAAATAATGAAAGATTAAAAAAAATAAAAAGTTGTGAAATAATAAAAAGAAAAAAGGAAGAAGCTTTCTTCTTCCAACTTTCAACCTCTCATGTGTCGCCCGGTCCCCAACTTTCTTCTTCCCCACCCACTTTTTTGTTCTTTCTTTAGATCCACCCATTGTACCCCTGTCCAAACAAAATCTTTTATCCCCACCCCTAAATAATCTCTTGAAATTTCTCCTTTTTTTGTTGCAATCATGAATACCTTTTTCTAGTTGTTTTTCGTTTTGTCATATTTTCATTTTCAAAATTTCAATTTTTTGAGTATCTTTTGAATCTTGTATATACAATGTGAAGAGTAATACTGGGTATTGGAAAACTTTATTGATAACTTGAGGAAGCTTGAAAAATAATAAATGGGTTCTGTAAATTTATGAAATTAATTCAAAATTGTGAGGAAAATTTATTGAATTCGTATTTGTGAACTTGTATTGAAAAATTTAAGTCAAGAATTTCATCTATGTGGCATGAATTTGACACTCAATTTGAGAGCAAATAAGAAGAACATAATGTTCAACATTTCTAGAATCTGTCAAATTTTTTTCTTTTTAACATTTAATATTCTATGCGTCACTAAAAATGTTGTGAAATTGCACGTGTAAAATAAGTGCACTACACACAGATACATGGGATGAGAAACAACAATAACAACAATATACCCAGTGAAATCCCACAAGTGGGGTCTGAGGAGGGTAAGATGTACGCAGACCTTACCACTACCACATAGGTAGAGAGGCTGTTTCCTGGAAACCCTCATCACAAAAACCCATCAGCAGAATATGCTAGATATGATATACAGGCAAAAAGAGAAGAACACATAATAATACATAGATACAGGATAGTAAACATATAAAGGCAGATAAATAACATATAAAAGACAGACAATTACCACTCCTTCCTATCCTCCCTATTAGCCTGCTACTCTAATTCTCGACCTCCACTTCTTCCTGTCTAAGGTCATGTCCTTGGTGAGATCAAGTTTCACCATATCGTTTCTAATCACCTCTCCCCAATACTTCTTTGGCCTACCTCTACCCCTCCGTATAGCTCCCAAATCTAACCTCTCACACCTTCTAACAGGGGCATCGGTACTCCTTCTCTGTACATGTCCAAACCATCGCAGTCTCGCTTCCCTCATCTTGTCAGCTACAGGGGCCACCTCTAGCTTCTCCCGAATGACCTCGTTCCTAATCTTATCGCTCCTGGTGTGACCACACATCCATCGTAACATCCTCATTTCTGCGACCTGCATTTTCTGAACATGTACATTCTTTATTGGGCAACACTCCACCCCATACATGGGATGAGAAAGAGGTTTAAAATATTGTGTTACAGCGAATTTAAGGGTTCAATTGACAACGTCATGCATAGAAAAATCCAACTTACAAAGAAAGTCAAGAATAAGGATCTTCCTAATCATTCTGCCTAAAACTTATGGTGAAAGTTGAAACAAAACCTAAAAACATGTCACTTTACTCCCAATTATATAATTGATATCAATCTTTTCATTTTTTTTTTTTGGAATTTTCTGATAATTATGATGTTCGAATCATTTTGTGCATATCTCTATTAATTTTATGGGATACTTATCACATCTTACCATAATAGATATCACATAATATTATCCATCAAGGCACCTAGAACAGATAAAAGAAAAGAGAAATCATATAACTATCCCATATTTAGAAAACATTTACCACTTATAGCAACATAATTTAATCATATGTAGCAAATTGATTGAATTGCCCAATATTTAAAATTCGCGCAATTCTCTCCAATCTCCCATTTTGCTATCTTTTGTTATAGATGGTAATAAAATAAAAATATATATTAATTTTGATAAATATTAACTAAAAGACCTTCACTTAAGTATTTTTTCCCAAAATAAATTATCTAATTTCATTATCTATACTCGAATTTAAGCATACAACTTTATAATTCTCATCTATTTTATTAAAGAAACTTTTACACAAATATACAACTTTCTTGCCATAAATTACACTTTAAAATTTATTTATCAAAATACCAAAAAAAGTACACTGTTTTTCATTTTCCAACACTATTATATCACACCACACACCACAATAATCACACTCAAAACACTCTCTCTCCTAAATTTGTAAATAAAGTTGGTATTTTACATGGTATTTTTCAATGAGTTCGATAGGGCATGTAATTTTATCCCCAAACATGTATATTTGTGAAAACAGCCCACATAAATAATTACTGAGCCACACCTTTAGGTGTAACCTTTCCATAATTGACAAGGCTCTTTGAGATTTTAGTATTAAAAATGCATCACCAAACCATTGGAATCTTCAAATTTCAAAATTTTCTCACCTAATTAAATGTAATAAATTTAGAGCGGGAGGGCTCAATTTGTATCTTTCCCTATAGGGTGGTTAGAGGGAAAAAGTTGTTGAAAAATCAATAATGCCCCTAGCTAGGGTTTTTTATGGAAACACCTTATAAAGGGATTAGAGATGCTAGCAGTAGTGGTAGTATTTCTTTTCTCAAGCCCAACCTATAGTTGCAGGAGTTGCAAGTTGTTCCTTCCTTTTCTGTGATATAGAATTACTTGCACTGGGTGCAACTGTAAGCAGGACTTGAGATTAACTGTCTAATTATCCAGATAATATCAACAAAGCTTAGAGGTGAAACAGTAAGTTCAGAATGAGTATGATCTTATTTATATATGTATACATGTTGGAGTAAAAAGTAAATTATAGTTGCATCTTGTGTTCCAAGTATTCATGTCTATTCTGATGACTATAACTGATTGAGTGCAGCAGGAGCAGACCTGCCAGTTGAGTTGATATGATTTATCAGCATATGGAATTGTTTTAGTCAAGATACAGTGCTTGAGCTAATGACTTTTGTAGGAAAGGTTTGAAGGGGAAACAAAACAAATTTACACCAGAAAAGAATATGATGATGAGCTACTAAAAGACCATTTCCACCACACCAAAAATGAGACAAAAGAGATCATTTCCAGATTTAGAAAGTTGAACCTCTCAAGCACACAATCCACCTTTAAATTGCCATAAAAACACTTTTTTCCACGTTTGTTTTGTCAAAATATTTTAAATTTAAATTTCTTTAAAAATGAGGAAAATAACTTAAGGAAAACCAGTTTCATATTCATTGTCTCCTCCGCATCTCCCCAATTCCCACCCCCACTCAATTGTTTTACTATATTACACTAAAATGCTTTTTGGAACAATATATTTTTTGCTTTGTCACACTATATATTAATCTAGGTTCTAAAGAGATTCAATAGTTATGGAAGATAACATTCTTATTAGGTATGTCATCAATGGGTGAATAAAAAGGGCAAATTACAGGTCCCTAACTTTCCACTAACCCTCGCTGGCAAATCACACATAATTCTTCAAAGAATTAAGAGGGAGACCGATATGTAGATGCACAGGAGCTTTCTTGCACCACAATGCTAAACTTACAATGGTTGATGCATTATAGTACTCATATATATGGACATCTGGTTAAACATTCAATGCTACTATTCTTTCCTTCATTCATCATACCCAACAACTGAAATAAAAGCTTCAACCTTGCTTCTTCGCACTTCTATAACATATTCTATGAATGTAACATCGTTCTCAATATTAGCCATGAAAATTATTCACTTTCTTCCCCAATAACTTTTTCACTATATTTCAAACTCAGTGTTCCCTTATAAGATTTCTATTTTCAACTTGGAATTTCATTTCAAATTTGGAAAAGTGCTCCAAATCTGTTTTCAAACAAAACTGTTCTCTTCTCTCCTTGGTAAAAAGTGTAACCAAACACACTCTGTCTTCAACTTCAACTCCCCAAATTCCAAATAAAGTGAAAATCTATGGCCTGGCCCTTGTCTATCTACTTCAGCTTACCATGTACAGATCAGATCCCAAGACACTAATATGCATACCATCATGATAACGGTTACCAACAAAGAAAAGAAAGAACACATAAAAGGGACAGTCGGTACACCAAGCATCTTGTGTTCCTGCAGGATCCCGGAAGGACCGCACCCCAAAAGGAGAGGAATCTGGCAATCTGCTCGAACAGAAGTATAAGTGCTTGATTCCACAGCTCAAACCCGTCACCCATAGGCTACATGGAGACAACTTTACTGTTGCTCCAAAGTCCCCCTTTGGAGAATGAATAATATGAATAAGGCTAAATCTAAAAGCATGTTGAAGGAAGAAAGTCGACTTCCCCAGCCACTGGAATGCTAGAAACTACGATGCTTCAAATATTGGTTTTGACCTCCAAATCCACAAACTTCAAAATAGTAAATATGCAATGCATATGCAGCAACTATAACTAATTGAAGTCATTCCCATTTACAGTTTTTCTCTAGTACTCATTCTCCTGAGAAAGATCTCTTGTATCAATTTGGCTTTGGACGAAAGTATAGACATCATTCCCTACAACGCATAAGAATAGTTTCACCACTTCCCATATAAGTGATACAGCATAAGATGTTGAAACCTTGATGTCTCAAAGTTCACCTGTTCAGCTTTTATGTTAGTATTCTCCCTACTAGTGTACACTAGAGGGAATCCATTACAGCTACTAGTAGTTTCTTTTTTTTTTCTTTTTTTGGGGACAAGGATCTAACTAGTTATTTACTCGTTGAAAGATCATGGCAAGATTAACTCATTCTGTTGCATGTAGTCACAAAATCTGTCTTTTAACATCCACATCAACTTGAAAGTTACAGAGACGAAAACTGTGAGTCCAATTTACAGCAGCAAAAAAGGACAAAAATTAATGGTCTCAAATGCTATGAGCTCTCTATAGACTAGTTAAAATAATGATTAATTTACCTCACAGTTCTTGCACTCATCGATGAATGGTAATTTAAGCTTCTTTCTTTTCTGTAAGAAGTATAGACATCATCATATTGACTTGACTCATCTGGATTAGCAGTGGCTCCTAGTTCTAACCTTCCTGAGCTATTCAATATAGTTTTCTGCTCTACACTTCCATCAGAGTGATTCCCAATGTCAGGGTTAACTAGGAGATTCGAAGGTGGAGGGATGCAAGCCCCTCCTTTGCGAACAGGAGGCTCTCTCTCATAGTCATTGGCTGAATCGGATGGTTTAACAGGACCTTCTGATGGATTAACCTCTCCGATCTCCCTAAGAAATTTGGACACCCTCTCAAGAATCTCATACTCTGATATGGTGGGCGGTGGTATAATGGTGGGGATATCCAAAGGGCTCATCGGAGAGTAAGGTATCCCACTACCAATCTGCATCTTCCTGACCATACCAGGAATAAGACCAGTAGGAAACAAGGTATATGGAGGCAATTTTCCACCTGTATTTGCAGTTGATGCTAGCATGGGATGTACTGCAGCTTGTAGATTTCCTTGTGCAACAGAGGACAGCACAGGCATCGACCCAGCAAATCCAGTAGGTGGAACTACACCAATATGAAATTGATGTGGTGCTGCAGATGGTATTGGAGGAACTGCCTTATCTTGATTGACTAAATTAGGTAAGGTGGGCACCTGCTCATCAGGCTTCCACTGTAAAATACTCTGGTTTGCTACTTGGTGTGACAATCCTTTAAAAAATAAAGGGTAATAAGAAAACAACTGACAACTGTTCAGGTCGACAAAAAAATATAGAACAATTGCCCTTCATTCTTGCAATGGTACTCTTTATCACAGCTAGATTAGCAGTAATGACCAGCACCAGCAGAAGGATCTGAAGCCAGTAGTTCCCTCCGATGACCAGCAAGATTTGTGGGTACTCCACTCATCATCTCGTTTTCAAGTGCACGATAGTATCCTGATCATAGACTTCCTTGGAGCCCCAAAACTGTAGAATTTTCTGTAATCGAGACTGATTTTCTTCCTTGTTTTGAGGATTGTGGTATATCCTCACAGGCATGGGACCCAAAACAGGCATAAAAGCAAGTGCCTCATAGTCAAGCTCACGAGGATTGATTCATTGTTGCAGGCTGCAGATTACAAGGATTATCACATATGTATGTATGTACGTACGTACGTACGTACGTATGTATGTATGCATGCTCACACGCGTGAGAGAGTGTGTAGCATGTCCTAGGAAGTGGAGGGTCTGGTGTATTTTAATTAAAAAGAGAACTTATATATACATTTTTTACGAAAGCTGACCGAATTGCTGTTAATCCATTCATTTGATCCGCTCATTTTGGAAAAGTCAGGTGCGCATACAACTCATGCATGTCGATAAGCGCCTCGAAACCTCATATAGCTGATGCACAACCAAAGGTTGAGCAGAGATGTCATGTGAATACCAGAAAGCAGCAGCAAGTAGGACTGAGCAAAAATTTTTGAAACCACTAACCAATCCAAATCATACTGCACCTAAGATTCCGCTTTAATCCAGATCATACTGCACCTAAGATTCTGGTTAGTCCAAATCACATGTATTTACTTGTGCAGTAAATTATTATTAACTAAATGATTTATTACCTCTCAAATAGGATGTCATTAGCAAGATAGACTATATGCAGCTGTCTCTCAGAATCATCTAGGGAAAATATGCCGTCTCTGAGTGCCTCAGCCAAAGCAGGTATAAATGGAGACCTCTGCATGAACCAATTCTTTGCACCTTTAATTGACTCTTTGGTACCATTAAAACTGTTTAGTACATTACTCAACTCCATTTCAACATCTGAAGGAAGAGGCCTTGATAGACCTTTGAAAGACCTATATGAGTGATCATAATCAGCTCGGCGGAAATGCTGAGAGGGCTGTTGTTCATAGAATGATGAGAAACGAGGTGGTTGATGTAAATGAGGTGGACCCAACATTGCAGCAGAACCAGCAGCATTGGAGCCACTATAAGGGTCATTCAAGGGTGATGGACTCATCATAGAATTTGGTGGATGCATCATTGGCAAAGAAGAGGATAGAAAAGGAGCATTAAATGGTCCACCTGGTGGCCGTGTAGCCATCCAAAGATTATAGCGGTAGTAGTAATGGCCTTCACTGCCAAAGAGAAAATTGTATGCTGGATTAGCCTGCTGTTTTTCGCGAATCATTGATTCAAACTCGGGACCAACTTCGAAAGCATATTCTACTAATTTATCGATACACTTTTGGAGTTCTGGGTCAGATGGTGGAGGAACTGGAAGTGCGGAAGAATCATAGGGATTGTGGAAAGGGGATGATGCATGGTGAAGAGATATGTGAAGGAAACGGAGGAGGTTGCTGCTGTTGCTACTGAAGGTGAAGAAGATGAGGAAGTGGTGCATGAGGATGAAGTTGGGGTTGCTGAATGGGGCGAGAGTAAGGGAACTGTTGAAGGGAAGAATTTGGAGGTAGAAATGGAGAACCATGAACTGAAGGAGGATATTGTTGATGTTGGGGATGAAAACCAAACTGTTGTTGCTGTTGCATGCTAGCTGCTTGGTGCTGTTGTTGAGCAAACACCATAGCAGCATAATCAGGAGCTTGTAATCCATCACCACAAAAACTGATTAGCAGGACATGAATGCAAGAGCAGTTTGTAACACACACTAATAACCTGTGCATAACAAAATACTAAAAAGATGACATGCAGTCCAATTTTGAACACAGCATAAGACGATTAATGGATATTTACTACGCCTGACTAAATTAACAGGCATCTGCTAAAGCTTTAGTCACAAAAGGCCAGCAACCTTAGTGATGACTGATGAGTAGTCATGACCACTACACCTCAGGGACCATTACTGCATGATCTTCCCAGACTGTTCTTTCATTTTGGGTTCAGCTATTCTTGATTGCATACTATGTCACTGTCAATATTACCATTTAAAAGAAACAAAAACCTGCACATTGATGAGTAAATATTTAAGCACGAGACCAGACAGAAACTAATGCAGGAGAACAATAGCTGCATCCACAATTAAGAAACAGTTAAAATCCATGCACAAAATTAAGCAGAGGGAGCCCATTAGAACAAGACAAAGTACTAGGAAAAGCAAGCAAAAGTGACACTACAGAAATTCCTGACTGCACGCGGACAAACTAGCCCAGCAGAAAGGGATATGAAGCTTATCAGAGGGATACATTGTGGAATGTTTCTTTTTTTTAAAAAAAAAAAAAGGGAATAATGCACAGGAGTGTAAAATCCAACTTAATGGGAAAGTTTACAGTTAATTATAAAGAAGGCTAGCATTAATAACCTTCTCATCCATATGGTCCATTGCCACCCAATGGTGGAAACTTTGAAAAGCAACTTATAACGTCTATACAGCCACAAGTGACGATTCATTCTCCCATGGTTATGCCTATATTTATGGCACCATCATCTTCAGCCTTCCTTAACTACTTGGAAAATTTGTCCACAAGGGGGTGGAATCTCAACAACCACTTGCCACTTCAACAGCTTATGTTATCCCATGTCAAGCAATGATCAGGGTGCTCATTGACATGGCTAGAAGGAGTAAAATCAATTTATGACATGGGCAAAATGCATCTGCTAATAGTAAATGACCAGGAAGGCTAGAAGTATTAGCGAATACAACAGTCCCATTGCTAAAGACTTGGAAAAATGTTACCAAAGATTAAAACACAACAACAACAACATACCCAGTGGACTCCCACAAGTGGGGTCTGGGGAGGGTCGAATGTACGCAGACCAAAGATTAGAACACAATTTCAAGAAATTCAAGAATTTCAAGAACTCCAGATCGAGTCAAACTTTCAAGTTTTGAAGAGGTACACTTTAAACGGAGACATGGCTTGGTTATTAGGTGCTGAATCGTGTTTACATCATTTTCATCACATCTAACAAATCTAGGATATGTCTTCTGATTTTTAAATTTATAAGAATCTTGGACATTTTCCTTCATAATATAAACCCTATTTTGAAGTAAGACGCATTATTCTGTTTTAACTTTTCCTAAACACGTCCTTTTATAACATTTTTCCTAAACAAAGTTTACCTAATAACTTCCCAAGAATCTTTCTCCCTTTAGACTGATATTGGAACCATCATGATGATTCTACCATTTGTTTTTTTGAGTTGAACGTCCAGAAAAGAATACATGAATGAAAAATAAACAAACATAACATCAAAATCATTTTTTTAACCAAGAAACCTGTTGTTTCCAGCTTCAGTACTAGGTGGACTCCAGAACGAAAGCCATGTATTCCACCCTCTTTACTTTACACCTCTATTTTCTCTGCCATTCTGGTTCTCTTCACCAGATAGAGGATTATCCATTGAAAACCTTGATCCTCTACCTTTTTTGGTTCCTTCCTTCATTTTAACAATTAAAGGATACTGCAATGATGTGCCGCCTAAACAAGGTGAAACGAGCAGGTAAGACTGCATCTAACTACAGGGCTCAAGCAATACACTTTACAACATGCCAGCTCCTCAATAACAATGTCAAAAACCCTTCGTAGAATATCATAAAAGTGAGAGGGTATATTCTGTAGTTGAGGGTGACTGAATCGATCCCGATGTGGCTGACGTTTGTTTCGTGGTGGTAGAGATAGAGGGAGCTTAAATTTTGAAGGTTGTCGAATAGAGGCTACCATAGTTTAATAGCATCAGATTTACCTTTTACTGGTAAAAAACAGTTTAATGGCATCGGATTGGTGAGAGCTTCTTGCGGATCAATTGTGGCAGTTGACATGATTTTGTGGCAAACTTGCACAGTTGCACTTGACAGAAACATTTACAAGCTAGATGTCTAACAAAATCCCACCGCTTGAAGGCTTAAGCATTTTAGCAACCTTTTCTATTGAAATTAACATTTTTGCAACCTTCAAAATATCTAGAGAAAGACGGAAACAAATAGCATTGGGATAACAATGGAATCCCTGTTATTCCTGTTCTTCAAATACTGTTATGTTACTTCATTAATCCATTTTCAGCAGACATTTTGAAGCAAAAGTAAAACAAGTACGAGAAAGAATGATCTTTTTTAGCTAATTAAAGGTGCAATAAGTAAAAAATGGAGGCCGCTAAGTTGAAAGTTATTTGCCAGGAAATAGCAAGTTTATACATCTTTTTAATCAGCTATTTTCCCACCATGAAATTTTACTTTAAAATTTACTATAACAACACCCTATTGCCTTATTCACTTTAACAGATATGACTGTATTATCTCTGCTCATGTGTCAAGTTTATAGCCTAAGAATCAACAAGATAATCCACCGCATGTAATACCACTAGCATCTTCGCAATAACTTTAACACCCACATAAAATGAAAACAAAAAATATAGATATAAAAACCTTAAGATTCATAATCAAAGTTTTTTGATGAAGTGGAATCGGAGATTTGACATGTATGATAATGCACTTTGGACAAGAATTTTAGAGGAAAAGGTTTCTTTGGAAAATCCATGGCGCACCAAAGAGGCTACAATGCCTCATGGCACCAAAGTAAGGAAACACAATTAGAGGGCTTTGGAACAAGTTAGAGACAAATGTAGGGTTTACTCTTGATAATGGAAGGAAAATCAGGTTCTTGGAAGATGCATGGCTGGGTCATACACCACTAAAAGGCCATTCCTTGTTTTGTATTTCACATGTCATAATGGGAAAAAAATCAGATTTTTGTACATTGCAAGGCTAGAATTTGAGTTTTAGAAGGAGTACGAATGAGTGGGAAATGCTGGTCTCTTGCTTCAAATGCTAAGCAACATTGTTTTGGACCACAACAAAAGGGACTCTATCAGTAGAAAGGTCATTCCATGGGTATTTTTTCAGTTAAAATTTGTTGAGTATTCTGGATTTTAGCAACAAATGTGAGTTATGGTCTAGGAAAAACATATGTACAACATGACACCTATAAAGGTCTCTTTCTTCTCCCGCATAGTGGCTAAGGAGGCATGCCTCACACAAAAAAATCTCAAAAAGAAGGGTTTTCAATTGTGCAGTAGATGTCCATTATGAGAAGAACAATCTAAAGAAGTTACCCAACATTTTTTGCATTGTAAGGTTACTAGTCAGTTATGGAATTACTTATTGTTAATATTTTGTATGCCTTGGGACCATGCCAAACTCCATTGCAGAAATGTTGAAGCACTAGACCAGGAAGGGTCTGCAGGAAAGCTCAAAAGATCTGAAACACTGTTCCCCAAGTTATCTGGTGGACTGTTTGGCTAGAAGAAATAGCAGAAATTTTTTAAGGCAAAAGAACATACAATGCCTTAAACATAGACGCTTTTTGTTAATTGTTTTTGTGATGCAAACCGGCTTTTGATCCAGATGTATAGATATTTTAGACAATATCTGATTTGAACAACTTGTAAATTACACTTGTCGCACTGATTTACTGCAAATCTTTTGTTGGACTGACTTACTGCAAATCTTTTATAACAACAAGAGCAACATACCCAGTGTAATCGCACAGATGGATGACGAAAATTATAGATATAGACAGTATATGTTTTGATCTCTCTCACAGAGGCGCTAACATGCTTTGAGCTACAATATAAACATACCTAGTGTAGTCCCACAAAGTGGTGTCTAGCAAAGAATGTACAAATTGAGGTTCAAACCTCCGACCTCACTCAATAAGAAACATCACTTTGAGCTAGAGAATATTAAAACAGAAACTCCCTTTTACTTCTTAATGACTTCGAGGCAAACTGAAGTAAAGACAATCATCATAGCACCATTGGAATATACCTAGAAAATATAATTCAGACTGATCCCCAGATAAAGAAGATGGAGAACAGATAATATCAATCAATTCACCGGCTCAACATACAGGAAACATTTTACACTTTTTCTCTCCTCATGCCTCCACATTTTAAAAATTGTTGCCCATTTGGTATCAACTTATCAATGTAATTAAATCTTTTAACATGCTTGGAGGACTCTGTATCTTAACCCTGTCTCAAGAGCAGGCACTTAAATTCCTGCCTCCAAGGTAGATCTTTATACTTGGCTGCATCAGGGCACAACATTTCTATCCCTACTTTAAAAGAGAGTTCCTCATTGCATGTCCCATCAATCTTTTTTTTCCCCAATTTTGATATGTAGAAGTCTCATCAACTCTTCTATGATACTTACATACTCTTGTCAATGTTGCCAAATATATTCAAAACCTATTTTTTAGGTCCCTCTTTAACATTTCATATTTTTTAGCCAAGAGATAGTCAGTCCAACCCTTGAATTCTACCGTGCTTTTATCATGTCCCCAAAATTTTCTAGCTCTAGCACATTATCAGTAAAAAGAGGAACTTTTCTTCTCCCATTAACCACACAACAGCTTTGTCACACTCTGCCAACTTCTTTTTTTTTTATATTGGTAACGTAGCACTCTGCCAACTATAATCTAAGCTAACTAGCAAGTAGTAACTAACACTTAACTGTGTACAATCTCATTTTAGTACTTTATCACCCACAATTTGGTAGTACTAGGAACCTCATACATTCCTATAAATTGCAGAACCACCCAAGTTTTGACCCAACCTAACACTTCAACAGCCCTGCACCAACTTTTAGGTCATATCAGAGACCCCAATGACTTATCACAGCCAATCTTCTCTTGTACCTATAGAAACCAATAATCAACACCCAATAATATCACTTCAGATAGAACTCTTTTCTAACATGTCGAAAAACAATGAACAGTAATCAAGACAACAATAAGCACTATGATTATGTGGAAGTTGGGACATGGGTATCAAAAGAGTAAGACACAAGTGAAAATAACTTGCGCCGAATCCTTCAAGGTTCCCTTTCTTGCAAACTAGGAGTATTTTAAGTATTATTGTTAGATTCGAACTATTCTTGGTAAAGGCTTCACAGCTAACCAATCCACCCAATTGGTTTTTGTTTCGCTAATCCTCAATGTCAAGGTTTTTCTCATCCACCACCCTCAACACAGAAATAATCAAGAAGGTCACTCTTTCCTCTGACTTCAACTTGGTATAAAGTTGGACCAGTACATCGAAGCTCCAAATATCTTCTAGCTGGTAGGTCAAAGGTGATAGAAATTAAAGAAGTGATAGGGGACTTTTCCTTGTATTTAGTCAATAAATCTGCATAAACTGTTATCCATTTATACAACTATATAGTGGACTAAAATGCTCAATTGTAAACCATATAGCAAACCTAACTATAATGTTAGAGCTCATAGTGTATCTAGAAGAATGTATAACTGTACAAAAGGTGTCATTTTCCGTATGTGTTGCTGTGCACTGCAGCTATGCTGCTACACCATTGAATCACGGCTTGAGACCTGTTGCCCGATGCAAATTATAAGCCCATGATAACATTGAGCCTAATACATGCTACTCAGTTGAACGGGATGAACTGACATATAATAGAATTCAAAACTTCCTGTATACTCAGAACCCCTACTCCTCCTTCTTTCTCTTTCCGTTGTCAAACCTAGATCAATTTACATCTTCTTCTTCCTCCAAAATTCCATCAGTAGTGTCCTTTCTCTAACAGTTATTACAATTCTCATGGTTTACTTCTCTTGTATGGTTTGCGGCTATTGTGCAGGGGCAGAGTTTACATTGTGCATCCATAAGGTAGCAGTGGCAGGTTCCCTTAGTTACAAAATAAAACAGTTACAATGATTCTCACACATGTCTTCTTTTTTCTTTATGGTGATTGGTGTTTGGGCTAACTTGCACACGCTTCGACCATTCCACCGGTACATGCCACCTCTTTACTAATAAATATATCGGTAAGTTCAACCTACCAAGGTTCAAACTGATGAAAAGAAAACATGAAGCCTCTCTAAGCTACAGATACACACTAGGTTATGGCTAGAAGGTTTTTTCCTAAGGTTGTTTAGTGTTAACTAGGGTTTATGTGTGGACAGTCATGTTCCAAGTCTAAATGTATATAACTTAAACATCAGGTGATGTGTTCTTCAATTTCCTATTAACCCAAATGGCAATTTCTCAGAATCCAAAAACAAACACTTCAATAAACAGTTAGATTATATTCTTTTAGTAACCCATGAGAGCACCATACCTCGTTGTAATAGAAGTTTACAAAAAATAAATTAATAATCCAAAACAAGCAGCGTGGTTCACCACAAAAAGTTGAAAATTCAAATTTGAACAACACAAATAGGAGTTTGAAGCTTTATTTATGAGCATCTCCAAAACAACAACAACCTAACGAGTGAAATCTCACTAAGTGGGATAGAGTCAAAACACTAAATGAAAATGTGAAGTTTCAGGACTTTTCCCACTAGTTAGCAGACAGACCGTACTTTAATTTACAACTCTTAAAGGGGTTTCATAATCAGTTCTGCTCAAGCAGTCTTCAGTAAAACAGTCATAACTTTTGACTCAGAACTCCAAATGAGGTGAAATCAGTTGCTTGGAAAGCTAATTCAAAGAGATTTCATTTGGTTGGTCAAGGAACATCTAATTATTTGTGTACTAAAATTTATGATCATTTAAAGTTGACCCTTGCATGATATAAGACTAGAAACTCAATTTATAGAAAAATTTTGAACTCGACTACGTATTAGAGGCCTCTTATGACCTTAATACACTCCCACATATAAGAGTGAGGCTTGAAACGTAGGTACATATGAGGATGGAGTTATGGAGTGTCACAATATCTCCCCCTTGAGATCATTTACCCTCGAATGAAGGTGAAACTGGGGAATATACACATGTGTGCTACTTATGGACTAGTTTATCAATAAGAAGCTATCCAGATATTGTATAACTCATATTTAAGGATGTATCTCAACTCAATGATAGAAATAAGGAATATTACCTTCATGCTCATCATTGGGAGGAACAAATAGGTGAGGATATCTAGCTTTCATATCTTCCTCAGCTTCGCAAGTGGCTTTCTCAGCGAACTGGTTCCTCCATAATACTTTAACAGAAGCAATTTCCTTGGTCCTCAGTTTGTGAATCTGACGGTCTAGTATCTGAACTGGGATCTCTTCAAATGACAAGCTGTCTTTGACTCCAATACTTTCTATCGGCACAACCAGTGCGGGGTCTCCATAACACTTCATAAGCATAGAAATGTGGAATACTAGATGAATAGCAGGTAACTCTGGTGGAAATTTCAATTCCTATGCCACATTACCAATCCTCCCAATAATCTGGTACTGGCCAATATAATAAGGACTAATCTTCCCTTTTTCCTGAATTTCATCACTCCCTTCATCGATGAAACCTTTAGGTATACCCAATCACCTACCTCAAATTCCAAATCTCTCCTTCTGACACTAGTATAAGACTTATGTCGGCTTTGGGCTGTCTTTAGCCTTTCTTGAATAACTTTCACCTTCTCCATAGCCTGATGGACTAAATCAGGTCCTAGGAATCCTGCCTCACCAACTTCAAACCACCCAATAGGCGACCTACACTTCCTCCCATAAAGGGCCTCATATAGTTCCATTTGTATGCTAGCTTGGAAACTATTGTTATAGGAAAATTCAATCAGGGGTAAGTGATCATCTCAGTTACCTTTAAAGTCTATAACACATGCTCTCAACATATCCTCAAGGATTTGTATGGTCCGCTTCACTTGCCTGTCTGTCCGGGGGTGGAAGGTTGTACTAAGATTCACCTTTGTACCCAGCCCTTTCTGAAAGGACTTTCAAATTGTGCTGTGAATTGGGCTCCTCTATCTGCAATAATAGATATGGTAACCCCATGCAGTCTAACAATCTCCTTAATGTAAAGTCTGGCGTAGTCCTCAACTGTATCAATTGTCTTGACGGGTAGGAAGTGAGTTGACTTGGTCATTCTGTCTACGATTACCCATATCGAATCATGCTGTCTACGAGATCGAGGTAAGCTTGTTATGAAGTCCATGTTAATTATCCCCCACTTCCACTCTGGAATTTCAATATTTTGGGCCATACCACAAGGCCTTTGGTGCTCCACCTTAACTTGATTGTAATTCGGGCATTTGGACACGAATTCTGCAATGTCCTTATCTATACATTTTTGTTGCACCTGGGTGAATAGAGTATCTGGAGTTATGAGCCTCAGGTATAATCCTATCTCTAAGGCCATCAACACTTGGTACATATAGTCTACCTTAGTACCTAAGGACTCCATCTATACCTTTTTCAAACACTAATACCCTTTACTTATGAACATCTTCTATCAACTGAAGGAGGATAGGATCCCGGTCTTGCTTTTCTTGCATCTCCACCACTAAGGATGACTCTGCCCCATTTTTATAATCGCACCACCTTCGTCAGAATCTTCAATCTATACTCCCAATCGTGCTAGTCTGTGCACTTCCTTAGCTAGTTCTTTCTTTCCTCCTCAATATATGTAGTACTTCCCATGGTCAACCTGCTAAGAGCACCAGTAACTACATTGGCTTTACTTGGGTGATAGAGGATGCTCATGTTATAATCCTTCAACAGCTCCAACCATCTCCTTTGCCTCAAGTTCAGCTCCTTTTGGCTGAATACATACTGCAATCTCTTATAGTCAGTAAATACATCCACTTGCCCACCGTAAACATAGTGTCTCCAGATTTTGAGAGCAAACACTACAACAGCAAACTCAAGATCATGAGTTGGGTAGTTTTTCTCATGGGTCTTAAGTTGTCTAGAGGCATATGCTATCACCTTGCCTATCTGCATTAATACACATCCGAGGCCAACTCTGGAATCATCACTATACACAACGAAGCCATCAGCTCCCTCGGGTAGGGATAAGACCAGAGTCGTTGTCAACCTAGTGTTCAACTCTTGGAAACTTTTCTCACAAGCTTTAGACCATACGAACTTAGCCTTCTTCTGAGTTAGCTTAGTCAAGGGAGCTGAGATAGAAGAAAACCTCTTTAAAAGACGTATGTAGTAACCAACCAAACCCAAGAAGCTTCTTATCTCTATTGGAGTTGTAGGCCTTGGCCAGTTCTTTACTGCCTCAATCTTTTGAGAATGAACTTGAATGCCTTAACCAGAAACAATATAACCCAAAAACGCCACAGATGCTGACCAGATCTCACATTTGAAAAATTTGGCATACAATTGTTGGTCCTTAAGGGTCTGAAGGATAATTTTAAAATGGTTAGCATGCTCCTTCTTATTACAAGAGTAGATTAGAATGTCATCTATGAACACAATGACAAACTTATCTAGGTATGACCTCAATACCCTATTCATAAGATCCATGAAAGTCGCTAGTGCATTTGTCCGTCCAAATGACATGACCAAGAACTCATAATGACCATAGCGGGTTCTAGAAGCTATCTTAGGGATGTCACTTTCTCTAACTTTGAGTTGATGGTACCTAGATCTGAGGTCTATTTTGGAGAAACGAGTAGCACCCTGGAGTTAGTCAAACAGGTCATCGATTCTGGGAAGAGGATGCTTATTCTTTATGGTGACCTTATTTAACTAATGGTAGTCTATGCACATTCTAAGAGAACCATCCTTTTTACGCATGAAGAGAACTGGAGCACCCCAAAGTGAGATGCTTGGTCTAATGAAACCCTTATCTAGGAGTACAGCTGTGTATTCAACTCTTGTAACTCTAAAGGAGCCATCTGTACAGAGGAATAGATATAGGCTGAGTATTTGGGAGGGTATCGATCCCAAAGTCTATCTCCCTTTTAGGAAGGACTCCAGGTAGGTCATTAGGAAAGACTTCTAGGAACTCATTTACGACTGGAACAGACTGGAGAGATGATGCCTTGGCAATAGAATCTTTGACTCTGACCAGATGGTATATACACCCTTTGGAAATTAACTTTCTAGATTTGAGATATGAGACAAATTGACCTTTAGGAAAAACTGAGCTACCCCTCCACTCTAAGACTGGCTCATTGGGAAACTGAAACTTGACCACCCTGGTTCTGCAGTCTATGGAGGCATAACAAGCATGGAGTTAGTCCATGCCTTGAATGACGTCAAAATCTACCATGTCTAACTCAACCTGATCAGCTAAGGTATCTTTATGGTAAACTGACACTGGACAATCCCTATAGACTCTTTGGGCTAGAAAAGAGTCCCCAACAGGTGTGGAAACACTAAAAGACTCAAGAAAACATTCTGGACTGATCCTAAACTTCATGGCTACATAGGGAGTCACAAATGACAATGTGGCACTTGGGTCTAACAATGCATAGACATCATAAGTGAATACTTTAAGCATACTGGTAACCACATTTGGTGAGTTCTCCTGCTCCTATCTTGTGGCCATGGCATATAGACGATTTGTGCCCTAGTATATCCTTGATATAGACGATTTGTGGCCATGACATCATAAGTGAATACTTTAAGCATACTGGTAACCATATTTGGTGAGTTCTCATGCTCCTATCTTGTGGCCATGGCATATAGACGATTTGTGCCCTAGTATATCCTTGATATAGCACCCCTCTGAATTGGCCTACCCTGTGGTGTTGAAGAAACTGACTGAGATTTTTTTATCCCTAATGTTTTGCCTCACCATAGGACAATCCTTCAAAAAATGCCCTACCTGACCACATCTAAAACAACCATTTGTCCCCACAAGGCACTCTTCTGGATGAGACATTCCACACTTACCATAAATTTGATAACGAGCCAATCCTTGAGCTACACTCCTCTATGACTGGCTGCCCTGAAATCTACAGCTCTATGATCCCTGCTCATTCCTGACCCTTAGTGCAGGTACACTACCAGATGAAGGTGTTGGTCCAGATATCCTAGGCTAAAGGATGAATGATTGGCACTTCCAACCCCCTTCTTACCTGTCTCCTAGCCCGATGTATTGGCCTTTTTGTTTTTGAACTTCTCCCCATCTTGCATCTTCTCCTTCTTTACTTGCTGCACATAAGTCACTAAGCGAGTTATGTCTATATCCCCTATTAGCATAGCATTTCTGCCCTCTCTCTTAGTCATCCGAGAGACACCTGACACAAATAGATCCATCTTAGTACGCATGTCTGCCACCATAGTCGTAGCATAATGGGATAGTTGAGTGAATTTGAGGCTGTACTCCCACACACTTATAGCTTCCTCTTTCAAATTCAAAAACTCCATCACCTTATCCTGTCTCAACTCTCTAGGAAAGTATTGTCCCAGAAAAGTCTCCTCGAACTCTACCCAACTCAAAGCTGGCGCCCATTCTACCCTGCCTCCCTTCCACTAATCAAACCAGAGTCTAGCTACTACCTTGAGATGGTAGGCAATCAACTCAACCCACTCTGCATCACATGTATAAATAACCTGAAATACTTTCTGGAGCTCCTCAATGAAGTTTTTAGGATCCTCCTTCACATTAGACCCCGTGAACTCAGGTTGGTTCATCCTCAAAAATTCACGAACCCTGGTGGTATCTGAACTATCATACCTACAATCTCCTTATCGACCTCCCTGTTTAGTGACTGCCTGTGCCAAAGCCTAGATAGTCTGGCGGATCTCAGCATTAGAGATATCCACTTGCGGTTGCTGCCCAACAGGTATAGATGGACCTCTAGGTCCCTAAGAAATTAGTGAATCAGGCTGGTTTGCATTCTGCCCGGCTAGACGCTTTCTACCCTAACGATGGCTTTACGTGGAGGCATGATCTAAAAAACAAGGCGTGAATGCACGAATTAGAATGGACTCACGAGGTAAACCCTGAAGCACGAAAGGGAATAGCAATTGATAGTGACACTTCCTAATGCCCTGTAGCCTCCCTATTATGGATGTAGTGCACTTCACAACAATAATATGGACTCTGCTAGACATGGTTCCATAAACACCCTAGGACACTTGAGCTCTGTGCTCTGATACCAAATTTTTCATGCTCCGAGTTCACACCCTAGGCATGGCCGGTACCCAGAATCATTTCTGGTCTTAAGTGAATCACTTGGTCTGGCTACTTTACTCAGCAGAAGACTTAAATAATAAAATTAGGCATAGATAAGATGTACTAAAGAAACTGCAATAGTCTCAACAATCTAAACAGAAGAAATATCTAGATAACAACTAAAATGAGAACTACAACTTCTGTCATATAGTCTATGGAAACTCTAACTAGAATAATCCGAAAACAATTACCGTGATAGGTCTATGGTAACTACAACTAAAAAGAAATGCTAAAAACATAGATAAAGACTCCCAAGCCCCTAACTGGTAAGAGGCCTCACCAATAGTTGAATGAATAGTTGGTCCTCAATGGAGCGTCTGCTGAGAAACTCTGTCACCTGCGTCTACATCATAAAATGATGCATATCCAAAGGACGTCAGTACGTGGAAGGCACAATATGTAAAATAGCTAAAATCGAGAACTTAAGATAAGGCACTATACTCAAAGTAACTAAAACCTCTCAAAATAGGATATCATAAGTAATAAATACAGTGCATGCTTAAAGTAAAAACATATGCTTAAAATTTGTATGTAGAAACTAGTTTATTTTAACTTGGGGAGTTTCTCTAATCGACACCATTACTATGAGCTTCGTGATGATACATCATCTTGCCCACGCTGCTAGAGCCATCCAATACTTTGCCAGGGTAAGGGACGAAAACTAGGGGAGTGGATCCATCCCAAAACTGGGTCATCTCAGTGAAAAGTGAGGAGTTGTACTCTTGGTACAAGTCCTATTTTACGGCGGCTACGTAGTTTATGAGTTCAAGTTATTATTACTCTCACTCATATCGGTGCTCAATACTACTCCCAAAATAACTTTTATATTGTTAATACTTAAAAGAATATGATCCCCTCAAGGTATTTCTTTTCTTCTTTTTGGGACTTGCCTAACTTAGCATTCTCTTGACTTTTCTCAAAACTTTCTAAAATCATAGGCTTCATGCGTCACTATTCATAAATACTTATACTAATAATTTCCTTATGTTTGAAGCAAGAATTGAAGATTCACAGATTTTCGTAGTAACTTTAGGGTTTAACTAGTTTACCAATAAAATTTTGTATCTCAACCTAAGGCTTTAATATAATAGAAAGCTCAGTAAATTTCATGACTTTCATCAAAAAGTAGCATAACAAGAATAATTTCTCAAAATAAAGAAATCTTGTTTCTAACTAATAACTTGATACTTGGAGAGAACTGGTAGTTACATGATGGTGGAATAGTGAAAAGGAATTTTGTAAGCCTTACATGCCTGGGGAACTAGTTTCTTGAAGAAATTGAAGAGGGTTCTTGAAAGCCCTAGATTTTGCCCTTTTGAAACTACGTTCTGAGTTTTGAGAGCATCTAAATGTTAATGATATGAAGAATTTCATTTTAGGGGGTTTCTTTAAGTGAAAACTAATATGTTTAGGCTTAAAGGGTGAGAAAAGACAAAAATACTTCTCTTTAAAATCACTGATCGGGTTGCCTACAAGTCCATCTACAGTCGGTAGGGACCCTTCCGTAAACCTTTGGGCAAAATTTGAGGTCTCTGGATCACTTTCACGAGCCCATATTATGGCTCATAGAGTGTTCTACGACCGTAGATTGGTCCGTAAAGTCTAGGACAAAAAATGTGAAGTTTCAGGACTTTTTTTATGAGTTAGCAGATGGGTTGTACTTTAATTAACGACCCATAAAGGGGTTTCATAAACGCAACTCTGCTCAGGTAATGTTCAGTAAAACGACCATAACGTTTGACTCCAAACTTCAAATGAGGTGAAAGCACTGCGTTGGAAAGATAATTCAAAGAGCTTTCATTTGATAGGTCATGGAACATTTAATTATTTGTGTGCTAAAAGTTATGATCATTTAAAGTTGGCCTTTGCATGATTTAAGGCTAGAAACTCAATTTATAGGAAAGTTTTGAGCTTGACTAAGTACTAGAGGCCTCTTATGACCTTAATACACTTCCCACATATAGGAGTGAGGCTTGAAACATAGGTATATATGAGGATGAAGTTATGAGGTGTCACAATATTGTAGGTAGGTAAATTCTTTCACTTTTATATTTTCATTAAAATTTTGAGATTTTAACCTAAATTTAAAATTTAAATTTGAAGAATTTCCATTTCAGAGTAAATAGTGGGAGGTTTGAAACTCACAAATGAATAGTGACGATTGAGCCAGTAACCGATATAGTATCTAGCATAATATCTTGTCGATTTTTAGTTCTTTTTTCTCTATCTAGCTTCCCTTTTTATCTCTATTTGACTCAATAAAACACTAAATTACCTCTAATGTTGTTTGTTCAGCTGCTTTTTATATTTGATTCTTTTAGGTGCAATATCTTTTGCACCTAGGTTTTACAAATACAAAGTTTTTTATATTTTTATCTTTTCACTAGTGCAGATATGATGATAGGTTAAAAAAAGATACTTTTTATGCTTTTATTTACAGAAAAAAGGAATAGCCAAATTGCTAAAGGATGGCAGAAACTTTATTGAATATAAATTTTATTTATTGAAGGCTATTGTTGAACTTCCTGAGCATTTAGCTCTTTTAGTAACTAATTTATTGCATTCATATCTTTATTGACCGGTATTTTCTTAGTCAATTTTATAACAACTAATGACATTTAGAAATGAGAACAGTTAAAGGTTGTGTCAACAAAAAGATACAATTACTCTTTGATTAAATACTTTTATTTTAGATACATTATTATGTGAAAATGTAGCCGAAACTAAAATTTTGTATGAAATTTGAATGGCTTAGATTCTTTTAGGTCGAATTGTGATGCCCCTATCATCGGAAGAGGTAAGCTAAATTGAACAACTTCTAGAGTAAATAGAATGCTTATTTGAGTGTTTCATGGATAATTTGATATTTTCAATATTGAATAACTGAGATCAAGAATGTCAGCTGCTAAGAATCTATTGATTTGAAAGATTTACTTTAAAAAATGCCTTCTCTTTAGCTCTGGTAGTTTGCTGAACATGGGCAAGGCCTTCTAGCTTCTAAAAGAAAAGATTCACTACTTACGATAGGTTAAATTGTTGCTAGTGGAAAAAATGTCGCATACATGTAGTCTCGGAGAACCTATTAGTGGCATGACTTTACATAAGTGCAATGGATTGAATTATAGTATAATGAGCCCAATAAACATATTGGAAAGGGTAATAATGTGAAGAACAGAAGGCAAAAAAAAGAAGGTTTGAAGTCTGTGAAAGTTTTAGCAGTCATTCTGCTATCTCGAATGGGCAGAATCTGTACATGAGATCTATTGGCTCGGTTAGCCACACGGGTGAGACTCTTAACTCAAAGAATATATTTCATGCCTAACTTAAGCATATATGTTACTATTCAACTACTCTTTGGATCTAACAATTTTGGATTTTATAGAAATATATAGGGGTTATACTATAGTTTCTAGTGGTGAAAGACATAATATTAAGACTTGTTAAACAAGAAAATAAGAGAAAACACAAGCATTTTAAAGATCTCAAAAGTTAATAGTATATGCAGCTACTACGGCTATATTTTGGTATTTTCACTCAGGAGGTTTGGCTTTAGAGCCTCTACTTTCTTACTGTTCCGCTATTACTTATGTCTTCTTAAATGTTGTGTTTTTGCTTTCTTTGGCTCAGGATTATTCGAAAAATAGGCTCTCTACCTGACAAGGTAGGGTAAGGTCTGCGTACACTCTACCCTCTCCAAACCCCCCTTGTGGGACCATATTGAAGATGTTATTGTATTAGGTAGATGAGATATGCGTGGTCTTGAAAATACAATAGCAAAGCACTACTTGCAAAGGTAACTTGTGTTGAAATTATTTACCGAGTTATGTTTGATAATTGCGATATTCTATCTTTAATAGATTGAGTGTGGAGTAATTGTGCTAATCATCAATAAATAATTAACTTACTAATATTTTCAGTTATCACAAAATTATTGTGTCAGTGATTACTTACGAAGTGAAGGATATTTTCTACAAAAAGTTGAAGTACTTTGGGGATGGTGATTCTGGCATAAACTGATTAACCCGTTGTCATAAGTGTAGGGAAGAGAAGGGGAGGAGATATAATCATAAAACTCATTTTTATGAGATAAATAGAGTTACATAAGTTCTTATGACATCTTAGCAACTTATGACATCAAATATTTGCTAAGAATTTATAAACTAGGCATATGTTTGTTTGATTGAACTTAATAACTTATATAGAGAGCCTTTTGAGCAGCTCCTTCTGTATTTCGACTGATACCGTATTCACTCATTATTGCAGCAAAAGAGCATCTTGGTTGACTACGTTTGCACCAGCTGATGCCCTTGTGATGTCAAAGGAAGACTTGAAGGCATATTCTAGGTGTAGATCAATTTATTTTTTTTAATTTACTTACAATTAATCTTTTCTTGGTAAGTATTCAAGTCTTCCTTCTTTCAAACTATAGCCCATTTACTGGTTTCTGTCGGATAGGTATCACTATCCAAATGTTGTTGTTAAGGTAATTACTTATGATATCTGCAGTCCCAAACTCCCTATGCATCATGAAAATCTGCTATATTGTACAATATTAAAATCCTCGATTGATTTTCTTTTAAGGTTCTTATATTTTTTCAAAGTTCTTTATAAGAATTGGTACAATCCATCAAGATAACCATAAATATTCTGAGTGTGTAAGTTCAATGAACTTGATCGTTGAGTTACAATGTGGGTTTAGTAACTGCAACAATTTTCATCCTTCTTCATCTCAAGTATTGCCTTTGATGTATTTTTGACAGAAGAACAGAAGTACAATGCACATCTAATAATTGCTCTAGGATGGTCAATCATAAAGTAATTCTTTTGTACTATAGCAAACCACGACAGCTAAAAGGATGAATGTAAATAATTGCAAAACTTAATTTGTTTTTTATCTAAAGTGTAATTGTTAGATTGTATGTACAAATTATAAGAACAAAGGGACATACCAGCTTTTTGGAAAATGAAGTGGGAATTGAGCAGAGAAATTGTGCAAGGACAATGAAAATTTTATGTGAAAAAAATTGAAGGAAAGCGGATTAACCATTACTTCTGCTTGCTTCAATCATACTGAAATTTTTAGTTTTATATTTTTCATGTACTACTTTATCCCTTTTTATACTCTTTATTGGTACTTGTCACCTCCTATGTGAAAATATAAAATTTTGGGCCCGGGCTAGCACGGGCCATCCACATATAGTATATATACACACACACAATACACAACAACAACAACAACAACATACCTAGTGGAATCCTACAAGTGGGGTCTGGGGAAGGTAAAATGTACGCAGACCTTACCACTATCTCATAGAGGCAGAGAGGCTATTTCCTGGGAACCCTAATTTAAAAAATCCATAAGCATAATAAACTAGATATGGAGAAAAGGAAAGGACCAGAAAAGGAAATAGAAAAAGCGATGAATAGCGAAAAGTACATGATAGTATGGAAGTACAATAAAATTAACACATATACGACATATAATGACAGCACAGGATATAAAGACCCATCAAATCCTACTTCCCTACTATACCCTACGACCAGTCATCAACCTAACCCTACTAACCTATTAGCCTGCAAATCTAATTCGCGATCTCCACTCCTTCCTATCTAAGGTCATGTCTTCGGTGAGATCAAGTTTCACTATATCTTTTTTTATCACCTCCGCCCAATACTTCTTCTGTCTACCTATACTCCTCCATGCAACTCCTAAATCCAACCTCTCACACACCTAACAGGGGCATCATTACTTCTTCTCTGCACGTGTCTAAACCATCACATTCTCGCTTCCCTCATTTTATCTGGCACAGAGGCCACCTCTAGCTTCTCACAAATGATGTCATTCCTAATCTCATTACTCCTGGTATGTAATATGCTATCGAAATACAACATTTTTTATGCTTAAAACTTAGAATTTTGTGTGTTCTCAATGTGATGTTAGTAGGTTTGATGTGTTTTTTTGTTTGTTTTGAAGGATTTCAGGGTTGGTATAATTTTTGGGGCAAAGTGTGTAGAAGTTGCCGAAGTTAAAGTTCCACAAGACTCTTTACGACCCGTAGAGGATTCTACGAGCCGTAAAGATGGTTTCGTATACAATTCCAGTAAGGCGTATATTTTTGAATTTAAATCTATGAACATGCAAATGATCCTTAGAAGACTTTACTAGTTGTAGACTTGGTGTCATGCCCTACGGATCAAAAGGTGGAGATTTGTTGAAATTCCATCAGAAGAGACCCCATACGGACCGTAGAACTTTATACGAGCCATAGAGGGGTGTCGTAGAGGACAACCCCAGAATTGAAGTAGTAGCCCACGAAAGCCCGATTATAGGCCATAAGCTGTTACGCGTCCCATAGAGGCCCCTGCAGAGCCTACCGACCCAGTTTGTAATACTCGGTGAAATTACCGAAATACCCCTAAAAGAGAGATGTGTGCATAATGTGTCTTCCCATGCTCAAATGGAAAATCCAAGACTGGATTTATGATCAGCATGAAATATTGAGTGGAAAAATGGTCTCGGTCAATTTTTAGAGCGACCGAATCAAAAGATAATTTTTTGATGCAAAACCTGAAAATAGTATCGGTGCGTGTTAGGGTCGCATCGCACCCTGGAGGCGAACTCGCACTTGTAGTTTTTCAATTTTTTCGAGGAGATTGGAAAGACTCGTTCAAGAATTTTTTTTTTTTGAAAAAATGCACTACAGTGCGCCCAGTCCGCAACGCAGACTGGGTATTTTCAGGTTGAGATTTTTCTTTTAATTCGTCAGGGGCATTCTAGACATTTTCCAACCCCTCATAAACATAAACCATGATGTAATAAAGCGTTTTTAGTCGAAGAAGGGTTTTCTAAGCATCATTCTAGAGCCTCCAAACGCACAACTAGGTTAGAGTTCTTCAAGGAGAAGGAGAAGGAGCGATGATTTTCGAGTACAAGGTTGAGTCTTTTCTTTATCCCAGGTATGTAAGGCTAAATGAAAACATGGGAATATTCTTCCATGTGCCCCTATTAATGATAATAGAGAGATTGTAGAATTGTTGACTTATATGCATGCTCTCCCTAAATGTTTTCTCGTAAAATTGTATATATTCTATGTATTTTCATATGTTGATGATCATCATAAATTTGATTTTTACTATTCAAATACTTTTCATGAGTTATTTCAGAAAACCCTACATGTTACCTTATACAAGATTACAAGAATGAACTGAGGATATGAGTCTAGAGCCTTGACGGTATGAATGCGCATGTGACTGTGATTGTAATCCCAATATGAGAGCACTGATGATGATGTTGATGTCACTTGAATTTCCTGGAGTCTTAAAGATCATAAAAGTAATCCGAAGATAATAATCATAACCCCAAGAGTTTATGGTTGATATAATGAATTAAGTCAACAATGTCCATTAAGATTAGTTAGGCGAGTAATCCATATGATTGATGTCTTATGAGCATATTGAGTTCTAGGAGAAGTATTGAGCACCAAATTGAGTAAGAGTAGATAACAACTCGAACTCAATAACTATGTGGCCAGTGTAGGAGAGGATTGAACCATAAAATTAGATGTTTTCTTTGTCCCAAAAGAGGACTTGATGTTATTTATTGTGGATCCACTAATGCCATATCCTGTACCCAAGGTAATGGATGGATGCGGACATCGCTTCGTTGTATCATCACCGGCTCATAGGTTGATAGTTGTCGGTTAGAGAAACTCCCAGATAGGTTCCACACTAATAGTACTCTGATGTTGAGTTGATGGTATTGGTCTTGATTGATGTTGATGAGTTATTGTCTACTCGTTACCCTTATCTTAGATGGAAATTTATAATTTAGAGTGAGTATCTTGCGACTTGATTTTATCCCATGTTAGTTATGTCTATATTATTTCACTCAGCCATTTTACATACTGTACATTCCACATACTGACACCACTCGTCACTGCATCATTTCATGATATAAATACATGAGATAGAGGACTTCATCATATGCACCGTTGAGGTTCACAGATCCCTAGTTCCAGAGATTAGTGAGTCCTTCACTACTTTTGGATGATACCATTTATTATCTTTCATTTGTTTCGAGCTAGTCTGTCGAGTTTGTAGTAGCCATGGACTATCATGGTACTATCCTAGACTATAGAAGTAGAGGTTTCATAGACTAGAAGATGATGTTTGATGTTGAGGTCCTTTCCTCTTTGAATTGAGTTTCTTAAAATTTTTATTATGTCATGTCATAGATGTCGAGATTGATTCTTATTAGCCTATGACCCTTATTCATTAATTTAGAAGTAACTGAGGTATCCACTGCCTTACTTTCCTTATCCTAATATTTTTCGTTGTATCTGATGATTGAATGACTGTCTTGAGACCAAGTGGTTCACTTTGGGACTAGCAATAGTCTCTGAGTGCCGGCCACGTCTAGGGTACCCACCAGGGTGTGACAAACTTGGTATCAGAGCACAGAGTTCAAGTGTCCAAGGGATTCTATGAAGCCATGTCTAGTAGAGTCTTATTTATGTGTGTGTTGTGCACCACACTTCATAAAAATGAGGTTATAGGACATTAGGAATTGTTACACTTCTTCTGTATTCTAAGTTAGTGCAATAGAGTTTAACTCTATAAAACTCCTTTCTAATTCGTGCAATATGTGTTTGTAGATCATGCCTCCTAAATGTACTACTACCCAAAGAGATGCCTCAGCCCCAAACATTGAGAATCCCCCACCAGAGGTCCCCACTGAGACTGGGACGAGGAGATAGGGTCAACCTACCAAAGCTGTTAGGATCCCACAAGCACCTCCTGCTCAGTCAGCCTCCACCTCAGAGGTAGACTTCAGGGTAGCCATTGCTATGCTCACCCAGTTAGAGTCCTCCCAGAGTAATAGCCAAGGTCCTCAGGCCCATAGCTCCAGCTCCCAAGAGCCTACGGTTGCAACCAAGATCAGAGATTTCTTAAGGATGAACACGCCAGTCTATATGGGGTCAAAGGTTGAGGAGAACCCACAAAACTTTATTGTTGAGATGTGCATGGTCTTGAGGGCTATGCATGCGAATGAGGTTGAGGGAGTTGAACTTGCCTCCTATTAGCTTAAGGAAGTTGCGAATGTCTGGCATAACCAATGGAAAGATAGTCGAGGTGAGAATGCTGAGCCTGCAGAGTGGGATGAGTTTGAGAGTTTTTTTCTTGATCACTTCTTTCCCGAAGAGCTGAGAGAGGCAAAGGTTAATGATTTTGTCAACCTAAAGCAAAAGAGGTTGACTGTCAAGGAGTATAACCTCACGTTTATTTAGCTGTCCCAATATGCCCCACAGATGGTCCAGGATATGAGGGAGAGAATGAGAAAATTCATGTCTTGATTGGGCAGGCATAAAAATAAGGAGTGCAAGGTAGCATTGCGGATCCCAAGTATGGACATCTCCAGAATTATGGTTTATGCCTAGCAAACCGAGGAGGATAAGAAGAAGGACAGAGAAGAGCAACTGAGCAAGAAAGCCAAATCAGCATGGTATGAGCCTATCCAACATAAGCAAAATAAGGGTGATAAATCTTACTTTTGGAAGAGGTCTTCTAGTTATGCACCCTCTGCAGCAAGTGCGCCCGTCCAACAAAATCTGAAATCTTATGGTCACTAGAATTTCAAGGCTCAGGATTCTCAGTCCCAAGCTAGCGTGACCTAAGGTTCGAGGGGAAAGCCACCCTGTGAAAAGTGTGGCAAACTTTACCTAGGTGTGTGCCATGAGGGAATAAACGCTTGTTACATATGTGGACAGACTGGCCACTTCAAGGATGAATGGCCTATAAGAAGACGGGGTGATGGAAGTAATAAAACACAGTCCTCTGTAGCACCCCCGACTTGCAGCCATCAGATGGGTACTACTACAGGTGCAGTACTGTCTGTATGCAATGGGTAATCGATAGGATCAGGAGATTACATATGATGTTGTAATGGGTATGTTTCGAGTCTTTACTTATGATTGTGATGCATTGCTTGACCCGGGGGCCACTCTATCTTTTGTAACTCCCTATGTGGCCAATAGATTTGAGATTCTTCCAAAGTGTTTGCTTGAACCCTATACTATTTCGACTCTTACTGGTGAGTCTATCCTAGTTGAGTGGGTCTATAAGGATTGTGTAGTATCCGTCCATCATAGGGTACCTTGGCTAACTTGGTAGAGTTGGAGATGGTTGACTTTGATGTAATCCTTGGTATGGATTGGCTTCTTGCCTCTTATGACTCAGTAGATTGTAGGACCCGCATTGTTAAGTTCCAATTTCTGAATTAACTGGTCCTAGAGTAGAAGGAGAGTTCTTTTGCACCTAAGGGTAAGTTTATTTCCTACATGAGGGCTAGAAAGTTAATCTCTAAAGGTTGTATCTACCATCTCATGCGAGTTAAGTTTGATGATGTTGAGCCTACCACTCTTGAGTTAGTCCCAATTGTGTATGAATTTCCTAAAGTTTTCCCTGAGGATCTATCTGGAGTCCCTCTGACAGGGAGATTGACTTTGGGATTGATGTTCTTCCCGATACCCAACCTATCTCAATTTCACCTTATAGGATGGGCCCCGCTGAGTTGAAAGAGTTGAAAGAGCAATTGAGAGATTTGTTAGAGAAGGGATTTATTAGGCCAAGTGTTTCTCTTCAGGGTGCTCCCGTCCTGTTCATGTGATAGAAAGATGGATCTCTTAGAATGTGCATAGATTATAGGTAACTGAACAAGTTCATAATCAAGAATAAATATCCTCTCCCAGTATAGATGATTTGTTTGACCAACTTCAGGGTACCTCACGCTTCTCAAAGATAGACCTCAGATTGTGCTACCATCAGTTGAAAGTGAGGGAGTGTGACATTTTAAAGACAACCTTCAGGACTAGATATGGCCACTTTGAGTTCTTGGTCATGTTCTTTTGGTTGACGAATGCACTTACGACCTTCATGGACTTGATGAATAGAGTGTTTAGACCCTATCTTGACATGTTTGTAATCGTGTTCATCCACGACATTTTGGTGTGTTTGAAGGATGAGGAGGAGCATGTCAATCATCTCAGACTTGTCCTCTAGACTCTTAAGGACCATGAGTTGTATGTAAAGTTCTCGAAATGTGAGTTTTGGCTCAAGTCAGTAGCTTTCCTACGCCATGTTATTTTGGGTGATGGTATTCGAGTAGATACCCAGAAGATTGAAGCAATTAAGAACTGGCCAAGATCGACCTCCCCAACTGACATAAGAAGTTTCTTGGGGTTGGCAGGCTACTATCGCAAATTCGTTAATGGATTTTCTTCCCTATCCGCACCATTGACCAAATTGACTCAAAGAAGGTCAAGTTTCAGTATTCTAAGGAATGTGAGAAAATCTTCCAAGAGTTGAAGAATAGATTGACTACTGTACCTATTTTAACTTTGCCCGATGGGATGAAGTAGTTTGTTATATATTGTGATGCATCAAGAGTTGGGTTGGTTTGTGTGTTGATGAAGAGAGGGAAGGTGATAGTCTATGCTTCTAGGAAACTTAAGGTTCATGAGAGGAACTATCCGACCCATGATCTTGAGTTGGCAGCGGTGGTGTTTGCACTTAAAATCTGCCGCCACTACTTGTATGGAGTGCATGTGGATGTGTTAACTGACCACAAGAGCTTGTAGTATGTCTTCAGTTAGAGAGAGCTCAACCTGGGATAGAGGAGATGGTTGGAGTTTCTCAAGGATTATGACATGAGCATCCTCTACCACCCGGGTAAAGCTAACATTGTTGCTGACGCTCTTAGCAGGTTGTCAATAGGTAGCACGACCTATGTTGAAGAAGGAAAGAAAGAGCTAGTGAAGGAAGTGCATAGATTGGCTCAATTGGGAGTTTAACTCGAAGAGAATGACGAGGGAGGAGTCAATGTTCAAAGTGGGCCTGCACCATCCTTAGTAGCAGTGGTAAAAGAGAAGCAAGATCGAGATCCTATCATACTCCAATTGAAGGAGGTTGTCCACAAACAGAAAGTGATGGTCTTCTCCAAAGGGGAAGATGGTGTATTGAGATACCAGAGTAGGTTTTGTGTCCCCGATGTTGATGGTGTTCGAGAGAGAATCATGGTTGAAGCTTATAACTCTAGGTATTCCATTCATCCTAGCTCTACCAAGATGTACCACGACTTGAGAGAAGTCTATTGGTGGAGTGGAATGAAGAGGGATATCGCTGAGTTTGTTTCCAAGTGCCCGAATTGCCAACAAGTCAAACTTGAGCATCAAAGGCCTTGTGGATCTGCACATAACTTCGAGATTCCAGAATGGAAGTGGAAGATGATTAACATGGACTTCACTACCGGTCTACCGAGATCTCAAAGGCAGCATGATTCAATATGGGTAATTATGGATAGGATGACTAAATCAGCTCACTTCTTAGCAATCCAGACGACTAATACTATGGAGGAGTATGCCAAGTTGTACATCCAAGAGATTGTAAGGTTGCATGGAATTCCCTTATCGATCATCTCGGATAGAGGAGCTCTATTCACCTCCCAATTTCGGAGATCTTTCCAGAAGGGATTGGGTACCAAGGTAAATTTGAGTACAACCTTTCATCCACAGACATATGGCCAGGCAGAGTGCACCATCCCGACATTAGAAGATATGTTGAGAGCATGTGTCCTTGACTTCAAAGGAAATTGGGATGACCATCTACTATTGATTGAATTTGCATATAATAATAGTTATCATGCAAGCATTCAAATGGCCCCCTATGAGGCCTTGTATGGGAGGAGATGTAGATCACTAATTGGGTGGTTCAAGGTCGGAGAGCTAAGTTTATTGGACCTGATCTTGTTCACCAATCAATGGAGAAGGTTAAGGTCATTAAAGAGATGTTGAAAACTGCACAAAGTCGCTAAAATTCTTACACTGATGTGAGGAGAAGAGACTTAGAGTTTGTGGTGAATGATTGGATGTACTTGAAGGTGTCACCCATGAAGGGTGTCATGAGGTTTGGGAGGAAGGGGAAATTAAGTCCTCGCAATATTGGCCCTTATCATATCATGAGGAGGATTGGGAAAGTTGCTTATGAGTTAGAGTTGCCTGCTGAGTTAGACACAATTCATCTAGTGTTCCACGTCTTGATATTAAAGAAGTGCTTGGGAGATTCTACCTTGGTGATCCCCGTTGAGAGTATTGGAGTAAAGGATAGTTTGTCCTATGAGGAGATTCCAGTCCAAATCTTTGATCGTCAAGTTAGCAAGTTGAGAACCAAAGAGATTGCCTCAGTCAAAGTCCTGTGGAGAAATCAATTCATTGAGGAAGCCACATGGGAAGTCGAGAAGGATATAAAAGCCAAGTACCCACACCTTTTTGTGCCAATAAGGAATATGTTGAAGGTAATGTTCTTATCCTTGACTTAATTGATGTTTATATTCTTAAGTTGGGGTGTCTATTCTTGAAATCTGAGTAGAGTTTATCGAGGTCGATGAAGAGTTGAGAGTTTCAGTTGTTGAGTGACACGAGATGAGTCTTGAGTCTTTTCGTGCCACAATACCACCTCTACTCATCATTCAATGACGAATGATCCCAAGGGAGAGATAATGTATCGCCTGGTGAGAAGGAGCGAGGGTTTTCAAGTACGAGGCTGAATCTTTTCTTCATCCAAGGTATGTAATGCTAAATGAAAACATGGGAATGTTCTTCCATTTTCCCTTATTGATGGTAATAGAGAGATTGTGGAAGTGTTGACCTATATGCATGCTCTCCCCGAATGTTTTCTTGTAAATTGTATATATTCTATGTAATTTCATATGTTGATGATCATCATAAATTTGATTTTTGACTATTCAAATACTTTTCATGAGTTATTCAGAAAACCCTACATGTTACCTTATAAAAGATTGCAAGAATGAACTTAGGAGATGAGTTTAGAGCCTTGACGATTCGATGTATGGATTGAGTTGATGGTATGGGTCTTGATTGATGTTGATGAGTTATTGTATACTCCTTACCCTTATCTTAGATGGACATTTTTCATTCAGAGTGAGTATCTTGAGAGTTGATGTTATCCCATGTTAGTTATGCATGTGTTGTTTCACTCAACCATTTTACACACTGTACATTCCATATACTAGCGCCACTCAGCGCCGCATCGTTTCATGATGCAGATACAGGAGATATAGGACTTCAGCAGATGCACCATTGGGGTTTAGAGTTCTCCAGTTCTAGAGATTAGTGAGTCCTCCATTATTTTTGGAGGATACCATTTATTAGCTTTCATTTGTTTCGAGCTAGTCTTTCGAGTTTGTGGTAGTTGTAAAGCCTGCTAAAATTACCAAAATACCCTTAGAGGAAGGGTATGCGCGTAACGCCTCTTCCAATGTTTGTATGGCAAATCCGAGGCCGGATCTGCGATCAGCACAAAAAATTGAGTGGGAAAATGGTCTCAGTTGATTTTTAGAGCGACCCGATCAAAAGATAATTTAATTATCTGAAGCATAAAACAGTGTTAGTATGCGACAGGAGCGCGTCGCACACCCATCGTGGACCAGCACTTATATTTTTTAGAATTTTTTTTACAGGATTGAGAAAACTCATTCAAAAACCTTTTCTAAAAATACACATTACGAGACTAGTTAGCGTCGCAGACTGGGTCTTTTCTGAGTTAAAAATTTCTAAATTATTACGAGGGGCATTTCGGTCGATTCCCTACCCCTTCTAAACTCTATACATGATTTAATAAGGTCGTTTCGACGTAAAAAGGGTCTAAACCCTCCATTCTAAGTCTTATTCCCATAGTCTATCAAGGCTAGGGCTTGAGAAGAGAAGAGCTTGAGTTTGAGAGAATTGAGAAGAAATCCTTAATATGCTTGATTGATAGTTGCATCCCAGGTATGTAAGGCTAATCTAAAAGCATGAGATTGTTCTCTTACATGCCCCATATATAGTCATAGATGAGTTGATGATTTGGAGAGTCGACATGCATGATCCTTGATGGTTTCCTAAAATTTTATTTGAAATTACATATTTTTCGATGTTGATTATCATCATATACTAATTATTTTCTTAAATTGAACATTTTTCATGAGAACTTGCATAACTCCACATGACTAATTTGAAAAGCATGCATAATGAACTTGAGGGTTGAGTCTAGAGCTTTGAGTTGAGATTGTAAATTGTGATAAGAGAATAATGATGAGTTGATAGAATTTGATTGTCTTATGAGTCTCTATAAATGAACTCTACCGATGTGTCTATTCAATTGATTCCTATTGATTATTCTTAATCATAATTCATTGATGAGTCGGAAGGAGTATCGAGCACTGAAATGGGTAAGAATGAGTCCCACTCGAACTCATTAACTATGTTGCCAAACATAGGTGCGGCATAAAACCATCACATATATTATGGTTCCCTCGAGAGTAACAGTCCCTGAAAGCAATAGCAGATCCGTTAAGTATTGACTCCATATTGGGTGAGCTGATATGGTTTTGAAGTGTTCCCTACCTGGCAAGTTTAGTACGACTGTGGCAACACCAGTGTGATTTTTGTACATTCACTGGCTCATAAGTGAATGTTATCGAATAAGAGAAACTCCCATAAATTTCCTATCTTGAGTACTCTAAGTCGAGATGAGATGATATGAGATGAGAGGAGGTGAGCTCCTCTGAGATGAGATGAGATAAGAGGAGGTGAGCTCCTCTGCGATCAGATGAGATGAGAGGAGGTGAGCTCCTTTGAGATGAGTCTGAGATGGCTGATGAGTTTGAGTTGTTGATGTATCACTTGTCTACTCTTTGTTGTTGCATAGATAAACATTTGATGATTTTATGTTATTCGATGTTTATTTTGAGTTGATGTTGTTTCCACATTATTCTACCTATTTCAGTTTCACTCAACTATTTTACATACGAGTACATTGCAAGTAATGATGTCCACTCTGGACTGCATCGTTTTATGAAGCAGAGGCAGGTACTAGAGATCATCAACAGGCACTCTGTTGAAGATCTGAGATTCGAAGCTAATTTGGTGAGCCTCCCCTACTCCGGAGGATCCACTGCTTTTATTTTAATCATGCTTTAGGGTTAGATTGGACTATTTCCTTTATTTGGATTTGGGTAGCCATGGGTCTGCCATTGGCACCACATAATTAGTAATAGAGGCTTCATAGACGATGGATGAGCGTTGATGTTGAGATTGTGAGCTAGTTCTTTCTACTAGCCTTAATTATTATCTATTTTCTTTTAGACTTTAGATAAGATGTGCCCATTTACTTAATTATACTTTCTGCTGTTCAGTAGATTTTATTGATTGAATGATGTGATGAGGCTAAGTGGTACTTTTGGGGACTAGCAATAGTCTCTGAGTGTCGGTCACGCCAAGGGTACCCTCTCGGGGCGTGACAAACTTGGTATTAGAGCACACAATTCAAGTGTCTTGGGGAGTCTATGAAGTCATGTCTAGTAGAGTCTTATTTATGGGTGTGTTGTCGACCGTATTTTATAAGCAGGAGGCTATAGGACATTAGGAATGGTTACACTTCTTTCTTATTCTGATTCGTGGGATAGGGTTAAACTCTATGAAAACTCTCTTCCAATTCATGCTCTACGCATGCAAAATTGATATCATGCCTCCCAGAAGAGCTGTCAGAGGAAGGGGACGTCCTGCCAAGCAAGTTGTTAATCTACCGAGCTTTAAGTACCCGAGAAGCCTATAGATCAAGCTATCCGTGTTGCACAACCCCCTCAAGATGAGGTCTCCAATGCTGAGCTACGCTGGGCTATTCAAGCTCTAGCCCAGGTTGTCGCAGCACCTGCTGTGAGACAAGGAGCAGGTAGACCAGATTCTCATGACACTTGTAGAGTCCAAGAATTTTTTAGGATGAACCCACCAGAGTTCACTGGGTTAGCATCTACTGAAGATCCTGAGAACTATGTGGAGGAACTTGAGAAGGTGTTCCAAGTGATACACGTAGCTGATGCAGATCGGGTTGAACTGGCTGCTTACTAACTCTAGGATGTGGCCAGACTGTGGTTCGACTAGTAGAAAAAGGGTAGAAAGGATGATGCCCCATGTTTTACTTAGGCAGTGTTTGAGGAGCCCTTCTTGAGACATTTCTTCCCAAGGGAGAAAAGAGAAGGTGAGAGAGTTCTTGAATCTAAAATAGGGCTCTATGACCGTGCAAGAGTATGATTTGAAGTTCGCGCAACTATCTCGCTATGCTCCGAACATGGTTGCTGACATGGAGGAAGGATAGGGATGTATGTTGATGGGTTGAATAGAGAACCCAAGAGAGATGGAAGAGGAGCCATGCTTGTGAGTGATATGGACATCGGGCGACTGATGACATTTGTTCAATTAGCTATTGAGGAGAGGCAGCATGACTAGGAAGAGTTCAAGCGTAAGAGAGCTAAGACATCCAGCCATAAGGTTAAAAGGAAAGGCAATGGTAATCGATTTCCAGCACCATCATCTGCTAGTGCACCTATGCCTAGAGGCAGGTATGATCAAAGATTTTAGAAGTTTAAACCCATGGATCCTAGTCATAAGCTAGCGTGGCTCAAGGTTTGCAGGGTAAGCCTCCGTGTGATAAGTGTGGCAAGTTGCACTTGGGGAGATATCATGACGGGAATAAGTGTGCTATAGATGTGGTCAAGTGGGTCACTACAAGAGGGATTGTCCAAAGCGGGTTGACCAGGCTCAGTTTACAACACCAGCCCCACCAGTTAGAGGAGGCCAGAGGGCCACTACGTAAGGTGCAGGCGGGGCAACAAACCGCTTGTATGCCATGGGTAGTCGCCAAGATCAGGAGAAATCCGCTGATGGTGTGATGGGTATGATTCAAGTCTTTACTTTTGATTGTTATGTTTTGATGGATCTGGGTGCCACAATGTCATTTGTATCTCTTTATGTGGCCATTAGATTTAATAGAACCCCTGAGAGTCTTCTTGAACCCTTTGATCTTTCTACTCTAGTAGGTGAGTCTATTTGGGCTAATAGAATCTATAGAGCTTGTGTAGTATCCATCCATCCTAGGGATACTTTTGTTGATTGGATTGAGTTGGAGATGGTTGATTTTGATTTGATTCTTGGCATGGATTGGCTTCACGCCTGTTATGCCTCTGTTGATTGTAGATCCTGAACCGTTAAGTTCCAATTTCCAAATGAACCGGTTCTAGAGTGGAAGGGTGATTCTGTTGCACCTAGAGGAAAGTTTATCTCATATTTTAGAGCCAGAAAGTTCATTTCCAAAGGTTGTATCTATCACTTTATGCGAGTTAAATTTGACTATGTTAAGTCTCTTACTCTTGAGTCAGTCCCGATTGTTAATGAGTTTCCAGAAGTATTTCCTGACAATTTGCCTGGAGTCCCTCCTGATAGGGAGATTGACTTTGGGATTGTTGTTCTTCTCGATACCCAATCTATTTCAATTCCACCTTATAGGATGCCCCCCCCCCCCCCCCCCCCCGAGTTGAAAAAGCAACTGAAAGATTTGCTAGAGAAGGGTTCATTATGCCAAGTGTTTCACCTTGGGTGCTCCTGTCATATTCGTGCGAAAGAAAGATGGGTCCCTCAGAATGTGTATTGATTGTAGGCAACTGAACAAGGTCACGATAAAGAATAAATATCCTCTCCTAATGATAGATAATTTATTTGACCAACTTCAGGGCGCCTCTTGTTTCTCCAAGATAGACCTTAGGTCTGGCTACCACCAGTTGAAGGTGAAGGAATGTGACATTCCAAAGATAGCCTTTAGGACTAGATATGGCCATTTTGAGTTCTTGGTCATGTCCTTTGGGTTGACGAATGCACCTGCAGCCTTTATGGACATGATGAATAGAGTATTCAGACAATATCTTGATATGTTTGTGATTGTCTTCATCGACGATATTTTGGTGTATTCAAGAAGTGAGGAGGAGCATGCTAACCACCTCAGAGTTGTCCTCCAAACTCTTAAGGACTATGAGTTGTATGCAAAATTCTCAAAGTGTGAGTTCTGGCTTATGTCAACGTCTTTCCTAGACAATGTTGTTTCTGATGATGGTATTCGAAAGAATGCCCAAAAGATTAAAGTGGTTAACAACTGGCCCCAACTGGCTACTCCGACTGACATTAGAAGTTTCTTAGGGTTGGTAGGCTACTACCCAAGATGTGTTGAGGGATTTTCTTCCCTATCCGCACCATTGACTAAATTGACTCAAAAAAAGGTCAAGTTTCAGTGGTCCAGAGAATGTGAGAAGAATTTCCAAGAATTGAAAATGAGATTGACTACGGCACCCATTCTTACCCTACCGGACAGGATGAAGGACTTTGTAATTTACTATGATGCTTCGAGGGTTGGATTGGGATGTGTACTGATGCAGAGAGGGAAGGTGATAGCCTATGCTTCCAGAAAACTTAAGGTTTATGAAAGGAACTATCCAACCCATGATCTCGAGTTGGTAGCAGTGGTGTTAGCACTTAAAAACTGGCGCCACTACTTGTATAGAGTGCATGTGGATGTGTTCACTGACCACAAGAGCATGTAGTATGTTTTCATTCAGAAAGAGCTCAACCTGCGACAGAGGAGATGGTTGGAATTTCTCAAGGATTGTGACATGAGCATTTACTACCACCCAGGTAAAGCTAACTGTTGGAGCAGTAAAGTTTTGATGGCTGATAAAAGATAATGAAACAGGTTGGACTACCCGGTTCTTTCAGCGTACTGTTTTCGTGGAAAAACTGCACACCCATCACACAATAAAAATGGAATAATTGGTGCTGGAAATAAGGAGGATAACAAGGAATATTATTCCAAGTTGAACTCCTAGAAGAAGAAGGTTCCAAAGAAGGAAATATTTTTCAAGAAGCATGAAAAAAGGGGAGACGCTGATTAGAAAAGGAATTCGAAAAGAAGTTGGAGAAAGACTTATCAGCAACTATAAAACCAGAAAAGAATTCACAGAAGAAGGTAACGCAGAAAAAAGAAAGAAGCAGAGAGAAAAAGAGAGATTCGGACAAGAGAGAAGAAGAAGAAGAGAAACGCGGCAACTTGACGTAGGGTTTAGGAGTTTTGTTTTCTCTTTGTAATTCTGAACAATTGTGTAATCTCTCAGAGTCTATAACTGAGATTAGATTCTAGTCTTCAAGTTGGAAGACGTTGGTAACATAAGCCTAGGGAATTTTATGTGAACTTAGGAATTGTAATCGTTTGTTGAAGGCTCATATTGAAGTAGTGAAGTTGGAGTAAATCCTGTAGAGGTACAGGTCATGGTTTTTTCACTTTTTGTGAGCCGGGTGTTTCCATGTAAAATTGCTGCGTTCCTGTTTATTTCTGCGTCATAGAAACACGTTCGATTAACCTGTTCCAACGACTAGGCAAATCCATAGGGGGTGCAAAACCTAAGACTAACTTTGTTGCTAACGCTAGGGTATCAGTGGGTAGTACAACCCATGTGGAGGAAGGACGGAAGGAGCTAGCCAAGGAAGTACATCAGTTGGCTCGATTGGGAGTTCAACTTGAGGAGAATGATGAAGGAGGAGTTAATGTTCAGAATAGGTCTGCTTCATCCTTAGTTATAGAGGTGAAAGAAAAGCAAGACCAAGATCCTGCCATACTCCAAATGAAGGAGGTTGTCCACAAGTAGAAAGTGACAGTTTTCTCCAAAGGGGGAGACGGAGTGCTGAGGTATCAAAGTAGGTTGTGTGTTCCAGATATTGATGGCATTCAAGACAGAATCATGGCGGAAGCCTATAACACCAACTATTCCATTCATCCAGGCTCTACCAAGATATACCACAAGGATTGTGACATGAGCATTTACTGCCACCCAGGTAAAGCTAACTTTGTTGCTAACGCTAGGGTATCAATGGGTAGTACAACCCATGTGGAGGAAGGACGGAAGGAGCTAGCCAAGGAAGTACATCACCCATGTGGAGGAAGGACGGAAGGAGCTAGCCAAGGAAGTACATCAGTTGGCTCGATTGGGAGTTCAACTTGAGGAGAATGATGAAGGAGGAGTTAATGTTCAGAATAGGTCTGCTTCATCCTTAGTTATAGAGGTGAAAGAAAAACAAGACCAAGATCCTGCCATACTCCAAATGAAGGAGGTGGTCCACAAATAGAAAGTGACGATTTTCTCCAAAGGGGGAGACGGAGTGCTGAGGTATCAAAGTAGGTTGTATGTTCCAGATATTGATGGCATTCAAGATAGAATCATGGCGGAAGCCTATAACACCAGCTATTCCATTCATCCAGGCTCTACCAAGATATACCATGATTTGAGAGAAGTCTATTGGTGGAGCGGAATGAAGAGGGCTTTGCTGAGTTTGTTACAAAATGCCCAAACTGCCAGCAAGTGAAAGTTGAGTATCAAAGGCCATATGGATTGGCTCAGAACTTTGAGATTCTGGAATGGAAGTGGGAGACAATTAATATAGACTTTATTACCGGTTTACCAAGGTCTCAAAAACAACATGATTCGATATGGGTGATTGTGGATAGGATGACTAAATCGGCTCATTTCTTGGAAGTTAAGACAACAAACACTGTAGAGGAGTATGCCAAGTTATACATCCAGGAGATTTTAAGGTTACATAGGGTTTCCTTGTCCATCATCTCAGACAGGGGAGATCAATTTACCTCCCAATTTTGGAGATCGTTCCAAAAAGGATTGGGTACTAAGGTAAACTGAAACACAACCTTTCATCCATAGACAAATGGGCAGGCAGAGTGTACAATTCAAACATTAGAGAATATGTTGAGAGCTTGTGTTCTTGATTTTAAAGGGAACTGGGATGATCACCTACCATTGATTGAATTCGCATATAACAATAGTTATCATGCAAGCATTCAAATGGCTCCTTACGAAGCCTTATATGGGAGGAGATGTAGATCACCAATTGGGTGGTTTGAGGTTGGAGAAGCGGAGTTGATTGGCCTGATCTTGTCCACCAATCAATGGAGAAGGTCAAGGTCATTAGGGTTAGGTTAAAGACTGCCCAAAGTCACAAAAAATCTTATACCGACGTAAGGAGAAGAGACTTAGAGTTCGAGGTAGATGACTGGGTGTATTTGAAAGTGTCACCTATGAAGGGTCTCCTAAGATTTGGGAAGAAAGGAAAGTTGAGTCCACGCTATGTTGGACCATATCAGATTGTGAAGAGGATTGGGAAGGTTTCTTATGAGTTAGAGTTGCCTTTCGAGTTAGATGAAGTCCATCTGGTATTCCATGTATCGATATTGAAGAAATGCTTGGGAAACCCTGCCTTGGTGATCCCTGTTGATAGCATTGGAATGAAAGTCTATCTTACGAGGAGGTTCCGGTTCAAATCCTTGATCATCAGATTCGTAAATTGAGGAACAAAGAGATAGCCTCAGTCAAAGTCTTGTGGAGAAACCAATTCATTCAGGAAGCCACATGGAAAGCTGAGGAAGAGATGAAGGTGAAATATCTGCATCTATTCATGCCAAATGATGAGAGTGTTGAAGGTAAATTTCTTACCCTTCACTAAATTGATATATCTATTCTTGATGTGATTTTCTATTCTCGAGTCTGAGTAGTACTGATTGAGGTCGAGAATGAGTCGAGTGATGAGATGAGTCTGGAGTCTATTCATGCCTTGATATCCACCTTTACTCAACATTCGAGGATGAATGATGCCAAGGGGGAAATGATGTAAAGCCCGATAAAATTACCAAAATACCCATAGAGGGAGGGTATGCATGTAATGCCTCTTTCAATGCCCGTATGGAAAATCCAAGGCCGAATTTGCGATCAGCACAAAAAATTGAGTGGGAAAATGGTCTCGGTCGATCTTTAGAGCGACCCAATCCAAAGATAATTTTTTAATCCGAAACACAAAACAGTGTTAGTACGCGACAGGAGAGCATCGTGCCCATCACAGACCAGCACTTATATTTTTCTGAAAACTTTTTACGGGATTGAGAAAACTCATTCAGAAACTTTTTCTAAAAATACACAGTACGCGACTAGTCCACGTCGCGGACTGGGTCTTTTCCTAGTTAAAATTTTTTAAATTATTACGAGAGGCATTCCGCTTAATTCCACACCCCTCCTAAACTCTATACACAATCTAATAAGGTCATTTCAACGTAAAAGGGTCTAAACCCCCCCCCCCCCATTCTATGTCATATTCCCATAGTACAAGGCTAGGGCTTGAGAAGAGAAGAGCTTGAGTTTGAGAGAATTGAGAAAAATCCTTGACATGCTTGATTGATAGCTGCATTCCAGGTATGTAAGGCTAAACTAAAAGCATGGACTTGTTCTCTCACGTGCCCTATATATAGTCATAGATGAGTTGATGATTTGGAGAGTCTACATGTATGATCCTTTATGGTTTTCCTAAAATTTTATTTGAAATTACATATTTTTCTATCTTGATGATCATCATACTAATTGTTTTCTTGAATTGAACATTTTTCATGAGAACTTGGATAACCCTACATGACTAATTTGAAAAGCATGCATAATGAACTTGAGAATTTAGTCTAGAGCCTTGAGTTGAGATTGTTGATTGTGATCAGAGAATAATGATGAGTTGATAGAATTTGATTGTCTTATGAGTCTCTATAAATGAACTCTATCAATGTGTCTATTCAATTGATTCCTACTGATTATTCTAAATCATGAGTCATTGATGAGATTGATTGATGAGAGGGTCAAAGTGCCTATGAGTTGAATGATAATGGGTTGCGAGTCCCTATGATATACCGATCATTGACGGGTTTTGAGACCCTATGAGATTGGTTGAGATTGAGGTTCTATGAGCATTGAGTCGGGAGGAGTATCGAGCACCGAAATGGGCAAGAGCGAGTCCCACTCGAAATCATTAACTACGTCGCCAAATGTAGGTGAGGCATAAAATCATCGCATATATTCTAGTTCCCTCGAGAGTAACTATCCCTGAAAGCAATAACGGATCTGTTGAGTATTGACTCCATATTAGGTGAGCTAATATGATTTCGGAGCGTTCCCTACCTGGCATGTTTGGAACAGCTGTAGCAATATCAGTGTGATTGTTGTACATTCACTGGCTCATAAGTGAGTATTGTCGGATAAGAGAAAATCCTATAAATTTCTTGTCTTGAGTACTCTGTGTCGAGATAAGATGAGAGGAGATGAGCTCCTCTGAGATGAGATAAGAGGAAGTGAGCTCCTCTGAGATGAGATGAGAAAAGGTGAGCTCCTTTGAGTCGAGTCTGAGATGACTGATGAGTTTGAGTTGTTGATGTGTCACTTGTCTACTCTTTATTCTTGCATAGATAGACATTTGATGATTTAATGTTATTCGATGTTTATTTTGAGTCGATATTGTTTCCACATTATTCTACTTTTTTCTGTTTCACTCAACTATTTTACATATTAGTACATTCCAAGTACTGATGTCTACTCTGGACTACATTGTTTTATGATGCAGAGGCAAGTACTAGAGATCGTCAACAGGCGCTCCATTGAAGATCTGAGATTCAAAGCTGATTTGGTGAGCCTCCCCTACTCCGAAGGATCCACTTCTTTTATTTTCATCATGCTTTAGAGTTAGATTGGACTATTTACTTTATTTGGATTTGGGTAGCCATGGGTCTGTCATTGACACCACATGATTAGTAATAGAGGCTTCATAGATAATGGTTGAGCATTGATGTTGAGATTGTGAGCTAGTTCTTTCTACTAGCCTTTACTATTATCTATTTACTTTGAGACTTTAGATGAAATGTGCCCATTTACTTAATTATACTTTCTGTTGTTAAGTAGAGTTTATTGATTGAATGATGTGATGAGGCTAAGTGGTTCTCTTAGGGGCTAGCAATAGTCTCTGAGTGTCGGCCATGCAAAAAGTACCCTCCCAGGGCGTGACAATAGCCATGGCCTATCATGGTACCATCCTAGACTTTAGAAGTAGAGGCTTCATAGACTAACATGATGTTTGATATTAAGGTCCTTTCCTCTTTGAATTGAGTTTCTTAAAATTGTTATTATGTCGAGATTGATTCTTATTGGTATACGGTCCTTATTCATTGATATAGAAGTAACTGAGGTGTCCACTGCCTTATTTTCCTTATCCTAATATTTTCCGTTGTATCTAATGATTAAATGACCATCTTGAGACCGAATAGTTCATGGGGACTAGAGTCTTTGAGTGTCGGCCACGTCTTGGGTACCCTCCCGAGGTGTGACACAGTTATCCTATTTGATTTTGATTTTGTATTTTAAACACTCTAAATTGCTTTGTTAGGTTATTTTTCATGGAGAATGTAGAAGGAATGAAGTGGGAACAACAGAGAAACATTAGAGAGTTTTAGAAACACTTGTAAACTTTATTTTCAATTTCCATCTTGCGATTCTCATTGTAGAGTTTGAATTTATTGTGCGTAATTCTCTTGTGTAAATGCTCAATCATGTTATTCAAATTCATAAGTCTTGCATTTACACTGATCATGAGTAGCTGAATCCACAACTAGGTTTTCGCGAACCATGAAGAACTAACAAGGTAAACCCCGATAATTCGTAATTTTTGAAAAGTGTGCATGCATGTATTAATTAATTCTCTTAATATTGAATGATTTCTAATGGTGGCCAACATTACAACCCACCTAGTGTTACTGATTGGATCAAGATAGTAATGAATAGAAAAAGGGATTAATTAAGAGGATTCGATTGATGTTTCTCGTCTAATCAACCGAACTGGGCCAAGGGGAGGTTGTACTAGGACAATAGGTAAGGGTTAGTAATGGGGATGGACTGAATCACCAGTGAAATTCACCTCTCTCTTGGGCCAAAGGGTTTGGTGAACTTAACTTACCGTTCTACATGATATACACTGGAAAAGAATTTGATTATCTAGTAATACTGAGTTAAGGATCATGGGAACACAATACCTTAGTTACTCTTCTTACTAGTTTAATACTTGTCTTGGTTTAGGATTACTTTTTATAGTTGTCATAAAAACTCCCTCCTTTGGGGAGATAAGTTGGTTAATCAACCTGAATCACAATTGGATTCTTCTAAGTCTAACATATTCCCTATGGGTTCGACCCTAACCTTGGTTAGGTTCTATATCTTGGCAACAACCGGTATAGCCTCAAAAAGGAGGTGTAGCTTGGGTGATATCAAGATTTTGGCGTCGTTGCCGGGGAATATGGCTTGACTTGTCTAATTCTAGTAGTTCGAGAATTAATCCTTATTTTCCTCATTTTACATTTTTTGTTGTTTTTGTTTTCTTTTAGGGTACAGGTGTAATGTGTGCCAAATACACGAATTTGAGGCATACCGTTGACTCCATTTGACCTAGAGATTTGGAGAAGACTGAGAAGGATGTCCCAAGATAATGCAAAGAATGCGGCAAATGCAGCTCTGAACCAGAATGAGAATGAGAATAATGACAACCCATCTCCTCTTGAGGACATTGCTCCACAACCACATGACTTCAACGCCGAAGCTTATCAGTGGAACCAATATCCTTTGAACCCTATAACTCTGGAGGTTACTAGAGCTATTGTGTTAGCACCACTATCGGCCGACACAAAATTCGTGGTTTCGAGTGGGTTGCTTTAAATGCTACAAAACTGTGGGTTGTTTGTGGGCCAACCATCAGAGGATCCGCATAGTCATCTACACAACATTGCATTTGTCTGCAAGAGTGTGATGGAAACACATAATCTGTCTATGGATGTTGTGGGACTTCATGTCTTCCCATTATCTCTGACAGACAATGCAGCTCTATGGATATCCGAGCTCCCACAGAGTTTGATCACCAGTTGGGCTGAGTTACATAAGGCCTTTTTGGAGAGGTACTTTCCGAGATAAAAAAACGCTCAAGTTGAAGGATCAACGTCACGACCCAAAAATTGAAATGATGGCACTCAACTTGTCCCACCAAGGCAAGTCAATCTAAAACGCAATTATAACAATAAAATGCGGAAGGATAACACAAAATGAAAATTTTAACTGTGGATAATAAGTCAACTTTATCAAAATCCCCCAAAACCTGGTTGTCACAGGCACAAGCCTCTAATGTATTACAATAGATTTGAAAGAAAAATACAAGTCGCAAATGATGTTGTCTCTAAAGTAGAACAAGATCATAAATAGGAGGATGAAGCTTGCTGAGATGAAAAATAGCTACCTCATTAATCTCCATAGAAAGCCTCGGATAAAAAGAGAAGAGAGAGTATCACAAAGATGCAAGCACATAACCTATAAAAATGTAGAAGCAAGGGGTGAATACCAACCACACGGTGCCCAACAAGTTAACTAACAAAACAAAGCAAGTCCAATAGAATACACCAACTCCTTTCATCCCAACCGACCTCCGCAACTATAACCTGAACGGAGAATCAGCCTAGCCCAGTAACACATAAAACATGATAAAGATAGTTTTCACAATATCACAATTCAAAATCACAAGCCAAAATAACAAGTGATAACACAGTCAATCACAGGAATAACATCATGTCACACAATAATATGCAAGGATGAGGTGCAATGCTTATAATTGTCGGCAATGACCTCAACATTATAATTTCACTAGCAAAGATCTCAGTATCACAATATCACCGGCAATGACCTCGGCATCACAATATCACTAGAAAGATCTCAGTATCACAATATCGCCGGTAATGACCTCAGCATCACAATACCACTAGAAAGATCTCGGCCCCAATTTTCCACTATCTCTCTCATATCGATATCTAGAACCAATGTAAGCATGTATGACACAGAATAAATGAGCATGAGATGAGGTCCACAGCAAATCCACTCATAATCACCAATCACAACCACATATCTTAATATAGAGTTCACACCATATAACCATATTTTCAATTCAAGGGTTATAATACCACACCAATTCACATTTACATTTAATCACCCCATGTTTATAACATTAAAAATACTTCATGAATCACACGTAGGAGAAAGAAAAATTTCAGAATTCTACGAGAATTACAAAGTTTTAAAAGTCCATTTGCCTCAATCAATCGAATAACACTCTGAATCTTGAACCTTTCATAATGCTTCCAGATGGTCAAAATCTTGATATTTTAGAACGAAAATCGCAATTTTTCTCTTCTTTTTTTCTTTCCTTTTCTTTCCCGCATTTTTTTCTTTTCTCCTCTGCGTCTATGTATTTCTGTTCTTTCGTTTCTGTTTTGTTTTTTCTAGGTTGCTGCGTTGGGCATCAACCTTTTATTCTTTTTTTATACTTTTTCTTTTTCCTTAATTCTTTCTGCTTTTTCTGTTTTGAATATTCATTATTTTATATTAGTTCTTCTTTCCTTTTCGGTTTAAATTAAATGTTAAATGAGTATTAAAATTAACAATTCCATTAGCTTTATTTGAATAAGTATAAAATAAGTGGTATAAAATATTAAATAAACTATGAATTTGATCTATCAATTATTTAAAATTATCCGTCAACTAAATAAATGTAATTACTGAAAAGTCCAAAATTTTCAATTTAAATTTTCAAAAAGGTTCTTTTATGAAAAAGAGAGGATTTATTTTTAAAATGACCCAATGAGTCATTATATTATCTACCACTAAAAATTATGTTCGTCCTCGAACATAAAAAGAAGAAGAAGAAGAAGAAGGACGAATTAAGGAAAAAGAAAAAGTGTAAAAAAAAAGAATAAAAGGTTGTTGCCCAACACAGCAACCTAGAAAAACCAAAACAGAAACGAAAGAATAGAAACGCATAGATGCAGTGAAGAAAGGAAAAAGAAATGTGGGGAAGAAAAAGAAAGAAAAAAGGAAAGAAAAATTGTGATTTTTGTTCTAAAATAGCAAGAATTTGACCATCTGGAAGCATTATGAAAGGCTCAAGATTCAGAGTGTTATTTTGTCATGCCCAGGGAGGATACCCAAGACGTGGCTGATACATAGAGACTATTGCTAGTCTCTGAGCGAACCATTGCTAGTCTCGGAGCGAACCATTTGGCTTCATCACATTTATTCAATCAATAATTCAAGACAATTACTGGAAGACAAAGGAAAGTAATGGTCACATCTCATCTAGTTCTCAAAATAATTATATATTTAATGTAAAGGCTAGTAAAAAGAGCTAGCACAACAATCTCAACATCAACGTTCGACTATCGTTTATGAAGCCTCTATCACTATTAAGTCGTGCCAATGACAGACCCATGGCTACCTCAACAAAAATAAAGCTAAATCAAGTCTAACTTTAAAGCAAGATGAAATAAAGGTAGTGAATCCTCCGGAGTAGGGGGCTCACCAATCAGTTGAACGTCTCAGATCCTCAACAATGCGCCTGTTGACAATCTCTAACTCCTGTATCAACATCATGAAACGATGCAACGCCGAGTGGCGTCAGTACATAGAATGTACAGTATGTAAAATAGCTGAATGAAACAGAAACAGGTAGAACAATATGGAAATAACATCAACTTAGAATAATAACCAAATTAGAATGTCACATGTCTATCTGAAGAAAGAGTAAAGATTGGACAAGTGGCCCATCAACCAATCAACCTCATCAATAAACTCAACTAGACTCGACTCGACTCGACTCAGAGTACTCAAGGTAGGAATTTTTGGGGAGTTTCTCTTATCCGATAATAATCACTTATGAGTCAGTGATTGTACAACATCAAGCTAATGTTGCCACAACCGTTCCGAACTTTCCAGGTGGGGAACAAATTGAAACCAAAATGGACACAGAAAAATCAACAAGTCCTCTATTACTTTCAGGGACTTCTAATCAAGAGGGAACCACAATATAATATGATGGTTCTATGCCTCACCTACGTTTGGTGACGTAGTTTGATGAGTGCAAGTCAAAGTGACTCTTATTCTATCGATGCTCGATACTCCTCCCATGAATCAATGCTCATTGGACAATCAATCTAATCAAACTAATCAAATCAGAGGGACTTTTAACCCTATCATCAATCAACCTCATAGGGGCTTTAACCCTCCCATCAAGGAACATTTCAATCAACGATTTCAAGATTTAGAACAATCGTAAGAGAACAATCAAATAGACAAATAAGTGGAGTTCATTTATGGAGACTCACAAGACTATCAAGTTCTATCAACTCCTTATCATTCTCTCATCACAATCACAATCGACATCCTCTAATCAAGTCTCTAAACTCAATTCTTAAGTTCATTCATGTATGCTTTCAAAATAGTCATGTAGGGTTATGCAATTTCTCATGAAAATATTCAATTCAAGAAACAAGTTTATAATGATCATCAACATAGGAAAATACATGAAATTAATATAATTTATAAGAAAAACCATCAAGAATTATGCATGTAGACTCATTAGACTTTCAACCCATCTATGACCATCTATGGGGCACATGAGAGAACAATCTCGTGCTTTTAGTTTAGCCTTATATACTTGGGAAGCTCTCAATAATCACTTCTAGGACTTCATCTTGAATTCCTCAATCTCAAGCTCTTCTCCTTTTTTCTCAAACTCTAGTCTTTTTCAAGGACATAGAATGGGGTTTAAAACCCCTTTTTATAGTTAAAACGACCTGTTTCGATCATATATTAAGTCCAGGAGAGGTTTGGAAAGGTCTAGAATACCCCTCATGAAAGTTTTAAAAAATTCCATCTCGAGACATGGGGTCCGCGACGCGGACTGAGTTGATTTTCGGTATTTTTGTCGAAAATTCCCCGAACGAGGTTTCTAATCCCGTAGAAATTTTTAGGATAGAACCAAGTGTTGGTCTATGGTAGGTGCACGTCGCACACCTATCGCACACCCTCACCGGTTCGCGTTTTCGCATAAAAATTATCTTTTGATCTGGTTATTCTAAAAATAACTCGAGACCATTTTCTCACTCAATTCTTCGTGTTGATCACAAATCTAGCCTTGGATTTACCATCTGAGCATGGGAAGACGTGCTATGTGCACATCTCCATTTTAGAGGTATTTTGGTAATTTTGCCAGGTGTTACATATTCGATTAATTGAGGCAAGTGTACTTTCAAAACTTTGTAATTCTCGTAGAATTCTAAAATTTTTCTTTCTCCAACGTGTGATTCATGAAATATTTTTAATGTTATAAACATGAGGTGAGTAAATGTAAATTTGAATTGGTGTGGTGTTGTAACACTTCAATTGAAAACATGGTTAAGTGGTGTGAACTCTATATTCAGATATGTGGTTGTAATTGGTGATTATGTGTGGATTTGTTCTGGACTTCATCTCATGCTCTTTCATTCTATGTCGTACATGGTTACATTGATTCTGGATATTGATATGAGAGATAGTTAAAATTGGGGCCGAGATCTTTACCTATCGAGATGTGATAACGAGTTATTGCCGGGGATATTGTGATTCTGAGATCTTTTCAGTGATATTGTGATGTCGAGGTCCTTTATGGTGATATTGTGATCCTGAGATCTTTCTAGTGATTTTGTGATGCTGAGTTCATTGCCGGCAATATTATGATACTGAGATCTTTGCTAGTGAAATTGTGACGCCGAGGTCATTGCTAGTTATTATTGCATAAGCATTTCATCTTATCCTTGCATATTATTGTGTGGCATGATGTTATTCCTGTGATTGACTGTGTTATCACTTGTGAGTTTGGGTTGTGATTTTGAATTGTGATATTGTGATATTATGAAAACTATCTTTATTGTGTGCTATGTGTTACTGGGCTAGGCTGATTTTTTGTGTAGCTTATAGTTGTGGAGATCAATTGGGATGAAAGGAACTGGTATAGTCTATTGGACTTGTTATGTTTTGTTATTTGACTTGCTGAGTATCGTGTGGTTGGTACTCATCCGTTGCTTCTATATTTTTGTAGGTTATCCGCTCGGAACTTTGTGATACTCTCTCTTTTCTTTTATCTGAAGCTTTCTGTGGAGATTAATGAGGTAACTATTTGTCATCTCAGCGAGCTTCATCCTCATATTTATGATCTTGTTTTACTTTAGAGATAACATCATTTGAGACTTGTATTTTTCTTTCAAATCTATTATAACACATTAGAGGCTTGTGCCCGTGACAACTATATTTGGGGGATTTTAATAAAGTTGGCTTACTATCCGCAGTTGAAATTTTCACTTTGTATTATCCTTTCGCATTTTATTTTTATAATTGGGTTTTTAGCCAACTTGTCTTGGTAGGATAAGACGAGTGTCATCACGTCCATCTTTGGGTCGCGAAAATCAAATCAATAACTTTGAGCAACTTCCTGGTGACTCGATTAGTACTACGTGGGAGTAGTTCACAAAGTGCTTGAGGAGTGTCCCTGACCATAAAATTGTTGATGATGCCTTGGTGGAGATCTTCTACCATGCATGCCCTGGATGCAAACAGCCAAGCATATGTCGACACCATCTTGGGGGGCATATTCGTAAATCAATCATTCACAGAGACCGCTGAGCAGTTGGATATGATGGCCAAGTCAAATCGTGTGTGAGCATTTCTCCAAAAAATCATATGCGGCCGGCATAAATTCGAAGCAAGAAAGGATAAATGAGGAGATCATGCAAGCACTTGCTCGGAATAATACCAACATGGAGGTCTTAATTAAGCAGATACAGGAACTAGTTCTAGAAGCAACCAGGAAGGTTACTACGACAGGCGAAGGGATAGGAAAGATGTGCAGACTGGGATCGCAAAGATGGCGATGGAATCGGTCATCTCCCCATAAGCGTGATATAGGTACCAGTAATCCCAAGATTGAGTGGATGCTTGGTGAACTATTGAGGAAGACTGACACACCGGAAGACACCTTAAGAGGGATTAAGTCTGACATCTCCAGCATAAATCAAAAAATAGAATCTCATTATGTCACTGTTAAATGGCTGGAACAACAGTTTGGTCAAGTATTAACTCAATTCAGTCAGTATCAAAAAGACACATTGCCCAACAACACATTGCAGAACTAAAGAATACTTAACAGTGTAAAATGGTTATTACTAGTGGTGAAGAGAGCACCACCAATCCTTCCATGACAGTTAATAAGGAAACATGGAGCTTGGTGAAGTCTGAGTACCTAAGCTATCTATGTCGTGCCGCGACAATAAATCAGGCACTACTTGGAAGGTAACCCAAGGTAGAGACCGGCGCTTAGGCGCCTAGATATGTTCGTTTTAAACTCGGTACTTTATTTTGAATTTTTGGTGTGCATTGAGGACAATGCACCTCTTTTTCAATAAGGTGTGGGTAGTTATAGGCCTTAGTGAAATTTAAGTAGCCTTGGCCTATAACTATTCCAAAATTTTAAACCCTAGGGGTTTTCTTGCATATGCTTATTTTCCCCATGGATATTTAATTTTTGTTGAACTGGCATGTTTAGGATGTGTAGGTAGTATTGGTAGCATATAGTACTGAGATCTATGGCATATATGTGTTTAAGATGTTTTTGTGGTTTTTTGTGAAAAATGATATCCACCAATTTTTCGTTAGTTAGTCTAGATAGAAAGCATGCATGTTTAATTGTGTTGACAGTGCTTGTTCTGATAAGTGAGGATACAATTGAGATGAAAAACATGATCTGAGAGTCTATGTTGATAGAGTAATCAGTGTCATATAAAAGTGAGCTTACTTTGCTAAATTCATGTATTGTGCATTAATTCAGAACTTGCTAACTTGGACTGTAGGTTAGTTGGTTAGAAAAGGAACTTAGATTATTATTCATAACAGTCCACTTAGCCTAAATAACCAACCAAATGTGTAAAATATCACTTGATCCTAATGTTTGAGCCTTACATGTACCTTTTCTTTGTAAAAACCTAAGTAACCTGACCTTATTAGTTGTAAAATCCTAAAATTAGCCCTGGTCCTTCCTTGAACATTGTGCACCTCGACTAAGGCAAAAAGCCTAAGTTGAGGGTGGCTACCAAAAGTAGCCCTGGTTCCTAGGTTAGATATTTGTGCACCTTGACTCAAGCCAAAAGCCTAAGTTGAGGGTGGCTGGTGTAAGGGTAAAACACAAAATGAGGGGGAAAGTTAGTGATACATGAAATAGGGGAAAAATGTGTACTGGGTGCAAAAATAAATGAGTGATGCCTTAGAAATGAACCAAAAAGCAAAATGATGTGCAAACACACGGCAAAAAGTTGAAAATGATAATGAAGTACCCAGAAAAGCTTGAAATCAGAGAAAGGGAGAATGAGATGAAAAATAAGAGTGTTGTTAAGGCAAAAGTGCATAAAATGCAGTGTCAAAGAGGGCCTTTAGTCACTATGTTCCCAAAGCATCATGTCAAAGCCCCCTGAGCCTATGTTACAAGCTAGTAAAATCCTAAAGTGATCATAGTCCAAGTAGTCAAAGGTCATATTCATGAGTATAGGGGCAAGTATATGGTGTTGAGCATGATATTTGAATGCCTTTTGTGAGGATGAGTAATTTTACATAGTCCCAAGGTTATATATGAAAATATCATCGTGAATGAGATATGGAACTTATTTCTTTAAGGGCACTTGCATTGTACTGTTAACACTAGACTAATTTAGTGATTGTGGCTTGTTGAATGCTACCTCACTTATCATAGCTGCATTGTCACATGCATTGATCTATGTTGGTTTGCTTACTGTCTATCTGATGTGTTTTGAAAGAGGCGTGGACATTTGTGCTTGAGTTTGATGTGATGTATGCCTTTAGATTGAGGTCTGTATGTCATTATGCTGCTTATGTAGATTGAGTCTATCGCTTGAGGACAAGCAACAATTTTAAGTTGAGGTTGTTGATGTGATGTCGAAATACAACATTTTTAATGTTTAAAACTTGGAATTTCCGTTTTCTCAATGCAATGTTAGTAGGTTTGATGTGTTTGATGTTTGTTTTGCTAGATTTCAGGGTTGCACAATTTTTGGGGCAAAGTGTGCAAAAGTTGCCAAAGTTGAAGTTCCACGAGACCTTTTATGGGCCATAGAGGATTTTATGAGCTGTAAAGAGGCTTTCGTGTACAATTCCAGTGAGGGGTGTATTTTTGAAGTTGAGTCTATGAACATGTAGATGAGCCGTAGAAGACTTTATGAGTCGTAGACTTGGTGTCGTGCCCTTAGGATTAGAAGGTATGGATTTGCTGAAATTCCATCAGACGAGACCCCTTACGTACCATAGAACTTTATACGAGCCGTAGAGGAGTGTTATAGAAGACAACCCCATAATTGAAACAGCAGTCCACGAAAGCCCGATTACAGGCCGTAAACTGTTACACAACCTGTAGAGACCCTTGTAGAGCCTACCGACCCAGTTGTCCTATTTCATTTTGTTTTGTATTTTAAATACTATAAATAGGTTTTTGAGGTTATTCTCATGGAGAACGAAGAGGGATCGAAGCAGGAACATCGGAGAAACATTAGAGAGTTTAAGAAACACTTGCAAAACTTTATTTCATCTTTCAATTTTAATCTTGTGATTCTCATTGAAGATTTTGGATTTCTTGTGCTTAATTCTCTTATGTAAGTGCTCAATTATGTTATTCAAATTCATAAGTCTTGCATTTACACTGATCATGAGTAGCTAAATCGGCAACTAGGGTTGTGGGAACCATGAAGGACTAACAAGGTAAAACCCAATAATTCGTAATTCCTGAAAAGTGCGCATGCATGTATTAATTAATTATCTTCATATTGAATGCTTTCTAATGGTGGCCAACATTAGAACCCGTCTAGTGTTACTGACTGGATCAAGGTATTAATGAATAGGAAAAAGGATTAATTAACAAGATTCAATTGATGTTTCTCGTCTAATCAACCGAACCGGGCCAAGGGGAGGTTGTACTAGGACAATAGGTAAGGGTTAGAATGTCACACTGCGAGGATGGACCAAATCACGTAGTGAAATTTGCCTCTAGCCTGGGCTAAAGGGTTTGGTCAACTTAACTTACCGTTCTGCATGTACACACCGGAAAAGAATTCGATTATTTGGTAATACTGAGTTAGGAAATCATGGGGAACACAATACCCTAGTTACTCTTCATACTGGTTTAACACTAGTTATAGTTTAAGACTACTTTTTATAGTTGTCATAACCCCCCGCCCCTCCTCTTTTGGGAGATAAGTTGGTTAATCAACCCAAATTAAATTACAATTGGATTCTTCTAAGTCTACCATATTCCCTACAGGTTCGACCCTAACCTTGGTTAGATTCTATATCTGGACAACGATCGCTTTATCCTAAAAAACGTGTAGCTTGGGCAACATCAGTATGCCTATACATCCATCTCAACATCCTCATCTCTGCGACCTGCATCTCTTGAACATCTGAGTTTTTGATTCGCCAGCGCTCCACCCCATACAGCAGAGACGGTGTAACCACCATCCTGTAAAAGTTACCTTTGAGTTTAGATGGTATCTTTTTATCACGTAATACTCCAAAAGCAAGTCTCCATTTCGTCCATGCTTCCCCAATACGTTGTGTGACATCATCGTCCATATCACCACTACTCTAGATAATGGACCCAAGATATTTATAGTTTTCTATCTTAGGAATAGGTTGAGTGGCAAGACTCACATCAACGTCTGCTTAATCCCTTGCAACACTAAATTTACACTCTAAGTATTCTATTTTGGTCTTGCTTAGTTTGAACCCTTTGGATTCTAAAGCTTGTCTCCGAACCTCCAACCTATCATTAACTCGAGCCTGAGTTCATCAATCAGTACGATGTCATCTGCAAATAACATACACCATGAAACCCCCTTTTGAATAGACCGTTCAGCTCATCCATCACCAAGGCAAACAGAAAAGGGCTTAACAAAGATCCTTGATGAAGTCCCATCTCAACAGAAAAATACGCATCGTTGGATATCTTGTAGACTTTATATATGCTATGTGCTATATTTGGAGCTTATGTTTTCGGTTATCTATTGAAAATGGCCATTATGGATCGATTATGGAATTGTGATATGTATGCATATTTGGTGTGGAAATGTGGAAGGTCCTAAGTCCCGTTTTCCCCCATAGAGTGAGTCTCACTTACCCATTCCTTAGTTCTTATATTTTATGTGCTATGTGAATTCATGTAAATCCCTTTCCCCTCGATATCCCCATAGCATAAGTCCTACTTACCCATCCCTTAGTATTATGTGTTTATTATTCGATTGCACATCTGAACCGATGATATGGAGTTGGATACTTCGAGGCTTGTTTGGGGACACTAGGGTTCCCATTCGTCGTGTCACTTCTAGACCCGAATCTCGCGTCATGACAAAAGATGGTATCAGAGCCCTAGGTTTATAAATGGTCCTTGAAGTCCAACATGGCGCATCAAGTAGAGTCCTATTCATGGGTGGGTGTAAAGTGCACCATGCCTATGAGTGGGAGGCTACGAAGGCGTTCTAAGAAAGTACCTCACTTCTTCATGCCTTACATCGTGCTATGGCTCGTATATTTGGTCCCTTCATCTTGACGGTGTCGTTGCTCCATCTCGAAAGATGCCTCAAGGAAGACCCCACCCACCAAGGCCAGCTCTGGCTGATGAGGATTAGGCGTTTCAAGGGCCTATGAATGAGCCCATCTCTAACAGTAAATTCTTTATAGCCTTTGCCATGCTTACCTAGGTGGTGACATCTCAGACTAGGCAGGCTAATCTGCCACGGGATCCTACATTAGCTTCTAGAGTGAGGAATTTCACCCGGATGAATCCTCCAGAGTTCTATGGGTCGAAGGCTAATGAGGATGCTCAAGAGTTCATTGATGAGCTCACTAAGATATTGAACATTATGGGTGTTACTTCTGAGGAGAAGGCTGAATTAGCTTCCTATCAACTGAAAGATATGGCTCGATTGTGGTACACCCAATAGTCTATAGAGAGGGCTTGCGGTGGTGATGTCAATAAGGAAGAGTTCAAACTTGCTTTCCTGGATCGCTTTTTTCCACTCGAACTTAGGGACGCCAAGATGACTGAATTTATCAACCTCAAGCATGGAGGTATGACTGTGAGGGACTATGCCCTCAAATTCACAAAACTTTCCAAGTATGCTCCGTCACTAGTGGTTGACCCTCGTGCAAGGATGCACAAGTTTGTTTCTAGTATCTCTAATTTGCTTGTAAAGGAATGTCGTACTGTCATGCTCATACGGGATATGGATATTTCTAGACTCATGGTATATGCTGAACATATCAAAGGGTAGAAACTCAAGGAGAAGAGGGCACACGATAATAAGAGAGCCCATTTTGATGGCGGAATCTCTGGTTCTCGGAGTGGTGGCTTTGGTCGCTTCTAGCAGGGCCAAGGTTCTAGTGCTCGAGTACCTCCTCCTAGGGCACAGGTTGGTGGTAGATAGGGGTATCCTCTGTGTGGAAAGTGTGGGAAGCCCCACACATGTGCTTATTGGAGGGATTTGGATGTTTGCTATGGGTGTGGTGATAAAAATCACAAGGTTGCTAATTGTCCTAAGAATGCTCATAGAGGCCAAGGTCAGGTGGCTCAAGGACTTGTTGAAGAAAGGTTTAATTAGGCCAAGTATATCGTTGTGGGGTACTCCAGTGTTATTTGTGAGAAAGAAGGATGGATCTCTTCGAATGTGTATTGATTATAGGCAACTGAATAAGGTGACCATTAAAAATAAGTTTTCATTGTCCAGGATTAATGACTTGTTCGACCAGTTTCAAGGGGCTACTCATTTCTCAAAAATTGATCTTCGTTTCGAGTATTATCAGTTGAATAGGGAGTGTGACATTCCCAAGATGACCTTTCGGACAAGGTATGGGCACTTTGAGTTTATGGTGATGTCGTTCGGCTTAACCAATGCTCCGGCCATGTTCATGGATCTGATGAATCGGGTGTTCAAGCCATTTCTTGACAATTATGTGGTGGTCTTCATTGATGACATTCTCATTTAATCCTGAAGTGAGCAAGAGCAATAGGATCATTTGAGAATAGTTCTACAAACCTTGAGGGAGAAGAAGTTGTACGCCAAGTTTAGCAAATGTGAATTTTTGTTGGGGGAAGTGGCCTTTCTTGGTCATATGGTGTCCGGTGATGGTATCAAGTTGGATCCGAAGAAGACCGAGGCCATGAAGAATTGGCCCAGGCTGTTGACTCTTTTAGATATTCGAAGCTTTTTGGGGTTGGCTGGCTATTATAGAAGGTTCGTTGAAGGGTTCTCATCTATTGCATTTCCGTTGACTAAATTGACCCAGAGGAAGGCTAAGTTTGTGTGGTTAGATGAATGCAAATAGAGTTTCCAAACCTTGAAGGATCGACTTATGTCGGCTCCCATCTTGACTTTACCTAACGGCTTAGAGGAATTTGTCGTGTATTGTGATGCCTCACGGATTGGGTTGAATTGTGTGCTTATGCAACATAGTAAGGTAATAGTGTATGCATCAAGGCAGTTGAAGGTGCATGAGCATAATTACCCAACGCATGATCTTGAGTTGGTTACGGTAGTCTTTGCCTTGAAGATTTGGATGCACTATTTGTATGGGATTCATGTTGAGGTGTTCACCGATCCCAAGAGTTTTCAATATGTATTCGCTCAAAGGGATCTCAACTTGAGGCAAAGGAGATGGTTGGAACTCCTAAAGGACTACGACATGAGTGTTCAATATCATCCCGGTAAGGCCAATGTTATAGCCGATGCTCTTAGTAGGCTATCTATGGGTAGTGTGGCGCATGTTGAAGAGGAAAGGAAGGAGTTAGCAAAGGATGTTCACCGGTTGGCTAGGTTGGGTGTTAGGTTGGCCAACTCGAACGATGGTGGTATCCATGTTCAAAGTGGGGCAGAATCTTTCGTGGTGATTGATGTAAAAGCTAAGCAAGATTTAGATCTATCGTTGCTTGAATTGAAGAAGTTGGTTACAAAAAAAGAGATCGAGGTGTCCTCCTAAAGGGGAGATGGTGTGCTTTGGTACCAAGACCGGCTTTGTGTTCCAGATGTGGATGATCTTAGGAGGGTGACCATGAGTGAGGCTCACAACTCTCATTATTATATTCACCCAGGGACTACCAAGATGTATCGGGATTTGAAGGAAGTGTATTGGTGGCATGGTATGAAGACGGGCATAACTAATTTTGTATCCGAATGTCCAAGTTGTCAACAAGTGAAGGTAGAGCACCAAAGCCCCGGTGGCTTGGCTTAAGATATCAAGATTTCCACATGGAAGTAGGAAGATGTGAGCATGGACTTTGTTGTTGGTTTGCCTCGGACTCGAAGGCAATTTGACTCCATTTGGATCATCGTTGATCGGATGACTAAGGCGGCTCATTTCCTACTAGTCAAGACTACCTATATCACGAGGGATTACACAAGATTGTACATCGAAGAATCGGTGAGATTCTATGGTGTTCCCAGGTCCATCATATCGGATCGTGGCACCCAATTCACCTCCCACTTTTGGAGATCATTTCAGAAAGGACTTGGAACTAAGATTAAGTATAGCACTGCTTATCATCCTCAAATCGATGGGAAAGCTGAGAGGATTATTCAAACCTTGGAGGATATGTTGAGGGCTTGCGTGTTGGAATTCAAGAGTAATTGGGATGATCACCTTCCACTCATTGAGTTTTCCTATAATAATAGCTTTCATGCTAGCATTGGTATGGCACCATTTGAGGTCATATATGGGAGAAGGTGTAGGTCACCGGTGGGGTGGTTTGAATTGGGGGAAATGGCATTGATTAGCCTGGATTTAGTGTTTGAGGCTATGGAAAAGGTGAAGGTGATCAGAGAAAGGATGAAGACGGCACAAAGTCGCCAAAAGTCCTATTTGGACGCTAGGAGGAGGGATCTTGAATTTCATGTTGGTGATTGGGTGTATGTGAAGGTTTCGCCTATAAAGGGTGTGATGCGTTTTGGTAAGAAGGGCAAGCTAAGCCCCCGGTATGTTGGCCCTTATGAGATCGTTGAGAAAATTGGGAGCATGGCTTATAGGTTGGAGTTGCCTCCGGACTTGAGTTCCATTCATCCCGTCTCCATGTGTCTATGTTGAGGAAGTTAGCCGGTGATCCTAGCATTATTGTGCCTTTGGAGGGAATAAAGGTTGATGAGAACCTATCTTATGAGGAATTCCCGATAGAGATTTTTGATAGACAAGTGAAGCAGCTTCATAACAAGGATGTGGCTTCGGTGAAGGTACTTTGGAGAAATCAACACGTGTTGAGTGCTACATGGGAGGCGGAGTTGGACATGATGAAGCAATATCTCTATCTTTTCTAATCTACTCAAGCCTAAGGTACTAGGTTATTCCTCTTCTAAATAGTCCTAATTCTTTCACTCTTTAGTCTCATGACATGACATGCATACATGTGCATGAGAATGATTTTCAAGGTGTTTGAATGATTTGGATACATTTTGGTATGGGTCTTAAAGACTTTATGATCATCAAATGATGAACTATGCATTGCATCCTGTGTTTGGATGTTTCATGTCCAAAATCAAGCTTTCGAGCCTTGTCGTTGCATATTCAGGGACAAATATACCCAAGGGGGAGAAGATGTAAGGACCTAAATTTTTTGAACGACTTTATCAGGTCTCATAATGTTATCCCAGGAGGAAATTTGACCAAGTGTCGCTTCATGGAGGCCCACACAGCCAGTGTGAAGCCACACGGACCGTGTGGCCTCCAGTGGAGAGGTACATAGCCATAATTTTGATTATGGGGATTCCACGGAGTGTGGCCTCCAGTGGAGAGGTACTTGGCCATAATTTTAATTACGGGGATTCTACAGAGAGTTTCGAACTAAGTGTGGCCACACGACCACTCACACGGTCAGTATGGTGTGGTACGGGTCGTGTGGCCCACCGTATGAGCTCGCGATGTGAAATTTTTCTAAGTACAAAATTATCGTTTCATAACTTTTCCGTGCAAGAATTTTTCTAAGTGTTGTCTCACGGCCCTTGACACGACTCGTGTAGCGTCACATGGGCCGTGTACCCATCCGTATGGTACCTCCTTGCTTCAGAAAATTCTAAGTGTGGAATATTACAAAAATTTGTTTAAGTGTCACCTCTCGGGCATTGTTCACGGGTTGTGAAGCATCTCACAGACCGTGTAGGTGCCAGTGAAACCGTGACAACCCATTTTCCATCCATTTCATTAATGGCTTTTATGTAAATTTGACTTATTTTAATTGTGTTTTATGACTTTCTACCTATCCTAGACCTCTAAATCAGCTAATACCCTTCCATTCTAATTCATTCTCATTGAAAACACTCTCACTCAAAAATCAATTCTTAAGAATTCTCTCTAAGTTCTTCTCTCAAGACTCAAGCTAGGGTTCAATTGAGGTTCAACTTCAAACTAGATTCTTCTCAATTTCAGCCTCTCAATCAAGGTATGTGGGATTGATTCTTGGTCCCTTTCAACCAAGAACACCCAGACTCTTTTCAATTGATTTTCATGAAATTAAGCTTACTTTAAATGTGGGTTTTCATTGTTTGATTTCATTAAATTGAATTGATGTATGGGTTGTGCTTTATTTATGATTTTAAGTTATTCTAAGCCTTATTATGATGATTTACATTGAGGTTATGAAGTTATGAAGATGCATGTCCCCTTTAAAGTTTGATTTATTCATGGGTGATCTATATGGTGGTTTAAATGTGGATCTAATTATGGATTTACTTCAATTTATATTAAAATGTTGATTTTAGCTTGAATCTATATTACCCATGCTAATCTCACATCATGTATTGCATTTGCATTCATGAACATTGGTCTTTATGGAAATTATAAAGTGGGTTAACCCCAATTACGTTTACGAAATGATTTTAATAAGATATTGGTTATGACAAGAATGTGATCACATACATGTCTTATGAATATGACTTTTGAGCATTTTGGGTGCTTGCACCATTCCGTATTTGTATTCGAGCTAGTCCTATGCATGGATATTATAACTACAAGCTATATCTGGCATTTGAGCCTAAATATGCATTGATCAGATTTGAAATGACTATTGCCATTTTGAAAGTATGTATAAATATACTATATGTATTCTCATGGGATGTTGACTTAGCACCGATGGATTGGGGCGTCATGGCTATCCCAAGGGTTCTCTCCCTTTTCTCGAATTATGTGCCTAGCATATGTTATGATAATCCTATCTGAAATGGGAGATGTTCCGGTAAAGAAGGTTGCTTCATACGAAATGGGAGATGTTCCCATAAGATGAAGTATTATATTATAATCTAAAAATCCTTTCCGAAATGGGAGATGTTCCCATAAGGGGGTTGCTTCATACGAAATGGGTGATGTTCCCGTAAGGTGAAGTGTGGTTTACCTTTGGCAAGTAGACCACCTCTGTACCGACGAGGGGATTTCATTGAGATGCCAAGTACTAGCTCACTTGGTCTTACTCTTGTCGGTCGAGGTCACATCCCAGCTAAATATGAATTTCATTGTATTCATGCATCACAAATTTCATGGCATATCGTATACTACTCTTCCTTGGATATATGATTCTTTCTACATTATGTGCCCTTGTCATCTAACATTGAAATGCAGGTTGATAAGTTATATGCATTGTATGTCCGCATACTTAGTACATTCAAACATACTAACACATACTCTATGCCTACATGATTTTACCATATATGGGCCGAGCGCTACGACTATCCACCGCTTGATGAGTAGCTCAATTCGAAAAGTTGAACTTGTGGTGAATCCCATCCTCCAAGGAAATGCCACCTTTCTTCTACCCATGTTAACCTATGTCTACATTTTTATTTGAGGGTGAGCCTGGGACATGTCTTTCCCCCGTTCCATCTTATGACTAGAGGCATTGTTGGACATCTTGTAGACTCTCGTAGACTTTATATATGCTATGTGTTGTATATGGAGCTTATGTTCTTGGTTATCTATTAAAAATGGCCATTATGGATCGATTATGGAATTGTGATATATATGCATGTTTGGTGTGGAAATGTGGAAGTACGTAAGTCCCGTTTGCCCCCATAGAGTGAGTCCTACTTACCCGCCCCTTAAATCTTATATATTATGTGCTATGTGAATCCATGTAAATCCCTTTCCCCTCGATGTCCCTATAGAGTGAGTCCTACTTACCCATCCCTTAGTATTACGTGTTTATTATTTTATTGTGCATCCGAACCGGTGATGTGGATTTGGATACTTTGAGGCTTATTTGGGGACTCTCGGGTTCCCATTCGTCTTGTCACTTATAGACCCTAATCTCAGGTCGAGACCATAATTCATAATTATGATACTCATGCATAATAATAGCTCATTCAAATATACAAGATGGTGCAAGCACCCAAAATGCTCAAAGATCTATAACCATAGACATTTATGTGATCACATTCTTGTCATATCCAATACCTTATCAAAATCATATCATAAAACATAATTGGGCTTAACCCACTTCATGATTTCCATAAAATCCAATGTTCATGAATGCATATGCCATGAATGATGTGGGAATAGCATGGTTAATGGAGATTCAATCTAAAATCAACAATATAATATAAAATTAAAGTAAATCCATAATTAAATCCACATTTAAATCATAATATACATCACCCATGCACAAAACAAGTTTTAAAAGGGACATGCACTTTCATAACTTCATAATCTCAATGCAAACCATCATATTAGGGCTTAAAGTAACTTAATATCATAAATAAAGTCCAACCCATACATCAATTGAATTTATTAAACAATAATTCTCAAAACCCATATTTAAAGTAAGCAAAATTCCATGAAAATCAATTGAAAGGGTTTGGATCTTCTTGGTTGAAAAGGACCAATAATCAATCCCACATACCGTAGCTAATGAAGAGATTCAACAAGACATTTGGTGAAGAAAGAGCCCTTCCTTGATTCCCAAGCTTAAAACCCACAAGAGTTCTTTGAAGGAGACTTAAGAGTGACTTGAGAGAATTCAAAACGTGAGGACTGAATTGTGAGTATTAGGAATAGGGTTTAAGTCATTAGGGAGCCATTAGATAGAATAGGAAGTCCTAAAAGACCATTAGGATAAATAGAATTCAAGAAAACGCCATTAATGAAATGGATAAAAAAATTGGCTGACACCACTAAAAGGAAGAGTTCACGGGCCGTGTGACACTACACGGTCTGTGTACAATGCCCGTGAACCAACACTTAGGCGAATTTCACTTGACGAAGGTCTGGAATGGAAATCCCATACTTAGAAAAATTTTGACGAAATCACCTATACGAAGGGTTACACAGGCCATGTGAAGCTACACGGGCTGTGTACCCAACCGTGTCACCTTCCTTAGAACAAACAAATCTCACGACAAGTTACGAGACGGTGATTCTATACTTGGAAAAATTTTCATTCTGGAAGTTATACGAATGATCTCACGGGACGTGTCATACTACACAAGTCGTGTGAGGGGCCGTGAGACTACACTTGGTCCCAAAATTGTGGGATTTCAAGCCAAGGCCATCACACAGCCCACATCAAGGGCTAACACCAAACTTTGAGGCCAAGGGTCACCTCACTGGAGGCCACACGGGCTGTGTGACCTCACACGGACCGTGTAGTTTCCCTTTATGGTAACACTTGATCCAAATCTTGCCAAAAATAACATTTTCAAGCTCCAATGAAGTCGTACAATATCAGGGTCATTACAACTTGGCGGGGGCTAAAACATGTTCAAATCTCATCCTCAAGTGAAATGTACCAAAAGAGAATACAACATATAAAATAAAAGTCTCAACATTACAAGTTTGAAAGAAAATAGGTGTTGTCCCCGAACTAGCGCACTCACCTAAGAGACTAGTCTTCAATCATCCAAAGATCTAGCCACGTGTTGGGGAAGGAGGAATGCAGGTCCCTACACGGTGATATCATGTAGGCAAATTATGTGTTATTACTTTGTAATATCCTAAGTATATGGGATGCAAATGCAACAAATGATATTGTAATGTTATCATTCATAAAATTATGATGTCATCATGTATGAAATCGTAATGCCATCATTCGAATATGTCAAGACTGATGTGTCATGTGAAAATATGATTTGAATTAACATAAACATCATATACATAACTATGTGGGAGGAGATCGTAACCAATATTTATGACCATGCGAGATACTACATGGAATCCAATATTACCCCTACATTGGCATGAGGAGATCACTTGCCATGTTGAACTCCGTCAACTTATGCATGCAGATCTTATTTTTAACTTTGCTTTTGTGGATCCACTAACCTTAGCCTACAAAGTGGCACATAGTTATTAAGACAAGAGGTTGCTACTAAGGTTCCCTTACCGAACCCTACTTCAATGCCTTATCCGGTATTAAGTCAAATCCCATGGAGTACTTATATCATAATCATATATATAGACATTTATAAACTTTGAAATATAACTTTAACACATAAGAGTAGCTCATTGACTCAAGTATCCACTCAAGTGAGAATTGTCTTTTCACATGAGAGTCCGTCTTTGATGAAAATTGTCCTTTCACCATCTTTGAAAACATCATTACAGGGCTTCATAAAAGTTTTACTACTTTCACATGATTCATAAACTTTCACAACATACTTGAAGGCCCTTATCATTAACATCATACTTATAAAAACTTTACTTAAAACTTAGTGGGCTTATGCAAATAGACTTAAAAACATGCAATTACAAGAGTAATATGCACTACCATGATGAGATTCGTCCATTTTAAAAACCATTCTTAACAACCCACTTTATACATTCAAAACCCTAGATAAAGTCATCATAAAATTAATCTTGAAAATATCACAAATCATAACATGTCATATCATTGTAGCAATATACCTCATATAATCAGAAATACATCACAATTTTCATCATTTTAAGAGGACTCATGAAACCTATAAAATTTCATAATTAAAGAAAAGGTCAAACGAAAAATTGTTAGGCTTTGTGGATGAAAAGGATCCACAAATCAAACCCGTATACCTTAGTTATAAATTGATGAGGAAGTATGAGATGGAAACAAGAAAATCCAAAACCTATCTTAAGCCTTCACTTGACACCTTTGGAGAACTTTGAGAGTGTTTGGGAGGTCTTGCACTTAAATTAATTTGGGAATGAATTGAAATGAGAAGGGTTTGAGTAGTGTAGAGATGATAAAGGATCATTTAGAAATCAAAATGACGAAGTATTGGACTTAGGGTATGGAGAAAGGTCGAAAATATCCTTTATTAATGTCTGTTGGACCCTAACTATGACTACCATCTACGAATCATAGAATAGACCACGAGTCATAAATAAGGGGTCTCGTCCTAGTTACATTTTGAATCCTTAGAAATAGTCTCTGAAACTCAATCTACGAGCTCACTTTACAAATTATAAATTGGATTATGGGTCATAAGCTCTTCTATAAAACAACCCAATACATAAAAAAATCAAACTTAGGATCCCAAATTACAAGCCCTTTTTATGACTCATAAAAGCAACTATGACTCTTCCTATTTGTTCGTAGTTCATAATTCAGAAACACAACTTAGACCATCTCAGACCCTTTCCTATGAACACCCATTTGCAGTTCGTAGTTCCATTTATGGATTGTTAAACAGCCCTCATAGATTTCCCCCTCACACAGCCAATTTTTCACCCTACCTGCCCAATTCATGAGCCTTGTCTATGAATCGTAATTTGAACTATGAGTCGTAGATGAGGCTCGTACATCAGCCTGAAACTTCCAATTCAACACCTTTCTACATTTTTTATCTTCTTACTAATGGAATATCTCCCCCTTGAGAACATTCTTCCTCGAATGTGCTAAATGTAAGCTCTAAGAAAATAAGTAAGCATCTATCAACCCAGCATGAATGAAAATGCAACTTAGACATCTTTTTCATGAAAATTTCAAACTCATGCTTTAAATATAATTCAAATGCAATCTCATAAACATGTAAACATGCGTAAATGTCATGAGAACTGAAATGCAAGGAATTTGAGGTTTTTGAGCAAGAACAACTTAATACTTTAAGCATGAGCAGAGCGAAAGAGATAAGGATATCGTTTCTTCATATATGTTTCTACTTCCCACATTATACTTTAAACTTGTTGATTCCTCCAAAGAACTTTAACGAATGCAACTTCCCTTATTTCTTAACCTCTTCACTTGCTGGTCTAGGATCTCAACAGGGATCTCTTCATAGGTCAAATTTTCTTCCACACTTACATTCTCCAATGGCACTATGGAATTTGGAGCACCCATAAACTTCCTCAATATCGACATATGAAATGACGGATGAATTATATTCATCTTTAATGACAACTCCAACTCATAAGCCACTTTACCTATCCACCTAACAATTGTATAAGACCTACATACCTAGGTCTTAATTTCCCTTTCTTACCAAATCGGATCACACCTTTCATGGGTGACGCCTTCAAATATATCTATTCATCAACATCAAAATCAAGGTTCCTTCTCCTAACATTGGAGTATGACTTTTGATGACTTTGAGTCATTTTCAACTTCTTTCTTATGGACCTCATTTTCTCCATAGCATCCATAACTGAGTCGGGTCCTATCAAGTCCATTTCACCAATTTTAAAACAGGCCACTAGAGATCTATATCACCATCCATACAAGGCTTCAAATAATGCCATGTCTATGCTAGAATGATAGCTACTGTTTGTAGACAAATTCTATAAGTGGTAAGTGGTCATCCCAACTCCCTTTGAACTCCAATATGCAAGCCCTTAATACATCTTCAAGTGTTTGAATTATCCTCTTGGCTTATTCATCAGTTTGAGAATGGAACGGTACTTAGGTCCATCTTGGTACCAAGCCCCTTTTGAAAAGTCCTCCAAAAATGAGAGGTGAATTAACCACTGCGATCTGATATAATGGACAATGGAACCCCATGTAACCTTACCAACTCCCGTATATACACCTTGGCATAGTCTTCAACACCATAGGTTGTCTTGATCAGTAAGAAGTGAGCCGACTTTATTATTCTATCCACAATAACCAATATGGGGTCAAAATTCCTCCTAGTCTTAGGAAAACCTACCATAAAATCCATGTTCATCTTTTCCAACTTCCAAGTGGGGATCTCTATGTCTTGAGCTAGGCCACTCAACCTTTGATGCTTAGCCTTTACTTGTTGGCAACTAGGACCTTCAGCCACAAACTTTGTTATGTCCTTCTTCATTCCATTCAACTAATACACTTCCCTTAGGTCTCTATACATCTTAGTGCCTAGGTGAATCGAATATTGTAAATTATGAGCTTCTTCTATTATCTTCTCTCTTATGTCATTAATATTTAAAATAACAACTGCCCTTGGTAGCGAAGTACTCCATCTTCCCGTTGTAAGAAAACCTCTACTTTACCTTCCTTCCCTAATGTCTTCAATTCAGCCAAAGTAGGATGAAGATCTTATTTGGATTCGACATCCACAATCAATGAAGACTCAGAACCATTTAGCACCATCATACTACCATTTCCAGTATCACTCAACCTAACTCCCAATCTAGCCAAACTATGAACTTCCCTTGCCAACTCCTTTTTCCCATTATCAAGGTGGGACACGCTACCCAAAGATACCCTATTAAGTGTTGGCTACCATGTCAGCCTTACCATGATACCTTATACTCATATCATAGTATTTGAGAAGTTTTAACTACCTTCGTTGCCTTATGTTGAGGTCCCTCAAAGTGAATACATATTGGAGGCTCTTGTGATCGATGAAGACATCAACATGAACTCCATACAACCAATGATGCCAAATTTTTAATGCACATATCACGGCCACTAATTTAATATCCTGTGTTGGGTAGTTCTTTTCATGCACCTTTAATCAGCTTGAATCATAGGAAATCACCCTTCCATGTTGCATAAACACACAACCCAAACCAATCTATGAGGCATCATAATACACAACAAATCCTTCAGGGTTTGGAAGCTTTTCTCACACTCATTTGTCCATACAAATTTTACTTTCTTTTGAGTTAACCTTGTCAATGGTGATGAAATGGAGGAGAACCTTTCAACAAAACTCCTATAATACACGGTTAGACTAAAAACGCTCCTAATGTTTGAAGGAGTCAATAGTCTGGGCGAATTCTTCACCGCCTCCATCTTTTTAAGATCAACTTAAATTCCTTCACAGGATACCACACGCCCAAGAAAAACTTGGCAAACAATTGTCTATCCCTAAGGGTTTGAAGCACAATCCTCAAATGGTTCATATGTTTTTCCCTACTTTGATAATACACCAAAATGTCATCTATGAAGACAACCACAAAAATTTCAAGGTAGGGCTTAAACACCCTATTCACCAAGTCTATGGATATCACTGGTGCATTAGTCAAATCAAATAACATCACCATAAATTTAAAGTGGTCATACCTTGTTCAATAAGACATGTTGGGAATGTCACACTCCCTCACCCTTAGTTGATGATAACCAGACTAAAGATCAATCTTGGAGAAGTGTCTAGCCCCTTATAATTAGTCAAACAAGTGATCTATTCTCGGGAGTGGCACTTGTTCTTTATGGTCACTTTGTTCAATTGTCGATAATCTATGCATATCCAAAGTGACCCATCTTTCTTCCTTCCAAATAATACCAAAGCACCCCCATAGAGACCTACTTGGCCTAATTAAACATTTCTCTTATAAATCCCTCAATTGCTCCTTCAACTCTTTTAACTTCGTCAGACCCATTCAATATGGAGAAATAGAGATAGGTTGGGTATCGAGAAGAAAATCTATGCCAAAATCTATTTTCTTTTTGAGAGAAACACCAGGTAATTCTTCGGGAACTCATTGACAATGGAGAATGACTCAAGAGATGGGATTTTAGAAATGACATCCCTAACCCTCACTAGGTGATAGACACACCCCTTGGAAATCATCTTATGGGCTTTAAGATAGGAAATAAATTGTCCCTTACATACTAAACTATCACCCTTTCACTCATGAATGGGCTCCCTTGAAAATTGGAAATTAATCTTGAGGGTTTGACAATCTATAGGAGCATAGGAAGCATACGACCAGTCCATACCAAGGATGAAATAAAAATCTACCATAGAAAGTTCTACTAGATCACAATGGACAACTTTATGTACAATAGACATGAGACAATTCCTATAGACTCTTCTAGCAATAACCGACTAATCTATAGGAGTACAAACTTCAAATGGCTCAAGAAAGACTTCAGGATACACATTGAATCTATTTGCAAGAAAAGGAGTTACAAAGACGAATTAGCTCCTAGATCTAACAATGCATACACATCAAAACTATAAACTTTTAACATGTCGGTAACACCTTCCAGAGTCTCTTCTATGTAACGACCCAATCTAGGGGACTATTTATCACGCGATGAATGATATACCCAAAGGCACCTTCAACCAAGCCATCTCAAATATCTTAAGCATTCATAGGTAGGTGATGAAAATAATTTGCGGAAAAACTATGGGAAAGGGACTAAAATTCGCTCAAGTCTCTCATCTCCTAAGCACCATCGAAGGGTTCCAAGCAAGAGTTTCAAGGTTCTCTATCAATTTCTCCCAAAATCTTCTAGGCTTTCTCTCAAGGTATGTGAGTTTTCATCGATAGGTACCTTCCACCCATGGATCCCAACAAATTCTTCCTTTTTCATTCAATTTCAATGAAGGTACTTTAGGGGTTTTATGATTTCAACTCGAATTCTATGAATTGTGTTGTATATCGTGATTCTCTATCAAATTATGCATGAATTATATTAAGTTACATGAATTTCAAGTGATTGCTTGTACATGCTACTTAGGATTTATAAAATTGCACATGGGTTCCTTCAATTTTGATTTAATTGATCTCAATTTCCATAATTATGCATCAACCTATCTTAACTAAATGATTTTTAAATCTATTGATGTTAAACCCATAATTTTATCCTAATTTTTGCGATAAGTTATGATTATGGAGGTCCCAAATATTTAAGCAAGTGTACGAATAGGATGACCTAAGACCCCAATAAGATAAGAATTGTAATAATGGAAGGCCTACTCCCTTATTACATATGTTATATGAAAATGAGCTATTCTATTAACTATGATTTATGACAAGTATTGAGTTTATGCCTATAATATGTATTTTGTAGGATTTAACTTAGCACTGAATGAGGCATTGAGGCGGGGATTCGACTTACAAGGTCCTTATATAAAGCTTATAGTCTCATAACTACGTGCCAACATAGGTTTATGTTACCAATATGACCTAACTAGTGGATCCACACATAGCATTATGATTATGGCACTCACTTAGCAGGGTAGAGTCCTATCATAGCAAGTAGGCTCTTTTTTCTCTAATATACAGGTAGACATTGAGATTCCATGTTATAGCTCGCATGGTCTTATTGTCGATTATGGTTTTATCCCATATATGTATGATACTTACATGATCTCACTTATTCTTTACTTATGCATTGATCACTTATGTACGTACAATGCTTTTAAATTCTAAAGTATATCATGCTTTTTACTTGGTCTTTGCACTGTGTGTTTTACATTACATGCTTGACTTACAAACTTAGTACATTCAAATGTACTAATGTATACTCTTTGCTTATATTATATCACAATGCAGAGACAGACGACCATACTACTCTTTCTCACTTGTGGCTAGATCCGATTTGAATCTTGAAGACTATTGGTGAGTCATCATGCTTCGAAGTCAAGCCTTATTTACTTTACTTCCATTTCTTAGTTGAAGTTGAAGACTTAAGACTATTTCTTGTACTTTTTCTTTAAGTGTGAGGTAGCGACAACTGTTAATCCCGCCTTTCTTAGTATGATAGATGCATTGTTGGACATCATGTGTAGAGTCTATATATCTTTAAGCCCTTTTTCATTATGATATCATGATTGAACCTCTTTTATTGATTCTCAGCTCATTGAATCTCAATAGCTATGTCACATCTACAATGTGGATTGGATTGTGACATCATCCCATAATTCTATCTCACTTGTTTTTTCCTTATTCTCTAATATGAACTAGAGCAAGTTAATAAGGGTGACAAAAAAGTCTTGAAAGTTAAAAATAGTGACAATTTTTAACTATTGAGGGTAGATGACAAATTTATGATTAATAATCAATAAGCTTTGACCACTTTTTCAAGAAGTCCTCAAGTTTTATTTTTAACTTTGACCCAACCTTATTGCATGTGAGGTGATTTTCGACCATTTTGAGTCAATATTGTTATTTTATGTGTACTAATCATCTGGATTTTATCTGCTATTCTAGTTGAATTCGTTTCAACAATTATTGCATTCGTTTCAGCACCTACTACTGGAATAAATGTAGTATGTGGTGAAACAGATCAGCTATATTGGATATGTTATAACAATTGTTGCATTTAGTTTAGCAATTGTTACACTAATTATTGCTTATTTTTTTAGTAATTGCTAAAATATGCTTCCAGCAACTGTTGTAGGTGCTCTAGCTGCTTCTGCAGCAATTGCTGAATTTATTTTAACAATTGTTACATGAGTTACTGAATGTGTTTCAATAATTGTTGAAAAATATTCAGCAACTGTTGTAAGTGCTCTAGTTACTGCTGTAGCAATTGATGAATATATTTCAATGATTGTTGCATGAGTTACTGAATGTGTTTCATCAATTATTGAAAAGTATTCAGCAACTGTTGTGGGTGCTCTAGCTGTTGTTGCATCAATTGCTAACTATATTCCAACAATTGCTGCATGAGTTACTAAATGTGTTTCAAAAAATATTTGGCAATTGTTTTAGGTGCTTCAACTGTTGTGTTAATTGATGAAGCAATTGCTGAAAATGATTAAGCAATTGTTTCAGCAACTGCAGGCAAAATCAAAATAAAATTACGATCAGTTTCCTTTTAAATCATGATATAGGTACAAATCTCCACTATCAATGAGGGATAAAATAACAATAGGAGTTTATTGCAATGGTGAATGAGTCGAGTCCAACAATCACTATATTTGGTATTAGGAAAATAAAAAAATGGTAGAGACAATAACAATGATTTGTGGACCAAAATGTCAGGTATGAAGATTTTGCAAACAAAATCATTTCCTATTGTGAACTAAATTGTAAGATGAAAGATCTTGACATCACCTACATGCATAGCTACGGCGAAAAACAAAGGGTCGCTCTATTTAGGATGAAAAATCAAATAAGTTTGCATACTTGTTTGGAAGATGAAAGTAGATTCATTTTAAAGGTATACATGGTTGAAAGATTGATTGAAAATTATCAAAATCTACAAATATTAAATGATGAATGTGATTTGACAGACATGGATATTCTAGATAAAGAAAGTGTCGGTGCACACAATACTTCGACTCCTACTCCTACTCTTGAAGTTGCTAGCAATACACCGAAACCATACAATCATCACAATCTACTCATACTCAAGATTGGGGGACATTCCCGATGAAGAAAAACAAAAGTTGCATGTGCAAAAGGAATGGACATAAAAAAATAACATGCTCGGAGCGAAGTGCTCCACATGAATAGATTTGAAATCTTGATTACTATTTGTTGTTTATAAATATTTTTATTTTTTAAAATATTAATGTTGAACAAATATTGTTATTGGATGCTTCAATTCTCAAGAAATTGAGAATAGTAATGTTGATTAAATCTTCAACTAGGTATTTACTTCAGCAATTGTTTCACTTGCTGAAAAATCAATTCTAAGTACTATAATACATCAAAATTACTTTACTTATCAGTTAATATGGTTTAGATACTAATAAATAATTAAATTACTCAATTAATGTTGATTACGCATTTAATCATTTGATTTATTGTTTATTGCGAATAAATTACTACATAATTATACAAAATCGCCACCAAAATCAAGTCTAAGTACTACAATACATCAAAATTAATTTATTTATCATTTAATATGGTTTAGATAATAACTAAAATTCAATTACTCAATTAATATTGATTACACGGTTAATTACTCAATTTATTATTTATTACAAATAAATTACTACGTAACTGTACAAAATCTCCACCAAAATCAAGTCTAAATACAATAATACACCAAAATTACTTTATTTATCATTTGATATGATTTAGGATAATAATTAACAGTTAAATTACTCAATCAAAGTTGATTACAAATTTAATTATTCGATTTATTGTTTATTGCGAATAAATTATTATGTAATTGTACAAAATCGCCACTAAAATCAAGTCTAAGTACTATAATACATTAAAATTACTTTATTTATTATTTAATATGGTTTAGATAATAATTAACAATTAAATTACTCAATTCATGTTGATTACACATTTAATTATTCGATTTATTATTTGTTGTGAATAAATTACTATGCAATTGTGTAAAATCACACCCAAAATCAAGTCTAAATACTATAATACATCAAAATTACTTTATTTATTATTTAATATGGTTTAGATAATAATTAACAATCAAATTACTCAATAATTCGCTAAAATTTTCTCAACAATTTCAACAATTACTAATCAGACAACTCACTTGCTGAGAATTTTGTTCAGCAACTAAAACAATTGCTAAATCGGATATCCTACTTGCCAAGATATTTTTAAGCAATTGCAGCAATTGTTGTTGGAGGTTATCCACTTGCTAAAATTATTTTCAGTAATTATAACAATTGTTAAATTACACATTCTATTAGCTAAGATATTTTTAAGCAATTGTTGTGTAAGGACATCCACTTGCTTATTATTTTTAGCAATTACAACAATTTCTAAATCAAACATCCTACTTTTTAAGATATTTATAAGCAATTGAAGTAATTGTTGTTAGAGTCTATCCACTTGCTAAAATTATTTTCAGCAATTACAACAATTGCTAAGTTAGACATTCTACTTGCTAAGATATTTTAAGCAATTGTTGTGTGAGGATATCCACTTGCTAATTTTTTTTAGCAATTACGAAAATTGCTAAATCAAACATCCTACTTGCTAAGATATCTTTAAGCAATTGAAGTAATTGTTGTTGAAGGCTATCTACTTGCTAATTTTTTTTTAGCAATTGCTATATCAATTTTCAACAAGGATTCAATACTAACATATTATATAATTAACTAAAAATATAATAATATAAAAGTTTAACATCAAATCACCATTAAAAAAAACATAAAAGAAAAGTAGTGTTTGTCTATCAACTTGAAAGATAACTACAACCCACGATAATTTCAACAACTCACCCTACGTTGTCACTTCTTTTTCAAACACAATAACTGCCCATTTCCATTGCAGCCCACTAACAGTATTATCATTCATCAATGTCATAGGAGTGCACGTAATCAACTGCTCAATATAAGCCAATGAGTATGAACTGCAAGCTGCCCATCTATTATTTTTGGGAGAATCTTGCTTTTTGTCATACTTCCATTCTTCATTGAGCAGTTTTGCAGGCAAGTGATAGGAAATAATTCCATTAGTGGTGCCATGAATAACAAGTATTCATCTGGTGCAAACATCGGAAGATTGCAATCATAAACATTTATCATTCCCTTGTCAATTACAAACTCGAGAGCGACAAAATGTTTTTTCTCTAGATTCATCACAATTTTTAGATTTTTTTGGCACCTATCCATGGGACACCACCGGGAAAGGGTTTGCTATTCATGCAACACTCATCAAACATATATGTACTAAGGTGACCCTTCAAACATATATGTACTAAGGTGACCCTTCAACGAAAGAGCACCCTGTTGCATGCTAGCATCTGACAACTCAGTATAGATATCTTTAAAAGCATTGCAAAAATTAAGCTCCAAAATCATATCTGTTGAATCATAATGTGTGGGATAATCTATATGCCTTATTCTCATAAGACATAGTATTTCATCTACAAGCTGCAACCATGAATATAAAATTAGTTAGTTACTAAGTAGAATTATGTGTAGCAGATGCAACACCTAATGCGGCAAATATAAACAGTAGTTGCTACATCTACTGTAATTATTTTATTAAATTATTGCAATAGGTATAATAATTATTGTACTTGCTATAATAACTTCATGAAATAATTGCTGCAACTACTATAATTGCTTAACAATTGGAATAACTAAATGAAGTTGATAAAAAAGTAAAAGAAATTGTAGAAACTTACACTGTTTTCCCACCACACATCTATGTTTGTCATCATTGTAAAGTCATTACGATTCAATTCATGCATTGTATATCTTGCCTTGAGTGTCTGTTTCTTCTTAATCCATTGCTGGAACTTTTTATTTTTTTTGGCCATCAACATTCAGATAAATATTTACCAGTTGGAGGTCTTTTTGTTGATCAAGCACCATCTTTTAAGTGTTGATTACCCTTTTTGGCAATTGATAGTGCTTAAAAAATCTGCCTTTTTCTTCTTTTTACACCAATAGGAGTGTAAAGGTCTGAGATTTTCAAAGACGAATTGATGTCTCTTTTGGATATCAGTGTGCTGATGTGTGTATCTAGAGTCTCCACCTTGGCAATCAACTAATTCATTTGTCCAGAGATATTTTTACATTCACAAGCACATGAAAGTACCCTAAAGGTACCAACACCAATAGCCGAATATTTTCTCAAGGTGTAAGGAGTTTCAAAAGGACGTCGAATAGTCTCACTAACTAGAGGAAATCATATTCCAATATTATGACCACCAACAGCAGCAATACTACCACCAACACCGTGAATACCACTAGCAATGCCACCACCAACACCAACAGTACCACCACCAACACCAGAAACACTAGCACCTTCACCAGCAGTTGCACCACCAACAATACCACCAGCATTACCACCAATATAAAAGCAATTTTTGAATGTTGTTGCATCATCATTCGCAACACTAGTAACAACTTCATCAACAACTCTCAAAGCATCAAAATCCCTTTCAACCACAAACAAATTCCTTTTAATAGTTGTTGCTCCAATCAAATCCTCTCGAAGCTTTTCAAACTTAGGATATATCTTGTCTTCTATCAATGGAACAAATTCAGAAATAAATTTCATCTCCATCTCAGTGGTTGAAGGAGCTATCCACGGGTACACAATCTGTACAAAAAAAATAAATGTCAAGATAGAAGTATGAATAATATCCAACAAGTATAATAATTGCACTCAGCATTTTGTTTAACATCAGTAATTATTGTACATGTTTCAGCAACTGTTATGGTAGCTATAACAATTGTTGAGGACAAGCATAACAATTGCCAAAGTAAATATTGTGACAACGACAATAAATATTGAGACTAAGCACAACAATTATTGAGACTAGAACAAACTAGCCAAATAATTAAGTGAGATAATTGCAGTAATTATTCTGTTTAACATCAGTAATTATTGTACTTGTTTCAGCAATTGCTATGATAGCTATAACAATTACTGAGGATAACAATTGCTGAAATTATTTCAGCAACTGTTGTAACAACTATAATAATTGTCGAGACTTGGCACAACAACTGCTGAGACTAGACACAGGCTAGCCAAATAATTAAGTGTGATAATTGCACTAGTTATTCTGTTTAACATATTTCAGCAACTGCTATGATTTCTATAATAATTGCTAAGAATAGGCATAATAATTACTGAAATAATTTCAGCAACTGTTGTGACAACTACAATAATTGTTGAGACTAGGCATAATAACTGTTGAGACTAGATACAGGCTAGCCAAATAATTATTGAATATAATACAACAGCTGCTTAGACTAGCACAACAATATAAAATGAGAATTAGAAGTCTTATCGAGTCAGACGGGGATCAAACAAATCATCAATTTTAATAGAATTATTTTTCTTTGCATTTAGCCATCTAAGAATTCTTGGACAAGTTTCTTCATCTGATAAATTTTTAAATTGAGTCCGAAGATGGGGAATAGCTTCAAATGCCCAAGCCTATATAAAATAATATCATTAAATGAACCAAACATTAATAAAGACGATAAATATTGAACAAAGTTTACCATGAAAGCCCAAGGAAAGAAAAAATGATTGGTTGCTTTCCCTGTTGGGTTCAATTCCTTCAACAGATATTCAATGGTGAGTGTGAAACTTTCTTGGCCCCATGAATGGGCACGAAATGCTTTACGATCGGCGCAAAGTTCAATCTAGTCAACAAAAATTCTTGTGCTTTGATCGCGTGCACAAATAACACTATGCACGAACCAAAGTAAGCACAATGACTTCTTGCAAGCTCTTCAGAGTTTAAAAAGGCAATCAAATCCTTCTCTCTAAAACTTTTTCTGGTTAACTTACAGAATTTTTGCGCTTTTTAACAACCTTAGAACTCTTAGATGATTTCTCCAATCAAGCACCTTAGAACTCTTAGATGATTTCTCCAACCGAGCAGCAACACTAAGAGTATGATGATAGTTTAAGCCTGTCATAATTGCAAATTCTTTCATGTTCAAACAAATTGGCATGCCACAATAATTGATCCGAATTGCACTTTTTTCATCACCAATAATCTTTCGCCGAAGAAGTTGATATAGAAAGCTCATAGGAAATTGTGGAACTATTCCTCAGATATGTCTAAATACTTCCCAAATATACTAGATCGAAAATTTTGTGCCACCAGAACCTTTTTAAAATAAACAAAAGGCTTTTCCATACCCGATTGAATAACAATATCACCTTTTAAATCACGATCATGATTATCCATGAATGTTTGCAAACCATAGTTTGAAAAATTAATGTTTTTAACAATGACATCTATTGAAGGATTGTTAAGAGGGGAATTATCAATGGAAGCAAAAGGGACATGTCGATCATGACACAATTTTGTTCCAATTTTATCCATCATAATATTGTCAGATTTGCTTGCTTGTTTTGAAGTTGAATCAGTTTCTTCACATACATTTTCTTCCTTTTCTTCTTCTTGTTTTGAAGAAGAACCAGCATTATCCCTTGTCAATTGTTGTTGAGCCTCAGACCCCTTATTTGTTTGTCTAGGACTTGAGATTGCCTCCTCTTCATCTACCATAGTGGCATCAACAAGTAAAGTAGATGTTTGTGCTTCTACTGCTTCCACTACTGGTTGTACTTTTACTTCTACTTCTGCTTTTGCTTCTCTTTGGTATTGTGTACTAATTCTTCTAGATTTATGAAGAGGTTTGCTTGGAGTAATTTTTCTTTTTGTCCGAGCCATTTTATCTACAAATGAAATAAAACACATTAATTAGCATAGCTAAATCTTCAATAAAATAGAAAAACAAACTACAGTAAATGATTTTTTAAATGGGTGAATTGCTATATCAATTTAAATAGTTTATACAGGAATAACTTAAGTAGATGCATCAAAAATTGAAGTTATTGCAAGAACAACTAAAGGTAGCAATTTAAGAAATTAAAAGTATAGCTACTTAAACAGTTGCTTTAAAGTTACTTAAAAGTTGCTTAATAACCTACTTAAGTTGCTGCAATAACTTGATGCAACAACTTGTTATAGCAAAGGTTGCAACTCAAAGAATCTAACTACATCAACTTAACCAGTTGTTGAATCAGTTTAAGCAGTTGCTTAATCAATTACTTAAGTTACTACAACAGCTTAAGGTTGCAAGTCTAGAAGTTATTTTTATCAAGTACTTCAATTATTGGGACTTATTAAAAAACTAATGATTTTTCTACAACAACTGTGAGAGAGAGTAGTTGTAACATGGTACCTCATCTGTTGAGAAAACATAAAACAAACTTTGAAATTTTTGTAGCAACTAGACATTTCTTTCTTAGTTTTTCTACTATTTCATTCATTAAGTTCAGTCAATTTACAGTTATCACCGTCACAACACCACAACACTATCACAATAATGAATACAATATTATTAGGGCAAAAAACAAAACAATAATAGATGAAATATTTGAAGAAACAAAAACAAACAATAAACATAGACATGCATATTCTTCTTTTTGCTTTTTAGATTATAAAAACTCAAATTCAAAACCCTAACTATGGAAAAATATTTTCTCTTTTACCTCGGTCTATCACAACGAGAATAACGACAACAAAAGACGAAGACGACGAAGATGAGGTGAAGAACTTGCCGGACAAAGAAGAAGACGGAAAGAAGAAATTCTGTTGGAATTAATCTTGAAAAGGAAAAAGAAAAGATTACTTTATACTTTTTTTTTGCAAAATAAAGAGGAGAATGCATGATTTATTTGAAAGTACAATTGTAGGTCAAAAAAATAAACTAGAACTTTTAAAAATTGTAAATCACCTCCTATTTAATTTAGAGTATATTTGGTAGGAGGTATTAGGAGGAATAATCCATGGATTATTTATGATTTATATAATACTATGTTTGGTAGGATTTTTGGGCTCATGTATAATTAATCCATGGATTAGTTAATACACCATACATGGTATTAACTAATACCTCCCATTTGGTGATATTAATTAATACCTTGGTTTTGATACCATGAGATTAATTATACAAAAACAAAAATATCCCTCAAATTCTTTTAATTTTTTTTCTTGATTTTATGTTTTATATTTGTAGTTTTGTACTAGTAAATTTGTTTAAATAAATTAACTTACAAATTTTATTTATTTGCAGGTTCAAATTTTTATAATATAAAAACAAATAAATTTACCATGTCAAATTTTACAATTAATTTATTTGTGGTTTTATATTTGCATAATAGACAAAAAAAAAATTGCCATGTCGATCTTTTTTTTTATAATTAATTTAGTTGAGTAATTTATTGATATAAAACAAAGTCCAATGATGTTAAATAATGCTCCTATATTAAAACTACAACTTCCGAATTTTTATGTGTATATATAGATTATTTATTTTACAATTGTTTACCATCTTTTCGATTGTAATGATAGATGGTCTATCTTTATTAAATTAAGAATTGACGTTTTATTAGTGATGAATTTATTAACATCACAATTATTTATTCTCAAATAATTCAAGTGAGAATATAGCAAATATGATGAAAAATTATTATTTTCTTAAGTAGTTAGAAGCCACAAAAAAATTATCTATTTTAATCTAATTACATGAAATAGAAAAATTCATAATAATTCAAGGGTATAATTAGAAAGAAATATAAAATTAGATGGGAAGCAATAACAAATAATTCATATATTATTCATTTTAATACCAAACTACCGCTTAATCTCTTGATTAATAAAATATTTGACTTGCCTTTGGTCAAACTTGTCACTTTTTTAGTTGCAAACATTCTTTTTCACCCCCTCTGAGATTTATCTTTAAACCATACTTGTGACCCTAAAAAATAAAAAGTAGAAAAGAAATTGTGGCAACTCGGACAAAACCTCACTTATATGATGTACCACCGTAATAGCATCTCTGCATTACTGGTCTGCAAAACTTGGGTCTGTAAGACAAAAACACTCCTCACTTGCAACCTTCTGGGGGACACTTGTCTTCAGCTGCAACAGCAACAGCAACAGCGCCATTGGTTCTGTTCCCTAGCTCAACCTGGTATATCCCCATTTCCATAAATTTACATCTTTCTTTTTCCTTAAATTTATTTTATGTTCAAATTGATTCTATGGCACGTTGATGTGACCTTTTCTAATTCATTCTATGAAATTCTTGCTTTCAACGGTGATTATGCATACCATTTGCTCACCGTCTGTCTCCATTTACTTGTATAAAGTGGTGTATGAAGGAATTTCAATAAACTGTGTTGTATTATATGTGCATAGTATTATTGTATAGTAAAATTTTCCGGCAGAGTGGTGTCTAATGACACCCCTTCACTCAACATGTGTCCGTCCTAGCTGGTATACCATCAGGTGCATTACATGATTTGAGGGGCTTTGTCTCTATCCTTTTTGCACATGTACATGTTCAGAAAATGCAGGTCGCAGAAATGAGGATGTTACGATGGATGTGTGGTCACACCAGGAGCGACAAGATTAGGAACGAGGTCATTCGGGAGAAGCTAGAGGTGGCCCCTGTAGCTGACAAGATGAGGGAAGCGAGACTGCGATGGTTTGGACATGTACAGAGAAGGAGTACTGATGCCCCTGTTAGAAGGTGTGAGAGATTAGATTTGGGAGCTATACGTAGGGGTAGAGGTAGACCAAAAAAGTATTGGGGGGAGGTGATTAGAAACGATATGGTGAAACTTGATCTCACCAAGGACATGACCTTAGATAGGAAGGAGTGGAGGTCGAGAATTAGAGTAGCAGGCTAATAGGGAGGATAGGAAGGAGTGGTAATTGTCTGTCTTTTATATGTTATTTATCTGCCTTTATATGTTTACTATCTTGTATCTAGGTATTATTATGTGCTCTTCTCTTTTTGCCTGTGTATCGTATCTAGCGTGTTCTGCTGATGGGTTTTTGTGACGAGGGTTTCCAGGAAACAGCCTCTCTACCTATGTGGTAGTGGTAAGGTCTGCGTACATCTTACCTATGTGGGATTTCACTGGGTATGTTGTTGTTGTTGTTGTTGTTGTTGTCTCTATCCTTTTTGCACATCCCCTCCGGCGCTTGGAGAGGGAGATTCTTAGAATATGCAACCATGATGATAATGTGTTTTCTCTGACAATATGTATAGTACTTACTGTCATGTGTATTAAGGGTATATACTGATATCTATATTTGCAATTCATTTAGGTGCAACCGCATCCCCAGAGGTTGAGAAAATGAGTGATAATAGTAGCAGTCACATTACCCGTGTTCTTTTTTGTGGGCCACACTTTCCTGCTTCTCACAATTACACAAGAGAATACTTGCAAGGCTATCCATTTGTTCAGGTGTTCCTTTCTTGCATTTACTTATTTCTTCTTCACGACACTTAATATTGGTTCTATTTCAGAGTTGTTCAATCATATACGTTCTTCAGGCATCCATAGGGAAATAAATAAAGGCAGGTTGATCTAAAAAACTGTTTGCATAACAGTGATGAAGTTTATAAAGCAACAGAGAATCTTGATGAATGATTCAAAAATTATTGCATAAATGAAGCTTCCACATGGTTTCAGACTTTCTTCGTTTACCTATTCTTTTAGATTTCTAAAGAAATTTGATGTTGCTATCTGGAGAGAGTTAGACATTTGATAATAATTTGCAAAAGCAGAATACATGAAAAGTGAGCCCTTATTTTGGGGGTAATTATTGCATTCTCTTGATTAAGTGTACGTACAGATGTATTCTGTACTAATAAAAGTACTACTCAATTTATCAAATAAATTAAAAAAAAAGCAAAAACAAAAACAAAAGCAGAGAAACCAATTGTCTAGAGATCTGTTTGTTACTTTACTGAGTATACTAAGAGCTGCTAATTGTACTCGTGCACACTGCTTGCATGGTAAACATTCTGCCTAATTGTAAAACTTGCAGTATGAAGTGTTTGCATGGTAAAGATACTACGAATTATAAACTTGTAAATTTTAGATTTAACTTCTTAATCTTCTTTGCCATTTCAATATTTGATTCACAGTTTTTTTTCTCTTACAGCTAAAAATTAACTCATAGAAAAAGCTAAAGCTCTTTGTTTCTTCTCTTCAATTCTTTGAGTGCTATCTATCAATACCTTCTTGCAATATCTTCTTAAAAGAGTACTAATTACAAGTGCTAATCGACTCATGAATGATGATGTATGCCTCCTTTGTAGGTTGATGATGTTCCACTTGAAAGTGTGCCTGCTGTGGTTGGTGACTATGAAATTTGTGTGGTCAAAAACTTCTGTATGAACTCTGATGTCCTCTCCCGTGCAAAGAGCATGAAGCTCATAATGCAATTTGGAGTTGGGTTAGAAGGTCAAATTGATTTTATTGTTCAGTTTGTCTACTTGCCTTTGGCCTTTATTTTGTTTTGTTCTCTTTTATCTTGGTATTATTTCTTTGGTAGCTAAATTCATTGCTAATCAGTCATTTTAAAATTTCCAATTGTTTAAATACATCATAATGTTGTTGTATAAAGGTGTCGACATTAATGCTGCCACAAAGCATGGCATTAAGGTCGCCAGAATTCCAAGTGGTGCAACTGGAAATGCTGCTTCATGTGCTGAAATGGCCATATATCTCATCTTGGGCCTCCTGCGTAAGCAAGTTGGTTTAACTCTGATCTTATAATTAGATGCTTTACTTCTTCAGAACTCTTTGAGGATAACACGGAGAACATATTGTACTTTCTTTCTTCATAAAGTTGATATATTGGGAATATATATCACTATTTTGTAAGAGTAATTAATGTAGCTTGGTCTGCGGTCAGTTCTTTAGTACTTGTCTGGTTGAGACTTGTTTATATTTCTAATCTAAGTTGCTTGGACTCGGTGTAGGTATCCGACGCGGATGCGAATCCGAGGGTCGGATTCGGCAAAATCTTAACTAATCTAAAGTGATTTGGACTGAGTGGTAAAAGAAGAGGGGTGCGAGTACTTAATTTTACTGCTGGGAATCCTGTTGCTACTTTAGTTTTGTGGTTCTAGAAATGAAAATATATGCATATTGGTGAATTTATAGTAGTACTGCAGAGTACCTTTTGTTCTCACGTAAGCTACATTGTTCTCCTTTTAATCCTGGCATCCCCCAAATGTTGCAGCATCAAATGAAAATTTCTGTGGAGCAGAAAAAGCTAGGGGAGCCAATTGGTGACAACCTGCAAGGGAAAACAGTGAGTTTCACTTTTTGTTTCCTCCTATTTATCTGTTATCTCATTTTGGAGTGCCAAAGTTGTATCTTTGTTCCCTTTTTCATCTCACTACTGATTGGTTTTTCTTATGTTGTTGCAAGATATAAAGTGCTCAGAACTTTTAAATTAAATAGAAAGATACAGTAGTTAGGATCAACTAATTTGCTGGCTGAGCTACAAATGCTTGAATATGTTGGCAATTACCTTAATTATTTAGGGTAAATGGTGTGTATTTGTGTAATATTATAAAGTGGGGATACTAAAATTTTAAATTGGTTATAATAATTGCTGCAGTACTGGTACAAAACACCAGGATACCTTGGATTAAGTACCTATATGGGTTCCGTTTCTTTTCTTCTATTTTCATTTTATTGCATATGGGTATCCTTATTTTAGGATACGTTGGCTACGTAGTTTATGAGTTCAAGTTATTAAACTCTTACCTATATCGATGCTCAATACTACTCCCAAAAGTATAAATCATATGCTCATACTTAAAAAAATGTAATTTGCTCTGGGTGTTATTTTTCTTCTCTTTGGGACTTAACCCAACTTAGCATCCTCTTAACTTTTCTCAACAACAACAACCACAACAACAACATATCCAGTTGAATCCCACAAATGGGGTCTGGAGAGGGTAGAATGTACGCAGACCTTACCACTACCTCGTAAAGAAGTAGAGAGGCTGTTTCCTGGGAACCCTCGACTTAACAACCCATAAGCAGAATAAACTAAGTATGGCAAAACGAAGGAAAGAGAACAAAAGGAGAAATAGAAATAGAAATAGAAATAAAGAGAGCGACTATTTAAGAAAAACACATGTCAAGATGTAAATACTATAAATTCAACACCCATACGACAGAAAGTGACATCAATCACGCCTACCCTGCTACCTCACTTAACCTCGAGGTCACCTATCCACCTACCCCTACTAACCAATCAGCCTGCTAATCTAATTCGCGACCTCCACTCCATTCTATCTAAGGTCATGTCCTTCGTAATCTCCAGATCCGCCATATCTTGTCTGATCACCTTTCCCCAATACTTCTTCGGTCTACCTCTACCTCTCCGTGTAGCTCCCAAAACCAACCTCTCACACCTCCTAACAGGCACGTCGGTACTCCGTCTCTACACATGTCCAAACCATCACAGTCTCGCTTTCCTCATCTTATCAGCTACCGGTGCCACCTCCAGTTCTCCTGAATGATCTCATTCTTAATTTTATCCCTCCTTGTGTGACCACACATCCACCTCTTAACTTTTCTCAAACTGTCTAAAATCATAGATTTCATGCTTTACTGTTCATAAAATACTTATGCTAATACTTTTCTTGAGTCTGAAGCAAGAATTGGAAATTCATAGATTTTCGTAGTAACTTTTAGGGTTTAACTAGTTTAACAATTAAAAATAATATCTCAACCTAAGACCTCAATATAGTAGAAAAAATTGGCAATTCCATGCTTTTCTTCAAAAATAACATAAACAAGAACAATTACTCATAATAAAGAAATCTTGTTATCAACTAATAACTTGATACTTGGAGAAACTTGTAGTTAGGTGTTGGTGAGATAATGTAGAAAGATTTTTGTAGGCCTTACAAACATGTGGGAACTAAGTTCTTGAGGAATTTTGAAAAAGGTGCTTGAAAGCCCTGGCTTTTGCCCTCTTGAAACTACTTTCTGAGTTTGGAGAGTGTTTTGAGTGTTAATGAACGGAAGAATCACGTTTTAGGGGTGTAATTAGGTGGAAACTGATAGGTTTAGGCTTAAAAGGGTGAAAAAGAACGAAAACGCCCTTCCTTTAAAATTGCTGGGGTCGTCCACGAAACCCCTCTTATGGGCCGTGGATGCACTTACAGCTCGTACACTATCTCGTGGAATTTGGTGTCACAAAAATTGAGTTACTGAAATTGCAGCTTCTGATGTACGAACATGCAGCACGACTCGTGGATGAACTTACGGGTCGTGAAGCCCTTCGTAGAATGACCCCGACTTGCGCAAAATTTCTTGTTCCTCAGGAGGCCACCTACGAGACCTACTTACGGCCCGTAGGAAAACATAAGACTCGTTTGCTAATTCGTAAACCAACTTCCAGAAATTCTTTAGTTTTCCACTTCCACTGGCCACCCTCTGCGATGCCACCTACGACCTGTAGATTCTTTTACGGACCGTATACTGTCTCATGGAACCTGACCATCAGCAAAAATCTCAGTCTTTCAGTTTCCAAGCCTAAAAACATGAGGGGTGTTACAACAACTTCTAGATATGTTAGGCTTTAGAGGGCTCAACATTCAGTCCTATAAACCATCCAACCATTCTATAGAACTTCCATTTCACTTCGTTAGGTATCTTCCTTTTACATATCTCCCGTAATGCGCCTCCATCTTGATTTTATGAGTTACTTCTTCATCGATCATGTCATTTTCTCCGGAAGAGTGGACTTATATCTGAATTGCTTGCATTAGGTCTTATCCTATCTAGTTCCAACTGCACCTTCATTCTTTTTATGAGACTAAACGCAGTGTGCCCGTTCAAATTTGCTAATATCAAGTGGAATAGTACTAATAGATGGAGAAATTGTCTTAGAGGTCTTTTGGTAGAGTGTATTAGCAAAAATAATGCATGTATTAGTTAGGTGTATTAGTAGTACCTTGTTTCGTACACTTTTTCATACTATGTATAACTAATGCAAGCATTACTTATACACTCAATTGTGTATTATGGTGTGTATTACTAGTACCATAAATTACTAGGTAGTAGTAATGCAAGGGGATTTAATGCATGCATTAGTATGGTTAAAGACCCAATTGCCCCTCAACTTTTTTTTTAAACATCTTTTCCTCCATTTTTGTGGAAGGTATCTTTGTAAATAAATAACTTTTTTTAAAAAAATTATGCAATGCATGCTATTTCTAATGCACTAAACCAAACAATGCATAAGAAATATCTCATCATAATTATGCAAGCATAACTAATACAAGCATTACTAATACACTCTATTTAACATTATTTTTATACACCCTACCAAATGACCCCTTAGTTCTCTCTGTATATCACAGATGAAAAACTTTAATGGCATTGTCACGAGCTTGGAGATAGTCGATTACTAGGTCCGGGCAAATTTACAGACCATCAAACTTGTGTAAGAATTGCTTTTTTGTTATGTCTTAGACAGTTTCTGCATTATCATATAGGTGTTTATCCTGGGGTTTGGAAATATTGGGATACATTTGGCAAAGCGTCTACGTCCATTTGATGTGAAAATACTTGCTACAAAACGGAGTTGGGGCAGGCTTGCACAGGACTCGAGCAAATCTGAGGGTAAGAAAACCTTGTGAACTACAGTTATTTTAAAAAAAATATTGATAGGAACCGCGCATCTATGTTTCCAGCACTGTCTGTTGAGAATGGCAGCTACACTGACCTGGTTGACGAGAGGGGAAACCATGCCGATATCTTGAATTTCGCAAGCAAAGCTGATATTGTTGTATGTTGCTTAGCTATGAACAGTGAAACTGTAAGACTCCTCTTTTGTTTCTGCCTGGTCAGGAAATCATGTGCTTTCTGATGCTCAATATATTTTGCCAAGCTTATACCTCAAAATGTGCTGCTCACTTGCAGACTGGCATCGTAAACAATGATTTTATATCTGTCATGAGAAAGGTTTGTCTTCTCCTGTTCCTTTTCTAATTGCTAATTTATCTTCAAGTGGACATCTCTGTCCAGAAACAAGGGGGGTCAGGGAGAAGTTTGGAACTGTATTATATTCTATTCCTTGATGGGGGAAATCAATGGAGAATAGAAAGAGGTGGCAAATGCGCTGGCTGGCCAAATTTATCTGGGCTAAAATGGGTTGAATAAGGGGGTGTTTGGATTGACATTTTTTAAGTGACTTATAAGTTAAAAGCCAAAAGCCTTACGTTGGGAACCCCTTACCTTTGGCTTTTGACTTTTGACTCTTTTTTTTTTTTTTGCACTTTTTCAGCTTTAAAAAAAGTGCTTTTAAGCACTTTTTGTGTTACCCAACGCTTTCAAAACTAAAGAAGTGCTTAAAAGCCACCACTAAAAATAAGCCAATCCAAATACCCACTAAGGGGTGGTTCGGTAAGGTGTATAAAAGTAACGCTGACTAGAGCGTATTAGTAATGCTTACATTAATTATGATGAGATATTTCCTATGCATTGTTTGGTTTGGTGTATTAGAAATAGCATCCATTGTATAATTTTTTAAGAGTTATTTATTTACAAAGATACTCTTCACAAATATGATGGAAAAGATGTAAAAAATGGGGTTTTGAGGGACAATTGAGTCTTTAATCATGCTAATGTATGCATTAAATCCCCTTGCATTACTAATACCTATAAATTGATGGTATTAGTAATACACTTCTTAATACATAATAGAGTGTACAACTAATGCGAGCATTAGTTATACATAACATGAAAAACTGTACCGAACAAAGTACTACTAATATACCTAATTAATGCATGCATTATTTTTTTATTGTACTCTATCGAACGACCTCTAAGTAAATAGGCCGGTTATTACCCTTCCAAAGTTTACCCGGGTTATAATGGGCGGGTTGAAGATGGATAAAAAATGGGTTATAACCCATCTCATGCAGCTTGACCAAGCTTTATACATTTTGGGCAACCAAAAATATCATGGTACTTTGTTACTTTCTCAAAAAAAAAAAAAAGTTTCCTGATCCTATTCTATGTAAATGGGCTAAATCTCATATTTTTCAAATTTCAGGTTGACATTCTCTTTTCTTTCTTTTTAGTTAATTTCAATCTTTTTGTCATTTCTTTTAGTTTTAGGATTACACCAATGCTGTAAGACAATGCATATTACTTCCTTGTGCATTCTTCTAAACAAAATTTGATCTATGTTCTGTAAAGGAATGAAGTAAATGAACAAGTTTTCTTGAAAACTGAAGAAACTTTTAAAGTTAAATTTTGTTCTTATCTCGGAATATTTAAAAATACTTCATAAGATTTCTACATTTAATACAATTGACATTAAGAATGAAAGACGAGTTCTTACAAAAAAACATTTATTTTTTCGGAAAATTTTCAAAAATATACTGCCCAGCACAACACTTTGCACCACCGCAGCCATATTATCAGTTTAAACCCGCATAGCAATTTTTTTTCTGCAACAATGTTTATACACCCTTATACATTATCATACAATATATCTACCTTGTATAAACGTGTATCATTGTATATAGAAATGTATATACCTTGTATTAAAGTGTAACACATTTCTAGCTACATAGACAAACTTTGTCAGCGATTTTCAATTTCAATCCTTGTTTATAACCGGTCCAAATCTCCACTAATTTACTTCTAAGTTTGTAGGCATCATCCTTAGACTATTTTCAACAAGTTGAAACAACACTCACTTCATATTTCTCACAAAATCAGATTTGAAATTCTAACTCACTTCTTTAAACTTTGTTCAATGATGGTGGATTACGTTTTCTAATTTGATTTTCAGTTTTTCACCATCCAAATAATACAAAAGTAGTACTCTAACCGTGATTTAAGCTTCGAACACAATAACAAATGTTTGTCAACTAACAATCAAGAAGTGGGCCGCAACCAGTTGTGATTTACTGAAGCGCTGGAACTATAATGCTGGTGCAGTGAGACAAAGAAGTGGTGGAAACTTGTCCCAGCTTGTATATGATGGACAATCTGGAAGGATTATGGAGTTTTTCAAGACAAATGCAATTTTGTGCTAGTATAGTCAAGATGAAATTGCATTCTTTTGTTTCATTTCTGGTGTAAAAAACCAGCTTCAAAAATAAAAAATAAAAAATGAAGAAGCGGCTGAGTTGAAGAAGAGAAATGTGGGAGGACCTACTTTTCAGATTATACACAATACAAGTCACTTGTCATACCTATTTTACATACATGGCATCTTTCACGGGTTAATTTTGGGGAACTTGATGACTTGATTTGGGAAATATGCAGCAGCCCATTTTGAGCCATCTTTTGGCTGGCTTCAGATGGGCATTAGCCCATGAATTGTATATCTCCAATCCAACCCATGATAACTTAGGCGGGTTGGGTGGGTCACAAAGTAATATGTCAAATTTGCCACCCCTAGTTAGAATCTGTCAGGTTTGGGTCTGCCATAAAAGTTACTGGCATCTCTTTTTCTGTTTTGGTAGGTGTTCATTTGAGTGGGCATGTATCCCATTATTCCTTGCACGACGCCAGCCAGTGGCTCTGATTAATTGTTGTCAGTATGCATGTGTATGTGTGTATTGCTAATACATAGTTATGCATCCCATATGCTTATATATCCATAATTACATTTCATATACGAGGGAGAGTTATGTCCTTTAGAGCTCACAAGTATTTGGTGTGTACTTGCAACCTAAGTTGCAGACTCTTCATTTTTGCTGCGACACGACATGGGTGCGGGATTCAGTTTTGACCAAAGTCCATGGACAGATTTAGGGGGGAAATTGAGATTTTGATTTCTCAAAATAAAAGATAAAACAAATTAAGGCATGGAGGAAGAAATACCTTCAATCATTTTTAGATTTTCCTCTTGGTCAATATTTGATATCTATAAATGTTTTCTTTCTCATAGAAAAGAGGGATAATTTCTAAATTAATCATGAGCTTGTCGTTTTTTGACAATTAATTTATGTTTTTTGATGCCCATCTTGGAGAATGAAAGATTGAATTCTACAGCATACACGTAAGTTTTCCACAGGATATCTCTCATGAGAATATCTTTATAGTTTTATCTTATAATTTTGAATTTTTCTCGCTGAATCCCACCATCTGTCTCTACCCAGATCCGCTCCCTCAAATCTTAAAATTTGGATTTTGACTGAATCCAGCCGTCGGTCGGATCCGCATTCGCGCTGGATGCTCGCACCTGATTCCGAGCTTAGCTTGCAACCCTAGGATAGAATTTTTTATGAGGCATTCACAAAAGGGTGTATCTTAAGTGCAATGCATTGCCATTATTTGTGCATTTCACTTTTGTATCATATTACTTCAGACATGTTCCATCTAAGATTGGATTTATGTTTAGACAAGCCTTAAAAAGGAAACCAGAAAATGCTCCTAGGCGCACTTACCTATGACACAATTTCTCCTACTTTCTAGGATTGTAGAACCTCCCTTTTTCCGGTAAACTTGCCGGGAATTGACCCTTTCTCTTTTAAACAACTCAATTTTCACTTCCTGTGATTATTGTTTTACTAAAATCCATCCATCTTCTGTCTTCAGAAATTACGAGGATAATGACAAATAGGAGGATAATATTTATTACAACGCAGGTTTCAAATCATATGAGATAATCAGATGCAAGTACGATACTGAAAGCTGGTTTGAATGGATAGAACGTAGCCGCAACTGAATAAGAAGAGTTAAAGTCAGCATTAAAGTCTTGAGATGGTTAGTTACAACATTTATTGAAGCTTCAAGATACGGGAGAACGTCGCGAAAAATGGAAAATGAAGGACCACTATTCAGAGTTTTTCTGTACTACAAAGTTCAACAAAAGCGGTAGATACATCAGTTTTATTACTATTCAGGGGCAAAGCATGTCGGTCATTATCATACTGGAATCTAAACACAAGGATGGAGAAATATTGCTTACAAATTTACAAGGTTCATCTATGAACCAACAAAAGAGCTGAGTACACAGATCTTCAGTCCAAAAAAACTAGAAGTTCCATATAAGGGCGCTTTTAGTAAAAGCAGGTGGACGGCAGAGGCAGAGGAACTGGTACCATTTCAGGAAGGCAACACCAAAATTGGGGGTGATCTTTCGAAGTCAGAAAACAAATTGCTAAGGAGATGCATTGTTGGCGGTTCAGGAGCCATCTCCATGAGTCCCATAATCTGAATGATGTTAGGAGATAGGCATGCAACAACTGGAAGTCAGTTGTAGGAGTCAACGTATTTGCAATGAACGACGATGAGTTCCTGCTTGAACTCACATTTAGGACAGCAGTGGAGCACGTGTTCTCAAGACATTGGTCGTGGAAAAATATGACTCTATATCTACGTTGGTGAAGTCCAATAATAGGATGATGGCTGGCAGAGATAAACAGTGGGTTTGGATTCGAGTTCTGGGTCTTCCGTTGTGCTTGTGGCCGAAGGAGATGTTCAAGAAGATTGGAGATCAGTGTGCTGGCTTCATTGAGACGGAGGAGACTTCCCTTAAGAACCATCTTCGCTAAGCCAGAATAAAGGTGAAAGGAGACGAGAAGAAGGTGCCAAAAGAATCGAAGTGGTGGAGAGGGGTTTTGTACGCGCCATTCCAGTGTGGTGAGAGATTTTGGTCACTGTCAGAAAGGTAGAGATGGAAAAAGAAAATCATTGCCATTATTCAGCGAGTAATGAAGGGAAGCAGACCTATTCTGAGTTTAGGGCAGCGGAGATTAAGGATGTACTCGTGGGGACCTCGAAGGAAAGTTTTTTTTTCTTTTTTGCATGGGGGGGTCACGTGGCAGGGATCCAAAAAGCATGGGCAAAAGTAGTGACTTTCTGGGCCATCGTAGAAGAAAGAATACGTTGGCCCTTTCTGGACCCTTTACTTTCAGAGAAGGCCCGAATTTATAATGACCCAACCCAACCTCTGGACTTGGTTAACATCGAAGTACAAGCTTTCACCAAAGCTGTATTCTTGACAAAACAGGTCAACAGAGAAAGTCAATTGAAGGGAAAGAAATTTTGCAGACTAACGAAGCTCAAGGATTACTTATCGGTGTAATCGATTCTTTATCCGAACTCTGCCAAGGAGTTCAAGGGGGGAAGACAACAATACTAAAATAGAGGGCGTAGCCCCTTTAGGTATTCAACTCCCAGATGAGAACAGCCCTCAGGCAACCGCGCGTCTGGATAATGACACATCATTCACTTGAGTAGAGGATTCGGGATTGATTTCAAAGGCTGTGAGGAGAAAGCAACATAACTATTTCTAAAGATTGACAGCAATAAGGTGGAAAACAAAGTTATCCAAAATGATCAAAAATTCACAAAAGAAAAGGGTTGAGCGAGTTGAAGAGCTTAGAACTGGACAACAACTTCATGAGTTATGGCACAAGAAATAAAGGGGGATTTTTGGCTGTTAAAGATCAATTGAAGTTAAACATAGTCTCGTGGAATGTAAGGGGGCTAAACTGTGGAAGGAGGAGAGATTTGATAAGGAATATGCTACTAAACAGGAAAGCTGATGTTGTTTGTTTGGACGAGACAAAACTGGAGGGGGATATTTCAAACAAGTGGATGAAGCACAATAACAGTTAGCAAGAAATAAACAAATCAATGCACAATATTAGTGACCAAGAATAAAAAATAATAGGCAGCCACAATCAGGAAATCAGGAAAGAGACGAGGTGTTATTCCAATAACCCACAGCCCCTTGATATTCGATCTCCTTGCGAAATGAAACGTATTAGAAGGATCGGGGTGATTTCAAGATTAATGCACAATATTAGTGAGAAAGAATCATAATAATAGGGAGCCACAATACTAGTGAGAAAGAATCAAGATAATATCAAAAAATGAAATGGTGTAGGAAATAATAGTCAAGAGTTAGAGTTCACTGGGATGTTGATCGATATCTTGATTTCCTGGATTGAATGCTGCCGGGAAATGCTGGAAAATAAAAATTTTGGAAGTTGCCGGAAAACCACGTCGGAGTTTGTTTCTTGCTGGCTTATCTCGTCGAAATCTAACTGGAATCTGGATTCTGATCGGAAATTCTAATATCTTCAAATAGGTGAGGTAATTTCACTTTATTCTTGACTGAAATCACTGATTTGTTGGTCGGAGTTTGCTGGTTTGTTGTTGTTCCCAGCGGCTGGATTTGGGGTCTCCCGGCAACGCGAAGGGGTTGCCGGTGGACAGGGGTCGTTTGGGTTGCTGGTGGTTTGGGGCTGTGATGGGGTGAAAGAAAGGAGAGAAGAGAGGAGAGGTGGCTGTCGTGGGGAGTTTCGGAAGGCTGGCGGCACATGGGTTTTCCACCGGCTGGTCTTGCTGTTGCTGGAGGTTTGGCCAGGGAGGGCGCTGGTGGTGAGGAGGTGGCGGAAAAGGGGAGAGGAAGAGAGAAGAGGGGCGATGCCTTGGTGGGTTTGGACGGAGGTGAGAGGCGATAGGAACGTTATGGTGTTGTTTTCCGGTGAGAAAGCACCGGAAAATGGGAGAGATGGCGGCACTGGAAAACAAGATCAAGAAGAGCCCAGGTTGGCATTGACCATGAGAGAAAAATATATTATTGACTTGTGTATCTACATTATTACATAAAGACCTTATTTATAGATACTACAACCTAATCCAAGTCCAACTAGGAAACAACATATTATTCCTATTCCAATTCTAGATAGAACTATATATTCCTATTCTATTCTAACAGAGGACATAGCCAAGCATTAAAAGATAGCTTGGAGACAGTAATCCAGAGACTTGTGGCTTAAGGGGGAGGATAGAAACACATGTTTTTTTCATAGAACATGAAAGTCGATGGAGTTGAGATTACAGAACCTAAAGAAATTAAGAAAGAAACTGTTGAATACTGTGAGAAATATTGGAGAAAAATATTATTGAATTGTTGTCTATTTTATTATATTGAAACCCTATATATAGATACTGTATTAGACTCCTTTTCTAACTAGGATACTATAATATAATCCCTTTCCAAGTAGGATTCTATATACTATTGTTATTCCTATTCCTATCCCGAGTAGGATTGTATTTACCTATTCCTATTCTAACAAATTCTAACAAATACTATGAGAGGTTATATACAGAGTCAGAAGAGTGGAGGCCATAGATATGAGAGGATGCTCTAGAATTGATACAATATATGGAAACTTTCTAGAGGCATCTTTTGAAGTTGAGGAAATACTAGTGTGTATCAAAGCACGTGCAGGGGACAAAGTCCCTGGATTAGATGGCTATACAATGGGTTTCTTTGGTCATTGTTTGGGACATAATCAAACATGAGCTAGTAACTACTGTCTAGAATTTCAATGCTAGAGGATGTTTTGAGAAGAGCATTAGTGCCACCTTTGTCACACTTATTCCTAAAAAGGTGGGGGAAATTAAACTGAATGATTTCAGACCCACTAGTCTGGCTGGGGGAATGTACAGGTTCATCTCAAAACTTTTGGCAGCAAGATTCAAAAAAGTCATTCACAAACTTATTAATAGACAACAAATGGCTTTTGTCAAAGGGAGGCAGATTATGGATGCAGTAGTGATAGCAAATGAACTGGTGGATTTAAGAGTGAAGAGCAAACAGCCAGGCATACTATGTAAACTGGACATTCAGAAAGCATATGATCATCCGAATTGGAATTATCTACTGAACATGTTACAGAAGATGGGTTTTGGGTCTAAATGGATCGGGTGGATCAAATATTGTATCAGTACAATCAAATTTGCAGGTCTGCTTAATACAAGTCCCACTGGTTTTTTCCCTTCTCAAAAGGGTTTGAGGCAGGGGGATCCACTCTCACCTTTCTTATTCATCCTAGTAATGGAGGGGATGAGTAACCTAATCAGCACAACAAAGGTTAAGGATTGAATTAGAGGCTTCCAAGTGCAAAACATGGCAGGAAACAACTTAGAAATCACTCACCGACAGTATGCAGATGACACTTTGATTTTTTGCGAAGCAGTGAGGGAACAATTTCTGATTTTAAAGACCATTTTCATAATTTTTGAAGCTGTCTCAGGCCTGCATAGAAATTGGGAAAACTGAAGAAACTTTTAAAGTTAAATTTTGTTCTTATCTCAGAATATTTAAAAATACTTCATAAGATTTCTACATTTAATACAATTGACATTAAGAATGAAAGACGAGTTCTTACAAAAAGACATTTATTTTTTCGGAAAATTTTCAAAAATGTACTGCCCAGCACAACACTTTGCACCACCGCAGCCATATTATCAGTTTAAACCCGCATAGCAATTTTTTTTCTGCAACAATGTTTATACACCCTTATACATTATCATACAATATATCTACCTTGTATAAACGTGTATCATTGTATATAGAAATGTATATACCTTGTATTAAAGTGTAACACATTTCTAGCTACATAGACAAACTTTGTCAGCGATTTTCAATTTCAATCCTTGTTTATAACCGGTCCAAATCTCCACTAATTTGCTTCTAAGTTTGTAGGCATCATCCTTAGACTATTTTCAACAAGTTGAAACAACACTCACTTCATATTTCTCACAAAATCAGATTTGAAATTCTAACTCACTTCTTTAAACTTTGTTCAATGATGGTGGATTACGTTTTCTAATTTGATTTTCAGTTTTTCACCATCCAAATAATACAAAAGTAGTTCTCTAACCTTGATTTAAGCTTCGAACACAATAACAAATGTTTGTCAACTAACAATCAAGAAGTGGGCCGCAACCAGTTGTGATTTACTGAAGCGCTGGAACTATAATGCTGGTGCAGTGAGACAAAGAAGTGGTGGAAACTTGTCCCAGCTTGTATATGATGGACAATCTGGAAGGATTATGGAGTTTTTCAAGACAAATGCAATTTTGTGCTAGTATAGTCAAGATGAAATTGCATTCTTTTGTTTCATTTCTGGTGTAAAAAACCAGCTTCAAAAATAAAAAATAAAAAATGAAGAAGCGGCTGAGTTGAAGAAGAGAAATGTGGGAGGACCTACTTTTCAGATTATACACAATACAAGTCACTTGTCATACCTATTTTACATACATGGCATCTTTCACGGGTTTATTTTGGGGAGCTTGATGACTTGATTTGGGAAATGTGCAGCAGCCCATTTTGAGCCATCTTTTGGCTGGCTTCAGTTGGGCATTAGCCCATGAATTGTATATCTCCAATCCAACCCATGATAACTTAGGTGGGTTGGGTGGGTCACACAATAATATGTCAAATTTGCCACCCCTAGTTAGAATCTGTCACGTTTGGGTCTGCCATAAAAGTTACTGGCATCTCTTTTTCTGTTTTGGTAGGTGTTCATTTGAGTGGGCATGTATCCCATTATTCCTTGCACGATGCCAGCCAGTGGCTCTGATTAATTGTTGTCAGTATGCATGTGTATGTGTGTATTGCTAATACATAGTTATGCATCCCATATGCTTATATATCCATAATTACATTTCATATACGAGGGAGAGTTATGTCCTTTAGAGCTCACAAGTTCTATATACTATTGTTATTCCTATTTCTATCCCGAGTAGGATTGTATTTACCTATTCCTATTCTAACAAATACTATGAGAGGTTATATACAGAGTCAGAAGAGTGGAGGCCATAGATATGAGAGGATGCTCTAGAATTGATACAATATATGGAAACTTTCTAGAGGCATCTTTTGAAGTTGAGGAAATACTAGTGTGTATCAAAGCACGTGCAGGGGACAAAGTCCCTGGATTAGATGGCTATACAATGGGTTTCTTTGGTCATTGTTTGGGACATAATCAAACATGAGCTAGTAACTACTGTCTAGAATTTCAATGCTAGAGGATGTTTTTAGAAGAGCATTAGTGCCACCTTTGTCACACTTATTCCTAAAAAGGTGGGGGCAATTAAACTGAATGATTTCAGACCCACTAGTCTGGCTGGGGGAATGTACAGGTTCATCTCAAAACTTTTGGCAGCAAGATTCAAAAAAGTCATTCACAAACTTATTAATAGACAACAAATGGCTTTTGTCAAAGGGAGGCAGATTATGGATGCAGTAGTGATAGCAAATGAACTGGTGGATTTAAGAGTGAAGAGCAAACAGCCAGGCATACTATGTAAACTGGACATTCAGAAAGCATATGATCATCCGAATTGGAATTATCTACTGAACATGTTACAGAAGATGGGTTTTGGGTCTAAATGGATCGGGTGGATCAAATATTGTATCAGTACAATCAAATTTGCAGGTCTGCTTAATACAAGTCCCACTGGTTTTTTCCCTTCTCAAAAGGGTTTGAGGCAGGGGGATCCACTCTCACCTTTCTTATTCATCCTAGTAATGGAGGGGATGAGTAACCTAATCAACACAACAAAGGTTAAGGATTGAATTAGAGGCTTCCAAGTGCAAAACATGTCAGGAAACTACTTAGAAATCACTCACGGACAATATGCAGATGACACTTTGATTTTTTGCGAAGCAGTGAGGGAACAATTTCTGATTTTAAAGACCATTTTCATAATTTTTGAAGCTGTCTCAGGCCTGCATAGAAATTGGGAAAAGTTACATCTACCCCATTCATGAAGTAGCACAAGTTGAAGAACTGGCCATCACACTTGGGGGACAAGTAGGGGATCTACCCACCATCTACTTGGGTATGCTTCTAGGTGCAAAAAGTAAGTCTAAGAGCATTTAGAGTGGGGTGATAGAGATGTGTGAGAGAAAATTAGCAAATTGGAAAAGTCAATACTTATCCTGGGTCAGGTAGACTGACTTTGATTAATAGCATGCTGGATGACCCACCAACATACATGATGTCTGGTTTACCAGCACCAGCTAGTGTGATCAATAGAATTGAAGTCCTCAGAAAAATCTTCTTTTGGCAAGGAAATGAAGATAAGCAGAAATATCATCTTGTCAAATGGGAAGAAATGAACATAAACAAGAAGATTCAGGGTGTGGGCGTCAAAAACATTTGGTTTCAGAACCAAAGCCTAATGATGAAGTAGCTATAAAAGTTTGCCTCTGCTGAGAACTCATTATGGAAGGAAGTGATTGCTGCAAAATATGGAATGAGGGATAAGTGGATGACAACAGAGGTATGCTCTCTATATAGATCTAGTGTATGGAGATCCTCTTGTGCTAGAAAGATCATGCTGCAAGGTGAGAAATGGTAGAAAGGTGACTTTCTGGAAGGACAGATGGTGTGGCCAGGTTTCACTAAGCTAAAAGTTTCCTTGACTTGTACGACCTATGTCAAATGTGACAAGCAACTATGCAGAATTATGGAAATGGTCAGGGGTGAAATTTACACGTCAGGGAGAAACATTAATGATTGAGAGATGTGCATAATAGCAAGAGTTTCATGTCACCCTAGGACAATATAACAACCTGTCCATTGATTATGATTCATTGGTATGGAAAATGGAGAGCAAAGGGTGTTTCACTATTAACTCAGCCTATGGAGATCTCAACACGTTGCATAGAGGAAGTAGACTAGCCTTGGAAGATGATATGGAAACTAAAAAACCCTGTAAAGCAAATTGTTTTACTTGGTTGCTAGCTGAGGATGCAGTTTTGACACATGAGAGCTTGAACAAAAGAGGTTTTCACTTGTGTTGCAGGTGCTCTTTGTGTGGTGAAGAGCAAGGAAAGACAGGCAACCATCTCTTCTTACACTGCAAGTGGACAAACCAGCTGTGGTAAATGTTCACCAACATGAGAAGGATCAGCTGGGTGAAACCAGGAAGTATCAAAGAGGTTTTAAATTGCTGGAATCAAGATGGAATGCATGAAGAAAGGAGGAGAGATGGAAGATTGTCCCATCTTGTACATGGTGGAAATTATGGCTAGAGAGGAACCATAGATGTTTTGAAGGAAAGCAGAGCAGCATACAAAGATTTAAGTTAAATTATTTAGCTCTGTTTTATTTTTTGATGTAAACAAGCGGTCTTAGATAGCTATAAAGCAATTAGCACAATTATAGGCTGGTTGTAACTTGATAGTATTAGGCTCCAATATAATTATAACTCTTGTTTTGAGGTAGGACACCTGCGGATATATATAGACTAACTGTCATTGTTCTCAAAAAAAAAAGATTGGATTTTATATTTCAATTTTAGCAACCTAGACTGTTTGAATGAGTTTGCTTTCTTAGAGGATTTCTTTTAGTTTTGGCAGTGTTAGAATAGGAATCGGATTACATAGTCCTATTTAGAATTGGAATATGAATAGTATGTTGTTTCCTAGTTGGATTTGGATTAGGTTGTAGTATCTATAAGTAAAGTCTTTATGTAGCAATGTAAATACACAATTCAATAATATATATTTTCCCCATATTTCTCACATGGTATCAGAGCATCGGTGAGGTAAAAAAAAGAGTGTTTCGGTGGCTGTTCACTGTTCCAGTGGCTGTTTTATGCCACCTTCGTTTATGTGGGTGTTATGCAAAAACCAACACCATCACTAGGCTCGGGAAGCCTGGGCGACCACAACCCACCGAAAAATCCTTCTCACGCGCCCTCACTTGCCGCTGGCAGCGAGTATTTTCCCGGCGAGATTGACTCACGCGCTGGCGCTTGAGGGGTCTCCGGTGACTTTTTTTCAATTTTTTCTTCTATTGGGGTCGGCTAGCAATTCCGATAAAACCCCAGCCTTTTTTTTCAAATTTGATCGCCGGAATTAGGGTTTCGGCGACTTTTTAAGTGTTCCAGGCAGTTTTCTGGCCATCTTTGTTTGCAGTTTTTCCCTCAGTGAGGTCGCCTCTGCATTCCGAGGCAGACCACGTATATTTTTAAATTTTTTGACTGATTTTCGGTGACTCCTAAAGTTTGATTTTAAAGATATCCTTTGGGATCGATATGTTTGGCTCCAAAAGTACAGTAATAGGAAGTTCTAATCCTATGATTACTTCAAAACCATTAATGGGTAGTTCCAACTACTTAGCATGGGCTTCCTCGGTTAGATTATGGTGCAAAGGTCAAGGTGTTCACGACCATTTGACAACCAATGTTATGTGGTAGATGAAAAGGAAAAGGCTACTGAGGAATCTACAACGGCCAAAGCACAATGGGAGAGGGTTGATGCTCAATTATGTAGTCTCCTACGGCGTTCTATTGATTCCAAGTTGATGCCCTTGTTTCGCCCATTCCAGACATGTTATTCAGTTTGGGAAAAGGCTTGTGCTTTATATACTAATGACATATCTTGATTTTATGATGTGGTATCGCGAATGACCAACTTAAAGAAACATGAATTCGATATGTATACGTACTTGGTTCAAGTGCAAGCAATCATGAAGGAATTTGAAACGTTGATGCCAGTCACAACGAACGTCACAACACAACAAGAGCACAGACAAACATTGTTTTTAGTCCTTACACTTGCTGGACTTCTGCTGATCATGATTCTGTGCGTGACCAGCTCTTAGCTAGTCCTACCATCCCTACAATGGATGAATTATTCTCTCGTTTACTTTGTTTTGCTGTGCTGCCCAGTCATAAAGTAGTTTCATCACCCACCATTGACTGCTCTATTCTTGCATCTCAAACTGTTGATAAGTGGACATCTACTATGGAGAACCGAGGAGGAGGCCGTTCTGGAAGATCTCGCTCTAAATTAGGTCGTAGTATCTATAAATAAGGTCTTTATGTAGCAATGTAAATACACAATTCAATAATATATTTTTCCGCATATTTCTCATAGGAAGCTTTTATAAATTAGTGTTAATACTATCATCCACTGCATCATCAACCATTGCATTTGAGAAAAATCTGATGCTTCCTTCTGCAGTCGATATCATGAAAGATGGCAAAATGTTTTTAGGCCATCATAATGTATGTTCGTCCCTACGCTTCAAGTTGTTTATCTGGTTTTGAGTTGGCATGGAGTTTAAGAAAGTAAAAGACTTTTGAATCTTGTGGTCTTAAACTGAAGATATGTAGAATGTACCAAAATGTCCTTTAATCTTGTGGTCTTAAACATGATAGGTAGAATGTAGAAATTAAAGAGTTGCCAAAAAAAAAGGGAAAGAGTTATTTTCTTGAGATGGACTAAAAAGAAAAGTAAGACAAACAAATTGATATGGAGCGAGTATGATAATTCTGCTTGACGTTAGACTATCATGGTCAAGTATTTTTCTGCTTGCAGTCTGCAAGCGTCTTGACTTTTATTTTATTTGATCAAGAGAAGCTAAATATCTTCTTGAACATGGCAACATAATAACCATAGAAATCATTGACTAGCTATCCAGTTTACAGATTCATTATAGTCTTTATTTCAGTGTATGTTGAAAAAAAGGTTTACCCAAAAGGAATAAGAGAAACAGTTCCCACATGGATTTCGTCCATGAGAATGGTAGTGTTCCTCAGGAGCTGTTAGCCGGTGCCTGCAAGGAAGCAAACATCAATATTCAGTTAAATTATGTTAACTTTGCGTGTTCTTGTTTGCTGCAGGGTGCCATTCTGATTAATATAGCTCGAGGTGGTCTCTTGGATTATGATGCTGTTTTAACTCATCTCAAATCAGGACATTTGGGCGGCTTAGGAATTGATGTGACTTGGACTGAACCATTTGATCCTGATGATGCCATCGTCAAATTTCCAGATGTTATAATCACACCCCATGTTGCTGGTGTTACAGAATTGTCTTATAGATACATGGCCAAGGTAAGTCCTAATTGGGTTTTTAAAAAATATATTATGCTCAATTCAGGCCAATTTCTTTTCTCCATGACGAAATTAGTTCAAAATGTTTGCTTGCTTAAATATCTTTGGCTTGGCTGTGATTGGACTCATTTTGAAATGTTAAATGTAATTTTTTTCATGCCCTCTCTGATCTTTCTCTCTTTTATGTTCAAATAGCACATCTTTTCATATTTTCTGAAGGTTTAGTTTATGAAATTCCTGCGTTTTATGTTAGATGAAGTTGTGGGTATAACAAATCACAAGTAACACAGTTTAAACATCTCTGCAAAGAGATATCATTGTCAAGCCTGTATGTACATGTGAGTGACTTTGTGAAAAGCAAAAAAAAAGAATCTGTAGTACCCGGATTTCTATATAACCAAGCTAAACAGTGCTTTGGCATCCATTTACAGACCTAGTGGACGTATGCTGCTTCCATAGACCGAAGAGCATACACAGTGGTGTATTGCTGCCTTATACATTTAAGCGGAAAAATCTAGTCTAGTTTATTTGCTAGTCATCTTGTTCTTGAAATTATTTTCTAATATGAAAATTGTTAAACTACATTTGATGAGAACAATTTAGGCTAAGTTTATTTGTTGGACATATTGTTGCAATGGAGCTTGTAATATGGTAATTGTTAAATTACAGGTTGTGGGAGACGTTGCTCTTCAACTCCATGCAGGAAAACCTTTTACAGGAATAGAGATTGTCAATTGAACCAATCAGTATGATTAAGAGATGTTGCCTGGGAATAGTCTTGTGTTTGCATTTCTTGCCATTGCTCTAAGTAGTTCCTTTACATTTCATATTTATGCCTGTACTGGCATAAGTTATTCAATAAACCAACCTCTCGTTTCTTTAATTGTTTGCACTCGCTTAATGAAGGTCTGAGTTCATCACTCAAGTCACAATTTCTTTTAGAAGGTACCATAATCCTGCATATATATCAACGTCCCAACAAAAAAATGTGATGGTAACCAAAATATGATGCTTACAAGAGGATTAAAACAGAAAGAGGCAGGTAAACTACAAAAAATACAACCTAGATCATCTTACAAGGTACCTAGTACATCCATGATTCCTCAAGATCATCTATGTATTAAGATTTTGTCACGACTCGAGCATACCCCTTAGTCGTAATATGGGACTGAAGCGAACTACAAGGCATGCATAAACATATTGAATTAAGGGAAATCAAATGTGGAAGTAGATTCATAAGTCAAAATCTGCTAGCACAGGAGAAATTAATTACAAAGCGACATCATAGACTTGGTAGGTTAAACACATGTATGCGAAAGCCTCTAGCATAAAGATGTCGAAACATGTGGCTAGAACAGACCCTAACTCACAAAATGGTCCAAAATGGAAATAGAAAATAGTTTGAAGCAAGCAGGGAAAATTCACCAACTCTAAGTATTTGAAAACCCGTTTCTAGCCACGTGGATGAGGAGAAGCGTCTGTACCTTTATTATAAGACAATATAAGAAAAAGTATGCGGTTAGTATGATGGAATGTACCGAGTATATGAGAGATATGCAATGTACAATATATAATGATATGTAACTAATTAAAATAGGAATGCCAAGCTACAAACATTTCATTTAAAGCATGATAATAAGACATGAACGTCGTCAATGTAGTTAAAGAAGTATAATGAAACCTTGAAGAAGTTTAAGCCATAAGAAAACATACTCACTTTGTGGGATATCAACCTTAACCAAGAATAAAACTATGCGAGCTATAACAGACTTCAGTGTAACTCTTACATCGAAAAAGGAGAGGCTACTTACCAAGGTAGATTCTGTATCATATCATATGCTATATGTGGATCCACTAGTTAAGTAAATTAAGACGATCTATGATGGCAACATAGTTATGGGATAGAGATTGCTATTAGAGACTCTATTACCAAGCCTCCACCTCAAAGTTCTTTCGGTGCTTAGTCAAATCCCAACTAAATAGATAAAGTAAATCATTAAAGCATATTATGTGGAAAGACAATAATTAGCTACCAATTCATTTCATAAAGTCATATTCATGGAATAGCTCATTAAATCATGATTCATGAATGTGAGAATTGTCCTTTTATCATTACCAATTCATAAGTAGGTGAGAAAACCTTTCCCTCTCATTCTGTGTGAGAATTTCTTTCACAATTATCCATTCTTTCTTGAGAGACATCATTAAAACATAACTCATCATTTTCATAAAGCATGCATAAAATCCTTGTCAAGTCATGATCATAATACTAAAAAAAACTTAGGATATAGTGTATGGGTTCATGAGAATTTAACTTTAAATCATGTATTTTAAATAATTCATGCATAATCAAGTAAAAACAATGTCAATTGAATCATAAATAAAGGAACCCATGAAGAATTACATGAACCCTAGATGAAATTGAGAAGAACTAAAGTTAGAGAGCTTGAAATTCTTTGGGCGTCATGGACGAAAGGATCCATGAATGAATACCCATTACCTTGGAAGAAATCTAGCCTTATAATTTGAGAAAGTGACTTGAATCCTTGAAACCCTAACTTGAGGAAGAAGATGACCATGGAAGAGAATCCCCGAGAGAAATTTCGATTTTGAGTGAATAATGAGGGTGAATTGTAGTACAAAATCAGTTATAGGGTTTAGGATTAGCTTAGAAATGACGCAACTTTAATATTAAAACCGTGAAAAATATCTGAAATAGCCTTGATAAATAACTGATGGCAGTAATCATGAGACCATTCTATGGTCCACGGTCCACTTTAGGGACTGTAAAAGTTCCCTCATGGAAATCAGGGATAAAATTGAGTCTATGAAGTTTTTCATAATAATGATACGGGCCTTGAAAACTTCTACCATCCCTAGACCTCTCTCATTCTATTGAAGTTAAAAAGATAAAACTTTTGGAATCTCCACTCTATGGAATGGTCTACGTCTCATGGTTCCTTTCATGGGCAGTAGAAATTCCTCTTGAACCCTTACTTAGCCAAAATGTTTTCAAGTGTTGGTGGTATTCTTCGGATCCTTCTAGGTCTGTCGAAGAAGCCACAGTTCGTACATATGGTCCATCTTGTCAGACTCCATAATCCAGGCCTCTGAAGTTTTATTCCATGGACAGGTCTATGCTTTGTAAAACTTTCTGCTGGTCATATAATATTTTGTGGTCTGGACCTAAAGTTTTTTTCTTGAAGGTAGTCATGACCAAAATATAACCTGTGGGCTTGCTTAATTTCAATTCTTTATAAGCTAAACTATCTGTATAATTCCTTGAGTTAGTCTTCCACGTAAGTGTATTTCCTCCTTTTGCATCTCCTTTCCTCGGTCCAAAATTTTGAACAACTCTCCGTATCATTGGGATCTTCTAGTCATGTAATAGCCTTCTAAATGTTGGGTTCCATCCGTGTGCTTTTACATCTCATGGAATAAAGCGGAATTTTAAGGCAAATGATAGATATCAAAGAGTAAATTTTAAGGTAAGACAAACTTTTTCTTAGGTCATCCGCTAAAGTTTAATAATTTTAAGCTAAATGTACTACTACCTCTGTCCCATATTATATGGGCACTTTTTATTTTACACGCTGATTAAGAAATCATTAATACACTAGTTAACTTTACTATTTTACCCTTTATTTATATCAATGTACATTAAATTAAGTTAGAAAAAATATACATAAAATGTATGAATAGTTTACTCTTTGAATGTGAAAATAATTAATCAGCCGCTTGAAGTTTTCAAATATTATATTAATGGTGGGGGTAAAATGGGAAAAAATAATTAATTCTGGGAAAAAATAATTAATTCTATCCTAATTTAGTAAGTGTCCTTATAATATGAGACAAATATTTATAAAAAGATGTTCATATAATATGGTACAGAAGGAGTAAATCAATTAGCTTATTACTATTGGAAATTTCATTCATTTCTTGTATAGGTCAAAAAGAGCACCTTCAAGCATCCACTGCCCAACTGGTCATCCTCCTATGAAAAGGGGTCAGAATCTAGTAAAGTAAGATGTTGGAATTCTTATTTTTGTTTTGTCTTTACTCTTCTCTCATCCTCTCATTGCTTGTTAGTTCAACTCCGAAAAACCTGAATCTAATTTTGCTTAAATTTTATTGGACATGAATAATTTTAAATAGATGTATTCGCTGCTACTATATTTTGTCACATGATCTACCATAGCCACTTCATGAGAAGATCTTTATTTTGCTTCTTCAGATATCTAGAGAAAAATGTCAAACAAGTATTGAAATTGTTAAAGGTGATAAGTTTGAGCAATCAAGATCAAAGCTTCACTTTTATTGGGATTAAGTTAAATGTAGCCTAATATTCAAATTCTTTATTTAATAACATACAAACTAAACCCCAACCTGACCCCATATTCAAATCAGTTCATTTTCTGAAATCTCACCAAATCGACTTCTCATCTTCTTCTACCTCTCAACTTCTTCCTTTACCTTTGTCTTCTTGCTTTGCTTGGGACTTTGTTCTCTGTCTTCGATACTTTTTCGCGCCATTGTTGTCATTTTGAATAGAGGTAAAAAAGAATTCTTGAACAATTATGAATTCAAGTTTTCAAAGTGAAAATGGTGATAGTTTAAAAAGAACATATTTTATTATTTTATGTCTAATAAACAATGTATATTTGTTATATTCGTTGTTGTGGTGGTGTAACATCAATGAGAATCTGAATATCTCATAAAATATGAAATTAAATGGTGTATGAAATTGGAGAAAATGAGAGTAAAAAAAAGCGTGCAGTTGTAGCAATCTTAAAACTTGTTTGGTTTTTTCCCACAATTGAGGTACTTGCCGCAATCACTCACTCGGTTGTTAGAAACAAATCATTAGTTGTTGAGTTTGTTGAAGTAACTTAAGTAATTGATAAAGTAACTGCGTGCAGTATCACCCAATTCAATAGTTAGTGCCAATTCAGTAGTTAGCGTGTTAGAACGTGATACCCCATTCAATATTCAAAAACGACATCTGATCTAATATATGTTAGAACGTGGCACACCAAAATCAATATGTATCGGAACATGAAATTTGATTCAATATGTCAAAACGTGACACCCGGTCTAATATTTGACCGATGTAATATCCGATTCAACAATCACAATTACAAACACAATCATTATCACAATGAATGATTCACACACTTGTACAATCAAATAACATATTCATATCAATAATAATCCTCTCATGAAACCCACATCCAAACTGTTAGCATGTCAAAATATTACACTCGATCTAATAACCACAATCATAATCACAACCACAACAAATGCTTTACAAACTTGCACAATCAAGTATCATGTTCATTGTACGTAATTCATCACAATACGCCAATTTTGTTGGTTCATTTTTTCTTTCTCGATTAATATACATGCAGGCAATATTAACATGCAATTAACATGTACATATATCATAGACAGGACATAAACCATCACCTCTAATGCAACCACCACACTTGAAAGCCACAAGTAAATCAATAGGTTTATTGTATGATATTATCAATATGACAATATTTCACATTCGTCTTTTTTTAATTTCATGAATAGGCATTATTCAAATATTTCACATGGACCAATCAACATAAACACCTCCCTCATACACATATACATACATATAAAGAGAGAGAGCAAGCGAGAGAGAGCGAGCTAAACATTGGACCCCTTTGATTATCACAAGTCTCAAGATCTTACTAGTCTCAAAATCTCAGAATAACTAAGCAATTTCTTTACACATAAGCTTACAAGGACCAACAACGATCTCAACGAGAAGTACTAAAGCAAACAATCAAGGGTTAGACTATTACGGGTAGTCATAGACTAACCACAATCCACATAATTCATTTTTTCCCTAAGAGCAATAATCACAGACTCAGCTACCCAAACTCCATGCTCGAGGCTTAAGCATGATCCTTCCCATTAATCTACACTATACTATGTGATCTGAATGAGTTCACAACTACCCAAAAAGAAAAATATAGCCTACGCCAAGCAGATGTAGAAGGATGATATCATTATTTTTTACTTTCAGGAGGCGAAACTATAGAGGCAGGCTTGAAATCCATTAGTTGTAGCCTTCCTTGCGCTAGAATATCTTCTCTCTCTTCATCCTAAGCCTAGGGGAGCCTTTTGAGAATTTTTTGGATGATCCCCGTCTGTTGTACTTCCCTAGGAAAAAAGAAGAATAAATAGATCCACTTCTTTTTAATTCTATCCTAATGATCTAGTTATTACAAATTTTGTCCCACCATGGCAGGGTTATTCTTGCTATGGCGGAATGGTGTTGGTCGAGATCAACTTGGATCACAAAAGTTTCCTACTCCACCTAGATAATGACAGTTTGGATCGTTATAGTAGACACCAATTTACCCCTTGTTTATCTTCAAACGAGAAGTGAAGGATTAGGCACGAGTTGATTAGAGAGTCATTTGAAACTAACAAGATGACTTATCGAAACCAATGAATGATCACATACTCAAAGGCTTAAGCACAAAAGGCCTCTGTAGGAGGATTGAGATAAAACTATAGATTTTTTTTACTTGTCACGACATCAGACTCCACTATGGTAGAATAACGAGGGCAGTTTAGAGGGAGAACAATGAATATTTTCCATTTTCTTCTTTACCCACTCTCAAACTCTCATAACTCTCGATCATTTCGTTCCAACATCAAATTCAAGGTTATGAGTTTTCTCTTCACTTTGATTACTCAATTTAAGGTAATGATGTTTCCCTTTACTTTGATTACTCACTTTTTTTCTTAACAATTATTGCATTCTACAAAATGATAGAGTAAAATGTCTTTGGGGTAGTTTTTGAAATTCCAAATGGGTTACTTGATTTTGGAGTTATAATATGGCATGGACATTGTTCTTACGTTTGCAACATATCTACAATATTCTGAGAGTAAGGATTACCGAAAAAAATTGGGCCAAAAAGATTCTAGAATGAGTGGAAAAAGTTGAAGTGTTCTTAGTTAGATACTTAGATTCGAGTAACATTTCGAAGTAGAAATATTAGAATCTTCGCACATTTAGGTAATAGGGAACTTAGGAAATATTGATTTGAAGGATTTTTTTTTATGAAAGCTAAGTTTCTTGAGCGACAAGATTTCACGAACGTACTCCTATTATTTCAGACATGATAAAGACCACCATGGCAACCTCGCACCCGCTGTGGCATTCGTGCCATGGTTGAATTTAAAGCGCCATGGAAGGAGGCCAAGACAATGGCCGCGCTCTAGTTGAAATTTTTTCTCCTTTTCTTTACATATGATTATCTAGCTACGCCGAATTCTAGTATACACTATTATGAAAGGTGGGTGGATCAACAATGGATGAATTCAATGGAATGACTTACCTTTTGATGTTAAATGCTATATTCAGAGTTTTACTAACCAGAACTCCATTTCAAAAGTTTTTATGGAATATTATATGTCCCCCCAACACATATGACACCATTTTAATTTCTCAAATGCCACGCTTTATGATTCCACATCTCTAGCCACATAACACAAAAGAATATCATAACAAGTTATCACTTCACAATATCAATCTCAAATGCAAAAGTCAGTGATCTTTCTCATAAAACAAGCCTAGGAGCAATGTTCAACACTACTCTACTGGTTACTGATTATTTTATCAAATACCGTAGGAGTAACTATTTTCATTAATGGACATTCATAAATTCAACAATCCCCAAAAAGTTTGATCCCAATACTATCTCATAATTTCTCATTAACTATCTATTACCACTGTCTCGTAAATCATTATCTAATCAACGTAAAATTATCGAATCAAATCAGGTTTGATGTTAAAATAATTATAGGTTACCATAGTCTGATAACATTACTCACATCAAACCAATAACCTAATTACAAATAATACTAAAATTTAGAAACAATTAAAGCATTGAGTTGTAATGACCCCGTGGGTAAATTATGTGTTCTTGTGATAATTCTGTTGTTTTGAGCTTCTGTATAGAAACCCCAAACCTCTTATGACATATTGGGGATGTTGGAATGGTTGTAGGTGGATTTGGCTGTGAATTATGTGAATTTGCAAGTTAGCGAGGAGCTATAACTGCAAAAATGAGATTTCTAACAAAACCCACAAACGACCTCAGAATGGGATTATGACGATTCCATCAGTTCTAAAATGACCGATTTAGGCTAGTAGGGTGATATTTTGAGGATAGAGGGTCCCGATATGACTTTGAGCAAAAAGTTGCAAAATGAGTTCAACTGGAAGCTAAAAAGGGTGTTTCTGTAAAAACCTAGCTAAATGTGCTCGAAATGGAACTATGATGGTGCGATCAGCTCTGAAACATCGAAAAAGTCTAAAACCAATTACGGGGGCATCTGGTTGCACTTTAGCCCCCTCAGTTCTTTTAGCTAAATTAGCCGGAAAGAAGTGGGACTCTCTTTTTTCGTAAGGTACTCCGTTGGGAATTTTGACCACACCGTTAGATCCAAAATGTCAAAATCCATATGGTAACACTATTTTTTATCGTAAAACGGACATCAAATGCACCGAGAATTCCCTCGGGGAGGTTTTTAACTTAACTGGTGCTTCACTAACAGAAGTAACCCTCCGCGTTCATGGAGGGTGGAGCGTAATCGCGGAAGGTTGGTCGGGTAGAGCTCCACATCATGGATTAGTTCCCACATTCATGGGGAAAGGCAACTTCCCAAAGATCCACGTTCGCGGAGGCTTAAGGGGTGGCCTATGTATATAGGCATCAATACTTCGCGAATCATCCATTTAACCCAACTTCTCTCAAGCATAAAAAGTGTTTTGTAGCTCCATTTTAATGATTCAAAAGCCTACATGACTCAAATTTTTGCAAGGAATGTTATGGTGAAGTCGAATTCTGTATTCGACACATATTTTGAGGTAAAATCACTATTTTAGCTGATTATGTTCTCAGGATGTGTGAAAACTTTGCGCTTTAATATCTTGGCTGATTCTTGATGAAACTAAGTGAAACTTGAGTCTAATTTGTTCTACATTCTGAGAGGAACACTGTGGTATGTTGGGTTTCCACTGAATATAGCCAGTTTTCATAAATTTTGATCGAGAGTTTTGAAATAAATGTTTTCCCAGTAAAGAATTTAATTCCATTTTTGGGCCTTTTCTTGATCTTCTAGGATCCATGTTGAGGCAAAATTTCCTGCTGTAAACTCGGGTGACGTGGGAACCATTTTTTAGAATTTTGGGTGTGGGCCTTAATTTTCCCCATTTAGGCGCTATTGGCCTAATTTCACCTGTTTTTCAAGATATTACAATTAATACAACTATGTTAGCCTTGTGAATTATGTTTTAACAACTGAGCATTGTCAAGAAACAATTAGAAGGGGAAAAGCTCGACTGGATTGATTCAAAATGCGAGACGTGGTTTGCGAGGTAGGCTAGGCTTTCCCTAAACCTTAGATTGAGTGGGATTATATGCATGTGGAACTGGAATGTGTATGAAGGTGCCTGTTGTGCTTTTTATGCGTAGTATATGTTGTTGTGGGATTGTACACTATGTTGGTAGCTGTAAATGCGTTTCAATATTTGCTAATACTATTGATTAAAGGAAAGCCTGGTAAGGGCCGTATATGGGCTGCTGCAGTGGGACAGGTACGTATTCTGACCTAATTCTTGCCTATGTGGGTGTGTTGCTTGATACTATTGATATATGTTTATTGTGAGGCTGTTTGTGGGATTCCCGTCGTACTGTGACCCAGTTTTGATATGAATATGATTCTGTGGGCTTGACTATTGTGGATACTTATGATATCACTATTATTGTCATGCTTTACTCTCATTACCTATGGTTGGCTAGATGGTAGCATGTTTTGGCCTATTAGACGTGATTTTACATGATTAGTGATTTGTACGCTCTCATATACTGATGTTAGTTGCTGGATACTGGTTTTTCTTACTAAAGGCTAGGATTATCTATTATTATATAACAAATGGTGATAGTTATGCTTGTGTGCATCGAGTGACTTCTTTCTCGAGGCACGATATGACTCTGTAGTTTTGGATCCAGTAGACTAGTTGAGTGACTGACTGTTTTGATACCTCGAGTCTTAGATGATGCTCCCTGTTCTTTGAGCTCCGGTGGCCATGTTCGAGAGTTCATGTCTCGGGTGACGCTTCTCATGGTCCGATCCCGGTGGCCAAGACTGGGGTGCCGAGTGACGGATGCCGACTCTGAGGTTCGAGCTCCTGGTGAGATTTGGGTGTGGGACCTTACTGACTACATTTTGGGGGCTAGGTCCTGTTGATTGATATTTCGGGTTGAGACACTATTAATTATGCTAGGGGGATTCTTTCTTCCACGAGAGATATGTGTCACTGTTACGCATGTACATATCTGGATCAGATGTCACGTTCCAACACAGGGTCAGAGACCCAGTTGACATATGACTATTAGGAAGCAGAGGCCCGCTTGATTACTTGTGGATCCACACACCTATACACACCCTGATTGTGCATGGGCGTACCTTCCAGGCTTATGGGGGGTCAGGGAGCGTTTAAGTATAGATATTAGGGCCTTACACTCACGTACAACTTAACCCTTCATCATATGAGAGTTGGCCTCTATGGTGAATCTGTTGGGTTCAGTGATGTTATGATAGTTAGATTATGCGTGGGTGTACCTTCCGAGCTTATGGGAGCCCGAGTTGCATACAACCGTAGCTTGTAGCCCATGTACAATATGATGATTCAGTTTAGTTGAGGTTTTAGGGTTTTTTCGAGGTGCTCATTCCTTGATCTGGGATTGATTTACTAGATTTTCTATAGTTATTTGAGCTTCTCCATGTATATATTTCGCTCAGTCGACCAATGATGCCTACTAGGTGCTTTCTTCTGATACTCACCCCTACATTCTGTATCTTTCCATGGTACAGGTACAAGTCCAGGTTCTAGTCGCGTGCCTGATTTTGGGGGATTCGAGAGCAGTCAGGAGACTTTTTGGGTGAGCACTGTTAGCTCTGGCTACTTCATAGTCTTTTTCCTTTTAAGGATCGTCTTCTATTTCCAAACATTAGCCTTGTATAGTAGTGACATGTATTCACAAGAGCAATCCTAGTTTTGTATATTATTATGGTTATTATTATATTCATGGATGTGAACTTGTGTCTATTGTAGCTCCTTACAGTTGACTTTCAGGTTTTGGGTGGGTTGTGGTTATTTATATTGTTGTATCGGTGTTGGATGTGACTAGAGAGCTAGAATAGGTACCCCGAGGTTGGGTAATAATCTTTCTTGTAGGTGGGATCCAAAAGGTGCCATCATGACCGGGACCGGGTCGTGACAAGTTTGTATTAGAGACTAAGGTTCACTAATCTCAGCTATACAGAGCTTACGTTTGATAGATTCCTGTGGATGGGTATGGGGATGTTTGTGTCTTATCTCTTAGATACTATAGGATGTTTAGGAACCTTATTGTGTTGTTATTTCTGTTGTGCGATATTATTCAATGGTTCTTCGGAATCTGACTTTGTTCGTTTCTCGTAGATATGGCGCGTAGAGGGCGGCCCCAAGGCTTGGGTAGGGCTGCACCGTCAATCCTGGATAGGGAGAAGTCCACCAAGCCTGTGGAGCAGAGACTGGAGTCCCCAACACCACTGCAGCCAGAGGCACCAGCCCCGCAGTTGTCTTTGCAGTTACACCAAAGGTAAGGCGGCCATTGGATAGTTCCTGGTAGCGCTTGGAGCCCTACGACAGGGTGCGATGCCAGCTCCAGATCCATCAGTCTAGGCCCCAGCAAAGCCTGTTGTTCCAGTGTTTTCAGCACAGCCAGAGGAAGCCATACCATTACAGGATCTACAGTTACTAAAGTACTTCTTGAAATTGGCTTGCCAAGATTTTCGAGAGCTGTAGGGAAGGATGCGCAGGAGTTTCTGGCTGCATGTATGGAGAGGTTACAAGCATTGTGAATGCTGGAGTCCTGAGGGGTGGAATTTACTACTTACTAGCTAGATAGGATCACCAGATAATGGTGGCGAACTTGTCGAGATACCAGACCAGCAGATGTCACACCATTGACTTGGGTAGAGTTTACAGAGGCATTTATGACAGGTTTGTGCCCCGGAGTTTCAAGGACCACTGTCGGGATTAGTTTATGCGACTTGTAGGGGTAGATGGCCGTGTCACAATATGAGGTCATGTTTCAGGAGCTCTCTCAGTATGCTACAACTATTTTTCCTACCAAGAAGGAGCGGATTCACTATTTTATGTGAAGGATTAAGACCTAAGTTGAGGATGGGTACACATGCACTGGTACTTCAGGTCGGTCATTTCTAGATATTAGTGATCATGCTTGCTCTCTAGATCAGATTAGTCGTGAGGCCCAAGATGTCAGCGACAAGCAAGCTAGACGTGAGAGAGAGTTCAGTGGCTCCCAGATAGGATTTTGAGTGTCGAGGGACAGGCCTCCAAGGAAGGGTAAGCAGGGTTAGACCAGACAGCCATACTAGGCATCATTGTAGACTTTCGAAGGTAGCCATCAAGGTCCGAGTACTTTCAGTCAGGGTGGTTCTTCTTACCCCACCGGGAGTAGACAGAGGGAGAGTGACTCCACTTCTTCAGGGCCAGTTGGGTTATCTTTTGCGGGTAGTCAAGCTTCCTGGGAATTTGGATCGAGGCAGTATGACTGTGATCGTAGACACAGGGTTGTTTCAAGTTGTTTTAGATGTGGGGCACTAGACCATTGGCTCAAAGACTATCCAGAGCATAGAGCAACACTTGCCATCCCAAAGCCCATTAGGTTAGCTTCTTTACTCGGTAGCAGGGACAGGGATCAGGATCGTGGTCATCGAGATAATTATAGAGATTGTGGGGACTAGCAGTAGGGTTCCAGAAGGCCCGCCAGGGGCGATATAGTCGAGGATGGCAGTGATGTTTGATGGGGAGGCTGTTAGGGCCACTTTTATGTCGTACCAGCACGGGCCGAGGCTGAGGCTTCTGATGAATCCGCCATAGGTATGATTTCTGTATGCCAGCAACTAACTTCAGCCTTATTTGATCCAGGTTCCACATTCTCCTATGTGTTTGTGAATTATGCTTCAACCCTAGGTGTGACTCCCGAGCCTCTTTCCTCTTGAGTTCAGGTATCGGTCCCAGTGAAGGATTCACTGGTGGTAGATTAGGTATCTAGAGGTTGTACGATTACTATTTAGGGTTTTGAAACCAGTGTTGACTTGATACTTGATATGCTGGATTTTGACCTTATTTTGGGCATGGATTGGTTGGCCCCACATCATGTTGTATTAGATTATTATACTAAGACTGTCACCTTGGCAATACCGGGGATACCTCCAGTGGTTTGATAGGGGTTCGTGAGTCAGGTATCGATGGCTATTATATTGTATATTCAAGTTCTAAGATTGATATCTATCACGTGTTCAACTTATTTAGCTCATGTGCGTGATGTGAAAGCTGAGATTCCTACTATAGAGTCCATGCCGATTATATGTGAGTTTCCTGATATATTCCTAGCAACATTTTACTGAGTTCCCACATGAGCGGGAGGTTGATTTTGTAATAGAGGTTGAGTTGGTACTAAGCCTATATCTATTTCTCCGTATCCAATGGCTCCTGCAGAGCTTAAGGATCTCAGTACTCAGCTTCAGAGTTTGCTAGATCTAGGGTTCATATGGTTGAGTGTTTCTCCCTAGGGAGCTCCTGTCTTGTTTGTGGCAAAGAAAGACAGGACTCTCCGGATATGTATTGAGTATCGACAACTATATAAGGTGACGATAAAGAACCGTTATCCTCTGGCGCATATTAATGATTTTTTTGATTAGTTGTAGGGGCAACAATGTTTTCTAAGGTTGACCTAAGATCATGGTATCACCAGTTGAGGATTCGGGTAGAGGATATTTAGAAGACTACCTTTTGGACCTGTTATAGGAATTATCAATTCCTAGTCATGCCATTTGGGCTAACTAATGTCCCTGCAATATTTATGGACTTGATGACTCAGGTATTTTGGTCGTATTTGGACTCTTTCATTGTGGTCTTTATCTATGATATTCTGGTGTATTCACAGAGCCTAGAGAAGCATGCCCAACACCTCTATATTGTGCTACAGACACTCCAGGATCACATGTTGTATGCTAAATTCTCTAAGTGTGAGTTCTGGCTTGAATCTGTGACTTTCTTGGGACTCATGTTGTTCGGCTAGGGTATTAGAGTGAATCTAGCTAAGGTCGAGGTGATCCGTGGCTGGCCTAGGCCTACTTAGTGTCTGAGATTCAAAGTTTTGTTGGGTTAGAAAGGTATTACAAATGGTTTGTTAAAGGTGATTCCCCCTTGACTCGGTTGACCCACCAGGGGGTGCCGTTTGTGTAGTCCGACGAGTGTGAGGCTAGCTTTCTGAGGCTGAAGGAGTTGCTAACTACTGCTCCTGTTCTAACTCTCCCTATTGAGGGAGAGATCTTTATGTTATATTGTGATGCTTCCCATACCAGATTGGGCTATGTATTGATGCAACGAGGTTGAGTTATTGCTTATGCTTCTCCCCAGTTATGAGCCCACGAGCGTAAATACCCCACACACGTCTTAGAGTTGGCGACGATAGTGTTTGTGCTCAAGATCTGGAGGTATTATCTATACGATGTGCATTGTGATAATTACATAGACCACCAGAGCTTACAAAACATTATGACTCAACGGGACCTGAATTTCCGCCAGAGATGGTGGACTGAGTTATAGGGTGACTATGATATTTCTATTTTATACCATCCGAGCAAAGCAAATGTAGTAGTGGATGCCTTGAGTCGGAAGGCAATAAACATGGGTAGCCTAGCCTACTTGGCAACGTAGGAGCAATCGTTAGCTCTGGACATTCAGTCCCTAGCTAATAGGTTGGTTCGATAAGATATTTCAGACTCCACCCGAGTATTGACCTTTATTGGGGCTCAATCTTCATTGATTGATCAGATCCAGGCTTGATAGTTCGAGGATGAGCCGTTAGTGGGTCTCCGGGATAGAGTGTTACATGGGATTGAGGGTTATACCACAATTGATTTGGAGGGGTTCTCAGATTTGATGGTCAACTATGCATTCCTAGAGTGGGGTATTTGATATAGTTAATCCTGCAGGAGGCACATGATTCCTGATATTCTATTCATCTAGGTATGGCTACAATGTACTGAGATTTGAGACAACATTAACGATAGGATGGTATGAAAATAGATATTACAGATTATGTGTCGCATTCCCTCAGTTTCCAGCAGGTAAAGGCTGGGCACCAAGGACCCGATGGGACACTTCAGTAGTTATCCATTCCCAAGTAGAAGTGGAAACGTGTGACTATGGACTTTTTTGTAGGGCTCCCTTGTACTTCCAGGGGTTACGACAACATTTGGGTGATAGATGATCAGTTGACTAAGTCTGCACACTTTCTTCTTATCCGTTCTACCTTCAGTGCTGAGCAGTTAGCCCGCATTTACATTCACGAGATAGTACAGTTGTTTGGGGTGCCTGTATCTATCATATCTGACCGAAGATCACAGTTTGCCTCTAGCTTTTGGAGGGCTTTCAATAGAGTTGGGCACCCGAGTTGATCTAAGCATATCATTTTACCCTAGACTGTGGTCAATCCGAGCATACCATACAAGTTTTGGAGGATATGTTACTGACTTATGTGTTAGATTTTGGGGGTCAGTAGGATCAGTTTCTGCCATTAGCTGAGTTTGCCTACAATAAGAACTATCACACCATCATTTAGATGACCCCGTTGAGGCATTATATGGCAGATGATTTCGTACTTCGGTTGGGTGGTTTGAGTCTACAGAGCTAAGTCCATACAATACAGATTTGTTGCCAGATGCGCTAGTTAGGGTTCGGGTTATACAGGATGGACTGAGGACAGCTCAGAGTCGGCACTTGAGTTATGCTGACCGCAAACACCGATTCTTGCAGCTTGAGGTTGGAGACCGAGTGTTCCTAAGGATGTCCCCCCCAAAAAGGGGTCATGCGGATTGAGAGACGGGGTAAGTTGAGTCTCTGGTACATTTTACCTTTTGAGATCTTGAGACAGGTTGGGCCAGTTGCTTATGAATCGACCATACCTCCAGCTCACTCTACCATATATCTCGTATTCCCTGTGTCGATGTTAGGTCGGTAAACCCTAGATGGGTCACATATGATGTAGTATGATTTGGTTGAGTTAGATGTCCGTCTGACATTTGTAGAGGAGCCGGTGGCCAATTTAGCCAAAGATACCAGAAAGTTCGCTCTAAGGTTATACTAATGGTTAAAAGGTACAATGGCGTCACCGTTCGATTGAGGAGATTACCTGGGAGATGGAGGCACAGATACGGGTGCAAAACCCCAGCCTATTTGAGGCATCAAGTATGCCTTTACTTTTGTAGATGAAGTCTTAGTGAGGGATGTTATAATGACCTTCAAGGCCAATTCTTTATTTCTGTAATATTTCTACTGTTTTGAGCTTCTGTATAGCAACCTTAGACCTTTTATAACATATTGGGGCTATTGGAATAGTTGTGGGTAGATTTGGTTGTGAATTATGCGAATTTGCAACTTAGCGAGGAGCTATAACTACGAAAAAAAGATTTCTGACAAAACCCTAGAAAATGGCATCAGAATGATATTATGAGGGTTTCATCGGTTCCAAAATGCCTGATTTAGGATAGGAGGGTGATTGGTCTGACCCAGTATGACTTTGAGTCAAAAATTACAAAATGAGTTCAACCAGAAGCTAAAAAGTGTGTTTCTGTAAGAACCTCGCTAAATGTGCTTGAAATGAAAATCTAATGGTGTAGTCAGCTTTGGAACGTCGAAAACAGTCTAAAACAACCCTTCGTCAGTTCACGGGTGATGAGTCCATATTTTGGACTCATTTTAGGATTAAATTGCAAGGAAACATTGCCCTTAGTATGCTATTAATTTGAACTACTAACAAATATGCATGTGCTATGATAGAAAATGGAATTAGAAGTGTGTAAATGGGCAAGAATTGTTGGAATCTTGGAAAGTGAGCAAAAGTACGGAAAGACAATAAAAAATGGTGTCACCAGCATTCTCGGTAATCCGCCAAATGCTCATGAAGATCGCCTATATATGCAACAACCAAGGTTCCTCGTCAAGCGAAGAAGGCGGTCAGAATTCGATGTCGCAAAGCATACTCGGCAATCTGTTGAAATGCACTAGTGATCACCTAAAGTTGCAGAACCGAAAGCCTAAAATACTGACAGAAAGACGATATAAAGAACATTTCGGCGCATCACCGAATTGGATAGGCGGAGCAAAGAGTCATCGGCTGATGTCTCAGTGGAGAAAGCCTTATAAAGATGCACGGGATAGCGATCAAGTGCACATTCGGCACATCGCCAGAGTGGTCGGCGATGGTCGGCCTTAATTGCTAAACGACATTTCATAACACAAACTTTCACACATCTGTATATAGTATATTAGCAATTTTAGAAAGGTCATTGTACATCATATGTTCATTCCATATCGGAACAATTAGTCTGTAGTAGTAGTACGTAGAACTTTCCTCTTAGAGTATAAGGGGAGGGGGTGGGGTTTTGAAGATTTTAGGCATCAATTGAAGAAGACTGGCTGGTGATAATCAACTAATTTGTACTCAATCTAGTTACCCATGACTTCTGCTGCTATGTATTATATTCAATCTTTAATTTCTAGCATGTGTACTTAAAACCCCCATGTTGGGAGTGTGCTTTTCATATGGGTCTTTGATTTATTTATAGGATTTGTGATATCTTGACTTGTCTATAGTTTATTTTGGGTGAATTTATATCTGTTCCTATGTATAATTTATAAATTTCAAGATTGCAAATGTCGGGTTTTGTTTTAGATCTCTGATTATTCACTTAGCCAAAACTATTAGAGTGTGGAATAGATATGATGGACGAAAACCTCTTAGGGTTTCAGTTGAAGTCCACAGCCATTGATTCAATGGCCAAGGTATTAGGGGTTTCACTGTGACTTCTTAGATCAAGCGTGTCCTCGGTGGTCTGCATGTGATATATTAGCCGATTCATACGAAACACCCATGTATCGTAGATAATTTGAGCTACAAGCAACTTAGCGTATTCACTCAATATCAACTCATTTAGTCAAGTATCTAGACCCATTTGGTAGATTGATTCCTATATTTGCACATCCCCAACATCTTCCCTTAATAGCTATCTAAATTTTATTTAGAACTTGTTTGGCCGAACTATGTTTTGATTATTGCAACCCCAGATCCTACAATTACTTGGTCTAATGAGTCACTACCGCCTTGAACGATGATTCCCTATGGGATCGACCCCAACCTCTAAAGTTGGGTTATTATGCTGATGATGATCGTCCCTTTAGCCTTTGAGTAGTCAGGTTGAGCAATAAAAAAATAGGCGCCATTGCCTGGGAATTGATGTGTTCATATTAGAAGTGTTTGTTGAGATTTGTTCTTGTAGTTAAAGTTCTTTTTACTGTTTTTGTTGTATTTGCTGTTGAACAATAGGTGTGAATATGGAAGATGATGAAAGTGTTCATGGTGAAAATGTTGGAGACATGAACGGTATGTAGGATGTTAATTGGGATCAGGTTGAAAGCATTGGTGCTATCCGACTACCCCCATTGGCTGGAGGAGTTAATTTTCATGTAACGAGCACCATTTTGCAACAAATCCAACTGAAGGGATTGTTTAGCGGGCTTGGCCACGAAGATCCTCATGAACATTTAAGAAACTTTGTTGATGTATGTCTCCCATTCAACTTCAGGGGAGTGAGCCAGGAAGCCATTCGACTAACGCTATTTCCTTTCTCCATCACCGGAGAGGCATTGAGGTGGGTAAAGTTACCTCGTGATTCCTTTACTTCATGGGAAGAGCTGCAAAATGCATTCCTTGAGAGATTTTTCTCCCTCAAAGATGATATAATTGAAAAGAAGTATTGAGAACTTCAAGCAGCTAGAAGGTGAGATTTGCATGAAACATGGCTCCAGTTTTAAAAGCTCTTACTCCAATGTCCTAACCATGGAGTTCCGGACCATATGCTCTTACAATATTTCTACGTGAGTCTTGATGCTACATACAAATGAGTAGTTGATCAGTTAGTGAGAAGAGGGCTAATGATTCAAACATTCACTGAAGTTTATGACCTCTTGGATGTCATGACAAAGATTAATCAAGCATGGTACACAAGAGATGACATTGTACCTTCAAGCTACAAAGGCCCAACCAATTGCTGAAGACCATGAAAGGGATGACAACATGACTAAGATGTTAATCTAGCTTGATCTTTTGACCAAGCATGTCATGGGAGGAAATCTAAAAGTGTTAATGTTGTGGGAGCTACCGGAGAGGTGATGTTTGAAGGTGCACCATTCGAAAGTAGTTACGATGAAGAATGTCATTACAAGGGAAATTAATGGTGGGTTATTAGCCGGCTTTTCAAGGCCACTTGGGAATCAAGGTTGGAACAACAACTCCGGATGACAAGATCATGCATGGATTGATCAACCTCAAGTTAGGGTTTGGCAAAATCGTGATGGAGATAGGTACATTCCACCTTATGACAGGGTGAAGGCTTTTGAACCAATGATTAATCAAGAGAATCCTCGAACCAAGGATATGTTTTCCCGAATCTTGAGTAAGGTGGAAACCTCGGATAAGGTCCTAAAGGAGATGAAATCTAATTTTTCTCAGCTGAGTCAACTATGATGTCTCATTCGGCATCCATTAAACATTTGGAGACTCAACTTGGGAACATCTTAGCTCATCTAAATGAACGTCCAAAAGGAGCTCTACCTACTTATACGGTAGCTAACTCAAAAGGGAATGAGCAGCAATCTTTAGCCATAACTACTCGTAGTGGAAAGGTGGTTGAAGGCACTAGACCATCACTTGTTGTTGATGAAAGCTTGAAAGAGGTGGAAGAAAAAGAAGATATGATTATTGTTGAAGATGGCGAGTAGGAGGATCAGGCTCTAGGTGATGATGTTCTTAGCAATCCCCAAAGTAATAAGCAAGAGAAGAGTAGGGATAATGCAACGAAAGCTAAGACCACTTTGGCTAAAAATTCAAGTCCAGCTGTGAGGTCGAAAACACCTCAAATCAAAATTAGTCCTCCATTCCCACAAAGGTTGAAGAAGAAAGAAGAGGATGCTAAGTTTCAAAAGTTTCTTTCAATGTTCAATTCATTGTCAATAAATGTTCCACTTGTGGAAGCATTGAATGAAATGCCAAAATATGCCAAGTTCATGAAAGAATTGGTGGAGAAGAAGAGGACCCTTGAGTGTGAGACAATTGAAGTGTCTCATAACTGCAATGCAATCCTGACAAAAGCTGGTGGCAAAGGAAGAAGACCCAGGGGCGTTCATCATTCCATGCACAATAGGAGCCTCAAAATTCAGTAAATCTCTTTGTGATTTGGGGGCAAGCATAAATCTCCTTCCCCTAGCTATACTTGAGGAATTGGGCCTAGAGACCCTTTTACCAACCACAATGCAGTTACTCATGGCTGATCAGTTTATTAAAAGACTAGTGGGAACCTTACATGATGTGCTGGTGAAGGTGGATAAATTCATCCTCCCTGTAGATTTTGTGATTTTGGATTACGAAGTGTATACGGATATGCCAATAATCTTTGGAAGGCCATTCTTAGCCACTGGGCGAGCTATGACTGATGTTTAGAGTGGAGATCTAAAATTTAGAGTGAATGATGAAGAGGTTGTTTTCAACATTTGCAAAGATTTGAAACTAGGAGATGATCCTGGGGTATTGTCGTTAATGGGCCAATAGGCGATTTCTTGAAGTGAAGAAGAATGACATCGTGCCATGATGTTAACTAAGGCGCTGCTTGGGAGGCAACCAAAGGTGAGTATTTTACTACTTTTTAGTTTGAACAATTAGTGTTAAATTGCACATGTTTGACAAAGAAAAATGGGAGTGGTAAGTTGATATGCGCGACCAAGAGAGACTACTCGGCATATCACCAAGCCATATTGGCGATCATCAGTTCAACCACACTTTGAGTCAAGTGGTGGCTCTTGAGGTGCTGTCGAATTTGGTGAACAAAATGTCCAATTAGCGAATCGCCGATTCTAGTTGGCGATGGTCAGTTTCACCACTATTTAGGGCGGAAGGCAAGGTAAGCTCATTGTTAAAAAGGGCGGTCCCTAGCATGCTCAGCGTAGTGCTAATCATGCTGGGCGGTGTGGTTCGATGATGACGAACATGCATGCTCACCTATCTACTTAAGGCTTTTCTAATTCCTTGGCCCTTTCATTTTCCATCTTTCCTTCTTTTCACTTCCCTTGCACTCCAATACCCTTCCTTTGCTTTTCTTTGAAAATTTTCACAAAGAGGTTTGAGGATATTCATCAAAAGGCATCACCAAAGGTTTCATTGTGTCTCACTATTAAAAAGATATGTTTTTGACCTTTGTTTTTGTTCTTGAAGAAAGCCATTGTTTGTGAAGTTGATCAGGGTTTGTAATGTGAACATCATGCCTTAAACTTTGAAATTCTTGTTGAGAATCGAGTGGGTATGACTTTAGAGTTTCTTTTAAACCCTGTGTTGCATGTATGAATGATTCATTGCAGGTTTTGGTATCTTTTGATGAATTTCAAAAGTTGGAGATGTATATGAGTTGGGTTAGATTCATGAATGAATGGTTTCTTGCTCAATGATGAACGGTTTATGGGTTTGGCTCCAAATTTTATGCTTGGTATAATGCTTGAATTATTTCAATTGAAGCTATATCATGATCATATGAATGTGTTCTTGAAAAGTGCTTGCCTGTTGGATTGGTTGCTTCTGTGGATTATGGGTGAAGTATGAGTAATCCTTGATCTCCCTTAAGCAATTGAACTTGCCCTATGATAGATTGGGTGACATCATTCTTAAGGGTAAGTCGTTGTTTGATCGAGTGTATAGCCAGTGGGGCTATGTGATAGCGATAATCAATAGTAACCATGCATTAATGTGTTGTGGTGGGTTTGTATGTGACTTTCATCCATGTGATCTGTGAAATTCTTGAAGTGTTAGTGATTGGATGAAGGGCCTTGCTAGTCACAACAGGTGACGGTCATTTTAACCGCCTAAGTGCACTCATCGATGCACCCAATCAACACATACACTACCTTAATTAGTTGTTTTTCTTGAGGGGCTACTGCAACTTTAGCCGATGAACCTTTTTTGTCACTGTATCAATTCGTAATATCGCAGAAAGTGCATGAGTATGCCAAATGTAGCAGTGCCCCTAAGTCTGAAATCTGTGCAAAAAAGTGATGGTCTATTTGATCGCCGAATTAGCTTGGTGATTCGTCAAGTATGATCTACGGTCTAACTGACCTATCTAGTCTGAATGTCTTTCATATGATCAATTCTGGTGCTTGCTTGTTTTGTCAATGTTTCTCACAAGAATGTTGGAGTATGTTATGCATAATGACAAAGCAAAAGCATGTTCTAGCCAAGTCCATGCAACCCTCACCTTTGCCAATAGAGTCCAGCTTGAAGAGGCATAAAAGCGAGTCTAGAACCAAGGCTTTACATGAATCTATCTCACAGCCTTCTCAGAAAACTCAAGAACCCACAACTCCAAAGTTCTTAAATAGGGCCAGGGCTGAAGGGCATAGGATAATCCTGGAGAAAAGCAGTTATAAACAGAAGGGTTAACTGATCGGTACCTAGAAGTTTGGGAAGTGCTTGAATTCCATAATATTTAGAGCTCTACAGAACCTCAGACACCTATGTGCCTAGTCTTGTGCATGAATTCTATGAAGCCTATGGTCAAGTTATTCCTAAGAGCAAAAGCAGGGTGCCAATCATGTCAAAACCCCTTGATGTTGTAGAGGTTCGGGGTGTACAAGTTCCATGTGGAGAGATTGAGATTAATGATATATTAGGTTGCACATTCAAGAGTTGGAGCTACTTAAAAGATCTATTATAGCTCTAAACCTTTGAAGATATCAAAGCATAGTTGACCCTGCTAATTGGAATTCCAGCTCCCTCGTGGTTGAAGGAGGGAGAAATCATTAAGAAAGAGCTAAACATACCTGTGCCATTTTTTGGGATTCATTACCAGTATACTAATACAATCTCAGAATGAAATTGTACTACACCATGCCAAAGCCGCGTTAGTTAGATGCATCATGAACAGAAAGGAGCTGAAGCTTGGATCAATCATCGCCGCAAATATCCTCTTTAGAGCAAAACAGGAGCAAACTTCTTTTCCATTCCCAAGTCTCATTACATCCCTATACAAACAAGCCGGAGTCCCAAAGAGCAAAAAGAGTGATACGAATGTGTAAGGACCCAGAATTTTGTACGACCTCAAGGAAGCATGAAAATTGATTTCGGAAAAGTTTTGGACCAAGGTGGCACTTCATGGGAGCCATCATGGCCGTGAGGTCATCCGTAAAGCTTCCGGAGTGAAATATTTCTAAGTACGGGACCTTCATGCTCAAGCTAAGTTCACTCTCAAGCCTTCAATTCTAGCTTATCTATGTTTGTTTAAGATCATCATGGGTCTCCCACATCAAGTCAAGTTCAAAGGAATTCCTTTGGCTAAATTATTCTCAAGTGCCAATAGAAGGGCCAACTTTAAATAGGAATATCTCTTAGCTCCAAATGAACTGGGTGGCCCATGACATATCAAATTGAAGATCTTTGAATTATCATTCCAACGCATCCATTCTCACCTCATTCTGAGTTCGGAGCAAGACGTTACGCCCGTTTTCGTAACACCTGTCTGGGCTAGACGGGAGCCTTCACGGGCCGTGAAGAGCTTCACGGACCGTGAAGATAACCGTGTCAAGGTCCTTATGAAATTTAAGGATCCATTTCATTAAAGTGTTTTTATATTTTGGTTCATTCCCAAGGCTTTTTATGACCTTTAAAACCCTTTTTACATTCCTAAACTTCTCCGACACTAAACCTAAAGGTTTTTCATATGATTTGGTAGAAGGGTCAACTTTAAATGGTCATATACCTTATCACAAAATGAAATAGGTTTCCTACAATATATCAAATTAAAGCTCTTTGAATTAGCTTTCCAATGCACTTGGTTTCACCTAATTCCGAGCTCGGACCAAGGAGTTATGCCTATTTTCGTTCCGCCTGCCCGTGCAGGCAAGCCATACGGCCAGCCACACGGACCATGTGGAAGCAAACGGTCCGTGAGGCTGAAGTTAGTCACGATTTTCTTGCGAAATTGTGTTCTAGGTGTGTCTCTTTCCTTGGTACCTTCATACGGACCCTTGTACGACTCGTTAAGCATCACATGGTCCATACGACCTTCCATTGGAAGCCCTTTGGCTTGTAATAGTTGCTGAAAATTCCAAGTCCATCACCACGGCCCTGTAAACGGTCCATGTGAAACTACACGGACCATTTACTGAACCGTGTGGCCCAGACGGACCAATTTTGGGCTCCGTCTCATTAATGGCATTTCGGTAATTTTGACTATTTTAAATGAAAATTTGGTCTTTTTCCACCCCCCTCCTAAGCCTCCTATATAAGCCTCTCACCCTCACACTTCAGCCATTTCTACTTCATTTCTCTCCCTATTTCTAAATTCACTCCTTCAAGACTCTCCAACCTCTCTCTAGGAAATTCAAGTCAAGGCTCTCAATTGAAGCCCCCTTCTCTTCAAGTTTGTCTTCAAGTCAGGTATGGGGGTTTTGATTCTTGGTTCCTTTCAACCAAGAAGACCCAAGTTTTTTTTAAACTATTTTATACACTTGTCTACTTTAAGTTTGAGATTTTACTACTTGAACTGATATTTTGAACCATACATGTGCTAGTTAATATTCCGAAATTTTGAGTTATGTTAAGCTTGAACTATGGTGAGTTACTTGAGCTATGAAATTATGAAGCTTGCATGTCCCTTTAAAGATGTTATTTTGCATGGGTGATTTATACTACATTTTCATATGACTTTTATTATGGATTTCCTAGTCTTTACATTATATTGCTAATTTTGGATATATTCTACATTACCCATGCCATTCCTACATTATGCACTACATCATACTCATGGCATTGATATATGGAAATTTGGAAATGTGGGATTAAGCCCAATTTTATTTAAAAAGGGGATTTACGATATGATTTTGGTAAGACATGGGATATAACAATAAGGTGATCACCGGTATGTCTATGATTATGGCTCCTTGAGCAATATGGGTGCTTGCACCATTATGGTATATGTGTAGATGAGTTATTCCTTGCATACGCATTATGGTCATAGTTGGGGATTTGGTAATTGAGCCTATTTGTCTAATTATGTTTTGAAATGGATGTTAGCTCTCTCTTGATAAGCATATGTATATATTTATAAGTATTCTTGTGGGATGTGTACTTAGCACCGATGGATTGGGAGTGTTGGGATAGCCCCAAGGTCCCTCTCCCTTTCCTTGAACTATGTGCTAGCATAGGAGCCATTACCGAAAGTAGGGGTTGCCCGTAAGGAATGGCTAAATGTTATGCAAATCCTTCTGAAAGTAGGGGTTTCCCATAAGGAAAGTAGTCATCCACTGAAAGTAGGGGTTGCCCGTAAGGTGTGATGTAGATTACCTTTGGCAAGTAATCTTTTCCCCGCCGATGGGAGGTCCCAATTTGGTCCGGTTCATGTAATAGCTCGCATGGACTTGGGTGTGTCGGTTATAGTCCATCCCCGTTATATAGGAGCATTATCGCATTGCACGACGCATCCTATGGCATCTTGTATAGCAAATTCTATTGCTTATATGTTCTTGTATATTATGTGCCCTTGTCATCTAACATGATTATGCAGGTCCGGTAAGCCATATACATTACATACCTGTATACTTAGTACATTCAAACGTACTAATGCATACTCTATGCCTACATGATTTTACCATGTAGGGACCCTGTGTTATGATCATCCACCACTTGGCGGGTAGCTTGATTTCGGAGAGTTGATATTATGCTGAGTCCTATCTTCCAAGGACAAGCGACCTTCCTTCTACCTATGTCGTTATCTATTTAACTTCTTAGTTGAGGGTGAGCCCGGGACATGTCTTGGCCCCCGTCCCATCTTATGACTAGAGGCAAATGTTGGGCACTTATAAAACTTTCTCAGTTTGTTTAACTATAAATGAATGGATTCTTGAGATTTGATCTCCGTCATTTAGTTATATGTGCTTAAATGATATTTTGAACCAATGATGTGGAAATTTGATGCTTTGAGGCTTGTTTGGGGACTCACGGGTCCCCATTCGCCGTGTCACATCTAGGCCCCGACCTCGGGTCGTGATAGAATGTGACTGCATTAGCGACCATTGATATCCGACGGATTGAGGCTGAGTACCTAAGGGATGAGGAGGATAGGGATAGGAAGAAGTTGATTGACACAATGCCGATGATTGATGTTGAGGCCCTTGAGTCCAAAGCTGTAAAATTGGGCACCGAGGTAGGTATATCTTCTTCCTCCTCAACTACACACTCCTCTTTTATTCCTGTTCCATCTACATAGACTAAGGTCACAAATGGCCAACCCCTACCCACTAGCGCCACTATTTTTGTGATTGGCCACCTAGCCAAAGTCACTGATTTTTGGGCCACAAGGGTTGAGTCATCTATACCCAAGTTAGTTGAGGTAGCCATAGCCAAGGCTTTGAAGCCATATGTTGAGGCTGAGGCAAAACAACGTGAGCTAATGGAGGCTCACAAGTTGAAGATGGATAGGCTCAAGGCTATGAGTGATGACCATGGGAAGGAGTTAGCTAGTTTGTAAAATAGAATGATGGAAGTTGAAAAGATAGGCGGTGGCAGTATAGGCACATCGACTTTGAAAGCCGATATTGATGAGTTGAAGAAGGAGGTGACATCTCTCCAGTCCACGGATTTGAGCACATGTTTTGATAGGCTAGAAGATCCACCACTCAAGGTGGATGTGACTATGATCCCAAGTGAGGGGCTGTATGTAGAGGTTTCGAGTGATGGCAGTGAAGAGAATGATGGTGAGCACCTCGGAGACTGATGAGGAGACATTGGGAATAGAGCAGAGCCAAGAGGTCCAGGAAGAGCTTGATGGGGTGGAGAATGAGCGGGTAAAGGCAGCATCTGTTCTAGACAAATCCATGATAGGTACATCCAGTGTGAGTGAGTCTGAGCCTGAGCCTGCTAGGCCTGACACTGATCTTGAGAGCACACCGGTAGAAGAGGGCATTGATGCCCCTACGACCTCTTCTCCAGCTCCACCACCACCACTATAGTAGGATTGACTTGACAGGGTGATTCTCATACTTACTACTTATTCTTTGTTGTCCCTTGCACATTAAGGGCAATGTTATTTTCTTAGGAGGGGGTGAGCTTGAGGAATTTCCTGTCTTCTAGATGATTTATGTTTTTATTTTTGATGAGACAATGATGGTATTTTTTTTTAATGATGCTATTGGTGGATATTTAGACAATTTTTAACTTTTTGGGTTGTAAATAAATTTTAATTTGGGTTGTAATATAGTAGTATTTATTTTTGTTATTTCTTTTGTTTTTCTTGTTGAATGAATGAATGATTGCAAATTTTTTGCAAACCCTGTGCATAGATGACAAGCATACGAATGTAATATCGTATCTCTAGTCCTTGGCAATTCGAGCATTGATGTTCCATATCTTTAATTCAGATAGTGCCATGGATGAGGAGCATGTACTCACTAATTATTCCTTTCTTGATAAATCAATCCCCGTATGGATTTGACGAATCTTGAGTTGACTATGTATGCAATTGAGCTTGGATATGCGATGATCCAAAAATTGCAAGTGTATTGCCATTGTTTGAATGCAAAGCTATTTTTCCAATGTAGAATTAGTTATCTGGTTGAAATGCTTATATTGCATCATCTAGAACTTTCCCCGTTTGTTTTGAGGAATAACTTGGTTAATTCCTGATTAGGAGAGAACCTTAAGCCTTGTTTGGTTCTATTAGTCCAATTTGACCATAGTGACATCCCTGGGCAGTGAATAAATCCTTATTGAACCCCTTTTGAGCCTTGATCCCTTCTTTGGCAACCTTGTAACATTGACTCTTGTTTGTAAAACAAAATTCCTTTTTGTTCCTTACCGATCCCTCCTTGAGCTTGAAAGTAGAGTAATGGCCAAAAGCCAAGTTGGGGGTGTTAGTAGGAAGAAGGAAGTGTCTCCCATGAAATAGTCAGAAAAAGAGGGGCAAGAATGAAAGAAAGACATCGAGGAGTCCTAGAAGGAATGAAAAGAAAAAGTGAGAAACAAAAGTTGAAAATTGAGGACCCTCAAATAAAAGAGAGAAAAGTCTTGTTGTGGAAAAGAATACGAAAGGGAGACTTGAGGATGATGGATCAAAAGCAAAAGAGATGTAAAAAATGAGATGAATGAAAAAGGAACCAAAAGAACCTTTGTGCCTGAAAAGAACATGTAGAGTTTAAGGAGGGATGAGCCACTATCTACCATATGCTATCCTACCCAACCTTTACCCTACATTACAGCCCTAGCAAAGTCCTTCGGGATCCTAGTTCGGAAGATAGTCAAGTGAACTCCGATTGAGAATAAGGGAAAGCCTATGGGTTGAATCTTACATGATGTTTCTCATTTGGAAGAGTGAGAGTTGAAGAGATCCTCTAAAAAGCTAAGGAATAATCTTGAGTATTTAGGATCTTCTTTGGCGTGAGGGCAAATGGTGATGTTTTTGGGCAGTGCTCAGCAGCTACACAAGCAATTATGAGCATAGCCATATTTTGATTACTCTTTAGTTACTTCTCGAGGCTTCAAGGTCACGTAAGTTGTTTGTGGAAGTTCAAGAAGGGATGTAAAAGGTGAAGATGTATGTGTTGCTCCCTGTGGAACTATTTGCAAGCTCTGATTTGGATGATTGATGTTCGATTTTCTTAAGGGCAAGCAAAGGCTTAAGTTGGGGGTATGGATAAGTCCACATTTCGGACTCATTTTGGGTTAACTTACAAGGAAATATTTCCCTTAGTGTGCTATTAATTTCATCTACTAACAAATACACATGTGTCATTACAGGAAATGGAGTTAAAAGTACATAAGTAGGCAAGCCTTGGTGGAATCTTGGAAAGTGAGGAAAAGTGCGGGAAAATGGTGAAAAAAGGTGTCTCCAACATTTTCAGCGATCCACCGACCGCTCTTGGAGATAGCGTATCTATGGAGCAACCAAGGTTCCAGGTCAAGTAGAATCGGTGTCGTAAAGCATACTCGGCAATCCGCCGAAATGCACAAGTGATCGCCTAAAGTTGTAGCATCCAAAGCCCCAAAACACTAACAGAAAGGTGATATGAAGAATATTTCGGTGCATCGGTGAATTGGGCAGGCGGAGCAAAAAGTCATCGCCTAATATTGCAATGGAGGAAGCCTTATAAAGATGCACAGGAAAGCAGTCAAAAGTGCACATTCAGCGCATCATCGGAGTGCTCGGTGATGGTCGGCCTTAACCGCCGAACAATATTTTGCAGCACAACTTTTCACATATTTGCACAAAGTATATAAACAATTTTATATAGGACATTGTACATCATCTGTTCATTACATATCAGAATAATTAGTCTGTTATAGTAGTACCTAGAACTTTCCTCTTAGAGTACAAGAGAGGTTAGGGTTTTGAAGCTTTTAGGCATCAAATTGGAGAAGATTGGCTGGTGATAATCAACTGATTTGTACTCAATCTTGTTACCCATGACTTCTGCTACTATGTATGGTATCCAATCTTTAATTTCTAGCATGTGTGGCTAAAATCCCCATGTTGGGGGTGTGTTTTTGATATGGGTCTTTTATTTATTTATTAGATATGTGATATCTTGACTTGTCTGTAGTTTATTTGGGTGAATTTATATCCGTTCTTATGTTTAACTTAAAAATTTCAAGGTTGTAAAGTTGGGGTTTTGTTCTAGATCTCTGATTGTCACCTTAGCCGAAACTATTAGAGTGTGGAAAGGATATAATGGTCGGAAACCTCTTGGGGTTTCAGTTGAAGTCCACAACCATGTATTCAATGGCCAAGGTATTAGGTATTTTGTTGTGACTTCTTAGGTCAAGCGTGTTCTTAGTGGTGCGCATGTGATATCTTAGCTGATTCATACGAAACACCCATGTATCATAGGTGATTTGGGTTACAAGAAACCTAGCCTCTTCGGTCAATATTAACTCATTTAGTCAAGTATCTAGACCCATTTGGTAGATTGATTCCCATATTTGTACATCCCCAACATCTTTCCTTAATAGATGTCTAAATTGTATTTAGAACTTATTTAGCTGAACTCTGTTTTAATTATTGCAACCCCCCCCCCCCCCCCCGATCCTACAATTACTTGGTCCAATGAGTCACTTCCACCTTGAATAACTATTCCCTGTGGGATCGACCCCAACCTCTAAAATTGAGTTATTATTTGATCACAACCGTCCCCTCTGCCTTTTAGTTATCGGGTTGAGTGATAATAACGGTAGCATTCGGTTGCGTTTTGGCCCCCTTAGTTTTTTTTTTGCTAAAATTAGCTAAAAAGAAGTGAGATCCCATTTATTTTTAAGGTGTTCCGTTTGGAATTCCAACCTTACCGGGATCCAAAATATCGAAATCCATGTGTTGCACTATTTGTATCCATAAAATCAACATCTAACTCCCTGAGAATGCCCCGGAGAAGTTTTTAACTTAGCTGGTGCAGCACCAGCAAAAGTAAACCTCCGTGTTCGCAGAGGATGGAGCGTGATCGCGGAAGGTTAACCAAGCAGAGCTCCACGTTCGCGGAGTCATGCTTGCATTTGCAGAGAATGAAGCTTCCCCAAAGCTCCATGTTCCTTGAGGTTTAAGGGGTGGGCTATATATATAGGCATCAACACTTCGCGAATCAACAATTTCACCTAAATTCTCTTAAGCATAAAAAGTGTTTAGGAGCTCCGTTTTCGATGATTCAAAAGCCTACGTGACTTGGACTTTTACAAAGAACGCAGTGGTGAAGTCGGGTTCTAGTTCAGGACGTATTTTGAGGTAGAAGCACTATTTTTAGCTGATTATATTCTCAAAATGTGTGAAAGCTTCGCGCTTTGATATCTTAGAATTAAGTGAAATAACCTGAGTCTAATTTGTTCTACCTTGTAAGAGAAACACTTTGGTATGCAGGGTTTCCACTTAATTTAACTAGTTTTCATGAATTTTGACTGAGAAAGTTTTGGAAGAAATGTTTTTTCAGTAAAGAATTTAACTTTGTTTTTGGGTCTTTTCTCGGTCTTTTGGGGTCTATTTTTTTGGCCAAATTTCTGGTTATAGACTCAGGGTAATGTGGGGGACCTTTTTTCTAAGTTTTTATTCGAGATCTTGGGCGTGGTCCCTATTTTCCCCCCATTTTAGGTGCTATTGGCCTAATTTTATCTATTTTTCAAGATATTACAACTAATACAACCGTATTAACCTTGTGAATTATGTTTTAATTGCTTAGCGGCGTCGGAAAATAATCAGGAGGGGAAAAGCTTGGTTGGATTGATTCGGAACGCGAGACATTGATTGCTTGGTAGGTTTGGATTTTCCTAAACCTTAGATTGAGTGGGATTATATGCATGTAGAACTTGAATGTGTATAAAGGTGCTGGTTGGGCTCTATATGCGTAATATATATTTCTATGGGATTGTACCTTAATATTTACTTGTACTATTGACTACATGGAGGCCTGATAAGGGCCATATATGAGTTGCTGCCATTGGACAGGTACATATTCTAACAGAATTCTTGCCTATGTGGGTGTGTTGCTCGATACTACTAATATATATTGGTTGTGAGACTGTTCATGGAATTCTCATCGTATTGTGACCTAATTTTCGTATAAATATGATTCCGTGGGCTTGACTATTATGGATACTTATGATATCACTATAATTTTTGTGCTTTACTCTTATTACCTGTTATTGGCTGTATTGTAGCATGTTTGGGCTTGTTAGACCTAATTTTACACTGATTAGTAATTCATACGCTCTTATATACTGTTGTTAGTTGCTCGGTAGTGGTTCTTCTTACCCGAGGCTGGGATTATATGTTGTTATTTCTGGAATGGTGATAGTTACAGTTGTATGGGTTGGGTGACTTCTATCTCGAGGCACGATATGAATTTGGAGTTTCAAATTAGGTTAGATTTGTTAAGTGAGTGACTATTTTGATACCTTAAGTCCTAGATGATGCTCAGCGTGCTCCAAGCTCTGGTGGCCACATCCAAGAGTCTAAGTCCTGGGTTATTCTCCCCACGGCCTGAGTCCCGGAGGCCATGATTGGGATGCCGAGTGACGAATGCCGATTTTGAGGTCTGAGCGCTTGGTGAGATTTGGGTATGGGACCCCCTACTACATTTTGGGGGGTAGGCCCCGTTGATTGATATTTCTTATTGGGACACTATTGATAATACCAGGGAGTTTCTTTCCCCCCCCCAGGACATATGTCCCATCATTATGCATTGACATATCTAGATTGGGTGCCATGTTCCGACACAGGGTCAGAGGCCTAGTTGACATATGACTATTAGGGGCGCAACCCGCTTGATTACCCCTGGATTCACATACCTATACACACTCTAATTGTGCGTAGGTGTACCTTTTGGGATGATGGGGACCCAGGGGGTGTTCAAGTATAGATACTAGGGCCTTACACCCACATATAGCTTGACCCTTGATCATGTGACTTTGAGAGTTGGCCTTTGTGGTGATTCTGTTGGGTTCAGTGATGTGCTGTTAGATAGATTGTGTGTGAGCGAACTTTCGAGCTTATGGGAGCTCGGGCAGCATACATGCGTAGATAATAAGGCCTTTCACCCGTGTACAGAATGATGATTAAGTTTAGTTGAGGTTTCAGCGATTGTTTTGGGTGCTCAATCCTTGATCTAGGGTTGATTTACTGCAGTTATCTACACTTGAGATTCTTTATGTATATATTTTGCTCAGTCAATCGATAATGCCCATTGGGTGCCTTCTTCTGGTACTCACCCCTACATTCTGCATCTTCCCATGATGCAGGTCCAGGTTCTAGCCACGGGCATTAATTTTGGGGGATTCGGAAATGCTCAGGAGGTTTTTTGGGTGAGCATCGAGAACTCTAGCTACTTTGCAGTCTTCTTCCTTTTGATGGTCATCTTTTGTTTCTAGACATTGGGATAGTATAGTAGTGACATGTATTCATAGGAGCACTCCTAATTTTTTACATTATGATAGTTATTGTTGTATTCATGGATGTGTACTTGTGTCTATTGTAGCTCTGTACAGTTGACTTCTAGATTCTGGGTAGGTCGTGGTTATTTACATTGTTGTATCGGTATTGACTGTGACTAGAGAGCTAGGACAGGTACCTTGGAGTTGGGTAATTGACTTACCTATAGGTGAGATCCAATAGGCGCTATCATGACTAGGACCATATCGTGACATGAGTCTCCACAAATTCAATTCAATAGTTAAAACAATTATAACAGATAGAGTCATAATTTTGCAATAACAAAAGTATTGAGTCCCCATAAACTCAATCCAATAATTAAAATAATTACCATAGATGGAAATATAATTTAGCAACAATTAAAGTTTTGAGTCCCCTTAAATTCAATTCCATAATTAAAATAAATTTGACTGCAAGTATAAACTCAAATGCTTAACTTAATAAACATATGAAACACATTAAGGCTTTTAACATAATTTTTAGATCGAATCTAGCAATGCATAAGCAAGAACTCAACATCAATATTATTTAAAACCCATTATGAAACATATTAAGAAAATCTTCATAACAACCATTCCGCTATTATACAACAATAACCCCTTTTTCATATTATTTTCAATCAGGCCTGACTATTCTAAAGTTGATGTTTTTCTACAGTCATAGTTCATTCTTTTTTCTTATCATCCTTACCAATAGTAAGTCCATGCACAACTAGGAATTTATATTCTCTCACACAAAATACATAATATAGCACATTAGAATTTTGTTTATTAATCATCATATAGTCTATCACTAGATTATTGTACTTAATTCAGTATGGATCTTTTTCCTTGACCATAAATTCACAACATCCAAGTAAATCATATTTCATGTAAATTTCGAGCATCCACACAAGCATATTGATCATTATTTAGGAAATACTATGCAAATAATCACATCATGTCATTCAGTCAAATACATTTCACACTCTGGTAGTTATACATGAAGCACTATGTACATAATCATAATTTTAAGTTACATCACATTAGCAAATCAAAAGTTATTTAGTTAAAATTGCTTCATGATTGGCCCTTCTTTGATCGTCTATGTGTTTACAAAACTTCCAAAGGGTAGATACCAATAGGAACCTTCTCGGTTTCAACTTTCCTTGCCTGTATTCCTTTAGCCACAATAACGGAATTCAATATATTTCTTTAAGATACCAATTAAAATTTGAAGATACCAATTGGACTCAATTTATACCACAAGATACAGACTATACAAAAAGAAAGAGGAAATGGAACGACTTCTTAGAATTCTTCATAACTTCCTAAAAATTAGATGTGGACGTAAATTACTTGAATTGGGAGATTCGTAACCTGGCTTTGATATCAACTTGTCACGATCCAATCTATCGGGACATGGGGGCACCTATTCTAAATCCTAGATAGGAGGACCCTCAATTTTTAACTAATTAAATCATATGGAAGATGAACGAAATGAAATACATTATTGAAAAAATCTTTGAATTTACCAAGTACAGGATTACAAACCAAATTAAATCTTTAACAAAGGCATCTAACACCCCGAAGGAACTAGTCCAAATAGGTATAAGAGCATCTAAGAATATAATGTAACGTAAATATAATGACTTACCTCTCACCATAAAAAAAGAAGAGTAGAACTTGTTGGAGATCGTCTTCGTCTTTATCTTCATCTTCATCAAAGAATTACATCATCGATCTTGTAACCAGATTATACCAAAAGGTATAGAAAGAGTAGTATCAATACAAATAACATGTACTAGCTTTTTTACTTGATTATTTTTTTCAGTTTGTATACATCGGTCAGTTGCCTATACGCAAGATCTAGGCATCATTAGTCAACCCCAAATCCACACAAAATATTAGTAAATGTCAAAAGAAAGTATGCAATAAAATGATTCAGCACTTAATCCTATAATCACATACTCTACCATCCCATTTATCTTAATCACCCCTAATATTTGACATGATATCAATCTTTTAATTACCTTGATCCCAACTGTGCTACAAATAAGACCTAACCCTTCTATTCCTTTAAATAGAGGCTTCGATCCCATGGCTGCTAGCTCAATCTAATCAATTTACCGCTTTAGTTTAATCGTTCACAACAAAGCCTAGTCTAGAATATTTAGTAAGTCACTTTCCAAGATGACCACATTAATCAATTTAAAGTTTCTTTCTCAATTTTCCCACATTGGCCCATCATGGCAGGACCTACTAGTTATGATGACCTCTCCGTAGTGGGATTCCTCCTGCCAGTGCGGTTTGTATAGAGATAGAAACTCAAACTTTTATTTTTAAGACCCCATTAACACGCATAAAGTACCAAACATAATCTAACACGAAGCCATCAATTCATTGCTTAATAGTCCATCATCTATACTCCACTTAGTCATTTGCAACCTCATACCAAACTATATAAAATATAACGAAAAGCCATAATCTAGTATGACAGATGATATACGATCACATCACAATTATAGTTACTAGGACCTTCTGCCACTGCGGTCTATATAAATATAGAAACTCAAACTTCCTTTTTCAAGACCCCATTAACACACATAACCGTAGTACCAAACATAATCTAACGCGAAGCCATCAATTCATTACTTTACAATCCATATCTATAATCTACTTGGTCATTCGCAACATCATACCTAACTATATAAAATATAACAAACAACCACAATATAGTATGACAGATTATATAAGATCATATCACAATTATAGTTACTTGGACTTCCCGTCCTTACATACAAATTGTTCATAGAAAGAGCATGATCAATTACAATTATATCAATTTCCCTATCATTATACATATAATCATATTCATTCATAGATAATAGTCAATAATGGTCTTCTCATAGAATCCACATCTAAATTGTTATCGTGTCAACGTGATAATTGATCTAATAGTTAGGTGTTAGAACATGACACCTGATCTAATATGTGTCGAAATGTGATACCCGATTTAATATGTGTCAAAATGTGACAGCTAATTCAATAACCACAATTATAATCACAATTACAATCATAGTAAATGCTTTACACACTTGTACCATCTAGTAATAGGTTCATTATATATAATTGATAACATTTAGCCATTTTTTAGGTTCATTATATCTTTCTCAATTCATATACATGCAGGTGATACTAACAAGCACTTAACAAGCACATATATAACAGACAAGACAACAACTATCGCCTACAATACAACCACCACACTTAAAGTTGCAAGTAAATCAATAGGTTCATTGTATGATATTATTAACATGGAGACATTTAGCATTCATCCATTTATTTCATGAATAAGCATTACTCAATTATTTCACATTGAGAGATCAACATGAACACATGTATATATATGTCTATATAGTCAAATACTGGACCCTCTTGATTACCACAAGTCTCAAGATCTCATAATAACTCAATAATTTATTTACACATAAGTTTACAAAGGATGAGTAACTTTTTTAACACGAAGTACTAAGGTAGATAATCAAAGACTAGACTACATCGCTAATTACAATCCACATAGTACATTTCTCTCTTAATAACAATAACTACACATTAACTATTTATACGTTATGCACAAAGGCCTAGACATAATTTCTCACATCAATATATTATCTTATGTGATAGTAATGAGTTTATAACTACTCAAGAAGGAAAATCCTAGCCTACTTGGATGCCAAGCATATATGGAAGGATGATAGCACAATTTAAACTTTTAGAAGCGAAAATGATAGAGGTAGGCTTGATATATATTGATTGTAGCCTGCCTTACTCTAGGATTCCTTTTCTCCCTTCTTTCCAAACCTAAAGTAGGAGTTTTAGGGTGCCCTTGCCTATTTTACATCCCTAAGAAAAAAGACCATAAAAAGATTAGTGTCTTTTTAATTCTATTTCGACGATCCTGCTATGGCAAGTCCCATCTTGCTATGGTGGCACCGTTGTGGTAGGGTTATTCCTATTATGGCAGGAGGTGATGGTCCATATCAACTTGAATCACAAAAGTTATTGCTCCACTTAGATAAAGACATTTTGAATCATTACATGCTTAAATATTGAAGGAACACACCGAGGAACCAGGTCCTAATATTGAGTTAGGATAAAAGTTTTAGCGTTCATGTATTAAAAGTCATTCGTTGAGTTTTAATGTTGATTTAATATTAGTTTCAATGTGTTATAAGCTGAATTCGACTTTATTGTGACGAGAGAACCATACCTTGAGAGGTTTGTGAGTTGTTAGGAATTAGAAGTTATAATTCCGTAGGTTACATAGATTTGTAATCTCTCGTTGAAAGACTCATTGTGATTTAGTGAAGTTGAGGTTAAATGTTGTATAGGTACAAGACATGATTTTACACCTTTTGTGAATTAGGTATTTTACATGTAAATATAATTTATTTTTAACCTAGATATTTAATTATTTATTTTTGAAGTTCAGTAACATTATAAGTAAAATAATATTTTTTAAAAATTTGTCATAAAATTTATTATTATTTTTATGACCATTATTTCAATATAATACGCATTGAGCATGTGCATATGTACACATATATATTTTTTCTCCACTCTCTTACTCCATGCATTTCATATTACTTTACCCTTATTGACATGGTACCTCTTAAATTTAAAAAAATTATTTTACTAACTAACATTATTAATAATGCTTTACACTTTAAATTTAGCTTCTACTACTCTATGCACTTATTTAATAATAAGAGTAGAAATTAAAAAATATTAAAGAACTTATTTAATTTCATAAATTGGACAATAAATTTTAAAAATATTTTAGAATGAGAGTCAAGTAATATAAAAGGACGATTATCTATTGTTTATATAAATAAACAAGTTTTGATTTACATTAATAGAGTATTACATAAATTATAGTTAATAATTTAAAGCCTAAATAAATATAATCTTTAGAAATTTGACCTTAATTAAATTAATTATTTTTATTTTATATATTAAAATATATTTATATATGTTATTATTATCTATTATTTTCACTTGTATAAGTAAATATTGGAGTTTTGATTATTATTAAGAAAATTAATTTTCTCATTATGCTAATTTACTTCATTATAGAGCATCACTAACTTATATATTTAGTTAATTTTTCTCTCTTTTTTTAATTCAAAAAATAGTGATTATGCTTTTATGAAAAAGTGTTACATTTAATTAAAAAAAAAGGAAAATATCGTGATTTTTAAAGAAGCAAAAGAAATTGATAGTGAAATGGTATAATAGATATTTTAAAATTTTAACTAAGATAAAATGAAGAGTTTAATTATTGTTCAAAGTTGAGGACGGAGCTTGATTTCAAAGATAAAGCTGGGGTGAGAATGATTTTCATCCAATTTGGGTTGATAGACAGAATTAGTTAATTAAATATGAAACATTATGTGTGAATACATAATGAATAACTCACACCAATATGTATTAAAGACTCTATATTACAAGGCATAAATGTACTCTTTAATGATTATCAAAATAATAATATAATTACAAGTTCTAACATAGTAGAATTATTTTTTATTAAATAAATTTTATTTATTTTTATGATAATTAATGTACTTAGGAGGAAAAAAGGGGTTTTTTTAAAGACAACTGATAACTAATAAAATTACTATATTGTCGTCTCTCCTCAATTATATTCCTCGTCATATTTGCGTATGAGTTTTTATCATATTTGGACTAAATTCAAGAAAGCAAGATATGAAAGTTACTAGAGATATTTATTTAGTGGGCTAATATTTAGAAATCCCTTGATGAACACGTTTTTTCTATCTCTTTTAGTTATTTTCAATTTTAAAAAAAGAAAATATAAGTCCATCATTCATTCTCCAAATAGTTCTCCTTCTTACATAGTGTCTTCCAATAAATTTGATATTCAGTCCTATATTCAGGGTAGGTATACTAGTAGATGAGAACCAAAGGGGTATGTGATTGAGGTTAGGAGAATAAATAAAAGGATGATGTCTATTAAGTTTATTATCAATAGACATAGAATGAAAGTTGTTAGACCTATATACTTTAAGTGGGTCTGGATGAGAAAGTCAAAAAACTTTTTGGGAGGATTTGGATGAGGTTGTAAGAGGTACACAAGACATAAAAAAGATTTTCATTGGGGGAGACTTTAATGGGCATATCAGTGCGACTTCTAGTGGTTTTGATGATATTCATGGAGGTTTTGATTTTTAGGAGAGTAATGGAGGTGGGGTGTATCTCTTAGATTTTGATAAAACCTTTGAGTTGGTTAGACTAAGTGAAATGCATCAAGGATGAGGATAGTGAGAAGTTGGTGGATGAGACATCCATTAAGCAAAGGTGGCCAGCTTACTTTCACAAACTCTTAAATAAAATGGGGACAGAGATATTGAGATAGATGATGTGGTTCACTCTGATAGCCATCGAGATTTTGGTTACTTCAAGTTTTTTAGGATTGATGAAGTTAGACATGTTATTAGTAGGATGAATAAAGGGAGAGGGATTGGAACCAATTGATTCTAGTGGAATTTTGAAAGAGCACTGTCAAGGATGGTATGGAGTAGTGATTAGGTTATTTAATGTTACTTTGAAGATCTTTGTCATGACCCGAGACTAGGGTCTAGAAGTGATACGGCGAATGGAAACCCGAGAGTCTCCAAACAAGCCTCAAATTATCTAAATTCACATCATTGGTTCGGAAGCACAATCAATTAATAACCACATAATACTAAGGGATGGGTAAGTAGGACTCACGCTATGGGGATATCAAGGGGAAAGGGATTTACATGGATTCACATAGCACATAACATATAAGAACTAAGGGGCGGGTAAGTAGGACTCACATTATGTGGGCAAACGAGACTTAGGACCTTCCACATTTCCACACCAAATATGCAAACATAACATATGTCCGTAATCGATCCATAATAGCTATTTCCAAAAGGTAACCAATAACATAAACTCCGGATACATCACATAGAATATATATATATATATATATATATATATATAAAATCTACGGGAGTCTACAAGATGTACAACAATGCCTCTAGTCATAAGATGGAATGGGGGCCAAGACATGTCCTGGGCTCACCCTCAAATAAGAAAGTAGACATAGGATAACATAGATAGAGGAAGGTGGCTTGTCCTTGGAAGATGGGACTCACCACAAGTTCAACCTTCGAAATTTGTGCTACTCATCAAACGGTGGATAGTCATAGCGCTCGGCCCTTACATGGTAAAATCATGTAGGCATAGAGTATGTGTTAGTATGTTTGAATGTACTAAGTATGCAGGCATGCAATGCATATGACTTATTAAACTTGTATTTCAATGTTAGATGGCAAGGACACATAATATAGAGAGAATTATATATCCAAGGAAGAAGTATAAAATATGCCATAAAATCTGTGATACATGAATGCAATGATGTTCATACTTAGCGGGGATGTGACCTCAACCGACAAGAGTAAGACCAAGTGGGCTAGTACTTGGAATCCCGATGAAATCCCCTCACCGGTACAGAGGTAGTCTACTTGCAAAAGGGAAACCATACTTCACATTATGGGAACATATCCCATTTCGTTTGAAGCAACCTCCTTACGGGAACATATGCCATTTCGAAAAGGATTTTTCATATCATATCATAATACTTCAACTTATGGGAACATATCTCATTTCGTATGAAGCAACCTTCCTTACGGGAACATATCCCATTTTGGATAGGATTGTCATAACATATGATAGGCACATAGTTCGAGGAAAGGGAGAGGACCCTTGGGATAGCCCTGACGCACCCATTCTATCAATGCTAAGTAAACATTCCACGAGAATACATATAATATATATATATATATATATATATATATATATATATATATATATATATATATATATATATATATATATATATATATATATATATATATATATATATATGCATACTTTCAAAAATTCAATAGTCATTTCAAATCTAATCAATGCACATTTAGGCTCAAATGTCAAATCATAGCTTGTAGTTATAATATTCATACATAGGACTAGCTCGATCACAAATATGGAATGGTGTAAGCACCCCAAATGCTTCAAAGCCATAATCATTGACATATATGAGATCACATTCTTGTCATAACCAATATCATATCAAAATCATATCATAAAACATAATTGGGCTTAACCCACTTCATAATTTCCATAAAAAGCAATGTTCATGAATGCAAATGCAATGAGTGGTGTGAGAATAGCATGGGTAATATAGATTTAAGATAAAATCAATATTATAATATGAAATTAAGGTAAATTCATAATTAAATCCACATTCAAATTATAATATAAATCACCCATGCATAAATCAAGCTTTAAAGGGGGCATGCATCTTCATAACTTCATAACCTCAATGTAAATCATCATAATAGGGCTTAAAATAACTTAAAATCATAAGTAAAGTACAACCCATACTTCAATTGAAATTATTAAACAATAATTCTCAAAACCCATATTTAAAGTAAGCATAATTTCTTGAAAATCAATTGAAAAGAGTTTGGGTCTTCTTGGTTGAAAGGGACCAAGAATCAATCCCACATACCTTGATTAGGAAGATGAATTTGAGGAGAATTTAGCTTGAAGTTGAATCCCCCAATTGAACCCTAGCTTGAGTCTTGAGAGAAGGACTTGAGAGTATTTTGGGAATGATCTTTTTGAGTGAGAGTGTTTTCAAGGAGAATGAATTAAAATGGAAATATAGCAGCTGATTAGGGGGTCTAGGATAGGCAAAAGGTCATGAAACATAATTAAAATGAACTATAATTACATAAACGCCATTAATGAAACATATGGAAAAGTAGATCGTCTAGGCTACATGGGCATCTACACGGTTCGTGTGGCACTTCACAGACTGTGAATAGTGACTGTGGGATGGAACTTAGACAATTTGCGTAACATTAACACTTAGAATTTTTTTCTAAAGCTAAGGGGTGTTGTACGGACAACCACACGGCCCGTGTGACACTACATGGGGCGTGCCAAGGACCGTGAAATGCCACTTAGACAATTTTTTGCACGAAAAAGTTATGAGATTGTAATTTTGTACTTAGAAAAATTTCACGTCGCTAGTTTATATGGTGGGCCACACGGACCGTACCACACCACACGGACCGTGTGAGTGGCCGTGTGCCCACACTTAGTCCAAAACTCTCTGTCGAAACCCCGTAATTGAAATTATGGCCAAGTACCTCTCTACTAAAGGCCACACAGTCCGTGTGACTTCACATTGGCAGTGTGGGCCTCCCATGGAGAGACACTTGGTCAAATTTTCTCCTGGGCCAACATTATGAGATCTGATAAGGTCATTCGAAAATTCGAGTCCTTACAACATCTCCCCCTTGGGAACATTCGTCCCTGGATGTACAACGAGAAGGCTTGAGAGCTTGACTTAAGACATGAAATATCCGAACACAAGGTATAATGCATAGTTCATCGCTTGAAAATCATAAAGTCTTTAAAACCCATATCAAATGTATTCAAATCATTCAAACATCATAAAAATCATTTTAGTGCATGTATGCATGTCATGTCATGAGACTCAAGAGCGAAAGAATTAGGACTATTTAGAAGAGGATTAACCTAGTACCTTAGGCTTGAGTAGATTGCAAAATATGGGGATATCACTTCATTATGTCCAATTTCACCTCCCATGTAGCACTCTCCACGTGATGATTTCTCTAAAGTACCTTCACCGAAACCACATCCTTGTTACGAAGTCGCTTCACTTGCCTAACCAAAATCTTTATCGGGACTTTCTCATAAGATAGGTTCTCCTCAACCTTAATTTAGTCCAAAGGCACAATGGTGCTAAGATCGCCAACGAACTTCCTCAACATAGGCACATGGAAGACCGGGTGAATGAAACTCAAGTCCGGAGGCAACTCTAGCCTATAAGCCACGTTCCTGATCCGCTCAATGATCTCATAAGGGCCAACATACCAGGGGCTTAGCTTGCCCTTCTTACCAAAACGCATCACACCCTTCATAGGCGAAACCTTCACATACACCCAATAACCAACATGAAATTCAAGATCCCTCCTCCTAACATCCGAATAGGACTTTTGGCGACTTTGTGTCGTCTTCAACCTTTCTCTAATTACCTTCACTTTTTCCATAGCCTCCAACACTAAATCCGGGACAATTAATGACATCTTTCCTAACTCAAGCCACCCCACCGATGACCTACCCTTCTATCATACAAGGCCTCAAATGGTGCCATACCAATGCTAGCATGGAAGTTGTTATTATAGGCAAACTCAATGAGGGAAGGTGATCATCGCAGCTACCCTTAAACTCCCACATGCAAGCCCTCAACATATCCTCCAAGGTTTGAATAGTCCTCTCAGCTTGCCTGTCGGTTTGAGGATGAAAAGCGATGCTCAACTTAATCTTAGTTCCAAGTCCCTTCTGAAATGACCTCCAAAGGTGGGAAGTGAATTAGGTGCCACAATCCAAAATGATAGATCTAGGCACACCATGCAGTCTCACCAATTCTTGGATGTACAACCTCACATACTCCTCGGCGCTATAGGTAGTCTTGACCGGTCGAAAATAAGCAGACTTAGTCAATCGGTCAATGATGACCCAAATGGAATCGAATTGCCTTCGGGTCCAAGGAAAACCAACCACAAAATCCATGTTCATATCTTCCCACTTTTATGTGGGAATCTCAATATCTTGAGCCAAGCTACCGGGCCTTTGGTGCTCTACCTTTACTTGTTAACAACTTGGACATTCGGATACGAACTTAGCTATGTCCCTCTTCATACTATGCCACCAATACACTTCCTTCAAATCACGATATATTTTGGTAGACCCCGGGTGAATAGAATAATGAGAGTTGTGAGCCTCACTCATGATCACCCTTCTAAGATCATCCACACTCCGAACACAAAGCCGGTCTTAGTACCGGAGAACACCATCTCCCCCTTGGGAGAATACCTCGATCTTCTTTTTGGCAACTAACTTCTTCAATTCAAGCAACGATGGGTCTAAATCTTGCTTAGCGTTTACATCAACCACCATGGAAGATTCTATCCCACTTTGAACATGCATACCACCATCGCTCGAGTAGGACAACCTAACACCCAACCTATCCAACCGGTGAACATCCCTTGCTAACTCCTTCCTTTCCTCTTCAACATGCGTCACACTTCCCATAGATAGCCTACTGAGAGCATCAGCTACAACATTGGCCTTGCTGGGATGATATTGAACACTCATGTCGTAATCTTTGAGAAGTTCTAACCATCTCCTTTGCCTCAAGTTGAGATCCCTTTAGGTGAATACATATTGAAAACTCTTAGGATCGGTGAACACATCAATATGAACCCCATATAAATAGTGTCTCCAAATCTTTAAGGCAAAGACTATTGCTGCCAACTCAAGATCATGTGTTGTGTAATTACGTTCATGCACCTTTAATTGCCTTGATGCATATGCTATTACTTTACCATTTTGCATAAGCACATAAACCAACCCAATCCGCGAGGTATCACGATACACCAGTATTCCCTCCAAGTCGTTTTGTAAAGTCAAGAGGGGAGCCGACATAAGCTGATCCTTCAAGGTTCGAAAACTCTGTTCGCATTCATATGACCACACAAACTTAGCCTTCTTATGGGTCAATTTAGTCAACGGAGATGCATAGATGAGAACCCTTCAACGAACCTTTTATAATATCCAGCCAACCCTAGAATGCTTCGAATATCTGAAGGAGTTAACGGTCTGGGCCAATTTTTCACGGCCTCAGTCTTCTTTGGATCCACCTTGATACCATCACCGGATACCACATGACCAAGGAAAGCCACTTCACCCAACCAAAATTCACATTTGCTAAACTTGGCATACAACTTCTTCTCTCTTAAGGTTTATAGAGCCATTCTCAAATGATCCCTGTGCTCCTGCTCACCTTGGGAGTAAATGAGAATGTCATAAATGAAAACCATCACAAAACTGTCAAGAAATGGATTAAACACCCGATTCATTAGATTCATGAACACGGCCAGAGCATTGGTTAAGCCGAACGACGTCACCACAAACTCAAAAGTGCCCATTCCTTGTCGAAAGGCTGTCTTAGGAATGTTGCACTCCTTTACCTTCAACTGATGATACCCAGAACGAAGATCAATCTTTGAGAAATGAGTAGCCCCTTGAAGCTAGTCGAACAAGTCATCAATCTTAGACAACAAATACTTATTCTTAATAGTCACCTTATTTAGCTGCCTATAATCAATACATATTCGAAGAGATCCATCCTTCTTTCTTACAAACAACACTGGAGCACCCCCCCCCATGCTGACATACAAGGCCTAATGAAGCCTTTCTCCAACAAATCCTTCAATTGCTCTTTTAACTCTTTCAACTCCGCTGGCGCCATATGATAAGGAGGAATAGAGATAGACTGAGTATCCAAAAGAAGATCTATGCCAAAGTCTACCTCCCTTTCAAGAGGAACACCGGGAAAGTCTTTAGGGGACACGTCCAAAAACTCATTCACCACAGGAACCGACTCAAGACTAAGTGTTTAGGACTCCATATCCTTGACCTTCACAATATGATAAATGCACCCCTTGGAAATCATTTTTTGGGCCTTGAGGTAGGAAATAAACTGACCTTTTGATAGAGGAGTCACTACCTTTCCATTCAATAGCGGGCTCACCGGGAGGTTGGAACTTGACTGTTCGGGTTCTGCAATCTATAAAGGCATATGATGCATGCAACCAATCCATCCCAAGAATCACGTCAAAATCAAATATCTCAAGTTCCATAAGGTCACACGGGAAAACTTTGTGCAACACAGCAATCGGACAACCACGATAGACTCTATGTGCAATAACAGATTCACCCATGGGAGTATAAACTGAGAAAGGATCCTTCAAAATCTTAGGACTCAAACCAAATTTAACAACCAATGGAGGAGTCACAAAAGACAAATTTGCACCCGGGTCAAGCAAAACATAAGCATCAAAATCAAAGACTTTTAATATACCACTCATGACATCTGGAGCTTCCTCAACATCCTGACAGGCATGGAGTGCATAGAACTTGTTATTCCTTGGAGAAACACCTTCGGGAGCTCTTTGTTGGCCTTGACCGCCTTGAGCCACCTGACCTTGGCCTCTACGGGTATTCTTAGGACAATCAACAACATTGTCATTTTTTATCACCACACGCGTAGCAAACACCCTAATCCTTCCAACAAACACTCGTGTGGAGCTTCCCACACTTGTTACACACAAGATACCCCTGTCCACCACCAACCGGTGCCCTAGGAGGAGGTACTTGAGCATTATCGACCCGAGCACCAGAACCTTGGCCCTACTGGAAGCAAGCAAATACACAACTCCGAGAACCAGAGAATCCACCATCAAAATGGGCCCTCTTAGGATCGTGTACCCTTCTCTCCTTGAGTTTCTCCCCCCTTCGATCTGTTCAGCATCCACCATGAGTCTGGAAATATCGATATCTCATATGAGCATAGCAGTACGACATTCTTTTACAAGCAAATCAGAGATACCAAAAACAAACTTGTGCATCCTTGCACGAGGGTCAGCCACAAGCGACGGAGCATAATTGGAGTGCTTTGTGAATTCGAGGGCATAATCCCTCACACTCATACCTCCTTGCTTGAGGTTGATAAATTCAGTCATCTTGGACTCCTTAAGCTCAAGTGGAATGAAGCGATCCAGGAACTCAAGTCTAAACTCTTCCCAATTGACATCACCACTGCAACCCCACTCCATAGGCCATTGGGTGTACCACACCTGAACCACATCTTTCAGTTGGTAGGAAGCTAATTCAGCGTTCTCCTCAAAAGTGAAACCCATCATGTTCAATATCTTGGTGAGCTCATCAATGAACTCCTGAGCATCCTCATTAGCCTTCGACCCATGGAACTCAAGAGGATTCATCCGGGTGAAATCCCTTACCCTGGAAGCTGGTGTAGGATCCCGTGGCAGATTAACCTACCTTGTCTGAGATATTACCACCTGGGAAAGCATGGCAAAGGATGTTTAGGATTCACCGTTTGAAATGGGTTCATCCATAGGCTCCTGCGGTGCATGATCCTCATCAGCCAGGGTCAGCCTTGGTGGGAGGGGTCTTCCTCGAGGCATCTTTTGAAAATGGAGCAACGACCCCATCAAGATGAGGAGACCAAATAAATGAGTCATAGCACGACATAAGACATGAAGAAGTGAGGCAATTCCTAGAACGTCTTCATAGCCTCCCATTCATAGGCATGGTGCACTTGACACCCATGAATAGGACTCTACTCAACGCGGCATGTTGGAATCCGAGAATCATTTATAAACCTAGGGCTCTAATACTATCTTTTGTTATGACCCCAGACTAGAGTCTAGATCTGACACAGTGAATGTAAACATCCAGGAGAGACTGATGAGGATGAGGGTGAGAAGAGGAATGTTTATTTCAGATAATCGACCACTAAAGCAATCTATCATGTTTAGAGACTGGTGGAGAAATATAGGAAAAGAAAGGGATACCTTCATATGATATTCATTGATATTGAGAAAACCTATGACAAAGTTATGAGGGATTTCTTATGGAGGTATCTAGAGGTTAAAGGTGTTCCAATGATGTATATTAGGGTGATAAAAGATATGTATGATGGAGCCAAAACTGGAGTAAAGATTGTCACGACTGTCTAGGTGTAACACGGTGAATGGGTAACCCGAAGGGACCCCAAACAAGCCACTTAAGCATATATAACACATCCTTTATTGCAGAAGCATAATTAAACAACGAAAACATAAATTATAGGGCAGATGGGACTTTGGACTCCAACTATGAGGATGTTATAGGGAAGAGGATTAGCATGAACATGTAGCAAATAATATCTAAGGGGTGGGCATGACTCATGCTATGAGGATATTAGGGACTTAGTACTTCCATCTTATCAACAACATACAAAAAGTGTCAACCCATAAAAGGGAATAAGGGACTAAGGGAAGTCTCCAATAATACATAAATATAATGGGAGTAGAGCTCATAATATACAAATCCATAACCAACAACACCTCTAACATGAGTAAAATGAGGGACAATACATCTCTCGATCTCACCCTCAAAAGATAAATATCCATAAGTAGACAAGTCTTAACTAAAGCATGAAAATAAGTGGATGTTGTCCCAGAAGTGGAGGACTCAGCAATAGCAATCTTCAACAATCCCTCTAGCCATATGGAGGAGGAGGATGGATAGGAGTTTTGGTTCCTACATGGTTAGATCATGTAAGCAAAAAGTATGTGTTAGTACTCAGAATGTACTAAGTATGCGGGTTGCAAAAGCAACAAGGAACATAATCTATAATGAAACAATATGCATAATCATACAACAAATACAAGCTCAATATGTGATGAATGATATATACTTAGTCAAAATATGTGTGCGGAATCATCAAGTCACAAGATATATCATACATAGGTAGGAGAGAACCATAACTAACATATAAGACCAAGCGAGCTACTACTTAGAATTCTTATGTTCACTGCACACCGGAGAAGGAGTGGTCTACTTTGCCAAGGTAAACCAAATACTTAACTTATGGCATAGCTTTTTTAGAAAGTGCCCATGTACCCCTTTATCATACGGCATGACCTTTTCGGTACGCGATATCAATTATCCTTACCTTACGACATTGTCTTTTTGGTAGTTTTAAGCTCTTATAGGGAATCAATATCATAGCTATAGTGACATACTTTAGGGACAATGGGAGACTACAAAGGTCCTCTCGGTGCTAGGTCACAATCCCATGGAATACTTGAATCATAATCATAGTTATATTAATCATAGTCCCAAAACATCATAATTTACTTCTTGGAGTAGCTCATTAAGACATAGCTTAGCTTATAACATCAAAGATAGGGCTCTACATCATTATTAACATTTATGTCATGCTCATGAGCTCATAGCACACTTGTTCACCCTCTTACTAATCTCACCATGTGTGATGCACATATCTTGTCATAATGCATTCATTACATAAGAAACTTGACATGTACCTTTAATCAAATCATGGTGAGTACGTGACATAATTTTAAAACCATGCAATTCAAGAGTAAATGACATAAGAGGAGTAAAATAGAATCACTTAAGCATTATTCAAAATAACTCACCAGAGGCATAAGAAAACATGGCTAGGGCATCATGAAACCCTCATTTAAAATCATAAATTTCACATGAAATTGCAATGTATAATAGTACACAAGGATAAAATATTATAAAATACTTCATAATATTATCATACAAAGAGTTCATAAAATTTCAATCAGTTTCTATGACTTGTAAATAGATGAGAAAAAGAAGAATGGTTGAGCTTTATGGAGTAAAGGTCCCCTCAAATCAAAATCCACATACCTTGGTGTGATTGGGGATGAAAATCTTGTTGAAGAGTGTAGGAAATTAGAAACCCTAGCTTGGACTCTTTTCTTGAAAGCCTTGAAGAACTTGGGAGTATTTGAGGAGGAGTTTGCGACTTAGAAATATTTAGAATGAAGGAGAATGGAGTAGATTACGATTATATAGGTATGAAAAGGGTTGATTTAGGGGCCTAAACGAGATAGCATAACCTTTGGCTGATAGGAAATGTCAAAATAACCCCTTTAAAATCTGTTGGACGGGAACACGAGACCCCAATTGTGGGTTGTGGTCCATTTCACAAGTCGTAAAATGGGGTGTCTCATTTGGTAACTTTTTGGAATCTCAGAAACTTTCTCTGAATATCAACTCACGACACAACGTACGACCCATATATTAATGTAAAATTATACTGGTATCTCGTATGTCATGTCCCAAGTCAAGGACCTAAATGCGACACAATGAATGGGAACCTGAGGGATCCCAAACAAGCCTTTTTAAGTGTACAGAGCACATCCTTGGTTTCACGATAGCATGAATGAACAACAAACAAATATCACATAATATCTAAGGGAATCGGGGTTGGACTCACTCTATGGGGATGTTGTGGGGAAGAGGAATAACATGAGTCACATAACAAATAATTTGTAAGGGGTGGGTAAGTATGACTCACGCTATGGAGGCGATTAGGGACTTGGGACTTCCATCTCATCCCGCCATCATACAACAAGCACATAAGGGAATGATGACTAAGGAAAAAATTCAATAATTACATAACAAAGTGAGTCGAGCTTAATCATGCATAACCATAACAATATCTAAAAACACCTCTAATCATGAATGGAACGGGGGCTATGACATCTCTCCAGCTCACCCTCAAAAAATAGTATCCAAAATATACAAGATCTAAATAAGACATGAAAGTAAGTAGATGTTGTCCTACAAAATGGAGGCCTCACCAATAGCAAATCTCTACTCGAACCATCTAGCCTCATGGAGGAGGAGGATGGAAAGGAACTCTAGTCCCTACATGGTTAGATCATGTAGGAAAAAATTATATGTTATTACTTGGAAAGTACTAAGTATGTTGGGTGCAAATGCAACAAAGAATGTAAGCCATAATTAAACAATATGTATAATCATAATCAATGAATATAAGCTCAATATATCATGCATGCTTAATTCCATGGTCAAATATGCATAAAGAGTCATCAAGTCATATAACATAGCATATATATATAGGAAGGGACCATAACTGACATGTAAGACCATGCGAGCCACTACTTAGAATCTCAATGTTCACTCCACACCAAACTAGGAGTGGTCTACTTTGTCAGGGTAAACCAAACACTCATCTTACAGGAACTCCACCCTTTCTGAAAAGTTCTTCATAAATACCTTATGGGAACACCACCCATTTTGATATACATATCTTATTAACCTTATGGGAACACCATCGGTTCGCATATATCCTACGGGAACACTACCCATTTTATTCATTCATACAACTTAAGTTATATGAATCCATTAGCTAATTCATAAACCTATGGTGGCAACATAGTTATGAGACAATGGTTATCGACCAAGGTTCGCTTGGTACTAGGCCATAATCCTAAGGAATACTTAAAATTATAATTGTAGCCACAATATGAAAGGCATCATAATATCATAATATCAGCATAGTTCATAGAGTAGCTCATCAAAACCAAAGTTTCTTAACATCAATATAGGGCTTCATAACTTTCACAATATTTTCATGGCTCATAACATGCATAATAGGCCTTTCAAAATTCATATCATTCATAACTTCACATAACTTGCCATAGGCCCTCACAATCATAGAAGCTTGGTATACATGTTTATTCAAATCATGGTAGGTTCATATAAAAATTTTAAAATCATTAAAATCATGAGTAAATGCCATGAGAGTTACAAATGGAATCACTTATTCGTTATTCAAAGAACCCACCAAAACATGGTAAAACTTGGTTACGGTATCATAAAACCATCATATAAATAATAGATTTCACATTGCTTTTCAATGCTTAATCATATACAAGGGTATATCATCATAAAATACTTCATACTATCATCATATAAAAGGGTTCATAAAATCACCATTCAATTTTATAACATGGAAAATCATAAAGGAGAGAAGGAATGGTTAAGTTGATGGAGGAAAGGTCTCCACAATCAAAACCCACATACCTTGATATGATGTTAATGGGAAAACCTGATTTTGGGGAGAGGAACTTGAAATCCTAGCTTGGCCTTCTTGTTTGAAACCTTAGAGGAGGCTTGAGAGTGCTTGGGACTTAGAAATAAATTGGAATGGAGGAGAATGAGTTGATTAGGGTTGTATATGTAGATAAAGGTCCATTTGAAGGATAAAACTACGTAACATGGGCATTAAACAATAGGAAAGGTCAAATTTTCCCCTTTAAAATCTGGTTGGATAGGACCATAAGATCCAATTTACTGGACATGGGCCATTCTACGGGCGGTAGATAGGGGTCTCATCTGATAACATTTCAAAATTTTATAAACTCTTATGTGATTCACATTCCACGACATGACCTATGGATCGTAAGAGACTACAAGCCGTTTGATAAGTCACATATCCCAATTCTGAAATTATCGTTTTCACCAACTGACCTTCAATCCTCGGGCACTACTTATGTCATATGGAACTTTTTATGGCTCATAGGACCCCTCGTAACAACCGACACTTAGAAAATTTTTAGAACTCTTTTCTCGCATTTTTTCCTACTCCTTGATATGTTGTTAAAATATAGCACTTTTGATGCTTAAAATTTAAAATTTTGTGTGTTCTCAATGCGATATTAGTTGGTTTTATATGTTTTTGTGTTATATTTTCAAGATTCAAGGATTGGCCTTGATTTTGGGAAGAAATATAAAAGTTGTTGATTTTTTATGTAGTACGAGACCCTTTATATGTTGTAGGTTATTCTACAGGTCGTCGAGTGATTTCGTGGACAATTCCAGTGAGGGGCTGATTTTTTAAGTTGGTTTTACGAACATTCAGATGAGTCGTGGAATGATTTACGAGTCATAGAACATGGTTCGTATCCCGAGGATCAGAGATTGGAGCTTTCTGAAGATTCATCAGACGAAACCCCCCTACGGATCGTAAACCACTTTACGGGTCGTAAAGAGCGTGTCGTAGAATTGAAGTCCAGAATTCCAGCAGCTTTATACGAGACCCTGATTACGACCCATGGAATGCAATACGGACCGTAAACTTAAATATTATAAATAGTTTTTTTAGGTTATTTTTCAGAAGTTTTGCATAGTACATAGAAAAACTCAGTAATTAGAGACAGAAAATAGTGAGATTACATTGGAGAGTGTTAAGAACACTTGTACTTCGATATCATCTTTAATCTTGTGATTCTCTTTGAAGTTGGATTTGCTTGTTCTTAATTCAATTGTGTAAGTGCTCTCTTATATTGTTCCAATTCATAAAACTTGCATTTACTCAAAGTATGAGTAGATAAATCCACAACTAGGGTTATGGGAACATGAAGAACTAACAAGGTAAAATCGAATAATTCATCATTCTTGAAAAGTGTGCATGCATGTATTAATTAAATCTCTTCATTTTATATGTTTTCTAGTGGTGGCCAACAATAGAACCCGCCTAATAATACTGACTAGACAAAGGTAGTAATGAATAGAAAAATAGATTAATTAATAGGATTCGATTGATGTGTTCTTGTCTAATCAACCAAACTGGGCCAAGAGCAGGTTGTACTGGGACTAATAGGTAAGGGTTAGTAATACACACTATGGAGATGGGCAAAGTCATATAGTGCAATTCATCTCTCACCTTTGACCAAAGGGCTTAGTGAACTTAACTTACCATCCTGCATGCTACACACTAGAAGATAATTAGGTTATCTAGTGATACTAAGTTAGGAAATCATGCGGAACTCAATACCCTAGTTTCTCTACATATTGATTTCATTCTTGTGTTAGTTAGTTTTAGTTCTCCATTGATTATTGCGAAACCCCCCAAGGAAGTAAGTCGGTAACTACTTAAATTGCAGTTATTGAATCCTCTTGAGTTTACGTATTCCCTTGGGGTCGACCCTAACCTTGGTTAGGTTTTGTTTCTTGACAACGACTGTTTTATGCTAAAAAAGGTGGTGTAACTTGCGAGATATCAAGATTTTGGCACCATTTCCGGGGAATATGGCTAGACTTGTCTAAATCAAGTAATTTAGGAATTAATACTTATTTTCCTCATACTTGTTTATTTTTTTCTTTTTATCTTTTATACATGACACCTTCTATTGAAGAAATATTGAATGATTGGAGTATTGAGATGAGAGGGGTTGTAGATTAGTTTTTGAATTTCAATTTGTACTTCTTGAAAATATTAGAACATCTCGACCTAGACAACTATGTGCTTTTATCGGATGTTCATCGGTTTGGCTAGGATGTCCATGATTTAAGTGTTGAGTTGAGTGTAAAGGCTGGTATGTTTGATGCTCAACAAGCTTGTTATGAATTGTGTGAGGACGAAAAATGCTTATAAGCCAACTTGAAAAGCTAAAATTGGAAGGTCAACTAATTAATCATACTATTATTGATGTTGTCACTATTGAGAAAAGTACGCAAGAGTTATGTGAAGAAGTAGATAATATTATTTTTAAAAAACTCTAGTATGTGTGAACCTGAGGATGTAAATAATAATATAAGTCATGAATTAGGATGCATTAGACCTCATTCCAATCATTTTTCTACATTATGTTTAGATGATGAGATATTAATCGAATGATATGATCATATGGAAAAATGCAAGGAGGAGGAAAACATGTTTATATTCTTGAATTTGTTAGGATCAAAAGAAAAAATTACATTCCTCATTCAACGGCCAAAAAGCACAACATGCGATCTCTATTATTTGTTCTTATTTTCATACCACCACCCTGTGAGCACAATAGAAAATTAGAAAGAAACTCGGGGTACAATTCATAAGTTCAAGGTTGAAGAAAAAGTGAAAGAATACATACTTGGTGACGTCTGAGTAACCAAATTGTCTAAGTCGTGCCGTAACAATAAATCAGGCACTGCTTCGGAGGCAACCCAAGGTGGAGACTAGCGCTTAGGTGCCCACGTATATTTTTGACCCCTGTACTTTATTTTGTCTTGATTGTGTCCATTGAGGACAATGCACCTCTTGTCGATGAGGTGTGGATAGTTATGAGCCTCAGTGAAGTCTGAGTAGCTTGGGTCCATAACTACCCCAAATTTTGATCCTAGAGTTTTCTTGCTTGTGTTCATTTCTATTGAATCAGCATGTTTAGGATGTTTAGGTAATATTTGTAGCATATAGTACTAATACATGTGGCATATAACATGTTTTTATGTTTTTTTTTTTTGTAAAATGATACCCACCAAAAAGTTTGATTAGTCTTTAGCTAGTAATATGCATGTTTAGAAGTGTTGACAATGTTTGTTCTGATAAGTGAGGAGAAATTTTTGAGATAAAAAACATGATCTGAGAGTTGTTTCATAATAATGTAGTCAATGCCATGTGAGTGTGAGCTTTAAATTGCTAAATTTATGTGTTGTATGCTAATTCAGAACTTGCCTGTTACTCTAAGTTCGACTATTGATTAATTGGATTAGGAAAGGATCTTAGGTCATTGTTCTTAAAAGCCCACTTAGCCTAAAATGACCAACCAAAATTGCAATAAATCCCTTGTTCCTAATGTTTGAGTCTAACATGTATCTATTCTTTGCAAACACCTGATTAACCTAGCCCTTCTTAGTTGTAAAATCCTAAAATTGGCCCTTGTCCTTCCTTGAACATTGTGCACCTTGACTGAGGCAAAAAGCCTAAATTGAGGGTGGCTACCAAAAGTGGCCCTGGTTCAATGGATGGATATTGTGCACCCCAACTCAGGCCAAAAGTCTAAGTTGAGGGTGGCTAGTGTAAGGATGAAACACAAAAATGAAGGGGAGAGTTAGTGATACAGAGAAAAAAGGGAAATCATGTACTGGGTGCAAGAAAAATAAGTGATGTCATAGTTGTGAGTTAAACAGAAAAATGAATTACAAAATCAAGGAAAAGAACTAAAAGAATGAAAAGAAAGCACCCAGAAAAGCTTGAAATAGGAGAAAGGGAGGATGAGATGAAAATAACAGAGTTGGTAGGGAAAAAGTGTTGGAAAATGCCGTGTCAAGGAGGGCCGTTAGTCACTATGTATCCCAAAGTACCATACCAAAGCCCCCTGAGCCTATGTTACAAGCCTAGAAAGTCCTAAAGCGATCCTAGTTCGAGTAGTTGAAGGTCTTAGTCATAAGTATAAAGGCAAGTCTATGGTATTAGGCATGATGTATGAATAACCTTTGTGAGAGTGAGCGATTTTGCATAGTCCTAAGGTTATATATGAAAACATCATTGAGTGACAAAAATGAGACTTCTTTCTGTGAGGGCACTTGCATTGAATTATTAGCATTAGACTTATTCAGTGATTGTGGTTCTTGATAGTACCTCACTTGTCATAGTTGTGTTGTCACATACACTAGTCTATACTAGTTTGCTAGATGGCTATCCGATTATACTTTGAAAAAGTGGCGTGGGTATCTAACTTTGAGATTGATGTGATGTATGCCATTGGGTTGAGGTCTCTTTGTTATTTTATTACCTATGTAGATTGAGTCTGTCGATTGAGGACAAAAAATAATTTTCAGTTGAGGGTGTTGATGTGTTGTCAAATTACAACACTTTTAATGCTTAAAACTTTGAATTTGTGTGTTCTCGATGTAATATTAGTTGGTTTTATGTATTTTTGTATTTTATTTGCTGGATTCCAAGGTTGGCCTTGATTTTGGGGAGAAATACAGAAGTTACTGATTTTTTATGCAGCACGAGACCTTTTACGATTCTACGGGTCGTAGAGTGGTTTCGTAGACAATTCTTATTGAGGGGCTAATTTTTCTGAAGTTGGTTTTACAAATATGCAGACGAGTCATAGAATGATTTACGAGTTGTAGAAAATGGTGCATACCTTGAGGATCAGAGATTGGGACTTTCTGAAGATTCATCAGATGACCCCCCCCCCCCTTCCAACGGGTCGTAAACTACTTTACGTGTCGTAAAGGGTGTATCGTAGACTTGAAGTCCAAAATTCTAGCAGCTTTGTACGAGACCCCGATTACGGGCCGTGGAATACAATACTGCCTATAAACCAGTTCGTGAGGCGTGTCGACCCAGCTATCCAATTTTGTTTAGGACATGTATTTTAAATATTATAAATGGGATTTTAGGTTATTTTTCAGAAGTTTTCGCATAGTACACAGAAAAACTTACTCATTAGAGAGAGAAAATAGTGAGATTACATTGGAGAGTATTGAGAACACTTGTACTTTGAATTCATCTTTAATCTTGTGATTCTCTTTGAAGTTGGATTTGCTTGTTCTTAATTCAATTCTGTAAGTACTCTATTGTGTTATTCCAATTCATTATTCTTACATCTACACAAAGTATGAGTAGCTAAATCCATAACTAGGGTTTTGGGAACTATGAAGAACTAACAAGGTAAAATTAGATAATTCATAATTCTTGAAAAGTGTGTATGCATGTATTAATTAGCTCTCTTTGTTTTGCATGTTTTCTGGTGGTGGCCAACACTAGAACCCGTCTAGTGTTACTGACTAGACCAATGTAGTAATGAATAGGAAAAGAGATTAATTAACAGGATTCGATTGATATGTTCTCGTCTAATCAACCAAATTGGGCTAAGAGGAGGTTGTATAGGGACTAATAGATAAGGGTTAGTAACACACCCTATGGATATGGGAAAATTCATATAGTGAAATTCATCTCTCACCTTTGACCAAAGGGCTTGGAGAACTTAACTTGCCGTCCTGGATGCTACACAATAGAAGAGAATTAGGTTATCTAATGATACAAAGTTAGGGAATCATGGGGAACACAATACCCTAGTTTCTCTACATATTGATTTCACTCTTGTGTTAGTTAGTTTTAGTTCTCCATTGATTATTGCAAACACCCCCCCTCCCGGGGAAGTAAGTCGGCAACTACTCAAATTGCAGTCATTGAATACTCTTGAGTCTACGTATTCCTTTGGGTTCGATCCGAACCTTGGTTAGGTTCTATTTCTTGACAACGACAGCTTTATCCTCAAAAAGGAGGTGTAACTTGGGTGACATCACTCGTTGTGGGTGGGGCCTTACAATATCTCCCCCTTGGGAACATTTGTCCCCAAATATTACTAAGGCAAGCTCTAAAGAATAGAGTACATGCATCATATACCAAATGCAACATATGCACCATGCAAATCTTTAAATCATGTTCCAAGTAACATTTACAATACAACCTCAAAATCACATGGCCATACATAGATGACATGAAAATGACATGTAAGGAGAGGAGGTTCATAATTGGAATGAGCGATAGTACCTGAAGCTTGAGTAGAATAGAAGAGATAGGGGTATATCTTTTTCAAATCAGCTTTGGCTTCTCAAGTGGCACTTTCAACTTGTTGGTTCCTCCAAAGGACTTTGACGAAGGGCACATCCTTGTTCCTCAATCACTTGACTTGCCTATCCAATATTTCTACTGGGACTTTCTCATAAGTCAAGTTTTCTTCCACATTCTCCACCTCTAAGGGTACAATGGAATTAGGGTCCCCCACATATTTCCTCAATATGAAGACATGGAAAACCGGATGAACCATACTGATCTCTATGAGCAACTCTAATTTATATGCAATTTTACCAATAGGTCTCAAGATCTGGTAAGACCCTACATACCTAGGGATTAATTTCCCCTTCTTGCCAAAAATAAACCACAACCTTCATTGGCAAAACCTTCAAGTACAGCCAATCATCAACTTCAAATTCAAGGTCTCTTCTTCTAGTGTCGGCATAGGACTTCTGTCGGCTTTGGGCTGCCTTCAATCTCTCCCTTATCTTCTTCACTTTCTCCAAAGATTACATAACTAAGTCTAGACCAAACAAAGCCATCTTTCCTACTTCAAACCATCTGAGTGGGGATCTACAATGCCTCCCATATAAAGCTTCAAACAGAGACGTTCCAATGCTAGTGTAATAGCTATTGTTATAAGCGAACTCTATAAGTGGAAGATGCCCATCCCAACTACCCTTAAACTCTAAGACACAAGCCTTTAGCATATCATAAAGAGTTGGAATGGCCCTTTTGGCTTGGCCATCCATTTATGGGTGAAAATCCATGTCAAGCTTTACTGTGGTACCGAGGCCCTTTTGGAAAGAACTCTAAAAGTGCTATGTGAATTGAGCACCGCGATCCGAAATAACAGCCAATGGAACCCCATGCAGTATTACTAACTCATGAATATACAACTTGGCATAGTCTTCGGCTCCATACATCATCTTAACTGGTAGGAAGTGAGCCAATTTTGTCATTCTAACAACGATGACCCAAACAGAATCAAACTAGTCTTAGGCAAGCCAATCACAAAGTCCATATTGATTTCATCCTACTTCAAAGTAGGAAGAAATTCAATGTCTTGTGCTAGGCCACCTGGCCGTTGATTTTCATCCTTGACTTGTTTGCAATTATGGCAACCGGCTATGAATTTGGTAATACCCCTCTTCATACGACCCCACCAATACACTTCCCTCAAATCTTTATACATTTTGGTGGAACCGGGGTGAATAGAATAAGAGGAATTGTGTGCCTCTTTCAAGATTAAGTCTCTCAATTCATCAACATCGGGAACACATAACCTACCTTGGTACCTCGGGACACCATCTCCCCCTTGGGAGAAAATCTCCACCTTGCCGTCCCTTACCAATGATTTTAATTCCACCAAAGCGAGGACAAAATCTTGTTTAGATTTGACTTCTTCAATCAAGGAAGACTTAGAAGCGTCTATCACCACTACGCTACCATTTTCAGCATCATTCAACCTAACCCCAACCTAGCCAACCGATGGACCTCTCTCACCGATTCTTTCTTGCTATCACCTACATGAGCCACACTCTCCATAGACACCCTACTTAGGGCATCGGCCACAACATTAGCCTTGCCTGGATGATAATGCACACTCATGTCGTAATCCTTAAGGAACTCCAACCATCTCATTTGCCTCAAATTTAGATCTTATTGAGTGAACACATAGTGGAGACGTTTATGGTCAGTGAACACATCTACATAAACCGTATACAAATTGTGACGCCATATCTTCAAGGCAAATACCACGGCCACTAATTCAAGATCATGGGTGGGGTAATTGCACTAATGTACCTTTAGTTTTGTAAAAGCATAGGTGTTGACTTTGCCATTTTGCTTCAATACACATCCCAAGCGACTCTTAAAGCAATACAATACACCACAAACCCTTCTAACCCTTTGGATAGAGTTAAAAGTGGATGTAAGCTTATCTTTCAAAGTTTGGAAGCTTCTTTCATATTCCGGTGGATGCAAACTTAGCCTTCTTTTGTGTCAACATTGTCAAGGGAGAAGCAATTGATGAGAAACCATTCACGAATCTCCTCAAGTAACCCGCCAAGCCCAAGAAACTCCTAATATCCGTTAGAGTCAAGGGTCTAGGCTAATTTCTTATTACCTTCGTCTTTTACGGATTCACTTTAATGCCCTCACCTGACACCATATGCCCTGGGAATGCCCCTTCCTTCAACCAAAACTCACATTTGTCGAATTTGGCAAATAACCTATCTTCCCTCAATGCTTGCCATACTACCTTTAGATGCTTGGCATTGTCACGACCCGGGCTCGGGGCCTAGATGTGACATGGCGAATGGAGACCCGGGAGCCCCCAAACAAGCCTCAAAATTTCAGAATTTGAAGACAAGTATCAAAAGGAAAATTCTAAATCCAAAGGAAAAGCATATTCTATAGATAGATCAAAATGACAACGTCTTTAAAAACACCCAACACATGCGTCTAAGTAAGGGATAGGGGCCAGGACAAGTTTCGGGCTCACCCTCAGCAAAATAAATGTACATAAGGAACACAAGGAGTAAAGCTTGCCCTCGAAAGACGGGGCTCACTACAAAATAGCTTCAAGGGGGGACTATTCGACCTGCGGATGATACTCAAACTGCTCGATCCCTGGATGGTAAAATCATGCAGGCATAGAGTATGCGTTAGTATGTTTGAATGTACTAAGTATGCGGGTATGAAATGCACGTGACTTACCGAACCTGCATAACCATGTAAGATGGCAAGGGCGCATAATATACAAGAACATATAAGCAATAAGATTTAATTTACAAGATGTCATGGGATGCGTGATGCGTGCAATGCGATAATGTTCCTATAACGGGGATGGACTATAACCGACAAACCAAATCCATGCGAGCTATTACATGAATTGGATCGATTGGGACCTCGCACCGGTAGGGAGAAGATTACTTGCCAAGGGTAATCTACATCACACCTTACGGGACCCCCATTTTGGAAGGATTCACAAGAATCATATCAAGACATGATATATCATAAACAAGTAGACGAATGATATTCGTCCCTATGCTGGCACATAGGTGAAGGAAAAGGGGAGGACCCCTAATCCATCAGTGCTAAGTCTTACACATCCTACAAGAATACTCATATACGTCTACGTATGCTTTCAAGAGAGAATCAAGTGCAAGTTTCAAAACGTTCAAGGCACATTTAGGCTCAACGCCAAATTTCAAGATCATATGCAAGATGCCAATGAAAGGAATAGCTCATCTACAAGTACAAGATGGTGTAAGCACCTAAGATGCTCCAAGAGCCATAATTATAGACATACCGGTGATCACCTTCTTGTCATATCCCATGTCCTACCAAAAAGATCATATCACAAGTCCATATTACCAAGATTTCCATGCACCAATTCATGAATGTAATGCAAATTCAAGTATGTAGGGATGGCATGCGTAATGTAGAGCATATTCAAACATAGCAATATAAGGTGAGAACTAAAAAATCCATAATAAAAATTAGTAGAAAAAGTAGTATTATCACCCATGCATTAAACATCTTTAAAGGGTCATGCATGTTCAAATTTCATAATTCAAGTAGTTCATCATAATAATTCTTAACATAACTCACAATTTGGAAGATTAAATAGCACAGGCATTGTTCAAGATATCAAGATAAAGTAGTAAAATCTCACATTTAAGTAGATTAGTGTATAAAATAGTTTGAGAAGGACTTAGGTCTTCTTGGTTGAAAAGAACCAAGAATCAAACCCCACATACCTGATTTGGAGACAACCTTGAGGTGAAAAGCACTTCAAATTGTGAGTCCTAGCTTGAATGATCCTAGAGAGATGTGGGAGAGTCTTGAAGGAGTGAATTTTAGAAAGAGAGAGTGAGAATGAAAAATGGCTGAAAATGGTGAGATCTCACTTATATAGGGAGCTTAGGAAGGGTGGGAAATGACAAAATTTTCGTTGGAACAAGCCAATATTTCAAAAATACCATTAATGAAACGGACCAGGAATTGATCCGTCTGAGGCATACGGTCAAGTATACGGTCCGTGTAGTGTCATATAGACCGTTTACTATACTGTGGTCCCAGACTTAAATTTTTTAGAGGCAAGATTTTCCGAACTAAGTATCACGACACGGACCGGTAAACGGACAACCTGGGGTCACACGGACCGTGACCCCCCGCCTGTATATAGGTAACTCCCCACACCGAGGTTATACGGAGGGCCACACGGATCGTCCAAAGTCACACGGGCTGTGACTTGGTCCGTGTGGGGGTGCCCCTTAGCAGTTCACCATACGGGAGACCACACGGACCATGTAGCCTTACACGGACCGTGTTGTCACGACCCGGGGTCGGGGTCTAGATGTGACACGGCGAATGGGGACCCGAAAGCCCCCAAACAAGCCTCAAATTTGCAGAAGATTAAAGACAAGATTAAAGAGAACATTCTTAAAACCAAAAAGGGAGGACATATTCCATAGATAACGAAATAATAAGTTTATACAATTGTCCAATAAGTGCCTCTAATCATGGAACGGGGGCCGGGACAAGTTCCGGGCTCACCCTCAGTCAAAATACATACATAGATGAGGTGTACAAAATTCAAAAGTATGCCCTCGAAAGACGGGGCTCACCACAAAATATCTAGATGGGGATAAGCTACGCGTCCGGCGGATCCTGCTCAAACTGCTCGGTCCCTGCATGGTAAAATCATGCAGGCATAGAGTATGCGTTAGTACGTTGAATGTACTAAGTATGTGGGTATGCAATGCACGTGACTTACCGAACCTGCGTCATCATGTTAAGTGGCAAGGGCACATAGTATACAAGGAATATATATAACAATAGAAATTTAATATACAAGATGCCATGAAATGCGTGATGCGTGCAATGCGATAGTGCTCCTATATAACCGGGATGGACTATAACCGACAAACCAAATCCATGCGAGCTATTACACGAATTGGACCGATTGGGACCTCCCATCGGTAGGGAGAAGATTACTTGCCAAGGGTAATCTACATCACACCTTACGACCCGCTTTTCGGTGGATGGACACCTTCCTTACGACCCGCTTTTCGGAAGGATTTACAAGATCAAGACAAATCATAGTCATGTACAAATCGACGAATTACATCCGTCCCTATGTAGGCACATAGTTCGAGGAAAAGGGGGAGGACCCCCAATTCCATCGGTGCTAAGTCTTACACATCCCACAAGAATACTTATATATATATATATACTTATGCTTTCAAGAGAGTCAAATGCAAGTTCATAACGTTCAAGACATAATTGGGCTCAACGCCGATTTACAAGATCATATTCAAGATGTCAATGCAAGGAATAGCTCATCTACAAGTACAAGATGGTGCAAGCACCCAAGATGCTCAAAGAGCCAAGATTATAGACATACCGGTGATCACCTTATTGTCATATCCCATGTCTTACCAAAATTCACATTATAGTTCCCTTTCCGGACAAATTTCGGGCTTAACCCACATTTCCAAACTTTTCATATACCAATGCCGTGAGTATGATGCAAATGTAAAAATGTAGGAATGGCATGGGTGATGTAGAGTATACTCAAATGTAGCAACAAGAGGTAAAAATTAGAAAATCCATAATAAAATTAGTAAAAATGGTAGTAACATCACCCATACATAAAACATAATTAGAGGGACATGCAAGTTCATAATTCCATAATCCAAATAGTTCATTTCCATAAAACTAACATAAATCATGGTAGGGAGCCTAAACTAACACATGCATGGTTCAAGGTACCAAGAACAAGTAGTAATACCAACATTTTAAGTAGACAAGTGTATGAAATAATTTAAGAAGAACTTGGGTCTTCTTGATTGAAAGGAACCAAGAATCAAACCCCACATACCCGGTAGAAGACAAACTTGAGGAGGAAGTGATCTCAAATGTGAACCTTAGCTTGAAGAATCCTAGAGAGATGTAGGAGAGTCTTGAGAAAGAACTTTTAGAGAGAGAGTTGAAGTGTAGAAATGCTTCAAAATGGTGAAGTATGGAATATATAGGAAGCTCAAGAAAGGGTGGAAAAGACCATATTTGCACCGGAATAAACCAAAATTACGAAATTGCCATTAATGAAACGGATCAAGAATTGGCCCGTCTGGGGCATACGGTCCGCTAAACGGACCGTCTGGGCTCACACGGACCGTCTACGGGTCCGTGGCACCGGACTTAGAATTTTCGGAGGCAATATTTTTTTGACTAAGTCATTCCACACTGTCCAGTAAACGGACCATCTCACTCCACACGGACCGTGTGGATGGACCATCTCACCAGACTTAGAATTTTTCAGAAAATTTTTCCTTTGGACCAAGTGTCACCAAACGGTCCGTTAAACGGACCGTTTAAGGTCACACGGACCGTGCAACGGTCCGTATGAAGGTACCAAGGAAGTACACACACTTAGAACAAAGTTTTGGCAAGAAATTCGTGGGTCAAAGTAGCCTCACGGACCGTCTGATGCCACACGGTCCGTGTGGCTGGCCGTGTGGATTTCCTGCACGAACAGTCTGAACGAAAACAAGCGTAACTCCTTGGTCCGAGCTCGGAATTAGGTGAAACCAGGTGCGTTGGAAAGCTAATTCAAAGAGCTTTAATTTGGTATGTCATAGGCCACCCCGTTCAATTTGAGCTAAGAGATACGCTCACTCAAAGTTGACCTTCTCATTGGTACTTGAGAAGAGTTTAGCCAAGGGAATTCCTTTGAGGTCGTTAAACGAATTTCCGGGTCCTCACACCATCTCCCCCTTGGGAACATTCGTCCTCGAATGTGCAAGAACAAGGCTAGAAAAGACATTGTTAAGGCAAGATATATCCGATTCAAGAAACAATGCACAACTTAACTCAAAATGCAAGATTGTACACAAAAGCTTTTTATCATAAATCAAATTATAGCTCAAAACCAATTCATGTCAAAATTGTATCCAACTTATTTGCCAAAGAAGTAAAAACCTTTATTGTACACATATGCATGTCATGCTATGAGAATCAAGAGGGCAAGAAAATGACACAATTGATAGGGAAAGATTCCTAGTACCTTAGGCTTGAGTAGATTGGAAAAGATGGGGGTATCGCTTCATCATGTCCAACTCCGCCTCCCAAGTAGCACTCTCTACTAGTTGATTCCTCCAAAGTACCTTTACCGAAGCCACATCCTTGTTGCGAAGTCGCTTAACTTGCCTATCCAAAATTGCCACCGGCACCTCCTCATAAGTCAAATTTTCCTCAACCTCAATCCCTTCCAAAGGCACAATGGAGTTAGGATCGCCAACAAACTTTCTCAACATAGATACATGAAAGACCGGATGTATGGAACCCAAACTCGGAGGTAACTCTAACTTATAAGCCACATCTCCAATCCGCTCCACCACTTCATAAGGGCCAACATACCGGGGGCTCAACTTGCCCTTTTTGCCAAAACGCATAACGCCCTTCATAGGAGAGACTTTCACATAAACCCAATCCCCTACATGAAATTCGAGGTCCCTTCTCCTACTATCCGCATAGGACTTTTGGCGACTTTGGGCCACTTTCAATCTCTCCCTAATAACCTTTACCTTCTCCATAGCGTCCATCACCAAATCTGGGCCAACCAAGGCCATTTCCCCCACTTCAAACCATCCCACCGGGGATCTACACCGTCTCCCATACAAGGCTTCAAACGGAGCCATGCCAATACTAGCATGGAAGCTATTATTATAGGCAAACTCTATGAGTGGAAGATGATCATCCCAATTCCCCTTAAACTCCAATACACATGCCCTCAACATGTCCTCCAAAGTTTGAATAGTCCGTTCCGCTTGGCCATCGGTTTGAGGATGAAAAGCGGAACTCAACTTAATTTTGGTCCCAAGGCCCTTCATGAAAGATTTCCAAAAGTGGGAAGTGAATTGAGTACCACGGTCCGATATGATGGACCTAGGCACACCATGTAACCTCACCATCTCTTGGATATACAACCTCGCATAATCCTCGGCACTGAAAGTAGCTTTGACCGGTAAAAAGTGGGCTGATTTTGTCATCCGATCCACAATAACCCAAATGGAGTCGAATTGCCTTCGGGTCCGAGGCAATCCAACCACAAAGTCCATATTCACATCCTCCCACTTCCAGGTGGGAATTTCGATGTCTTGGGCCAAACCACCGGGCCTCTGGTGCTCAACTTTCACCTGTTGACAACTTGGACATTCCGACACAAACTTGGCAACATCCCTCTTCATACCATGCCACCAATAAATCTCTCTCAGGTCCCGGTACATCTTGGTAGACCCCGGGTGAATAGAGTAGTGAGAGTTGTGAGCCTCACTCATAATTACCTTCCTGAGGTCATCCACGTCGGGAACACAAAGCCGGTTTTGGTACCGGAGTACCCCATCTCCCCCTTGGGAGAAAGCCTCGATCTCTTTTGCAGCAACCAACTTCTTCAACTCACACAACGACGGATCTAAATCTTGTTTAGCTTTCACTTCATTCACCACAGAAGATTCTGACCCGTTCTGAACCCGAATACCACCTGTGCTAGAATCAGTCAACCTGACACCCAACCTAGCCAACCGGTGAATATCCCTTGCCAACTCTTTTTTCTCATTTTCAACATGTGCCACACTCCCCATAGACAACCTGCTAAGGGCGTCAGCTACGACATTGGCCTTGCCCGGATGATACAACACACTCATGTCGTAATCTTTCAGAAATTCCAACCACCTCCTTTGCCTGAGATTAAGATCCCTCTGAGTGAACACATACTGCAAACTTTTGTGATCGGTAAATACATCAACATGGACCCCGTACAAATAGTGCCTCCAAATTTTCAAAGCAAACACCACCGCTGCTAATTCAAGGTCGTGAGTGGGATAGTTTCGTTCATGCACTTTCAACTGTCTTGATGCATACGCTATCACCTTACCATTCTGCATAAGCACACCACCCAATCCGACCCTCGAGGCATCACAATACACCACGAACCCTTCTGAACCACTTGGCAAGGTCAAAACAGGAGCTGATGTAAGTCGATCCTTCAAAGTTTGGAAACTCCTCTCACATTCATCCGACCATACAAACTTGGCCTGCTTCTGAGTCAACTTGGTCAACGGAGATGCAATAGAGGAGAAACCTTCTACAAACCTTCTATAGTACCCGGCCAACCCAAGAAAACTGCGGATATCCGAAGGGGTCAACGGTCTAGGCCAATTTTTCACAGCCTCCGTCTTCCTTGGATCTACCTTGATACCATCCCCGGATACCACATGCCCGAGGAAAGCCACTTCGCCCAACCAAAACTCGCACTTGCTGAATTTGGCATATAATTTCTTTTCCCTCAGAGTTTGGAGGGCCATCCTTAAATGATTCCCGTGCTCTTGCTCACTTCGGGAGTAAACGAGGATATCATCAATAAATACCACCACAAAGCTATCCAAGAACGGCTTAAACACCCTGTTCATTAAATCCATAAATGCGGCCGGAGCATTAGTTAGACCAAATGACATCACCACAAATTCAAAGTGCCCGTACCTTGTTCGAAAAGCTGTTTTGGGGATATCACACTCTCTAACCTTCAACTGATGGTATCCGGAACGGAGATCAATTTTTGAGAAGTGAGTGGCACCTTGTAGCTGATCAAACAAATCATCAATCCTCGGCAACGGGTACTTGTTCTTAACTGTCATCTTATTCAACTGCCTGTAATCAATGCACATACGGAGAGACCCATCCTTCTTCCTCACGAACAACACGGGAGCACCCCACGGTGATGTACTAGGCCGAATGAAGCCCTTTTCTAATAAGTCCTTCAACTGCTCCTTTAACTCTTTCAATTCCGCCGGGGCCATCCGATATGGAGGGATAGAAATAGGCTGAGTATCCGGAAGTAGATCTATGCCGAAATCTATCTCTCTATCCGGAGGAATGCCCGGTAAGTCCTCGGGGAACACATCTGAAAATTCATTCACCACAGGGACGGACTCGAGAGTAGGCACCTCAGAATCTGCATCTCGGACCCTTACCATATGGTAGATACACCCCTTAGAAATCATTTTCTGCGCCTTGAGGTAGGAAATAAACCTACCTTTAATAGAGGAATCACTACCCTTCCATTCAAGAACTGGCTCACCGGGAGGTTGGAACTGGACTTTCCGGGTTCTACAATCTATGGAAGCATAAGATGCATGCAGCCAATCCATTCCGAGAATCACATCAAAATCAAACATTTCAAGTTCCACTAGATCACATGGAAAGATTTTATGCAACACAGCAACAGGACACCCATAATAAACCCTATGAGCAACAATAGATTCACCCACGGGGGTGTAGACCGAGAAAGGCTCTCTTAGAATCTGGGGTTTCAAACCGAACTTAACAGCCAATAACGGAGTCACAAAAGACAAGTTTGCCCCTGGGTCAAGCAAAACGTAAGCATCAAAATCAAAAACTTTTAACATACCCGTCACAACATCTGGAGCCTCCTCGACATCCTGGCGAGCATGGAGTGCATAGAACCTGTTATTTCTCGGGGCAGCACCTGGAGGACCCCCCTGTTGACCCTGCCCGCCTCGGGCTACCTGACCTCGGTCTCCGCGCGCATTCCTTGGACAGTCAGCAACTTTATGGTCCTTGCTTCCACATCCGAAGCAAAGTCCCAAATCCCTCCGGCAGGCACCTGTGTGAGGCCTCCCACACTTGTCACACATCAAATATCCGGGTCCGCCACCCACCTGAACCCCGGGAGGGGGTGCCCGAGCATTAGCCACACGAGCTCCCGAGCCTTGGCCCTGCTGGAAGCGACCAAAACCAACATTCTTAGCCCCGGAGAACTTACCATCAACACGGGCTCTCTTGGGATCATATGCTCTCTTCTCCTTGAGTTTCTCTCCCTCAATCTGCTCAGCGTACACCATGAGCCGGGCAATATCCATGTCCCCAATCAGCATAGCAGTTCGGCATTCTTTCACCAGCAAGTCAGAAATACCTGAAACAAATTTGTGCATTCTGGCACGGGGATCAGCCACCAGGGACGGAGCATATTTAGACAATTTGGTGAATTTGAGGGCATAATCCCTCACACTCATACTTCCCTGCTTAAGATTAATAAACTCGGTCATTTTGGCCTCCCTCAGCTCAAGTGGGAAGAAGCGGTCCAGGAAGGCAGTTCTGAACTCTCCCCATGCAACATCACTATCATCAACCCGCTCCATAGCCCACTGCGTATACCATACCTGGGCCACATCTTTCAACTGATAAGCAGCCAACCCAGCTTTCTCTTCAGACGAGACGCCCATAATATTCAATATTTTTGAGAGCTCATCAATGAACTCCTGAGCATCTTCATCAGCCCGAGACCCGTAGAACTCCGGGGGATTCATCCGGATAAAATCCCTCACAATAGAAGCGGGTGCAGGGTCCCGTGGCAAGTTGGCCTGCCTTGCCTGAGCTGTCACGGCCTGTGCAAGCATGGCGAACGCAGCACGAAATTCGCCATTTGATATAGGCTCCTCCATAGGCTCGGGAGGGGCCTGATCCTCGGCAGCAGGAGCCGGCCTAGGGAGTGGAGGTCTTCCTCGAGGCATTTCTGAAAAAAGATTAACGACACCAGTAAGCAAGGAAATTCATAAGCTAGCTATAGCACGATATAAGACACAAAGAAGGGAGAATTTCCTAAAACGTCTTCGCAGCCTCCCATTCATAGGTATGGTGCACTTCACACCCATGAATAGGACTCTACTCAACGCGGCACGTTGGACTCCGAGGACCATTGAAAACCCAAGGCTCTGATACCACCATTTGTCACGACCCGGGGTCGGGGTCTAGATGTGACACGGCGAATGGGGACCCGAAAGCCCCCAAACAAGCCTCAAATTTGCAGAAGATTAAAGACAAGATTAAAGAGAACATTCTTAAAACCAAAAAGGGAGGACATATTCCATAGATAACGAAATAATAAGTTTATACAATTGTCCAATAAGTGCCTCTAATCATGGAACGGGGGCCGGGACAAGTTCCGGGCTCACCCTCAGTCAAAATACATACATAGATGAGGTGTACAAAATTCAAAAGTATGCCCTCGAAAGACGGGGCTCACCACAAAATATCTAGATGGGGATAAGCTACGCGTCCGGCGGATCCTGCTCAAACTGCTCGGTCCCTGCATGGTAAAATCATGCAGGCATAGAGTATGCGTTAGTACGTTGAATGTACTAAGTATGTGGGTATGCAATGCACGTGACTTACCGAACCTGCGTCATCATGTTAAGTGGCAAGGGCACATAGTATACAAGGAATATATATAACAATAGAAATTTAATATACAAGATGCCATGAAATGCGTGATGCGTGCAATGCGATAGTGCTCCTATATAACCGGGATGGACTATAACCGACAAACCAAATCCATGCGAGCTATTACACGAATTGGACCGATTGGGACCTCCCATCGGTAGGGAGAAGATTACTTGCCAAGGGTAATCTACATCACACCTTACGACCCGCTTTTCGGTGGATGGACACCTTCCTTACGACCCGCTTTTCGGAAGGATTTACAAGATCAAGACAAATCATAGTCATGTACAAATCGACGAATTACATCCGTCCCTATGTAGGCACATAGTTCGAGGAAAAGGGGGAGGACCCCCAATTCCATCGGTGCTAAGTCTTACACATCCCACAAGAATACTTATATATATATATACTTATGCTTTCAAGAGAGTCAAATGCAAGTTCATAACGTTCAAGACATAATTGGGCTCAACGCCGATTTACAAGATCATATTCAAGATGTCAATGCAAGGAATAGCTCATCTACAAGTACAAGATGGTGCAAGCACCCAAGATGCTCAAAGAGCCAAGATTATAGACATACCGGTGATCACCTTATTGTCATATCCCATGTCTTACCAAAATTCACATTATAGTTCCCTTTCCGGACAAATTTCGGGCTTAACCCACATTTCCAAACTTTTCATATACCAATGCCGTGAGTATGATGCAAATGTAAAAATGTAGGAATGGCATGGGTGATGTAGAGTATACTCAAATGTAGCAACAAGAGGTAAAAATTAGAAAATCCATAATAAAATTAGTAAAAATGGTAGTAACATCACCCATACATAAAACATAATTAGAGGGACATGCAAGTTCATAATTCCATAATCCAAATAGTTCATTTCCATAAAACTAACATAAATCATGGTAGGGAGCCTAAACTAACACATGCATGGTTCAAGGTACCAAGAACAAGTAGTAATACCAACATTTTAAGTAGACAAGTGTATGAAATAATTTAAGAAGAACTTGGGTCTTCTTGATTGAAAGGAACCAAGAATCAAACCCCACATACCCGGTAGAAGACAAACTTGAGGAGGAAGTGATCTCAAATGTGAACCTTAGCTTGAAGAATCCTAGAGAGATGTAGGAGAGTCTTGAGAAAGAACTTTTAGAGAGAGAGTTGAAGTGTAGAAATGCTTCAAAATGGTGAAGTATGGAATATATAGGAAGCTCAAGAAAGGGTGGAAAAGACCATATTTGCACCGGAATAAACCAAAATTACGAAATTGCCATTAATGAAACGGATCAAGAATTGGCCCGTCTGGGGCATACGGTCCGCTAAACGGACCGTCTGGGCTCACACGGACCGTCTACGGGTCCGTGGCACCGGACTTAGAATTTTCGGAGGCAATATTTTTTTGACTAAGTCATTCCACACTGTCCAGTAAACGGACCATCTCACTCCACACGGACCGTGTGGATGGACCATCTCACCAGACTTAGAATTTTTCAGAAAATTTTTCCTTTGGACCAAGTGTCACCAAACGGTCCGTTAAACGGACCGTTTAAGGTCACACGGACCGTGCAACGGTCCGTATGAAGGTACCAAGGAAGTACACACACTTAGAACAAAGTTTTGGCAAGAAATTCGTGGGTCAAAGTAGCCTCACGGACCGTCTGATGCCACACGGTCCGTGTGGCTGGCCGTGTGGATTTCCTGCACGAACAGTCTGAACGAAAACAAGCGTAACTCCTTGGTCCGAGCTCGGAATTAGGTGAAACCAGGTGCGTTGGAAAGCTAATTCAAAGAGCTTTAATTTGGTATGTCATAGGCCACCCCGTTCAATTTGAGCTAAGAGATACGCTCACTCAAAGTTGACCTTCTCATTGGTACTTGAGAAGAGTTTAGCCAAGGGAATTCCTTTGAGGTCGTTAAACGAATTTCCGGGTCCTCACACGTGTAGCATTACACGGACCGTGGGGAGGTCCGTCTACCCTCACTCTCCCAGGCATCACTCCACGGGGGCTCACACGGATCGTGTGATGTCACATAGGCCGTGTAGGCCCTCCGTGAGGTGATACCTGGCAAAATTTCTGGGCAGGTTTCGTGGGCCCTAAAGTGACGTCAAGGATTCGGGGCCTTTCAGGCATGCTCTTCATCACTCCGGGAATAAATAAAAATATCATCAATCAACACCATATTCAAAGACCTTATTTATGAGATCCATAAATATAGTTGAAACATTGTTAGGCTGAAGGGCATCACCACAAATTCAAAATGCCCCTACCTTGTCTGGAGAGCCGTTTTGGGAGTATCACACTCCTTTACCCTCAGTTGATAATGCCTGGATCAAAGATTAATTTTTGAGAAGTGACTAGCCCCTTGTAGTTGATCAAACAGGTCATTATCCTTAGCAAAGGACACTTGTTCTTCACGATGACCTTATTAAGTTGTCAGTAGTCGATACACATTCTAAGTGAGCCATCTTTCTTCCTCACAAACAACACCGGCACACCCCAAGGTGACTTACTAGGCCGTATAAATCCCTTTTCCAATAAGTCTTTCAATTGGTCATTTAACTCTTTCAACTCCACCAGGGCCATTCAGTAGGGAGGAATGGAAATGGGTTGAGTATCGAGGAGGTCTATACTGAAATCTATCTCCCATTCGGGAGGGACCCCGGGAAGTTCATCGAGAAAGACATTAAGAAACTCATTGACCACCAGAACCGACTCAATAGGAGGGACTTTAGACTCGACACCCCTAACCCACACAAAATGATAAATGCAACCTTTGGAAAACATTGTTTGAGCCTTAAGATAAGAGATGAACCTACCCTTGACCACCGAATCACGACCTTCTTACTCAAGGACAGGGTCATTAGGAAATTGGAACCTAACCTTGTGAATCCTACAATCAATAGTTGTATGATATGCATGTAACTAATCCATCCCAAGAATGATGTCAAAATTTACCATGTCTAGTTCAACAAAATCATAAGGCAAAACGTTATGCAATATAGACACGGGACAATCCGTATAGACTCTTTTAGCAAGAATGTACTCACTAACGGGGGTACACACCTTAAGGGCTCACATAACAATTCAGGACACACATGAAGTCGATTAGCAATAAATGGAGTAATGAAAGAAAGAATGGCAGCCGGACCCCATAAAGCATATAAATCAAGATTATGGATCTTTAATGTACCGGTGACAATATCGGGCACCTCATTAACCCTTTGTCTCCGTTGAAGAGGATAAAACCGATTGTGACGTAGAGCATCTACTTGTTGACCACCTTGTTCCCGTAGGTCAACATGAGCACCTTATCCTTGAGGACAACTATCCCTACCTTTGTTTGGACACTACGCAACCATGTTTTTGCCACACCCCGAAGCAAGCACCCATGTCTTTGTAGTATCTACCACCATGATTCTTACCACACCTTGGAACGATTTTGACCACCATTATCACCTTGAGCTCTAGGGTTAGGCACCTTATCATTAGCAAATCTTTGGCCTTGGGCATTAGAAAACCCTGGGCCTTGGAACTTGTTGCCTTGCTAGAAATGACCACCTTTAGTACCTTGGAATCCACCATCAATTCGAGCCTGCTTTGACTCTCCCATTCTTCTCTTACTAAGCTTCTCTTCCTAAAGTTGTTTGGCGTAGGTCATGAGCCAGGATATGTTCATATCCCCAATGAGCATGGTGGTGTGATAGTCTTTATTTATCAAGTTGGGCATACCCAAAACAAACTTGTGCATCCTTGCCCTAGAATCGATAACCAAGTGAGGAGCATACTTTGAAAGATCATTGAATTTAAGAGAGTATTCACGAACACTCATTGAACCTTTCTTGAGGTTCATGAACTCTGTCATCTTTGCTTCACTTAACTCAATTAGAAAGAAGTAGTCAAGGAAGGAAACGTTGAATTCTTCCCAAGGAATGAGCTCATCATCCAACCTCTCCATCTTCCATTGATTGTACCATGTTTGAGCAAGGTCCTTGAGTTGGTAGGCTACTAATTCTACTTTCTCTTCCAAACATACCCCCATTATAGAAATGATTGTGTACACCTCATCGATGAACTCTTAGGGGCCTTCTTCTACCTTTAAGCTATAGAACTCCAGGAGATTCATCCTTATGAAATCCCTCACCCTTGAGGCTGAGGTAGGAGCATGAGGAACTTGAACTCCTTGATTGGCCATGACCCTTGCTAAAGGTGACTAGATTCTGGTACTCTGGTGTTAACTCCTTCTCCTTCCACTTGGGGAGCTTGCGGGGCCAGTTTACCCTCAGGGATGGGAGCTCTTTGTGCTATTCGTCTTGGAGGCATAACCTAAAAGAGAAAAACACCACCCATTAGAGATAGGAAACCTTATTTCAAATCTAAAGTAGACATAAAGTATGAAGAAATAAACCATTTCCTAAAAAGCCTCATATCCTCTCATTTATAGTTGTGGCACGCTTCACAACCATGAAAAAGATTCTTCTCGGTGAGGTGCGTTGGATTTTTTAGGACCATTTAAAAACCTAATGCTCTAACACCAAACTTTGTCACACCCAAGACAAGGGCCAAGACGTGACACAATGAATGGGAACCCGAGGGATCCCAAACAAGGCTCTTAAGCGTACAGAGCACATCCTTGGTTTCGCGGAAGCATGAATAAACAACAAGTAAATATCACATAATATCTAAGGGAAATGGGGTTTTGGACTCACGCTATGGGGGTGTTGTGGGGAAGAGGATTAGCATAAATCACATAACAAATAATTTCTGAGGGGCGGGTAAATATGACTCATGCCATGGAGGAAATTACGGACTTGGGACTTTCATCTCATCACTGTCATCATACAACAAGCACATAAGGGAATAAGGACTAAGGAAAACCTTCAATAATTACATAACAAAGCGAGTCAAGCTCAATTATACATAACAATAATAATATCCAACAACACCTCTAATCATGAATAGAACCCTCAAAAGATAGAATCCAAAATAGATAAGATCTAAATAAGGCATGAAAGTAAGTGGATGTTGTTGAAAGTGGAAGACTCACCAATAGAAAATCTCTACTCAAACTGTCTAGTCACGTGGAGGTGAAGGATGGAAAGGAACTCCGGTCCCTACATGGTTAGATCATGTAGGCAAAAAGTATATGTTAGTACTTGGAATGTACTAAGTATATAGGGTGCAAATGCAACAAAGAACTTAAGCCATAATTAAACAATATGTATAATCATAATCAAAGAATATAAGCTCAATATGTCATGCATTCTCAATTCTATTGTCAAATATGCATAAAGAGTCATCAAGTCATATAAGATAGCATACATATATGGGAAGGGACCATAACCGACATGTAAGACCATGCGCGTCACTACTTGGAATCTCGATGTTCACTCCACACTAGACTAGGTTTGGTCTGCTTTGCCAGGGTAAACCAAATATTCACCTTATGGGAACTCCACTCTTTTTGGAAAGTGCTACATAAACACCTTACGGGAACACCACCCATTTTGGTATACATATCTTATTAACCTTACGGGAACACCACCCTTTTTGGTATTTGATTTGCATGTGCCGTAAGGGAACACTACCCATTTTGCTCATTCATGCAACTTAAGCTATATGGATCCATTAGCTAATTCATAAACCTATGATGGTAACATAGTTATGGGACGATGGTTATCTACCAAGGTTCGCTCGTTGCTAGGTCACAATTCCAAGGAATACTCAAATTGTACTTATAGCCACAATATGTAAGGCAACACAATATCATAATATCATCATAGTTCATAGAGTATCTCATCAAAACAAAAGCTTCTTAACATCAACATAGGGCTTCATAACTTTCACAATATTTTCATGTTTCATAACATGCATAATAGCCCTTTAAAAATTCATATCATTCAGAGTTTCACATAACTTGCAATAGGCCTACACAGCCATAGAAGCTTGGTATACATCTTAATTCAAATTATGGTGGGTTCATATACAAACTTTAAAATCATGCAAATCATGAGTAAATGTCATGAGAGTTACAAATGGAATCACTTATTCATTATTCAAAGAACCCACCAAAATATGGTAAAACTTGGTTAGGGTATCATGAAACCCTCATATAAATAAGATTTCACATGGATTTTCAATGTGTAATCATATACAAGGGTATATCATCATAAAATACTTCATATTATCATCATATAAAAGGGTTCATAAAATCATCTTGCAATTTTATAACTTGGGGAATCATAAAGAAAAGGAGGAATGATTGAGCTTGTGGAGGAAAGGTCTCCACAATCAAAACCCACATACTTTGATATGATTTTAATGGGAAAATCTGATTTGGGAGAGAGGGACTTGAAACCTTAGTTTGGCATCTTTCTTGAAACCTTGGAGGAGGCTTGAGTGTCTTTTGAACTTAAAAATATCTTGGAATGGAGAGAAATAAGTTGATTAGGGCAATATATGCCGATAAGGGACCATTTGAAGGATAAAACGACGTTGCATGGGCATTAAACAATAGGAAAGGTCAAATTTTCCCCTTTAAAATTTGGTCGGACAAGACCACGAGACCCCGTTTATGGGCCATGGTCCATACAACGGGCCGTAAGAAACTCTTCTATGATACACATTCCATGACATCTCATTTAAGAAATTACGAGCCATCTGATAAGTCGTACATTTCATTTAAGAAATTATCATTTTTCACTAACTCTAACCTTGAATCCATGGGTACCACTTACGACCCGTGAAACTTTTTACAGCTCGTAGGACCCCTCGTAACAATTGACGCTTAGAAAATTTTAAGGACTCATATCTTGCACATTTTCCCACTCCTTATGGATGGGGCCTTACATCGTATCACAAACTCCAGAAAACCATCCTTTGACCAAGTTTACCCTCTGTTCCACGAGCACAACCTACAACCCATGGAACAAATACGGCCCGTAGACCCCTTCGTGAAAGCCACTGGTACGTAAGAAATTTTTTTGATTTCATTCTTAGGCACTTTCATACCTTCCAATATGTGGGGCCTTACAATATCTTCCCCTTGGGATTATCCATCCCTGAATGTGCTAATCATAAGCTCTAAGAAATAGAACACATTCATCATATGCAAAAATACAACATGTAAATCATGAGAATTTTTAAAACATGTTTCAAATAACATTTACAATGCAACATCAAAATCACATAACCATGCGTAGATGACATGAAAATGACATGCAAGGATGGGAAGGTTCTCAAGTAGGAGAAATCATAGTACCTCAAGCTTGATTACAATGGAAGATATAGGGGTATCTCTTCTTCATATCGGCTTCCACTTCCGAAGTAGCACTCTCCACTTGCTGGTTCCTCCGAAGGACTTTGACGGATGCTATGTCTTTATTTCTCAACCTCTTTACCTGTCTATCCAAGATTTCTACCGAAACTTTCTCATAAGTCAAATTCTCTTCAACCTTCACCATCTCTAAGGTCACAATAGAATTTGGGTCTCTAACACAATTTCTCAACATAGAGACATGGAAGACCGGATAAACCATGCTCATCGCCATGGGCAATTCTAACTCGAATGCAACTTTACCAATACATCTCAAAATCTAATGAGGCCCTACATACCTAGGTCTTAACTTCTCTTTCTTAGCACTGGTACAACCGTGTAATAAAAGTTGTGCCTCGACAAGAAGCCTCACATCTAGCATGTGGATTCCAATTGGACTAAACCTTTCATTGGCAAAACCTTAAAGTACACCCAATCATTAACTTTGAGTTCAAGGTCTCTTCTTCAAGTGTTGACATAGGACCGTTGCTAACTTTGAGCCATTTTCAGTATTTCCCTTATCATTTTCAGCTTCTCCAAAGCTTCCATAACCAAATTCGGACCTAACAAAGCCATTTTTTCCACTTCAAACCATCCAACTGGGGATCTACAACGTCTACCATATAGAGCTTCAAAAGGAGTCATTCTGATGTTGGAGTGATAGCTATTGTTGTAAGAAAATAAGTGGAAAATGCTCATCCCAACTACCTTTAAACTCCAAGACACAAGCCATAAGCATATCCTCAAGAGTTTGGATGGTTCTTTCGTGTTGGCCATTCATTTGTGGGTGAAAGGTCGTGCTAAGCTTAACTTTAGTACCAAGGCCTCTTTGGAAGGATCTCCAAAAGTGCGAAGTAAATCAAGCACCATAATCCGAAATAATAGCCAATAAAACCCATGCAATCTAACCAACTCATGAATGTACAACTTGGCATAATCTTCGACACCATAAGTCACCTTAACCGGTAGGAAGTGAGCCGACTTTGTCATTCTAACAATAAAAATCCAAATAGAATTAAAATGCTTTTAGTCTTTGGTAAACCAGTCACAAAATCCATGTTGATCGCTTCCACTTCCAAACAGAAATCTTAATATCTTGTGCTAGGCCACCGAGCCTTTGATGTTCGGCTTTGACTTGTTGGCAATTTGGCAACTGGCTACAAACTTGGCAATGTATCTTTTTATACCACTCCACCAATACACTTCCCTCAAATCCCTATACATCTTTGTAGAACTGGAGTGAATGAAATAAGATAAATTATGAGCCTCATTCAAGATCAAGTCCTTAAGCCATCAACATTGGGCACACATAACCTACCTTGGTACCCTCCACCTTGCCATCCTTCACCAATGACTTTAACCCCACTGAAGCGAGGTCAAGGCCTTGATTGGACTTGACCTCTTCCACCAAAGAAGACTAAGAACCATCTACAACCACCACACCTCCATTTTCAGCTTCATTTAACCTAACTCCCAATCTAGACAACCGGTGAACTTCTCTTGCCAATTCCCTCTTACCATCATCAATATGAGACGTACTCTCCATGGACACTCTACTTAGAGCATCAATCATAACATTAGCCTTGCCCGGATGATAATTCACACTCATTTCATAATATTTAAGGAGTTACAACCACCTCCTTTGCCTTAATTAGATATTTTTGGGTAAACACGTATTGAAGACTCTTATGGTCGATGAACACGTCTACATGAACCCCATATAAACAATAACGCCATATCTTTAAAGCAAATACCACGGCCGCTAACTCAAGATCATGGGTGGGATAATTACGCTCATGCACTATTAGTTTCCTAGAAGCATAGGCAATAACCTTGCCATTTTGCATCAATACACACCACAAGTCAATTCTTGAACCATCACAATAAACCACAAACCTTTCTAACCCTTTTGGTAGAACCAAAATAGAAGCGGATGTAAGCTTGTATTTTAATGTTTGAAAACCCCTTTCAAATTCATCGGTCCAAACAAATTTAGACTTTTTTTGTGTCAACTTTCTCCAGGGAGAAGAAATCGAAGAAAACCCCTGAACAAATCTCTGATAGTACACTGCCAAGCCCAAGAAACTCCTAATATCCATGGGAGTCAATGGTCTAGACCGATTTCTCACCACCTCTGTATTTTTTGGATCCACTTTAATACCTTCACCTGACACCACATGCCCTAGAAATGCAACTTCCTTCAACCAAAATTCATATATGCCAAACTTAGCAAACAATCTTTATTCCTTCAACGTTTGCAACTTCTTAATGAAATGGATGTAGTAGTAGCTTGTTGGAACCCCAGAGTTTTTACTTAATTCAAGATATGTAATGTATATGACATTCTGAAGTGCTCTATTAATCTACTATTAAGTCATTTCATGGTAGTTTCGTCTATCACTTTATTGTGAAAAACCATATTGGCTCGTTCGGCCATAAGTACCTCTATATTTCGCTGAGTAGGATTTGACAATGGGTTTCAGTCGGTAATTGTAGAACTTCCTTTTATTGATCTTGGTCTGCATATAAATTTTGGAAATATGCACCTAGCTGAAATGGAGAGCTTTGAAGTCCCACAGCATGCTCTTCTTCACTCTGGGAATAAATCAAAATATCGTCAATGAATACCATACAAACATGTTGAGGTAGGTTTAAAGACCCTGTTCATGAGATCCAAGAATATCGCCAGAGCATTAGTTAGGCCGAAGAACATTACCACAAACTTAAAATGCTCATATCTTGTTCAGAAGGCCCTTTTGGAATATTACACTCCCTTACCCTCAACTGATTATACCCGAACCAAAGCTCAATCTTTGAGAAATGACTAGCCCCTTGTAGTTGGTCAAATAAGTCATCTAACAAAGGTAGGGAATACTTGTTCTTCACGATGACCTTATTGAGTTGTTGGTAATTGATGCACATTCTAAGTGAGCCATCATTCTTCCTTACAAACAACACCGGCGTACCCTAAGGTGACTTGCTAGGCCTAATAAAACCCTTCTCCAATAAGCCTCTCAATTGATCTTCAACTTTTTCAACTCCATCCGGCTAGGGGGAATAGAAATGGGTTGAGTATCGGGTAGGAGGTTTATACTAAAATCTATCTCCCTTTCAGGAAGGATACCAGAAAGCTCAACGAGAAAAATATCAAGAAACGCATTGACCATCGGAATCGACTCTATAAGAGGGGCTTTATACTCAACATCCCCAACCCTTACAAGATGGTATATGCAACCCTTAGAAATTAACTCCCAAGCCTTAAGACAAGAGATGAACCTACCATTAACGACTGAATCATGACCTACCCACTTAAGGATGGGCTTATTAGGAAATTAGAACTTAACTTTGTGAGTTCTACAATTGATGGTAGCACGATGTGCATGTAACCAATCCATCCAAAGAATAATGTCAAAATCCACCATGTCAAGTTCAACAAAATCACAAGGCAAGACTTTATGCAATATAGACATGAGACAACCCCTATAGACTTGTTTAGCAATAATGGACTCACAATAGGAGTAGACACTTCAAAGGGTTCACATAACATTTCAGGATACATATGAAGTCAATTGGCAAAAAAGGAGTAATGAAAGAGAGAGTGGCACCCAAGTCCAATAAAGCATATACACCAAAATTGTAGATCTTTAACATACTGATAACAACATCGGGTGTTTCATCCACCCCTTGCCTCCCTTGAAGAGCATAAAACTGGTTATGACATGGAGCACCTCCTTGTTAGGCACATTGTGCCCTTCGGTCACCATGAGAACCTTGTCCTTTACGATGACCATCCTTACTCTTGTTTGGACAAATCTACAATCTTATGGCCCATCTTGCCATACCTGAAGCAAGCACCCGTGTTCCTGAAACATGCACCACTATGATTCCTTCCATAATTTGGGCACCTTGGAAGAGTCATCCCACCATTGCCACCTTAAGATATAGGGTTGAGCACCCTATAATTAGCAAACCTTTGGCCTTGAACATTAGAGGACCCTTGACCTTGGAATTTGTGGCCTTGTTGAAATTGATCACCCTTAGCACCTTGAAATACACCATCATAATGAGCCCTCTTGGACTCTCCACTCCTCCTCTTTCTAAGTTTTTTCCTTGAAGTTGCTCGGCATAAGTCATGAGCTGAGATAAGTCCATATCTCCTATGAGCATGGTGGTATGACATTCTTCATTTATCAAGTTAGACACTCCCAACACAAACTTGTGCATCCTTGCCCTAGGATCGGCAACCAAGTGAGGGGCATACTTTGAGAGGTTGTCGAATTTAAGGAAATACTCCCTAACACTCATGTTTGAGATTCATAAACTCCATCATCATTGGCTCTCTTAGCTCTATGGAAAAAGATAGTTGAGGAATGCAACCTTGAATTCTTCCCAAGAGATAGGCTTTCTATTCCCTCTCTCTTTCTTCCATTAAATCATAATTGAGCAAGGCCCTTTAGTTGATAGGCCACTAATTCTGCTTTCTCCTTCAAGATCACCCCTATAATGTCATGAACCTTGTACACCATATCAATGAATTCTTGGGGGTCTTCTTCAACTTTGAAGCCACAGAACTCTGGAGGATTCATTCCTGTAAAATCCCTCACTCTTGAAGCGGGGGTATTTTGCTAATAAAATGGCCACATTCTTGTATTCAGCATGAGTGACCCCTTCCTCTCCTTGGGGGGCTTGTGGGAACCAGAAGTGTCGATTCACCCTCGGGAGTGAGAGATCTTTGTGACACTCTTCTTTGAGGCAATGATCTAAAATAGCAAAAGATCATCCATTGGGAATAGTAAGTCTCAATTTAACTCCTAAAGCATGACATAGAATATGAAGAAATGAGTCATTCCTAAAATGCTTCATAGCCTCCTATTCATAGATGTGGCACGTTTCACAATCATGAACAAGACTCTAATTGATGTGGTGTGTTGGATTTCTGAAGGATCATTTACCAATCTAGTGCTCTAATACCAAGCTTGTCACGACTCAAGCCTTGGGCCTAGTTGTAACACGGAGAATGGGGAACCCTAGGAACCCCAAACAAGCCTCTTAAGCATACATAGCATATCGTTGGTTGCGGAAGCATAATTAAACAATAAACACATAAATTTTAGGGGAAACGGGACTGTGGACTCAAGTTATGGGGATGTTATGGGGAAGAGTATTGTAATGAACACGTAGCAAATAATATCTAAGGGGTGGAAAAGTATGACTCACGCTACGGGGTAATTAGGGACTTAGGACTTCCATCTCATCAATAACATACAACAAGCATCAACACATAAAAGGGAATAAGGGACTAAGGAAGTCTCTTATAATACATAGACATAACGGGAGTCGAGCTCATAACATACAAATTCGTATACATCAAAACCTCTATCATGATTAGAACGGGGGCCACGATATCTCCCAGGCTCACCTCAAAAGATAAATATCCATGAGTAGACCAGTCTTAACTAAAACATGAAAGTAAGTGGATGTTGTCCCCAAAGTGGAGGACTCACCAATAGCAATCTTCTATAATCCATTTAGCCACGTGGAGAAGGAGGTGATGTTGCCCAAACTACACCTCCTTTTGAAGGTATAAGCAGTTATTGTCAATATATATAACCTAATCAAGGTTAGGGTCGAACCCCTAAGTAATATAGTCAAGACTTGGAGTAATTACGAGCAATTCGAACGAATTAACCTACTTATCTCCCGAAAAGAGGGAACTTTGTAACTTTAGTAAGTAAACCTAAAATTAGAAGTAAGTGTTGTGAAATCGGTGAGAGAAGTAACTAGGGTATTGTGTTCCCCATGAATTCCTAACTTAGTATCACCATATAATCATTATCTTTTCTAGTGTGTACCATGCACCATGGATTAGTTAAGTTTATCAAGCCGGGAGGTGTATTTCACAACATGATTTGATCCATCCCCGTAGTGTGACATTACTAACCCTTACCTTTTCCACTACAACCGCCCTTTCATCTAGTTAGGTTAATTAGACGAGAGGGATCACATCGAATATTGTTAATTAATCTCTTTTTCTATTCTTTATTACCTTGATCCAGTTAATAAGAATTAGGCGGGTTCTAATGTTGGCAACCATTAAAAAGCATTCATAACGAAGAGAATTAATTAATACATGAATGCATACTTTCCTAGAATTACGGATTATCAAGTTTTACCTTGTTAGTTGTTCATGGTTTCCACAACCCTAGTTGTGGATTTAGCTATTTATGATCATTGCAGATGAAAGAATCATGTTATGGAATAGAATAATTAAACACTTACAATGATGAATTTAAGAATAAAAAATCTAAAGTTCTCCACAAGAAATCACAATGTCAAAATCATAAAATATGAAGTCTCTAAAGTGTTTATATCCTCTCTCATGCGTCTCTCTACTAAAAAGACCTTAAAAGCCTATTTATAATAAGTAATATACAAATCCAAAATGGAATAGGAAAATTGGATTCAGCAGCTTCTACGGATGGGGTTACGAGCTGTATAAGAAACCACAACCCGTACCTGGGCTTCGTACTCTGCAATTTCCAAATCGGACTTCAATTCCACAAGACCTTCTTACGGGTCATCTTCTGACTTATGGCCCGTGACAGGTTTCGTCTGCTAAGTTTTTTTGAAACTATTCAAAATCTTATCCTCCAGGCACGACCATATCCACGACTTGTGAATGAATCTACGACTCATCTGATAGTTCATAGATGTAATATCTGAAACTTGGCCCTTTACTGGATCTGACTCACGAAACCAACCTACAGCTTGTGGAATTAACCACGACCCATAGAGTTGTCTGTAAAATCCCAAAAACTTCAATTTTGTAGAATTTTGCCCAAAATCATACTGAATCCTACAATCCTACAAAATAAACATAAAAACACATCAAACTCACAAACATCGCTTTGAGAACACACAAAATTCCAAGTTTTAAGTATCAAAAGTGCTATGTTTTGGCAGTACATCAACACCATCAACTTAAAATTATTATTTGTCCTCAAGTGACGGACTCAATCTACATAAGCAGTATAGCAACACACAGAACACAATCTAAAGACATACATCATCTCTATATCAATCACAGATACCCAAACTAACATATCAGTGCATATCAGATAGTCATAAAAAAAAACCATGCAGATCAATATAAGTGACAATGCAACTATGACTAGCAAAGTAACCATAGATGTGCAACAATCACTGAAATAGCCTAGAATCAATAGTGTAACTCAAGTTCCCTTACAAAAAAAAGTCTTTATATTTAATGCTTAGGACTAAAAAAATCACTCACAACAGATATTCAAACACTACGCTCAATACCATATGCTTTCCCCTATACCCACGATATGACCTTCGACTACTTTGACTAGGATCACTATAGGAATTATTCAGCTTGTAACATAGGCTTAGGGGGATTTTCTATGATGTTTTAGGAACATAGTGACTAATGGCCCTCCTTGGCACTGCGTTATTCTACAATTTTTCCCTACCAACACAGTCATTTTTGAATTATTTCTCCCTTCTCCTATCTTAAACCTTGTTGGGTGCTTTATTCAAACTTTTAAGCTCATTGCCTTTTTATTTTCACACTTCTTCTGTTTAGCTCATTATTTAGGCATTTATTTATTTATTTATTTTGCGCCCATAGCACATTTTTTCCTTTTTCATGCATCACTAGCTTCCTCCCAATTTAGTGTGATTTTTCTTACACCAATCCCCTCAGCTTAGCCTTTTGGCCTGAGTTCAGGTGCACAATATCTGACCTATGAACCAGGGCCACTTTTGGTAGCCACCCTCAACTTAGGTTTTTTTCCTGAGTCGAGGTGCACAATATTCAAGGAAGGATCAGAACTAATTTCAGGATTTCACAATCAAAACACCTTGGTTACTTAGGTGTTTAAAAACAAAAGGGTATATGTAAAGCTCCAATATTAGGACCAAGGGATACTTCAAATATTTGGTTGGTTATTTAGGCTATGTAGGCTAATATGCACAACAATCTAAGATCTTCTCCTAACCAATTAACCTACAGTCTTAGTCAGAGTGACAGGGCAAATGCTGAATTGAAACATAGTATAAGAATTTTGCAAAGAAACTCACACACACTTGGACTAATTAAAGTATCAATACAGACTCTTAGAGCATGTTTTTCAGCACAATTAAACCTCAACTTATCATAACAAGAACTATCAATTTCTGAATTCACATGATTGTTATCAAGACTACCTAATACACTTATCAGAACAAGCATTATCAATTAAACTTCAACTTATCAGAACAAGAACTATCAATTTTTGAATTCACATGATTGTTATCAAAACTACCTGATACAAAATTTCTAATGGGTATTATTTCTCCACAAAACTAACATATGTCACAGGCTTTAGTACAATATGCTACTTATACCACTTACACATCCTAAACGTGTCAGATCAACAGAAAATAAATGTCCTTAGGAAAAGAACATGGGTAAAAAAACCCCTTGGACTCAAAATTTAGGATAGTTATAGGCCATGATTACTCAGACTTCACCGAGGCATATAACTACCCACACCCCATTGAAAACGATTTACATTGTCCTTAATTCAACAAAATATAACTAAAGCAAAGCATAGGGGTCAAAAGAATACCTGGGTCCTTAAACGCTAGTTTCTATCTTCAGTTTCCTCCTTAGTAGCGCTTGATTTAGTGTCGCAGCATGACTTAGACAGCTGGGTTACTCAGACTTAAATAAGTGTCCATGCTTCCATTGTCCGCACTTCCTCAACATTGCAAAGATACAGTTTGATTCTTTGGCCATTTACTTTGAATCTCTTGTCATTTCTCTTTTACAACTCAACAACCCTATGGTTGAAAATGTGTGAAACTTTGAACAGCCCTAGCCATCTCAACTTGAGTTTCCCGGGGAATAACTTTAATCTGGAGTTGTATAACAACACCAAGTCTCCTGGTGCAAACTGGTGATTCTCAATATGTCGATCATGTTGTAGCTTCATCCTTTGCTTATATAGGGTTGAGCTTTCATATGCCTTCAAATGGAACTCATCAATCTCATTGTGTTGGCTCAGCCTTGAGTTTGTCGTATCATTCTAATCCAGAGTCAGCTTTTTAAAAGCTCACATCACCTTGTGCTCAAGCTCTACTGGTAAGTGACAGGCTTTACTAAAGTCAAGTTGGTAAGGAGACTTTCCCTATAGGAGTCTTTAATGTAGTCCGGTATGGCCATAATCCATCATCAAGCTTTTGCAACCAGTCAATCCGGTTTGGATTCATAGTCTTGGACAGAATTTGTTTAATCCCTCTGTTAGACACCTCAACTTTCCCACTCATCTGTGCATGGTAGGGTATTGCCACTTGATATTTTTCAAGAAGAGCTTTGAACAACCTATTGCAGAAATGAGAACCTCTATCACTATTGATTTCCTCTAGGGTACCGAACCTTAAGAAGATATTTCTTTTCAGGAATGTTGTGGCACTCTTGCTTTCATTATTGGGAAGCGCCAACACCTCCACCCACTTTGATCCATAGTCCACAATTACTAGAATATACTTGTTCCTATGAGAGATAACAAACGAACCCATGAAATCTATCCCCAAACATCAAATAATTTGATCTTCATAATGGGGTTTAGAGGGAGCACGTGTTTCCGGGAAACACCACCTTCTCTCTGGCATCTGTCACAAGCTTTGGCGTACTTATAAGCATCTTGGTGGATGGTTGGCCAGAAGTATCCACATTATAAGATCTTGTGTGTTGTCCTAATTCAACTATGATTCCTGCTAACCAAGGATGAGTGGTAAGCCTCTAAAATGCTCATCATTTCTACCTCAAGAACACAGTGATGAATAATCCCATCTGCATAGATGTGAAAAAAAAATACAAATCATCCCATAAAACATTTCTTATATCAGACATAAACTTACGATGTTGGTGAGTAGTCATGTTCGGTGGCACAATATAACTAACCAAACAGTTTGCATAATCTGCAAAACCATGGTATCAAGTCATGAGATGCTACTAGTAATTTCTCATTTGGGAACGAATCATCAATTTCCACCCTATCATTGAACTTTTCCATGGACTCATCCTCTAATATGGATGGGTAGTTTGCAACCTGATTTTCAGTCCCCTTTCTGTCAATCACATCGAAGTCAAACTCTTGAAGAAGAAGTACCCATCGAAGTAGCCTGGGTTTTGCATCCTTATTCACCATTAAGTAATGCAATGTTGAGTGGTCGTTATGTATAATGACTTTGGTTCCCAAAATATAAGACCTGAACTTCTCGAACGGAAAGACCACTACGAGTAATTCCTGCTCTGTGATAGTGTATTTTTTCTACACTATATTTAGGGCTTTGCTGGCATAATAGATCCGATGTAGAGTCTTCTCTCCACACTGTCCTAACACCACACCAAGTGCAACCTCATTTGCATCAAACATAATCTCAAAGGGCTTCGACCAATCTGGAGCAACCATAATATTGGTTATTGTCAAATTTTACTTCAGTCCTTCAAAAGCTTTTAGGCATGCATCATCGAACACGAACTTCGCATCCTTCTCAAGTAGTTTGCCAAAATGGTGTACAATCTTTGAGAGTCCTATATAAAGCACCTGTAAAACCCTGTATGACCTGGGAAACTTCTCACACCTTTAACAGAGATAGGTGGAGGAAGCTTCTCAATCACCTCTACTTTGGCTATATCTACCTTGATTCCTTTGATGAAGATTTTGAGCCCCAACACAATGCCTTCCTTCACCGTGAAATGACTTTTTTCCCAATTAAGAACAGACGACATTCTTCTTATCTCTGAACCATTGCATTTAAGTGCTTCAAGAAATCATCGAATGAGTCTCCAGCCACACTAAAGTCATCCATGAATACCTTGATAGTGTCTTCAACCATGTCTAAGAAAATGAACATCATGCATCTCTGGAATGTTGCTGGTGCATTACATAACCTGAATGACATTCTTTTAAATATGAAGGTTCTATAGGGGAATGTGAAGGTTATTTTCTCTTGGTCTTCTAGAGAAATAGGGATCTAATTGTAGCCCGAGTAACCATCAAGAAAGCAATACTAGGCTTTTCTTGCCAAGCTCTCTAGCATCTAGTCCATGAATGGCATAGGGAAGTGGTCATTTTTAGTTGATGCATTGAGCTTCCTATAGTCCATACAAACCCTCCAACCTATGACTGGTCTCCTAGGGATAACTCGTTGCTAGCATTTGGGACCACAGTGATACCTCCCTTCATTGGAACACATTGTACCGGACTCACCTATTCACTATCAATAACAAAATATATCAAACCTGCATCCAACCCCTTAATGATCTCTTTGCGCACGACCTCTTGCATCGGTGGGTTGAGGCGCCTTTGGCGTTCAATACTTGGTTTGTAATTTTTGACCAGTTGAATCTTATGAGTGCACACTCTAGGGGATGCCAATGATGTCAGTAATTGTCCATCCAATAGCCTTTTTAAATTGCTTGAATGTCGAGATCAATGTGTCCACCTATTTATCATTAAGATCTGCAGCAACAATGATAGGCAAATTATTGTTAGTACCCAAAAACACATACCTCAGATGATCTATAAGAGCCTTCAACTCCAACACTGATGGCTCCTCGATGGATGGTCTAGTAGGTGGTGACTATCGATTCTTTAAGTCTAACTCACGTTTTAGCTTGATATCTAGTGAAACCAAACACTCCTAAGGCTTTTTCTGTCTCATCATAGTCTGGGATGCCATCACTCTTGAAGTTCATTGATACTGCTTCTAGAGTTTTGACACCCAGCCTTTTCTCAATTGGTATCTCTAGTTGTACCTTATTAACACTCTCAATGATAGAGACTACTTTCAGATCATCAGATTTCTTTATTAACTAGCAGATATTGAAGGCGGCCTCGTTATTACCCAATTTGAACTTGAGTTGACCCAACTCCATGTCCACTAATTCTCGTCCAGTGGCTAGGACGGGCGAGCTTCACAAGATGATTGGGACTGTGAAGTCAACCTCACAATCAAGAATTACGAAGTCTGCGGGGAATATGAATTTTTCCACTTTGACGAGAACATCACAAAATACTATGGTGGCACATAGTTTAGAGACAGTGGGGGACTACCAAGGTCCCCTCGATGCTAGGTCATAATTTCACGGAATACTTGAATTATAATCATAGTTATATTAATCATAGTCTCAAAACATCATAATTTACTTCTCGGAGTAGCTCATTAAGACATAGCTTATAACATCAAAGATAGGGCTTTACATCATTCTTAACATTCATGTCATGCTCATGAGCTCATAACATATTTGTTGGCGCTCTTATTAATCTCAACATGTGTGACACATATATCTTGTCATAAAGCATTCATTACATAAGAAACTTGACATGCATCCTTAATCAAATCATGGTGGGTATGTATACATAATCAAAACCCACATACCTTGATGTGATTGGGGGTAAAAATCTTGTTAAAGAGTGCAGAAAATCCGAAATCTTAGGTTGGACTCTTTTCTTGAAGGGCTTGAAGAACTTGGGAGTATTTTCAGAGGAGTTAGGGACTTAGAAATATTTTGAATGAAGGAGAATGAAGTAGATTAGGGTTATATAGGGCTGATTTAGGGGCCTAATAGACGTAGCATAACCTTAGGCTAATAAAAAATGTCAAAATTTCCCCCTTTAAAAATCTGCTGGACGGGAACACCATATCCTGATTACGGATCATGGTCCATTCGATGGGTCGTAAAAAGGGGGCTCGTCAGGTAACTTTTTGGACCCTCAGAAATCCTCTTCATAATCTCAACCCACAACATGACTTACGGTTCATAAGTTAATGTACGAGCTATACCGGTATCTCGTACCTCAAACTCCAGAAAACCATCCTTTCACCAAGTCTACCCTCCATTCCACGAGCACAACCTATGGCATGTGGAACCACATACAGCCCGTAGATCCCTTCGTGAAAGCCACTTGTTTAGGAAATTTTCTTGATTTCATTCTTAGGCACTTTCATACCTTCCAAAATGCAGGGCCTTACAAAAACAGTGGGAGAAGACTTAAATTATTTTCCTATTGAGATGGGACTTCATAAAAGATCTATGCTGAACTCATTTCCTTTTCTCTTTATGGTGAATGAGTTGACACGGTTTATTCGGGAGGGTGTTGATGAGTCGTAGAAATATGACTCTTATGATGCTTTAAGCGAAGGATTTTTGTACGTTCTCAAGCAAATATGTTGGTTTGATATGTGTGTTTTGGTACTTTGCAAGAAAATGATAAAGGCATGGAATGACGGAGAAATTGTGAGAAAAAGAATTAAAAAATCGGTGAAGTGGTGACATACGAAACCTCTCACGGGCCATGTAGCATCACACGGGCCGTGGGAGTGTGCGTGAAGGGCCCAACGAAGAGAAGCTGAAAATTGAGCCAAGTGAGGGACCACGGAGGTCTTCACGAACCTTGTCATGGTATACGGACCGTGTGACCAACCGTGACCTCACATGGGCGTAAAGCTAGAAATTTAGCCAAGTGATGGACCACGGAGGTCTTCACGGACCGTGTGACCAACCGTGACCTCACACTTGGGCGTGAAACTGGAAAGAAACCAAGGGAAGTTGCATGGGAGGCACACACGGACCGTCAAAGCTCTTATGGGCCGTGCCATATGCTGTGAAGTTGACGTGACTTAGAAGAATCACTGTCGAAAATAATAGAAATCGTGCCAGTGAAGACTCATGGACCGTTAAACGGATCATGAAACCCAACACGGGGCGTGTCAGTTTCCGTGAGAAACCAGGGGTGATGATTTACGGGCCGTGTGACGGTCCGTCTGGACTCACACGGCCCGTGTGAAGACCCGTACCCATGCCGAAGTCTATTTTTCTATTTTTAATTGAATTAGTTTTTTCTTGTATATATATATTTATTTTAGTCCATTTTTGGGTTGTTGAATGCTGGAGTCAGAGAACAAAAGAGAGAACAACATTTTGACTTTGTTTTACATTAGATTTGTGTATTGTGATTATCTCTTCGAAGATTGTAATACGGATTTATCGTTATTTCAATCATAAGTCAATTACTATGATTTCATTACATTATTGTGGGCAACTTGTGTTAAACATGCTAGGCTAAACCCACAACTAGGGTTGTGGGAACCATGACAATTCAATAAGATAACACAAACTGGGATAAATTCGAGGGATTGATCACTGTATTCATTGTAGAGTTCTTCACTTTAACTTTCCCCTAATGAGTCGACGCATTAGGGCAAGCTCGTATTTGTTACATGCCCGGGAGGGATGTAGTGGTTAGGAAAAGAGTTCTATAACAGAAATTTGGGATTTTTAACCTAGTCTAAGTGCCTGAGACCGAAAGGTGAAAGAACAAAGGTTGAAATTACACACACTCTGAGATCGAAAAGAGATGAGTGAAATATAGCTAGGAAGGACCGAAAGGAAATGAGTGAAATATAGCTAGGAAGGACCGAAAGGTGAACTAGGTATTAGCTATTTTGTTTGATCTTGTATGCGCAATCACGAATGAGTTTACCAAACCAGTTTAGTTATCGTATTAGACGTCATGGGGATCATAACCCTAGCTTCTCATTAATTGTTTGAAACCCAGTATCAACATCCTTATTAGTCACTTTATAATAGGAATTTATTTGAACAACGTAACCCTCCCCCCATTTACTTTATGCAACTTTATCTTGGGAATAGAATTTACATCTGAAAGTCGGTGTTAATAGAATCATTCTTACGTGTTCCCTGTGGGATGACCTTAACTCTGGTTGAGTTCTATATTTGATCAACGACCGCTTTACTCTTCCTTTTGGAGTGTAAATTTGGGCGTATCAGGTGTTCCATGGTGTATGCTATTTTTTAATGACATAGTACTAATTGATAAGACTTGAAATAAAGTTAATGATAGGTTAAAGGTTTGGAAACATACTCTGGAGTCCAAAGGGTTCAAATTGAGTAGGACCAAAACAGAATATTTGGAGTGCAAATTCAGTATTGTGAGGGATAGAGCAGACTTTGAAGTGAGGCTTGTCACTCAAACTATTCCCAAGAGAGAAAGATTTAAACATTTTGGGTCCATCATCTTGAGTAGTAACGATACCAATGATGATATCGCACATCATATTGGGCAACATAGATGAAATAGAGTCTTACTTATGGAGTATTGTGTGATAAGAAGATACTACCTAAATTCAAAGGTAAATTTTACAGAATGGTGTCTTTGGTATATAGTTGAAGTGCTAGCTAGTAAAAGATTCACATGTTCAAAAGATGCAACTTACAAAGATGAGTATGTTCAGATTGATGTATGGACATGCCAGGTGTGATAAGATTAGGAATAAGATCATTCAGTAGAAGTTAGGATGACGCCCATGGCAGAAAAGATGAGAGAAGCGAGATTGAGATGGTTTGGGCATGTGCAACGGAGGAGTGTCAATGCTCTTATTCGGAGGTGCAAGAGGTTGAATTCAGGGGTTATGCGGAGGAGAATAGGTATACCAAAAAAGTATTGGGGGAGGTGATTAGACAGGATATGGTACAACGTCATACCACCAACGAGATGATCTTAGATAGAAAGGAATGTAGGTCGCGTATTACGCTAGAAGGTTAATAGAATAGTAAGGGTAGGATGTTATCTTGCCTTGTGTTTTAGTAGGGTAGGGGAATTAGTCGCATCTTTATATATTGTGTTGTTACTATCCATCATTTATCTTGCTAATTTTATTGTATATATAAAATTGTCAATTGTTTTTCATCCTAGTCGTTATTCTTTATCTAGTATTTTCTGCTTTTGATACTGATATATTTGAGTTAAGGGTTTCCCTCTCTCTATCTCTATGAAGCAATGGTAAGATCTGTGTATATTCTATTCTCCCTAAACCCCACTTGTGAGATTTCACTGGGACTGCTATAGTTGTTATAAATTAATATGTAAAACATTACGGTCATTTCATTTACTATGAAAAATTATATGCAACTCGGTATTCTTGTTTTATTCTAACCAATCAAGTTGAAATTGATTTGCATAACAATGTCATATAGTAAATGCTTTTCGATTTTTGTCGTTTCAATATATGAAATTGATAAAATAAAATTATATATATAAAAGATGTATTTTTATAATTGGTTATTAGTGTATGAAAATAGTACAAAATTTTGATATGATGATTTAGTTTAATCAATATTATTGGAATCGATTTATATATCCATTTCATACATTAAATAATATTCATTTTGATTTTTCAATATATGTAATTAGTACTAAAAATAGGTTTAAAAAAATTACTCTAGAAATTGATATGTAAAATGATATATCGTTTCATTCACTATGAAATTGTATACAATCTGCTATTTTTGTACTCTCTGTGTTTCAAAAAGAATTACCTTTTTTCCTTTTTGTTTATTTAAAAAAATGATTCTTTTTTTTTTTTTTGACAAAACTTTAATTTCAATATTCCATGTGGCATGTTTAACACCACAAGATTAAAGAACATACTGATACATTTAATATAATTTTAATTTAGGATCACAAGATTGAAAAGTCTTCTTTATTTTTTAAGCTCCATACCAAATTAAGTCAAGTCATTCTTTTCAAAATGAATGGAGTATTATTTTAGCCAATTTAGTTAAAATTAATTTGAATAACGATGTTATACACTAAATACTTTTTAATTTTAGGATTGCAATGCATGTAATTAGTATATAAAATGCTATTTACAGATTATGTCTTTTTACATGTGATACTTGGTCTATAAAAATGATGCAAAATTTAGTATCCATGTGTAGTTTAACTTGTATTGTTGAAAGAGATTTATGAATTGATTTCATCAAGTTTAAAAAGTGATTTCATGTAGCAACTTATATTATAAAATATAATCTCTCTAGCTTTAACGCAACATATTGTGATCTCATTTGTCCAGATTTAAAAAGTGAATTATAAACTATTTTATAATTTTTAAAAATAATAATTTATTAATAGCTTCATAATCTGCGATAATTTATGAACTAATTCGACATTCATATGTTAATGCTTGAAGTAATTTGCGTACTTAACATATATTTATAGTACTTTAAAAAAAATATCACTTTAATATTACAATGGTGTTACTTGATCGAATAACTTAACTGTAAAAACACATGGATAACCACTTTAAAAACAGGAAACAAGTTTCAGAAAGCATTTTCAATATATTAAATAAAAGTATTTAATAAAAAATGATGACCAAACTATTTTCTAGTATGTTTTATGTATATTTGTTAATTCTTGATTTTGGTTTGACCTTTTATTATTTGAAACATGTTTTCTTGAAATTCTCCATCCATCAAATTTGCTTGCTACATTTTTCGTTATGTTGGTCTAACTAATTTACTCCATCAATTTATTTTGACTTTTCATACTTCCAAAAAGATGCACCATATTTTCTTCTAATTTGAAATTAACATATTTTATCTGTTTTAAAATAAAATGTCAATGTCATCATTCTTGCAAAGAAAATAACTTTCTACAAGAAATGAAAATTCATATTTGTAGTGTATATAATTGGTCTAGAAACAAGTTCTTATAATTTAAATATCATAAAAAATAATTCAGATATATACTAGAATTTCATATAACTTGTCGTCATGTATATAATTGGTGGAATGGCCTAATAGGCCCCTGTACTTGGTCCCGTTTGTCACCTAGGATCTTATACTTAGAACTTTGCCAACTAAACCCTTGTACCCACTCAAAACCTACATTTTAAACACTTTTTTCTGACCTGGCATCCTACGTGGCATACCAGGCCTGGTGCGTGAGTTTCACTCCATTTTGGAGCGTGAAATGGTTGTAAAAACCCCTTTAACAGTCATCTTCTTCCCCAAATACCCAAATATATAAATCTCCATTTCTTCTTCTCAAAATTCTTCAATTTTCTTCTTGTTTTTGTCTCTCCAAACGAAATTTCTTCTTGTTAGCCATAATTTCTTCTTGGAAAATTATTTTTCTACTAAAGTGGTTTTTGCTCTTGCTCTTATTTTGATTCTCATTTTCTCCAAAGAACCCATACCATATATTTGTAGTCACTCCATTTATAGTCCTTTTTTCCCTATTTTTCTTCTCATCCTCTTGATTTCAAGTTCAATTTCTCTTTTTCTCTCTTATCCATATCAAAAAATTTCATCCATTGTGTTTCTTAAAAAAATTTCATCCATTCTACTTTAGCTCATTCCTATAGAGTTTTACATAAATGGTCTTCTTTTTCTTGATTTGGGTTTGATCTAACTGGAAAAGACAATTTTTTTGGTAATTTGGAGTTGAATTTTTGGTGGGTTTTGTTTCTTGAGTTGAATTGGAGGTGGGGGTTGAAGAAGAAGGGGTTGGTGTACTTGTGTTTGAAGAGGAAAATGGTAAAAATTATGAGAATTTTGACTTTTTGACAAAAAAAACATTGTAAAAAATAAAAAATGATGTGGCAAATCTGATCTGACATGGAGTGTGACATCAGCGCGATTGAGAGACACGATGAGTTGGAGGGGTTTAAAATGTAGGTTTTGAGTGGGTACAAGGGTTTAGTTGGCAAAGTTCTAATTATAAGGTCCTAGGTGACAAACGGGACCAAGTACAGGGGCCTATTAGGCTATTTCGCCTATATAATTGGTATAAAATAGATTCTCCATCATAAAATTTGTTTGTGATTTCCTAAAAAAGAAATTGAATTTGATATCAACAAGAAAAAATTCAAGTACAAGAATTCATGTTCTATAAATGAGAATCATGTTTCAAATAAATACATATTCCAATAGACAGATTTCTCATTTAAAAATCACAATTAAAAAAATAATTTTAAAATTATTAAATACGAACTCTTATTTCTTTAATAATAAAAGATTGTCGCTACTTCAATATAAACGAAATAATCATTAACTGGACCAAGAAACGCAAAAAAATGTTTTTAAAAAATAGAACGAACTTGTATAATCTCATGTACCACTGTAAAAAAAAATTCAAAAATATAGAACTATCTTGTACATATCATCTATCATCGTGTTGGATCAATATTGAATACACACTAGTATCACATTTGATGTTTTGAATTATAAAAACAACTAGTTAACTTGAAGTCATATAAAATATTTACATATCAAAATTAATTAAATGAGAAAATAATTAGACTTTTCCTCTTCTTCGATCTACCATCATTTTGCAACATTAAAAATAATACTACAATTTATATTTTATTGTTCTAGAAGTAGATTTGATTGTTTTGTTGGTTAACAAAATCAATTACTATATTTTGCTATTGAAATTACTCATCTATACATTTCTTCTTTTTTATTCTCCGCCTCCGAATGTTGGCGAAACTCTGAAGTGCTGCCATTTTTTGCTCTTTCTTCTTCCTTGCAATAATAACCTTTTTTGTTTCTTCTTCTAATATGAACTCAAAAAACACAAACTGCAGATTCAATAAAAGAGGGAGTGAAATAGTCCTGCATGATAGTGGATATGGCATAAGATTTAATTAATTATCCACCCAAACTAACAAGTCTTAACAGTTTACCAATTCAAACTCCTATTCACTTGAAGCTTAGGGGATGTCCTTGCCTTCTTTGATACTTGTTCATTTTATTCAATGGAAAACAAAGAGGTTATTCTTAGGATTCAAATGCAACTCCTCTTATAATTAATAATATCTGGGAACGGAGAAGCTGGGGATTTTTTCCTTTTGATATTTAAATTTTTTACTTTTCTAACATTCACATGTTAATTTTTTATTAGTTTGTACATAGATTATTTTTGCTTCACACGCTTCTTTAATGTGTATTACACATATAATATCATGTCATCAGAAAGTATTTAATAGGTATAAGTCTCAATTAAGATGTTCAAGCAAAATATGCAAATAACTTTAAATGACCTTTTATGACTTAAAGCGAAAAGCATAATATATACTTTATCAAAAACTCACATCAAAATTTATATCAAAAAGTGACTTGCACGTGTCCTATTACATAATATTATAATAATTATTTTAATAAAATATTATTATTCGTTGTCTTATTTCTATGTTTTCCGTTTTATATTTTCCTTTCTCTTTTTTCTCTTTCTTTTTCATCCTATTTTGTCTTTCTGTTTAGTAACTTTTTTTTCATTGATATGAAACCCCAAAACACAATACCTTCTTCTCCTTGCTCCTTTTTTTTTTTCAAGAAATTCTTTTTCATGATTTTAGCAAGGCTTGGTTCAACGGGTAATGATAATATTGTTGAATCGAATTTGAGGCTGTCAATCGAAGACGACATATTTGACAAATTTGTATGGTCGATTACAGGGTGAATTTATGTTAAATTTTTTTATCACGAAAATCCGTGGTAATTCGACTAAATTCAATATATTACTCTATAATTCTTAAAGAATATATTAAATATTACCTAAAGGAATTCATTCTCAAAATAACAAGTTGGTTCACTGGTCTGAGGGCTCTTTTCTAGGATGAAGGTTGGGGATTTGATTCCAGCCAACTTTACCATTTTATCCACTTTTTACTGAAAGCACAAAATGATAAGTTGGTGTTCCCATGTTCTTGAATTCTTAAATTCGCCTCTAGTTGATTAGTTTACAGAAATTGGGTGATATATTGGAGTCGGAGATAATAGAAAAGCTCAAAGTGAATTTGTGAGTTGAAGTATAAAAAATTATTTTATGACACAAAGCAGTATAATCCCAAGGTCATAGATCATCTAGGTTTGTTTTATGACTAGTCCAAAGTTCAAAAGGAGTGGAAGTTACTGATTTAGAAGACACTTGATTCAAAATGTAGGTCGCAATCAATAATGTATCTCCCCAAAAAGAGATAGGCAAATTTGTTTATGCCATCATTGACCTTACTGTATCCAATAATATGTTATTCCTTCTTTTAGCCTCACCATTTTGTTAGCGTGTGTAAGGAGTACTTAACTATCTGATTATGCCTTTTTCATTACATAACTCTTCAAATTGATTTGATAGATATTCACGTCCTGGATCGGTTTTTAGCACCTTTATTCTTTTATCTAATTGATTTTCAACTTCATTGATATATCTTTTAATGCATTCTACTGCTTCAAATTTACGAGAAATCAAGTAGACATAACTAATGCGTGTGAAATCATCAATGAATGTAATGAAATATGTGGCACCATCCCTGGCTTTCACATTTATTGGACCACAAATATCAGAATGAATTAATTGAAGTGGGAACTCAGCTCTTTTAGCTTTCCCAAATGGTTATCACATAATCTCTTGCTTTTGTCTCTTTTCTTAAAAAATCTTCTTTCTTTCTTGAAATTTGGTTTGTGTTTTTTCTCAAAGGGTCCTTTCTCGGTCTCCTTACCCTGTCCTTTCTTCTTCTAATTTTTCTTGCGCTTGAAGCGTGAAGATTTTGTACCACTTGATTCAGCTACAAAGGTATTAGTAGTAATTTTAGCAGCACCAAGATGCTCGTCTTCAAGTTCAACATATCGCGCAATATTAGAAAAAGTTTTTTTACTTTATTGTGGGTCAGGTTAACTTCAAATGTTCCCAACTATTGGGAAGGGATTGGATCACTGCTTGAGCCTGTTGCTCATCAGACAGGATGTGACCAACACTCTTAAGTTATGCTATCATGTTTGATATCACCCTAAAGTGTTGCTTGATGCTTTCACTACAACAAATATGATATATAGCTACGAAATTATTAGCTACGATATGAAATTCGTCACTAATTGTTCATTTTTAGTGACAAAAATTACATTTCATGCCTAAATATGTGAGCCACATACTTTTAGTGACGAAACATAAAAATTCGTAGCAAAGTTTTGTCCACTAAAATTTCCCGCCAAAAAATGAATTGGTGACATTTATTGAGTATAATTAGCCACGAATTTATGGTTATTAATGACACATTATTTCATCACTAATAATGTATCTAATTTGTGACAAATTATGTTTTGTCTTAAAATTAATTAATTTTTGAATACGGAAAAAATTTGTCTAAAATAATATGTTGTTGCAATAGTGAAAAATTAGAGTTAGTAGTTAAATGTATAAGCTTTAGCTATAAAATTTTATATTTAACTGTGACATTAATTTTCGTCACTTTAAATATAAATAATTAGTGACAATCATTTTATTGCCTCAAATCAATGTGCGATTTAGTGACAACAAAGATTTATCACCAAATATACAATGTGTTATATAGTGACGAACTAAAATTTGTAGTTGAATAATTCAACTATTTGCGACAAAACAATTCATAGCTAATACAAAATTTTCTTTAACTAAGATTGTTAATTATTACAAATGACAATTAACAAAAAGAATAATACAAGTGCTTCATAAGAAATCAAGGAACACATAATTCAGATTGTTTTAAACATGTATATGCATAAAAGTTGTCTTTATTTTAAAAATAATTAATAAATTTAATATAATATGAAAGTAATCTAATATTATAGCAATAAAGTAAGTGTGTGTGGTTGTGGGTGTACATACCCAATTTTGACCATTCATGTTTTTAATTAAGTGATCAAGTTTCTTGAATTTAAAATAGAGTGAAATAACTACTTATAAATTCCAAAACTATTTTTAAAATTATAATGGTGCTATTTTGTCGTTTCACGATTTAGAAAAATACTTTAATATATTATTATATATTTTACATATAATTTTAAATATTAATTATGTCATTATGTTAATTAAAAATAAATTTATTTGTTAAAAAAGTGCTTCGAATGAGTATATATTTCATTTTATCAAATTAAAGTCGTTGTAACTTAATTATGATCATTACTCAATTATTAGTTTATTATGCTAAATCAAAAGGCTTATTAGTAAATTGATCGATTAAATGACAATATCTATTTTACTGCCAGATGTCATTATTTCATAAATATCTTTAATTTCATTTAATTAAAATTAATTGATTCAATTTGATTACTTTATCAATAATTGGTCGGAATTTCAGCGTAAATCATCTATGTTTGAAATAATTTTGGCTATAACTTAAAAATTATTCATTAAATCCACTTTGGGTCATTTTCATCCAATATTAGATATTATATTTAAAAATATCTTATATCTAAAAAAATAAAAAAATATACTATATATATTACCATATCGTATACTATACAATCACATTTTAAAATATTTGACTTGATATCTACCGTACCATCTTCACACATAATATTGGATTAGTTCATTTAGTTGGGCAACAAATGATAGCTCGGACCACTTTGCTTAGCTCAAAATGTCATTTTATCCTATAGTCTTATTTGGTGCCACATGTCAACTAACGTGGCACGCCAAGTCAAATAAAATAACTAATAAAATCATGTTGCATGTCAAAATAATAGGGAAAAGTACACAAAATAGACTTAATTTGAAATTATTTACCATTAATAAACCAATTCAAACTATTTACTCTTAATGGACCCATGACCCAAACTATTTACCTTCTTACCCCTCTTTATTTCGCCCTGACGTCATGCTGACATTAACATAAATACTATGAAATATACTCCGGCGATATATATATACCATACCGATATCATATAGAATGAGTTCAATCCTTTGTGATACTCTAGCGGTATATTGATAATTGGTATCATATAGGATTATGTTTTTTTAAGAAATAAGTAAGAAACAACAACAACAACATACCCAGTGAAATCCCACAAGTGGAGTCTGAGGAGGGTAAGATGTACGCAAACCTTACCACTACCACATATAGGTAGAGAGGCTGTTTCATGGGGAAATAAGTAAGAAACGAATAAAAAAATTATTAAACTCTAATTAGTAGAAAAAATATTCGTTGTGATACTCCGTCGATATATTTATACCATATCGGTATCGTATAGGACTAGAAAATTATTAAAGTTACAAAATTATTTATTAAACTCTAAATTATTAGGAAATATATTCTTGTGATACTTTGTCGGTATATTGATATTCTATTGGTTTCATATAATTTTGAACTCTTTTTTTTAATAAATAAAATAATTAAGAGAAAATTATTAAAAGTTACAAACTTATTTATTAAATTTTAACTTAGTAGAAAATATATTCTTTGTGATACTCTATCGGTATTTGATACTATATCGGTATCATATGGGATTGAGCTTAATCCTCCGTGATACTTGTTGGTATATGGATATAAATAGTTTGATTTAAAGGGGCACAAACTTAGTTTTCCCAAAATAATATAGCATGCCAAGTTAAATTCAATGACAATAAAAATATATCATTTATGCAACATATCACTAAGTGACTTAAACATGACAAGCCAAAAATGACATCATACCTCTTCCATCATACAACAATAAATAGGACATAATTAAGAAAAGTAATTAGAATTAAAAAATTAGAGGAAACTCGCGGATTAAAAATTATAAATTTTCTACAAGTTACAAGCATTCAAATATTTATTTAGAAATTTAAAAAACTTGAAGATAAACGATGGAGGCAATTAAATATCAAAACAATTAAGATCAAATTTTCTTGTAAACTCGTGGATTAAAAATTATATATTTTCTACAAGTTACAAGCATTCAAATATTCATTTAGAAATTTCAAAAACTTGAAGATAAACGATGGATACCAATTAAATATCAAAACAATTAAGATCAAATTCACTTGTCTATAGGAGAACTAATTATTTGTGGCGGTCATCAAAGTGTTTATGAGAAATTAAATTCAAATCATAATATATCAAATTCAATATAAATTCTAGATCAAGCTAATAAAATTCACAAATTTATATTGAAAAAGAAGAATTAAAAAATTCATAGAAATCGTAACACTTACAATAATTTTCTGTCTTAATTGTTATATTTTTTACATTAATTTTAACGTCTATAGACATATTTCAATGATAATCTAATAAAATTTAAAGTATGGAAATAAAATGAAACCAATACATTTTCACGCGTAACTACTAAATATCTCCTTTTATTAGGATAAATAATTATTTTTCTCCACAACTCTTGTTTTAATATTTATTATCTCCTTTGTTTTACTTTGTTTTTCTTACTTTTTTCAGATTGTTTAAAAATATCTCTTTTTTTCTTTTTTGACGACTCTTTAATTTTATTTTTTCGCATGACATATTTAACACTAAAAGATTAAAAAATATTTTGATACAATCTGCAAATCTTTAATCTAAGATTACAAGATTTAAAAGCTAAGTCTTGTGTACTTTCATAAATTTCATGTAAGTAAAAAATCAGATAAAACTTTTCATGTTTTAAAATTTTTGTGTTAAGCCAAAGTTAGAGAGATCTTTTTATTATTCTTAAATTTTATATCAAATTAAAATCAAATAAAATTATTTATTAAAATTAGATGAAGAAATTAAAATTGAAGGAGTATTCTTTTTTCCCCTTAAATAAAGGTCATGAGGGATGTTTTTATTATTTTATTGAAATAAATAATAGAAAATAAAAGGTAACCAATCTAAAATTTTAAAGTAAAGAGGAAAGAAAAACATTCAAAAGAAAAAAGAAATACAGGAGTATTCTTTTCCAAATTTGTAGGGAAAAAATTGCAATCCATCCGTCCCATTTTTTTCTCCTTCTCCACAATTCACTCCTTTAGTTATTAGTCACATTCATCCCCTATCTTCCCACGTAATGCTTCTCTCCCATTATCTTTATTTTTATTTTTTATTTTCATTAAATTTTGGAGTATTTTACTATTAGATTTATATTCCTAAAAAATGAATATACAACTCTCTCTCACACATTGTAGAATATGAATATGCAAATTTTTCATTTTTGCTATAAGTTATTGTGGATCTCCATTGTCCTCCTTAGATTTATTTTTATTTGTGAATTTTTTCTCTCCTCACTCTAGTATTCTTGTTAAAGTCTAACTATGAATTACTTATATTTGGCTTATAAATTTATTCCATGTTAAACGCTTTTAGGAACTTCTTTTAGAATATGATCTACTAAGTATATTTTTTTGTCTTAATTTTTTGATTTTTTTTAAAATTATTTGCAGGCAAAGCTCAAGTTGTGTATCATGAGAAAAGCTAGGAAGAACAAATTTACCATATTATTTATGTAAGGATCTTCTCTATTTCTTTCTCATTCTAAAATTAATTATGATACTAGCATGTACATATCAATTTTATATTTTTTTTTTACACAGGTACATGAATTAAAAAATTGAATCAAGGGTAAAGTTATTAAATAAGTAGCCTACACAATAGTATATGAGGAGTAACATTTTATCTTCTCTCCTTTTCTTAAAAAAAAAATTTGCAACTAATATTCATGTACTATCATTAGCTTAATATAAAAAGATTGTAATAAGATATTATCTTAACATTATTTTAGTTCTGAATTAAATGATCATAGATGACATTTTTTGTTATTATCTTAGATACTTTATTATGTTCTTCTATTTATTACATGATGCATGTTATGTTTAAAGAATATATTTGACATTATTCATGAAGTCAATTTTATAAAATTTTCGATTCACTTGTTGTGATTGAAAGTTTTCCTTGTAAAATTTCTGTATTGATGAACTATGTTATTTTGTAAAATATGAGAAAATTTATCACCATTTATAAACTATCGAATTAACGAGAAACTAGTGAAATATAAGCATTTACAAATTTGGATGTCATCAAATATTTATTGTTTTTGTTGTTTTTAATTATATGATCATGGATGAATTTAATAATTATTTGACATATTTTATTATTTAATTTTTAATTTATGCAACTTTAATTATAAAAAAGTAATATCAATATGAAATAATTAAATGTCATAAAATAATTGCGAATTAGTGACAAAAGATTTTATCATCAAAGGTAACTTTTAGGAATGACTAAATTCAAATTTTCCAAGATAAATATTTTTATCACAAAATAAATTAGTTCATCGTAAGTTGACTATATTTAGTAACAAAATATATTTGTCCCGCAATACTTTTAGTGACAAGATGATCGATTTATTATAAAATTGTTAACCTTTTTTATAATGATAAATTTGTCCCTAATTTAAACATTTTAGGATGAAATAATTTTTGTATATAAAAAGTATTCATTAGTGACGAAATTATATTTGTTCAACTACGAAATACATATAATTTTAGAGACAATTGATGTAGTCACTGATTGAACTAAATAATTAGTGACAGTGTAATTTTGTCGGTGATAATAACTTTTTAGTGACAAAATCATAAAATCAACTACAAAAAAATTACACTTTTTATGACAAATATATTTGTCGCAAATATTGAGACAATTAGGGACGATTTTACTTTTTGTAGTTAATATAACCTTTTTAGTGACGACACACTAAATCGTCTTTGTATACTTTTAGCGACCCACGTTTAGAGACGACTGATTGACGAATTTTGTTTCGTCACACAAGATCTTTGGTGACGAAATATGATTAATCGGTGACGAAATCATTTGTCTCTTATAATCAAATTTGTTGTAGTGAATTTGATCATGACACTTTTTGAAAGTGTCAAACTTGATAGTTAGCTGTCTTAGGCGGGTCACAGGAGTGCCCCCGGCAATACGTTCCTCGCAAGTGCGTCCATATTGCATGAGCATTAGGAAATTCCGCACATTCAAGAATCATTTCATCAACCACAGAACTTACAATGGTTCTACGTGCAATAGAATATGCCTTTTCCAAGCTTTGTAGGTTTCAAGATTTCTCCTGTATTGAACAGTGTTACCCTCTTCTAGTTGGCTTAGTACATGGTTTATGTAATGCCCCGCTAATTACTAAAATACCCCTAGAGGAGAGGTGCGCGTAAAACGTGTCTTCCAATGCTCGGATTGAAAATCCGAGAGTGGATTCGTGATCAGCACTGAAAATGGAGTGGGAAGAGGGTCTCGGTCGAATTTTAGAGCGATCGAGTCGGAAAATAATTTTTCGTTCCAAAACGAAAAACAGTGTGCCTGCGCGACAGAACCGCGTCGCGGATCGGTCGCGGAGCCACACTTGTGTTTTCTGTAAAATTTTCGACGGAGTTGAATTTCCGAAAATACACTGTCCGCGACAGGTCCGCGTCGCGGACTGTGTTATTTCAGATGGGGGAGTAATTCTTTTAAATTATGGAGGGCAATTTAGTCCATTCCTAATTATTCTAAACGTCCCCCTACGCCTAATTAAGGTCAGTTTTCGAAGAAAAGGGTTTCAAAACCTAAATTCTAAGCGTTCTTCCAAAGAGTCACCTAAGGTAGGGCTTGAAGGAAGGGAGGATTGAGGAGATCAAGAGGAGGGTGTGCTTCCTTGTGTTAGCAAAACCTTCCAGGTATGTAAGGCTAACTTAAAGCATGGGAATGTTCTCCCATGTGCCCTTCTGAGAACTGATGATTAAAGTCATTGATGATGAGGTTGATGTAAAGAGTTGATGCGTGTTAAAAATTTACGTATTCTATGTATAAATGATTTTCTTACAGAAATTGATGATCATCATTACTTTGTTTTATACTTAACTCATTTTTGTAAGAGCATTTAAAAACCCTATATGAATTGCAAATTGAAAAGCATGCATAATGAATTTAGGGGATGAGTCTAGAGCCTTGACGATGATGATGTTGTGATGTTGTGATTGTGTTTCACATTTGATGAGAGTCTTGATGATGATGTTGATGAGAATGACGTATTACGATGTCTTAAAATTCAAGGTCTAATTTCTAAAAAGAAATCTTGAGTCTATGATGTTGATGTTGATGTTATGAGGTGAGGTACTATGTCCCTCTGGGACCGATGTTGATGTTGAGGTTTTATAATATGTCCCCATGGGACTGATGTTGATGTTGAGATGATGTACTATGTCCCTCTGGGACCGATGTTGATGTTGAGGTATTAATTATTATACCATGTCCTTATGTGACTGATGATGATGTACTATGTCCCTCTGGGACTGATGATGATGATGATGGTGATGATGATGATGTTTATGAGCATGTCGAGTTCTGGGAGGAGTATTGAGCACCGAAATGGGTAGAGAATGAGTCCCACTCGAACCCATTAACTACGTGGCCCGCGTAGGAAGAGAGGATTGAACCGCAATGCGGATGGCTCCTATCTTGTCCCAAAAGTGGACTGATGTTTTGATGTTTCTTGTGGATCCACTGATGTGATGTCCTTTACTCCGGGCAGGGTATTGGATGGATGTGGCAACGGCATCGCTTCGTTGTATCATCACTGGCTCATAAGTGATGGTTGTCGGTTAGAGAAACTCCCAGTTAGGTTCCTTTGATAGAACTCTGATGTTGATGTGATGTTGAGTCGATGTGATGTTCCCTTGAGTCGATGTTGATGTGATGTTGAGTCGATGTGATGTTCCCTTGAGTCGATGTTGATGTTCCCCTGAGTCGATGTGATGTCCCTTTGATGTGATGACGATGTGGAGATGAGAGGTTGATGAGTCAACTGTCTATTCTAATCTCTTGCCTTAGATAGACATTGACATTCTGATGGAATATGATGTTGAGTTGATGTTTCTTTATGCTGTGTACTTACCCTATTATTCAGCTATTTTACATGCCAGTACATTCCACGTACTGACGCCATTTGGCGCTGCATCGTTTTATGATGCAGATACAGGAGTTAGAGGACTTCAGCAGACGCACCGTTGAAGCCGCAGAGTTCGAGTTCTGAGTTGGTGAGCCTCCTTGCTTTCCGGAGGAAACCCTTCTACTTATGTGTTTCTTTATTCATTGAGTCTGGTAGCCATGGCATGTCACGGCACCACTCTTAGACAGTCGAGTTAGAATTAGAGGCTTTGTAGACATGATGTCGAGGATTGATGCAGATGTTTCCTTTTTGAACTGAGTAATATTTCCCTTACTTAGTTGATGTTGAGATTGATGTTGGCCATTGGGCCCTTATTTAAGGTATTCCTTTGATGTTACTTCCGCTATCTTGATGTTGAATGATGTGATGAGGCTAAGTGGTTCGCTTGGGGACTAGCAATAGTCTCTGAGTGCCGGCCACGCCCAGGGTACCCTCCCGGGGCGTGACAAACTTGGTATCAGAGCCAGGTTCAAGAGTCCTAGGGAGTCTACGAAGCCGTGTCTAGTAGAGTCTCGTTTATGCGTGTGTTGTGCACCACACTTCATAAACAGGATGCTACATGACATTTAGGAAATGGTTACCCTTCTTTGATGTTCTGATGTCGTGCGATAAAGCTTGGCTCTATGAGAGCCCCTTTTCTAATTCGTGCGTTACGCGTTTGCAAATAATGCCTCCAAAACGCACAGCTGCTCAAAGGGATGCCTCAGTCCCTAATACTGAGAATCCCTTACCAGAGGCCCCTCGTCAGCATGAGACAAGGAGACGGGGACGACCTGCTGGAGCTACTGAGGCTCCACCAGCACCTCCGGTTCAGTCAGCCCCCACTTCGGAAGCGGACTTCAGGGGAGCTATTGCTATGCTCACCCAGTTAGTAGCCTCTCAGAGTAGCAGTCGTGGTCCCCAGGCCCCTAGCTCCAGTTCTCAAGAGTCTACGGCTGCAACCAGGCTCAGAGATTTCCTGAGGATGAACCCGCCGGTCTATACGGGGTCAAAGGTTGAGGAGGACCCACGGAACTTCATTGATGAGATGCGTAAGATTTTGAGGGCTATGCATGCAACTGAGGTGGAGGGAGTCGAGCTGGTCTCTTATCAGCTTAAGGATGTTGCTAATGTCTGGTATAACCAGTGGGAGGATGTTAGAGGTGAGGATGCAGAGCCTGCTGAGTGGGAGGAGTTTGAGAGTGCCTTTCTTGATCACTTCTTTCCCCAAGAGTTGAGGGAGGCGAAGGTCGAGGAGTTTGTGAATCTGAAACAAGAGGAGCTGACGGTCAAAGAGTACAACTTGAAGTTCATCCAACTGTCCAGATATGCTCCAGAGATGGTCCTTGATATGAGGGCAAGAATGAGGAAGTATGTGTCTGGATTGGGCAGACACGTAAAAAGGGAGTGTAAGGCAGCATTGCTAATTCCAGACATGGATATCGCTAGACTTATGGTCTACGCCCAACAGACTGAGGAGGACAAGAAGAGGGACAGGGAAGAACAACAGAAGAAGAGAGCCAAATCGGAAGGGCATGAGCCTAATCAGCAGAAGCAGAAGAAAGGTGATAGGACATTCTTTCAAAAGAGGTCTTCTAGCCATGCACCGTCGATGGCGAGTGCACCTGTTCAGCAAAACAGGTATGATCAGCGATCCTATGGGTATCAGAATTTCAGAGCACAGGGACCTCAGTCCCAAGCCAGTGTTTCTCAAGGTCCGAGAGGAATGCCACCCTGTGGCAGGTGTGGCAAACTGCATCTTGGTGCGTGCCGTGAGGGCACTAACAATTGCTTCACATGTGGGCGACCTGGTCATTTTCAGAGTGAGTGCCCTACGAGGACTCAGAGGTGGAGCGACAGAGGAAATAGAGCTCAGTCTTCTACAGCGCCCCCTGAGGGCAATCGTCAGAAGGCAACTACTGCTAATGCTGGAGGCGGGACAAACCGCCTGTATGCGATGGGTAATCGACAGGATCAAGAGGTTGCTCCAGATGTTGTTACGGGTATGCTCCGAATCTTTTCTTATGATTGTTATGCACTACTTGACCCAGGTGCCACCTTATCTTTTGTGACGCCCTATGTGGCCCATAAATTTGAGATTATTCCGGAGTGTTTGCTTGAGCCTTTTTCAGTATCGGCTCCTACTGGCGAGTCAATTTTGGCTAAGAGAATCTATAGAGATTGTATAGTGTCCATCTGTCATAGGGATACTTTGGCCAATTTGGTGGAGTTGGAGATGGTTGACTTTGATGTGATTCTTGGTATGGATTGGCTCCATGCGTGCCATGCATCCATAGATTGTAGGACCCGAGTTGTTAAGTTTCGATTTCCTAACGAACCGGTCCTAGAGTGGAGGGGAGGTTATGTTGCACCCAAGGGTAAATTTATTTCTTACCTGAAGGCGAGGAAGTTAATCTCTAAGGGGTGTATTTATCACCTTGTACGAGTTAAGTCTGATGATGTTGAGTCCCCTACTTTTGAGTCTGTCCCGATTGTAAATGAGTTCCCTGAGGTGTTCCCTGAGGATTTACCTGGAGTCCCTCCTGATAGGGAGATCGACTTCGGTATTGATGTACTTCCTGAGACGCAGCCTATTTCTATTCCACCATATAGGATGGCCCCTGCAGAGTTGAAAGAGTTGAAGGAGCAGTTGAAAGATCTGTTAGAGAAGGGTTTTATTAGACCCAGTGTTTCTCCTTGGGGTGCTCCCGTTCTGTTTGTACGAAAGAAGGATGGGTCACTAAGAATGTGCATAGACTATAGGCAATTGAACAAGGTCACAGTCAAGAATAAGTATCCTCTTCCTAGGATAGATGACTTGTTTGACCAACTTCAAGGTGCTTCATGCTTTTCGAAGATAGACCTCAGATCAGGTTACCATCAGTTGAAGGTGAGAGAATGTGATATCCCAAAGACAGCTTTCAGGACTAGATATGGCCATTTTGAGTTCTTGGTCATGTCCTTTGGATTGACGAATGCGCCGGCAGCTTTTATGGATTTGATGAATAGAGTGTTCAAACCCTACCTTGATATGTTCGTGATAGTGTTCATTGATGATATCTTGGTATATTCGAGGGATGAGGAAGAGCATGCTGAACATCTTAGAGTTGTCCTTCAAACTCTTAAGGATCAGGAGTTGTATGCGAAATTTTCCAAATGTGAGTTTTGGCTCAAATCAGTGGCTTTCTTAGGCCATGTGGTATCCGGTGATGGGATTCGAGTAGATGGTCAGAAGATTGAAGCGGTTGCCAACTGGCCAAGACCGACCTCTCCGACGGACATAAGGAGTTTCTTGGGCTTGGCAGGCTACTACCGCAAATTTGTTGAAGGATTTTCTTCCCTATCCGCCCCATTGACCAAACTGACCCAGAAAAAGGTCAAGTTTGAGTGGTCTGAAGAATGCGAGAAGAGCTTCCAAGAGCTAAAGGTTAGGTTGACTACTGCACCTGTATTGACCTTGCCTGATGGGACGGAAGGTTTTGTGGTATACTGTGATGCGTCAAGAGTTGGATTGGGATGTGTGTTAATGCAAAGAGGTAAAGTGGTGGCTTATGCTTCCAGGCAGCTTAAGGTTCATGAGAAGAACTATCCGACCCATGACCTTGAGTTGGCAGCAGTGGTGTTTGCACTTAAAATCTGGCGCCACTACTTGTATGGAGTGCATGTGGACGTGTTTACGGATCACAAGAGCTTGCAGTATGTCTTCAGTCAGAAAGAGCTTAACCTGCGACAGAGAAGATGGTTGGAATTGCTCAAGGACTACGACATGAGCATCATGTACCACCCAGGTAAAGCTAATGTTGTTGTTGATGCTCTTAGCAGGTTGTCTATGGGTAGCACAGCCCATGTTGAGGAGGAGAAGAAGGAGTTAGTAAAGGAAGTGCATAGGTTGGCTCGATTGGGAGTCCAGCTTGAGGAGAACGACGAGGGAGGAATTAGTGTGCGGAATGGGTCTGCATCGTCCCTAGTGACAGAGGTAAAAGAGAAGCAGGACCGAGATCCTGTGATACTCCAATAGAAGGAGGATGTTCAGAAGCAAAAGGTGATGGTCTTCTCCAAAGGGGGAGATGGTGTATTGAGGTACCAGAGTAGACTGTGTGTCCCTGATGTTGATGGTGTCCGAGAGAGGATTCTAGCTGAGGCCCATAATACTAAATACTCCATTCACCCAGGCTCCACTAAGATGTATCACGATTTGAGAGAGGTCTATTGGTGGAGTGGGATGAAGCGAGATATTGCGGAGTTTGTTTCAAGGTGTTCAAATTGCCAACAAGTAAAGGTTGAGCATCAAAGGCCAATTGGCTTAGCCCAAAACTTTGAGATTCCAGAATGGAAGTGGGAGAGGATTAACATGGATTTCATCACTGGGCTACCGAGATCCCGGAGACAGCATGATTCCATATGGGTGATTGTGGACAGAATGACGAAGTCAGCGCATTTCCTGGCAGTCAAGACGACTAACACTGCAGAGGATTATGCCAAGATGTATATTCAAGAGATCGTGAGGTTGCATGGAGTTCCCTTGTCCATTATCTCGGACAGAGGAGCCCAATTTACTTCTCATTTCTGGAAGTCCTTCCAGAAAGGATTGGGTACCAAAGTGAATTTGAGCACAGCTTTTCACCCACAGACAGATGGTCAGGCCGAGCGCACTATTCAGACGGTGGAGGACATGTTGAGAGCATGCGTCCTTGATTTCAAAGGAAATTGGGATGATCATTTACCATTGATAGAATTCGCATATAACAATAGTTATCATGCGAGTATTCAGATGGCTCCTTATGAGGCCTTGTATGGGAGGAGATGTAGATCACCAGTAGGGTGGTTTAAGATTGGAGAGGCTGAGTTGATTGGTCCTGACCTGGTTCACCAGTCCTTAGAGAAGGTGAAAATTATTCGGGAAAGATTGAAGACTGCCCAAAGCCGTCAGAAATCTTACACAGATGTGAGGAGGAGAGACCTAGAGTTTGAGGTGAGCGATTGGGTTTACTTGAAGGTATCACCCATGAAGGGTGTCATGAGGTTTGGGAAAAAGGGGAAATTAAGTCCTCGTTATATTGGCCCATACCAGATTGTGCGAAGAATTGGGAAGGTCGCCTACGAGCTAGAGTTACCCTCTGAGTTAGATGGAATCCATCCGGTGTTCCATGTTTCGATGTTGAAGAAGTGTTTGGGAGATCCAGCTTTGGTAATTCCTGTGGAGAGCACGGGAGTTAGAGATAGTTTGTCTTATGAGGAAATCCCAGTCCAGATCCTTGATCGACAGGTTCGCAGGCTGAGGAACAAGGAGATAGCTTCTGTCAAAGTCCTGTGGAGGAATCAATTCGTTGAGGAAGCACATGGGAAGCTGAGGAAAAGATGAAGGCAAAATACCCGCACCTGTTCGTGCTCGAGGTTGATGAAAATGTCGAAGGTAACATTTTTACCTGTATGAAAATTGATGTTAATACCATGATGTGATGTTTATAAAAATTGATGTCTCAATATATGATTAATGAGGTTGATGAGAAGTCGAGGTAATGATGTTATTGAGCGAGTATCGAGGTGAGTCTTGAGTTTATTCGTGCTAAATGTCGTTCCTACTCATCATTCGAGGACGAATGATCCCAAGGGGGAGATAATGTAATGCCCCGCTAATTACTAAAATACCCCTAGAGGAGAGGTGCGCATAAAACGTGTCTTCCAATGCTCGGATTGAAAATCCGAGAGTGGATTCGTGATCAGCACTGAAAATGGAGTGGGAAGAGGGTCTCGGTCGAATTTTAGAGCGATCGAGTCGGAAAATAATTTTTCGTTCCAAAACGAAAAACAGTGTGCCTGCGCGACAGAACCGCGTCGCGGATCGGTCGCGGAGCCACACTTGTGTTTTCTGTAAAATTTTCGACGGAGTTGAATTTCCGAAAATACACTGTCCGCGACAGGTCCGCGTCGCGGACTGTGTTATTTCAGATGGGGGAGTAATTCTTTTAAATTATGGAGGGCAATTTAGTCCATTCCTAATTATTCTAAACGTCCCCCTACGCCTAATTAAGGTCAGTTTTCGAAGAAAAGGGTTTCAAAACCTAAATTCTAAGCGTTCTTCCAAAGAGTCACCTAAGGTAGGGCTTGAAGGAAGGGAGGATTGAGGAGATCAAGAGGAGGGTGTGCTTCCTTGTGTTAGCAAAACCTTCCAGGTATGTAAGGCTAACTTAAAGCATGGGAATGTTCTCCCATGTGCCCTTCTGAGAACTGATGATTAAAGTCATTGATGATGAGGTTGATGTAAAGAGTTGATGCGTGTTAAAAATTTACGTATTCTATGTATAAATGATTTTCTTACAGAAATTGATGATCATCATTACTTTGTTTTATACTTAACTCATTTTTGTAAGAGCATTTAAAAACCCTATATGAATTGCAAATTGAAAAGCATGCATAATGAATTTAGGGGATGAGTCTAGAGCCTTGACGATGATGATGTTGTGATGTTGTGATTGTGTTTCACATTTGATGAGAGTCTTGATGATGATGTTGATGAGAATGACGTATTACGATGTCTTAAAATTCAAGGTCTAATTTCTAAAAAGAAATCTTGAGTCTATGATGTTGATGTTGATGTTATGAGGTGAGGTACTATGTCCCTCTGGGACCGATGTTGATGTTGAGGTTTTATAATATGTCCCCATGGGACTGATGTTGATGTTGAGATGATGTACTATGTCCCTCTGGGACCGATGTTGATGTTGAGGTATTAATTATTATACCATGTCCTTATGTGACTGATGATGATGTACTATGTCCCTCTGGGACTGATGATGATGATGATGGTGATGATGATGATGTTTATGAGCATGTCGAGTTCTGGGAGGAGTATTGAGCACCGAAATGGGTAGAGAGTGAGTCCCACTCGAACCCATTAACTACGTGGCCCGCGTAGGAAGAGAGGATTGAACCGCAATGCGGATGGCTCCTATCTTGTCCCAAAAGTGGACTGATGTTTTGATGTTTCTTGTGGATCCACTGATGTGATGTCCTTTACTCCGGGCAGGGTATTGGATGGATGTGGCAACGGCATCGCTTCGTTGTATCATCACTGGCTCATAAGTGATGGTTGTCGGTTAGAGAAACTCCCAGTTAGGTTCCTTTGATAGAACTCTGATGTTGATGTGATGTTGAGTCGATGTGATGTTCCCTTGAGTCGATGTTGATGTGATGTTGAGTCGATGTGATGTTCCCTTGAGTCGATGTTGATGTTCCCCTGAGTCGATGTGATGTCCCTTTGATGTGATGACGATGTGGAGATGAGAGGTTGATGAGTCAACTGTCTATTCTAATCTCTTGCCTTAGATAGACATTGACATTCTGATGGAATATGATGTTGAGTTGATGTTTCTTTATGCTGTGTACTTACCCTATTATTCAGCTATTTTACATGCCAGTACATTCCACGTACTGACGCCATTTGGCGCTGCATCGTTTTATGATGCAGATACAGGAGTTAGAGGACTTCAGCAGACGCACCGTTGAAGCCGCAGAGTTCGAGTTCTGAGTTGGTGAGCCTCCTTGCTTTCCGGAGGAAACCCTTCTACTTATGTGTTTCTTTATTCATTGAGTCTGGTAGCCATGGCATGTCACGGCACCACTCTTAGACAGTCGAGTTAGAATTAGAGGCTTTGTAGACATGATGTCGAGGATTGATGCAGATGTTTCCTTTTTGAACTGAGTAATATTTCCCTTACTTAGTTGATGTTGAGATTGATGTTGGCCATTGGGCCCTTATTTAAGGTATTCCTTTGATGTTACTTCCGCTATCTTGATGTTGAATGATGTGATGAGGCTAAGTGGTTCGCTTGGGGACTAGCAATAGTCTCTGAGTGCCGGCCACGCCCAGGGTACCCTCCCGGGGCGTGACAGTTTATGACTTCGAACGTGTTTTGCTCGTCTAAGACATACCATATTTTACGACTCCAGATGTCGTAATTGCCACTTTATTTAGTTTCTCCCATTTGTTTAAGTCAGCATTAATGTTATTTGATGTCATGTCTTAAGCTTAGAGACATTTACGCAAGTTCACTCATCAATTAGACATGTGTAAATATATATTCAAGCAAATTGATTCTAATAATAGTTTCACATATGGTGTAAAATTGAAAGGGTATTCAAAATATCCTTTCATCATTTACGTTCCAAATATTTAACTAAAATCGAAAAATAATTTCATAATATATTTTTAAAAAGACTTATTCACAAAGATCATTAAGTTTAAGATCATTATCGTATTTTAGTGCACCATGAAACATCAAAGATTTTAAAATATAATAAAACACACATATTCATATTAAAGAGAGAAATAACATATTACATATGTTTGAATAAACAAAACAGATGAGGTTACAAGTCATTTATAATAAAGTCTTCCCCACTTAAATTTTAAATAACGTATATACATACTAAAAGATTCGCTTGGCCAAACCGCATGGTATACTTTAACCAGTCTCTTTCTCTATAGTTCACGAAGGAAATTTACTAATGTGGTCAAATATTCTGAAACTGAGAGATCCACATAATTTTTCAGTTCTATACACTTTAGTTCAAAAAGTTGAATAAAGCTAACAACTGAAATTGTTGAGGGACATCTTAAAAGACTTGAATTCTTTTAGTTTCTTATCTCTTTCCCTTCGAATAGCCCTTTCATTCCTTAACAAGTCCTGTGTCATTCTTGAGACACCACTTTTTATGATCTCTAGTCCTCGAACATATGTTCTTCGACGATGTGCACTTCCACTTTCTTCTTTAACTCGGCATCTGGAACTCCCACTTTGAGCTATTCAAGTTTGTTCCTGTTCAGCCATGTCTGAAATAGGAACTAGGGGTCATAAATACAGTTAACACACTTTAATGTAACAACACATGTCATAAATTTCTAATAAAAGGCAAATAGATCATAAAAGGACTTGAAGGTATGTAATAAGATAAAATTGTGATCCAAAAATCTATTCGATTTAAATTCGTTTGGCTATTAAAATACTATTCTGGAAAAGCCCAAAATGAATACATTATGAAAAATTCAAGTCAAGAATTTCAACCAACACGACCCAAAATAACAAAAAATGACAACGAATTTTTTTTTAAAAAGAAATTGACAAAAAGAAAAAACTATCATTTTTCAAAAGATCATATCTCACTCGTTTTACATCATATTTCCTATTATTATATGTTTCCGTAAAGCCCTAAACGAGTAGATTATGATTATAAAAAATTTGGGCTAAAATTTTGACAAGAAAATTTCAAAATCGTGAAAAATAGTGGCAGATTTTCGTAAAAAATGCAGTAAAAAACTGTCAAACTTTAAAAATCTATATCTCACTCGTTTTAAATCTGATTTACTGTTATAATATAGTTTTGGAAAGCTTAAAACTTGTAGAATAAACTTATATAAAATTCAGGTCAAAATTACCAAACCGAAGTCAAAACGGACCTAAACTGAATCTGTCTTTTAAAAAAATTCATCAAAATCACCGATCGTAAAAAATTCATCTTAAAAACATAACTTGATAAATATCAAGACATTCAAACATGAAATCAACAATCAGTTCAACCATGCTCTGATACCATTTGTAAAAATAATTAACGGGGCAAGAACAACGAGTCGTACTTTGTCGGTGCCACCAAATAGGGGATTGGTTGAGCAATTACAACTGTTCTATCCTAGTAGACAATAACTGTCCATACTTATCTTTTTAGAATAAGGTTGGACAGTTATCATTTAATTGCACCACCTCATTAGTAAATCAGATTCATGGATCATGTTAAGATTGAATCGGATCGATCCACATAGGCGACTCATGATCCAAAAAAATCTTACAAGAAGGAACAATCTCAATTGGAAATATTTCTATTACTACTCAAAATTCAATAACATATAATAGTCGAAGGATTTTTAGAATTGGAATAGGGGATGAAGGTGGTGGCTAGGAAATGGCCAAAATGACGGTGTGAGAAGAAAAAATTGAAATATATTATTAAAAAAAAAGGGGGAAGTCAGTTTCTTCTTAAAAAAGAGAGAGAGAGAGAAGGAAGATGGTAACATTAGTGATAAGTAAATAGAGAAATGAGTTCGTCATATTTTCCGACAACGTAACTCCAGTTGAAGAGAAAAAGAATAAAAAATAAACATAAAAGATAACATAATTTTAAAAAAGAAAATTGAGAAACTTAAAATGAAAAAGAAAAATACTTATAAAGTTAAACTACTTTTAGTTTAAAGAAGTAAAATTTGTCTCTCATTCTCTTTGAGAGAGTGAATACATTTTCTTTACCATGTTACTATTTAAGATGAAATAAATTTCATTTTAAATTAGTCCAAGGAGGTAATAGGAATTGGGTAAAGTATCGGTATGTAATTAAAAATTATAAATTAAGATTTGCTATGATAGTTTCATGAATATCTAGCAAAAATATCATAAATCAAAAAAAAAAAACCATGTGTGGATGTGAAGATACCATCTCATAATAAAAAAGTATAACGATCCGATCGATCAGACTTAATATAAATATAACCATTAGAGCTATTCAAACCTTTTAAAAGAAAAGAGATTAAAAGAAGGACAAATAAATTAAATCAAAGAGAATAGTAACTTCTAATAAAATTCTCCATGCAATCCATGAGTTCTGTAAAATCCAAATATTATTAAAAGATTTGAATTTGTTATATTTCAAAAACATTGTTGTCATAACATCATGAATTCAATTATAAAATAATCTTTTCATAAAAATATAATTTAAATTATATACAATAGACTCTTATATTTTTTAAAAAAAATTCTAACATAATAAAAACTTAGTCCATTAGAATACTCACCCTTTTTTCTTATTAAATAAAAATGAATATCCCAATGATTCACTGAAAGACCCAAATAAAGGGAACCGGATAGGTTTTTTGTCCAGGAATAAAACCTAAATTCTCCAAATACAACTAACACATTGGCCCATAACATTAAAAAGAAGTATAAATTTGATAAATACCAAACTGATTGAAGGAAATACCCAAAAATACTGACTTTTATCAAAATTACTAGTAATACCAACTTTTTTGTGAACTTTGATACACAAGCATAGAACGACGATACCTAGAAAATTTCAGATGATACCTAAAAATTATTGTCGAATATGGAAACAGTTACGTTTATTGAGGAATTGTAACAGATCCTGGGATCTGGTTTCTTAATCGACGCAGATTGCACTTTTGAATAAGATGCAATCCCGAAAAATTCTCAAACAAAATCACTAAACCAAAATCATTATTTTTAGAAAAAAAAAATCAAACACAAAAAAAAAAAGGATTTCAGCCATTGTTGAGAAGCTTTTCAACCGAAATTAATATTTCGATTTTGATTCGTCATTCAGGAAGATGGGAATCTGATGTGATATACACTGGATATAAAAGTGATGGCGTCATAGTTGGCGATAATATTTCTTATAGTAACCTGCGTTCGGCCATTGTTGCGGAGTTGGGTATTGATGAGCAGAGGAAGGAAATTGTGATTCAATGCGTTGTTGATGGCAATTCATCACCAATAATGATTCGCAATGACATGGGTGTGAAGCTTTATGTCGAAATTAAGAAAAAGGAGCCTCGATTTGGGATGTATCCATTATGTGTGGATACACGAGATTTTGAACATCCCATCAAAGATTTGTTCGATGCCTCGTCTGGAAGGGTTGATAATGACTGGTTTGTTATGGAAAATGTGTCTAATTCTGATGTATCAAAGGTGATAACGGATGACTCGATTGCCGATGTGAAAGTCAAACAGATCTACAAAGATAAAGCTTCGTTAGTTGCAGTCATGAACAAATACAAGATTGAGAAAGGATTTAACTATCGCGTGAAAAGATCCGATACCAAAAGGTAATGTAATTCTAGCTGCGGTTTTGCTGTTTTAGATAGGATATAAATAGGTTTTGCTGTTTGAAGAAAAATTAACAAATTTAGTATATACACTAGTCTAAAAAACTAAGCTACCAGGTAATGTAACACTGTTTTGTTTTGAATTAATCTATGTTTTGATTTTTTTAGTTTATATTTTTTATGTTATTTTTGATTGATGAATTTATTTTTTTTGGAATTTCCAGTTACATTTTACGATGTTTTTCTGATGATTGTGCATGGAGTATGAGGTCATCATCCCAAAAAAATAATGAATTCTTCAAAATTAGATACTTTAACGATACTCATACTTGTATGATAAGGGATAAGATTTTGAGCAAAGTAGAGGCAACACTGTCATTTGTCAGTGGAGTGACCGCCCCAAAATTGCTGAATCACAAAAGAAAACACTCTCCAAACGACATAAAAGATGATGTTAAGGCTGCATACAGTGTTGACATTACGTATCAAAAAACATGGCGAGCAAAAGAACGTGCCTTGGAAATTTTACGGGGTAAGCCAGCGGATGGTTATAAACAGTTATCCATGTACATACACATGTTAAACACTGTGTATCCAAATTTGTATATTAGAATGCACAAGTCACATGATAATGAGTTCATGTATTTGTTTATTGCCTTAAGACCTCTTATGAGAGAATTCCTATTCTGCCGGCCTGTGGTTGTTGTTGATGGAGCCCATGTAGGAGGAGCTTACAAAGGAACGTTCGTATCAGCTAGTACAATGGATGGTGCAGGTACAAATAAAGTGTTATAATTATCTTATTAATTAGTATTTATCATGGGTATAAATTATAGGCAATATTTTAGTATCTGATTAGAGATAAAAAATTTGTGTAACTGTAGGGTGCATATTGCCATTGGTTATGGAGTTGTTGATACTAAAAATGATTCTTCATGGACTTGGTTCTTTCAAAACTTCAAGAATGCTTTTGGAGAGAGAGATAATATGTGTTTTGTATCGGATCGTAATGAAAGTATAATCAAAAGTATTTGTCTTATCTTTCCAAATATACCACATTATGCTTGCATTTGGCATCTTTTGAAAAATGTGTGCACAAATTCAAGAAAAGCAAAAATATGATCAGCGAGAAGTTTTATGCAATGGCAAACCAGCTACCGGATTGAGGATTTTAACAATATAATGGCAAAGGTTGTTGCAATTGATCACAGGGTAAAGGATTACCTTGAGGATGTTGGTTATGAAAAGTGGTCCAGGGTACATGCACCAGTAAATAGAGGGCAGATAATGACGTCTAACATTGCAGAATGTATCAATGGATGTCTCGTCGATGCAAGGGATCCACCAATTATTGAATTCCTTGAAGAAGCAAGAATCTTATTCGGTACATGGAACTGCAAAAATAAGGAAAAGGCGTCATATACAAAGGAAACTTTGGGTAGAAAATTTGAAGAAATGCTAATTGATAATACTGTGAAAATCGTCCATGATGAAGGTACGTGACATGCATATTGTTTAAAAAATTTTAAATTATTTAATTTTTAAGTTGTCACGCACAAAATGATATTGAAATTCTTATTACATAATATTATGGATGCACTTGATGAATGTTGTAATTTATGTAATTATAATTAACAACATGTTGTGTTTCTGTTCGAATACAGGTTGTTCCTTCATCTGAATTCATTTTTGTTGTGTATGATACATCGCGGAGATACATTGTGTGTCTGGAAAGAAAAGTTGTAGTTGTGGCAAATTTCAAATTGATGAATTACCTTGTCTACATACAGTTGCTGCGCTGAAGAGTAAGAATGTAGTTGATGTGCACCCATATTATATTGTTCTGATTATTATAAGCCAAAAGCATTAGCAAACACGTATGCAGTCCCGATGATACCTATGCCTGATCGAGCAAATTGGGATGCCCCACCCAAAGTTCTTAACGAGGTTGTGTTGCCGCCAAAGTACAAAAGGGTGCCAGAAAGGCCTAGGAAGGGTAGAAGAAAAAGTGCAGGAGAAAATTTTAGCACAAGCACGAATTGTTGTAGTCATTGTAGACATGAAGGGCACAATAGACGAACATGTAGTTGTGAAAAAAAATAATTGGTGTGATGTTGTAATAAGTAATAAATATATACATTTTAATGTTTTGGATAAATTCCTTATGGTGTAATAATAATACAATTAATTGCATAATTCAAAAAATTTAATACGTAATAGGTATCGACATTGTTTTTTTTAGTTTAGTTGTATGTTAGTTTGTTAGTTTGGTCTGATACCAAACTTCAGGTAACAATTAAACATTGTTTGGCACTCATGTGTGTGTGAGATAAAACGCAGGTATAATAATGTGCAGAAATCAAAATTATGTCACTGTAGAAGTAGTAAATTGGCCAAAAAAAATGCAGGTATCACTACAACTAGTGTGTGACCTTGTCTGATACTGGTAAGTGTGAGACATGGTGTGAGTGAACATGTGTGTGTGTGTAAAAATTTGGAGGTATCACATAGTGCAGGAATCAAAAATGTAAATAACACCTTGTGCAAGATTCTTAACAATATGCTTGAGTTAAAACAGTAGAATATACCAAACTGAGACATGTCTGATACACTTGTCTGATACCTATAAGTGTGAGATGTCTGATACCCTTGTCAGATACTCATATTGTGATACCCTTGTCTGATACCTATATGTATGAGACAAGTCTGATACCCTTGTCTGATACCCATATTGTGATATTCATGTGTGTGAGAGATTAAAATTTGAGGTATCACATAGTGCAGGAATCAAAAATGATAATATCACCTTTTGCAAAGAATCTTAACAATATGCTTTAGTTAAAACTGTAACATATACCTTGTCTGATACTCATATTGTGATAGCATTGTCTGATACCCTTGTCGGATACCTATACGTATGAGACATGTCTGATACCCATATTGTGATATTCATGTGTGTGAAAATAAACTTTAATAATAAACTAACAACGAAAGAATAACCTTTGTGTAATTATCTATTAGCATTCACTGGAATTATAATATAGGGATGTAAATTGAATAACAATCATAAAGATGTATCTAAAAAAATAGTGTAAATAACTTTTAATTACACAAAAACAAGAATGTTGTTGAGGTGTTAAAAAGAAAAAAAATGCAGTTATATTAATAGGTTCTTCCTGGAAAATATAATAATCAGATTCTGCTATGAAAGAATGACGACGTTGTCGCTATCTGCTGGACGAGATGAATCTTTGGGCCTTGAAGGGTCGTCATTTTCGCTTTCAAAACCTTCATTTGCCTTGTATATTCCGTATTTCCATAAAATTGCAGCATATCTTCTCCGAATATAAAAAGGGTCTGGTGATTGTGTTGGAACATGAATCTCGTCGCTTAGATACTCAGCAAATGCAACGACATATACACCGCAGTCGCTGTGAGTAATGTAAAGAAATATTTACATAAAGAAATATCTAAAATAAAATAAAAGTTAATATTAATAAATAATAAATAGAAAACTTACACGCTATCGCTTCGTTGCTGTGCTACTCCTTCAACAAACTCAACTCTAAAGGGTACTTCTTGACCAACCATTTCACCTGTTGAAACATCTTTATACGCATCAAGGTTTGACCATTTTGTTCGAGAAATTTTTTCAAAGAACCCGCTGTCCAGCAGATACGTGGGCAACATCAAAGCCATTTTCTAAATTTCGTTGGATGATTTCATACGCCTTAATCCCGCGGATGAGTCGTAAACACGTATCAACCTTTCTTTCAGCACAATTACAGCAAGTACCCAGTGAAAATTTTCATTGCAATTTACTGGAACATATACCTCATCCACTAGGTGCCAGGGATATCCGGCAGGGATAGAGTATCCCTTTATCATGTTCATGATAGATCTTTCATGGCCAGATACAACAAGACCACGTTGAAAGTGTTCTTGACTACTTATAGCGTTGTCATCCTGTGTGTCATAGTATCTTGAATGAGTAGCCCTTATGAATGCATTGAACAGACAGTTTGTGGTGGTGTATTTGTAATTGTCGCCAAATACGCTCTTAGATTTCTTTCGAAGGTAGTAGAAAATAACATCTAAGTGCTGCATATAGGCACAAAATTTAATTATCAACATAACAAAAAATTAAGATTGGTATGAAAAATCTGCAATCTGATAATTAATGGATTGTTATATGCAGACATTGTATCTTGGGATTGTTGCAAATTAACAACACTTACCTCGTCCGTCCAGCATGTGTTTTCTTGAGACATGAGATAGAATCAATCCTTGTCGGCTGGCGACGCGACAACAAACTCAAATCTAGGAACACCCAGTGATGCAAATCCTTTCCGATAATGTGTCTCCCCTGCTTTCCTGGATGAAAAGGGCAAAAAATTATTATGTATCTGATATCACAATATTGTTGAAAAATAAATTCAAGATTTTGTGACTTACGTTTTCTTATGGCTTTTGAGAAGTCCTTTCTCAATCCAGTCATCAAATTCCTGTAGCAAGTCCAAAGGTTGTTCATAACATATCCCATATCCATCAAAAGACATTTTTGGACAAAGCATGTATGTCATTTTCTCTTTGCCTTTTTCGCTTGAACTAAAATCTGCCAAAAAAGGTGACTGGGAGAATTTCGAAGGGTTCCTGCTACGTTGTAAAGGTGTAGTCGATGATGGATGCAACACAATCTCTTTACATGGAAGAGTGGTTGGTAGTTGGTTGTCGCGTAGAAGAAAATCATCTTCTTGCTGAGTGGATATCTTCAATGGTGTTGCTGTTACTGGTGCTTGAAGATGGGCCAAAATGGTCTCTATGGCTTGGTTCGTACCTTCGGAAAAAGGAGTGAATCCCGAGGAATCCTGAAAATTAGAAATTAATTAGAAGCTTCTTGACTTTAAATTAATGGAAACTTAAAAAATACACATGCAGATTACCATTGCATCAGCCATCTTTTGGTCAACTTCAATATTAGACATGGAGCTTTCTGATGCATCGTGAACACCTCCACGTGCAACATCTCCCTTGGGATAAGAATTGTGATACATGGCAGCAACACAATAGTTTTGGATTTAAATATGATGAAACAAAAATGTAAATGTAGTTTGATTTAATTCAATAAAAGATGAGACTACAAAAAAAATTTCATGTGAAACATAAAGGGGATACATGAACAGTGCAAGAAAAAAAAAGCAAAAAAAAAAAAAACAGTCATAACTGCAAAAAGAGTTACCAGATATATGTATTATCTTATGTTGTGTAATTCGTAATTTACATATCCAGAACCAACCTGCTTAGATTCAGTTTCAACACGATTTGTCACATTCAAGGGTGTGTCACGAACTCCTGATTCCTCAACTTTAGATGAAACTTGAGGAAAACATAATGCACCAGTGCCCTACATTGACCAGTGGCCTATAAATTAATTTTGAGTTTAAGGAAAACAATATAACACCTTCTTTGATACCTTAATATTTGGTTCATTTGTTGAACTGGAATGGATTGTTTTGTCCTTATCGACATCCACATCAACTTGAACATTTTGAGGTACTTCCTCGGGAGTAGATGAAACATGTGATGCCTGGATATAATTAATGACAAAAAAAAACAGTTGATGCAAATAAAGAAATGGGCATAATTGTGATATGATTATTAATTAAAACAGACCTTGTTGACTCGTTGAACAATGTTTTCCTCTGGTAAATCATCAACATGAATAGAAGGTGACTCTTTTCTTATAGAATTGACCTCATCCTTTATAGCTTTCAACGTGTCATTGTGATGTGAAATCATTAACTGCTCAAGGGCATCGAATCTGCGGTCAACCTATAAATACATATAACGGTTGTTTTAACATTTCTGCATGTGTCACCACACATGTGTGTAATATATGAAAAACGTGACCAAAAAATTCAGGTATCATTAAATGCAGGTATCAAGAAATACGTGTATCACAGTGTGCATATGTCACCAGCATGCAGGTATCAATTAACAGTACTCTTCAGGTATCACTAGCATTTGAGTGTATAAAAGAAAATCCAGGTATCACCAATATTTGTGCATTTCAAAATTGCAAGTATCACAAAACATTTAAGGGACTCCATAATTGCAGGTATCACCAAAATTTGTGTGACTCAAACATACATGTATCACCACATTTGTGTGATTTAAAATATATAGGTATCACCAACATTTGTGTGACTCAAAAATTGCAAGTAATTCCATCAATTGGGTGACTCAAAAAATGATGGTATAACCAACATTTTTGTGACTCAAAAATACAGGTATCACAAATATTTGTGTGATTCAATAATTATAGGTATCAAGATGTGTTTAACACATCATGCAAAAATAGCATCCCCTACAGTATCAATTTACACAGTAAATTACTACTCATGTGAGTGTGAGGGATAAAAAATGCATGTTTCACTATGCAGTTGTGTGGAAATAATTGCAGGTATCTCCAAAAATTTAGATGTCAAAAATTAGTTTCATATAAACATAGTCTGACATTAACTAAACGCATAAACTATAATTAAAATGTGCAAAGATAATCTGGAACTTACATAATCCATCAGAGATTTCTTGACTTCTGGTTCACGCTTGAAAGCAGCAATTCTTCTTCCAATTTCGTACATAAAATTATGTTAACGGCCTAAAAGGAGAAGTGATCAATCTATCCCCAAGGTTAGAAAGTGGAGGAGAAGAAAGAGAGATAGTTGGTTTAGAGCAGACAGTCTTTGCTCCAGGCAGAGAAAGAGATCTTGTTTTGTTCCTCGGTTGAAAAGAGATGTTCAACTTCTTGACTCGTCATGTGTTTCCCATCAACTGAAGCATCGCAGGGGGGAGGAGAAGAATTGGACCGTGTCTTTGTGTTCTTGGATTCTTCAGAAAATTTAACTGATTTCTTAGCCATGTCTGTTCCAGTTGGCCTGGGTTTGGTTGGAGTGACCAGCTTGCGTTTATTAGGTGTAGTCGGAGATGAGGTGACGCAGGAACGCTTTGACTTTCTGAGCAAAAATTCTGGTGGTTCAGAAGTGAAATCGTCAAAGCTGGATTGGTCGCGAATTCGAACTTTACTCGGCCTACCAGAAGATGAAGATGGGACAACTGGTAAATCTAAAGTAGCAATCTCTTCAACTGTTGGAACAATGTTGGAGCAATCAATCTACAAAAAATAATAAAATGCAATAGTGGACCAGAATCAGCTAAAATGCCAAAAAATTTAATCTGTAAATAAATATAAATCTAATGCATACCTCGCCAAAAATGGATGACATGAAATACTCGTATTTTGGCCTAAGACCAACTACTTCCCAATTCAAAATCCTAGGAATGTTATTCCCCATTCTAACAGCAACATCATCCGGAACTCTGGATGCACACTCGTAAATCCATACATTTAAAATGTATGGCATTCCTGATAGCCGATATAGCTATTTAGCCTCTTTAGAATGCTGTCTAAAGCTTTGTCTCATTTTAGCAAATATTACTTTTCCCCAGGGGAAGTTTACATATCTCCCGTCTTCAACCATGTGAAAGTGATCAGCGGGAATAATAGACTCAGTTGTCTGGGAAAACACAAATGTGTGGATGAAAAAAGGAATAGCCATCTGGACAGCATCTTGAATTGTGTCCCAATTGCCAAGCAAGAAATGCTGCACCAGCCGAGCTTTGCTTATTCCATGAAATGCACCCAGAAAATAGGTTTTTCAATAAGTCTACCAGGTGTGGAATCTGAATACGTAAAATCATCCACATTTCCAGTGCATTTGAGTCCACTGATTATAGCAAAATCTCTAATAGAAAACCTGAGAATCTTTCCCTTCATGTGCCATATGTGCAACTCCTCCGTGTTTTGTTGCTTAAGCTCAAGCAGCATGATACACTTGATGCTTTGGCCTTGAAAGTTGCACTTTGGAGTATTCAAATAATTACCAAATATTGTTTCCTTGAAAGCAGCCACACCGTCATCCCCAATGGACGATTTTATATCCGCCACAAAATTTGGGTTGTATGAGGATCCAAATCTCACAGTGCCTCTAGGAATATTTTTTATAACATAATTAATGCCCTGAGGAAAAACATACAGAAATAAACATTTATCAAAGGTGTGCAAGTATTAAAATGCAATTGTCAATGCATCTGAATATCACTGGTAGTTTGTAAAATCTGTAATCTTAAATCACCTAATATGCATGTTGCATTTAATACAAGTATCACCCACATGTGTGTGATTCAAAAATCTGGTATCAAACTATGTTTATCAGCTTGTTCATGTATACATCTGAATATTGTTCACCTTTAATAATTTCTGCACTTTATGATACCACCTGCAGGTATCAATTTAACATGGAGGTATAGTCATGTCTTTTTAGAATGAAATTACAGGTATCACCTTGTGCAGGTATCATCACACTAGCAACATAATATTGATACTTGATATTTCATCTAAAATTACAGGTATCACCTGCAGGTATCAATACTTGGTCTAATACCACCTGCAGGTATCAATTTAACATGGAGGTATAGTCATGTCTTTTTAGAATGAAATTACAGGTATCACCTTGTGCAGGTATCATCACACTAGCAACATAATATTGATACTTGATATTTCATCTAAAATTACAGGTATCACCTCCAGGTATCAATACTTGGTCTAATACCACCTGCAGGTATCAATTTAACATGGAGGTATAGTCATGTCTTTTTAGAATAAAATTACAGGTATCACCTTGTGCAGGTATCATCACACTAGCAACATAATATTGATACTTGATATTTCATCTAAAATTACAGGTATCACCTGCAGGTATCAATACTTGGTCTGATACCACCTGCAGGTATCAATTTAACATGGAGGTATAGTCATGTCTTTTTAGAATGAAATTACAGGTATCACCTTGTGCAGGTATCATCACACTAGCAACATAATATTGATACTTGATGGTTCATCTAACTTTGGTCACAACATGGTCTAATACCCATGGTCTAATAACAAGGTGTTCTAATTAAAACATCCGACCAAAAGTGTGAACTATGCACACATCATTACATAAAAAGTATAAATTTTTGGGAAATAAACAACAATAGAACTTTAAAAGACATCATTAAACACACAGTAGAAATTTATGGGAAATAAACAACAATAGAACTTTAAACAAAAATATACATGTGTGGGACTTGTGTGGGACTGATACAAATGAATGTGGGGTAAAAAAAACAAAACAATATGTTCTAATTAAAACATCCGAGCAAAAGTATGAAATATGCACACATCAGTACACACACAGTAGAAATTTATGGTAAATAAACAAATCGGCATGTTAGATTTCGCTTACATAATGAAATGCATGTTATCAGAAACAATTTAAGATATTATCACAATGAAGAAAAAATGAACAAGTGAAAAAAAAAAACCTTTTTTAGCGAAGGACGAATAATAACTGGTTCAACTTTTTTCTTCTTCTTTGCATCCGTCTTTTTTATGGAAGGCTTGGAAGTTGAACCCGTATCCTTCGAAACACTGGTCTCTTCTTCAATTTCTTCATCAACCGCATTAACTTGTTCCATTGAAATTGGAGAAGACGATGGAAGATCTTGGTTATCACAAGGAGATTGGGTTAAACCTATACTAAATGAAGGAGATTCCATTAGAAAAAAAAAATGGCGGAAAATAAAGAACGGGGATGCTGCAGTTGAAGCGAAGAAGAAGAGAGACTGAGAGAAGGCGGAAAAACTAAAGAAAAAGTAAAAAAGTAACATAGATAAGGGGACCTACGGTTTTGTTGGTTCCCAAAGTAAATTCAAAAAGGTAACTGCCTACAAATAAACTAGGAAAGGAAAAAAATTAATTAACTGATTGATTTTAATTGGACTGTTACCAAAAAAAAAGCATAGAAAAAGGAAGTGGACTTCTTATTTGTTTAGGTATCAAAAAAAGATGAAAAATTTTAGAAAAAAGGGATTTTATTAATTAAATTAAATGGTAGAAAAAATTGGAGATTTTGATAAAAATAGTCGTGTATTTGTGTAAATTATCCTAAAAAGAATAGAATACTTTGCACCACACAATAACGCTTTGAAACAATTCAATAATTTTAACTTATTTGATATGTATAAATAATATTAAAAAGATTTAATAAATAAAAATAAATTTTATAAATTAAGAATCCTCACTTCATAGCCAATTAGTCAAGTGAAAATAATACTACCATCTACCTACCTTGCTGTCCTCTTCTAATTGACTGACTTTTTTTTTTTAAAACTTTTGTTTTGTGTCAGATTTTCAAAGTCGGTATTTATCAATGAAATCAGAAAATCATAACTACCCCTTTTGACATCAATTGGCTTTTTTGAAAAACTACATAATTACTACAAGTACCCATTTTTGACCTCAAAGTCTTGGTGGAATTTCTCAATAATAATCACTACAACTACCCTTTGGTGAAAATGGGAAGACTATATTTGAAAGTTGAAATTGTATTTAGTTTTTTCCTTTTTAATTAAAAAGATTTTTCACTTGAGAACAGGTTAAAATTGTTTTTGGTTTTCGAAAACTCAGTCCAATATATAACTAAAAGCTATTTTTGGAACAATATTCCATGGAGAAAGGAATCCTAAGAAACATATAACATGGATCAAAGGAAACCCCATACATGAGTAATTTCCAGACCCACTTCCTGTCCTTTTGCCTTCATATATAAGCCTCTTTGTTTCTTCTGTTTTGTCCTTTTTTCAATTCAATATCCCTTGAAAATTAATCCATCTAATACCTATAACTATAAATGAAGATTCTTGGTGGAAACTCTCATTTAAATTTGTTCACTTCTTATGTTCATTTTATAGGCTTTTCGTTTTTATGTTTGATCTGACATAAAATTTATAATTAAAAATAAATTATAAATATTTATGTGACTGTAGAATTATCTCACTAAGAATAAAATATACTTTTTCAAAATTAAATTAATACATAAATTGAGACCGAGACAAACCTTCCTCATACTAATATATTACAATTTAGAAGAATTGTATTCCATTAACTTGTGTGAGCTACAATGGTTGAATATGCAGTTGCAAATTAACCGAGAGAATTTTTTCTTTTTATAATTATATGGCATCATAAACTTAGCTTATTCCAGATTTTTCCGTCTGTGTATTGGCGGTATCTCCCTTCTTACAACTCGAAACTACAATAATTAGAGGAGATATTAAATAATATGACCTCTATATACTCCTTTTCTTTAAATTGTCAAAATAGAAATTCAAGAATTTGTTGCATAAGGAGAAGAAAGTGTAAGGTGTGGTGTAAAATCCAAATGTGTACACCTTGAAGAAGACAAAAATTTGGAAAAATACACGATTCAATTTTGGGAAAAGTAGAGTTCATTTATCAAGTCTTCCATGTTCCTAATACCTCCTTTTTCATAAAAGATTGACAAAAAAAATAACATGGTAAATACGCAAATAAAATAAAAGAGATTTTTAACAAATTATTTTCTTCTAACCAAATTCTAACTGATAGGTGGGAAGTGGTGTAATCTCAAAAGATGCCTCTATCATCTCTCGCCTTCTGGAGTCTTTCACACATAATTCTCTATACTATTTATTGTTTTTCGTTATTTGAATTATTAATTAAAATCGAAAAAACTTTAGAACCAAAAGAAGAAGGAAAAAACTTATTTGAATTGTGAGAGGGACTATGATAAAGACTAGAAAAATATGTCCTAAGAGCAAGGGAACTCATAATTTCCCTCCTAATTAAGTACTAGTACCCTCCAAGTAATTTATTCTTCTTACTTTTTTCTAGTTCATTTAAAAAAAAGTAGCATTTTTTTAATTCTATTTTTCTTCTTGACATGCATGTTTAGGTCCAAAAATTAAAATTAAAAAATATTTTAATATATTTTACGTATTTCTAAATTTACAAAATTTAAATTTAATATCAAATCAAAAAATCATACAAATAAATTAAGAGGGAGTGAGTGAGAAACATGGAAAGTTTGCACACATGCCAATCACACATTTTTGGCCAATCATTGACTTCCTTCTTCCTCCCTCCTCTTCTTCTTTTTAGTATTAGTAGTCCCTTTGACAAGTTCAACACAAATTCTTTTGGAACGCCACAATAACACTAGAAAAAATAACAGTAGCATTTCTGCAGGAACAAAAAGAGAAAACAAGAAAGATGAATAGATATTCAAGAATCAACAGTAAAAGCAAAAGCAAAAGCAAATCAGTAGCTAGAGATTTGTGTGATCATTTTTCTGTAGCAATGTCTGAAACCCCACCAATAACCTGTCAACCCCATGAAGAAAAATGCAACAAAAATGATGACAAGTGCATAAATGGGGAAGAAGGGGAGGGAGAGATGTTTGGAGTTATTTTGAGAAGAAGCCACTCTGTTTCATCATACAAATCCATGATGGAGGAAGAAAGAAGTAGTTCAATGAAGAGATCATCATCAGTTTCATCTTCATATGCTGCTGCTGGAGGAAGAGGAGGAGCCTATTGTAGAATTCATCATCAAAATGATTATCATATTTCTCATGAACAAATTGACAATTTTAATGTTCTGCACAAGAAGGAGAAGAAAGGCAATAAGATTTTAAGAGCTTGCATCAGATTGCTTGGATTTTAGCAACTCAGATTTAGCTACACTGCACTATATGAGATTAATTAATAGTAGTAATTTGTTTCCTTTTTCTTTTACTCCATCCTCTGTCCTAGCTTTTAATTATTTTTATTGATCTCGGTAGTTATCAGTAAGGCTGGCACAGGATGGCATCGGCATCATCGGATCCATAATTATCGGAACCAGATCGGTATTGAAAATAAAGGGGGGGGGGGGGGGAATTTTTCTGCCATCGGACCGGTACCGGTATCAGCAGTACTGGGAATTTTCCCCTCATACCGGAACAGAATCGGACCGATAATCTCGAAAATATTTTTTCCAATTACATAATTGGTTAGTTTAATTAAATTATTAAACTTTGAAGTTTAATTTTTAAAGATTAAATTGAAGTTTACTATTTAAAAATTAAAATTGAAGTTTAAAATTTTAAAGGTTTAAATTAAATACATTACCATTATATAAATTTTTTAAAGTTTAAATTGAAGTTTAATTTTTGACGGTTTTAAAAGTTAAAAGTTTTAAATTTATAAGATATAACTTATATAAAATTTAATGTTTTGAGTTTAAATTTTAAAAACTTTTGACTTTAAAAGTTTAAATTTCAATTTTTTTGAATATAAAGTTTAAATTTTTAAGTTTAAAATTTTTTAATGTTTCATTTTATATTTTAAAATTAATAAAGATTTGAGAAATAAGGAGGCAAATATATTAAAAAAATTCAAAACTTAAAGCAAAAGTAAAGTCAAGATAATAAGTTAAAAAAAAGAAATAAGATGATTAGCATATAATTTTATTATGTTACTTTAAAATTTATATTATACAAATATTAGAAAAGAACCTAATTTACGCAACTACCTTCTAGAAAGGGTTTTATTACAACTAGGTGTTATTTATTGTAATATACTAATATTTTATACCACTTTGAAAATTTTGCATAAGTGTTTCTAACATCTCTAATGTTACATTTTCTGGAATCGGCTCTTGAGCTTGTTCCTCCATAAAATCCATACCATATTTACTTAATTCCGATAAAATATTAGCTATATCGGCTTCAAATTGAGACGGTAAAGTTGGACGCCCTAAATTCCTCCACTCCGCATTTATTCAATCTCAGAATAAAACTGAAACTTTCAAGCTATCTGCTGCTAGTGAATGTCTATGGTCTCTAAATTGAAATCTTGCCGCACTAAAAATGCCTTCCGAAGCCATCGATGATGCTTGAATAGCTAGGATATCACGAACCACCCGCTGAAGTCTTGAAAAAGCTTTACCCCGATTCTTCCACCAATCCACAAGTTGCTGCTTCCCCCCTACATCCTTAATACTTTCTGTAGCCTGGTTAATATATTTATCAAAATAATTATTTTCGTTAGTAGTAAGTCCAAGATAATTTTCTAACATGTCATCAATGTCTTCCTCGTATCTAGCCCTAGATGGTTATGGTTCTTGATATTGTACATTTTCTACTAAATTATATTCTTCTAAATCATACAATTTCCTAGCTTCTGTTCTAATGCTACTTTTAACTACATCCAAATTGTATGATTGATTATCTTCATCGTATTCAATTTTAAATTTGCATATATAATATCTACCATTCAAGATACACCGACTTCTTTGTAAGCCGGGTTAAATAAACAAGTAGTTAAATAAATTTGAGGAATTGAGAATTTTTTTTTAATTTTTCTATCATTTTTTTAACTGGTTCTCTAAATTTTGGATTATTTTTAAATTGCGCAAATTTAGTAGAAACAACACAAATATTAGGTAAAACAGATGAAATAGTAGGATAATAAAGACCAGAAATTTATTTAGTAGCTAAATAAAAAACTCTAAAAAATTCAATTAAATCTCTAATATCATTCCAATCATTTTCATCAAGTCGGTAAGTCATATCAGCATTATGGGCATTCCAAACCTTTGTAATGGATCTCCTATATTAATTAGCTATTTTAAACATTTCATATAACGAATTTCACCTAGTAGCTACTGTTTTTGAAAATTTTTCTAACATGCAAATTGCATTCAATACACCAACTTTCAAATTCTTTACGTCTAGCCTTTACTTAACATTTAAAAATAAAATGACATGCAATTTCTACTTTATTACAACCATTTTCAAATAATAAAACACTATCTCTAACAATTAAATTATAAATATGAGCAGTACATTTAATATGAAAATCATCTTCGTAAATAGGAGTAAGAACATGTTTTAAATAATCAACAACACGTTTATTTTAGAAGCATTATCTAAAGTTACACTAATTATTTTACTAGAAATGCCAAAAATTTGTAAAACATCAAGAATTGTCTGTGCAATACAAGAACCAGTTTTATGTATTTCACAACTTTTATATCCTAAATTTTTTTTACATACTCCAACTTTCATCAATCTAATGCCTGGTAATTGTAAAATAATCATTACCGGTTATACTACGACCCATATCGGAAGTAATTGCTAATCTACAAGTATTATAAGCAAATAAGCAACGAAGATATTGTACATGTCGTGCTTGATAATCAAAAACAGTTTTTTAATTGTATTTCTTGTAAAACCATCAAAAGATGGATTATAAACAATTTGAATATAGAGAATAAAACTAATATTTTCAGCAAAACTAAAAGGCAAATCAGTAACAACAATCATTTTTGCAAGTTTGTCTAAGTCCCTTTGTCTACTATAAGGGCAATGTGTACTAGGACCAGAAATATTAGAAGGGTTTAATTGCGACTGCACCATATTTGAACCTCCTACTCCTACAGATTCTTCGGGAAAGGGAGTCCCCTTTTCTGAAGTTTTATGGTTTAAAACATGCTTGCATTTATTACAAATTGCTTTTGTTTTATCTTTGTTTTGTGTTAAAAATTGCCAAACAACTGATTTTTTTACGTGTTCCGTCTTAGGCCTACTAGATGCCGATGGATGTACGGCGGGGGGTGGGGGGTGGGGGAGGGGAGTAGTAGCAGTATATGGGGGTTGCGTTTCATCATTATAAAAAATATCATCGTCTTCATTAATTTCATTATCATCTTCATTAAAACCAAATCTTCGTTCAAGAAATTCGTGATCTAATTCGGTATTAGAATCAATATTAAAACAAGTTTCGTCAATGTGTGTAAAATTTTTCGTATTAAATCTAGGTGGTGGTTGTCTTGTAGGTTTAGACGAACTATCACTGGATTTTTACCGATTAAAGCTTTAGCAATCCCACAAAAAAAGTACTTTTTCCCTTTCCTTTTCTATCGAAATCCATGTTAAATTAAATGATACAAGTAAAGATTATATGAAATTAATCAAGTTATGAATACAAAAAAAATAATTCAAGTAGACAAGTAGTAAAGATTAAAAAATAAAAACTAATTAGAAGAAATTTATAAGTTGGAACGAATGAACGAAACGTCTGTGTAAAAATAGATATAGAAGCGGAAGTTGATGAAAATTGAAGCTTGAATATACTCTAAATTGATCCACCAAAATTTGCTCCAAATTCCAATTAGCCCATCAAAATTGACAAAATAATTAACTAATTAATACTAATTAAGAGAGTAAATAATAAATATTTATTATTAATTTGAGAGTAGTATACTAGTATAATATAATTATAAATTTATACTAGTAGAGAGAATTGAGAAATGAGAAAGTTGAGAGGTTTTAAGAAAATTGAGAGAATTTGATTGAAAAAATATGAAAGCTTTGGGGGTATTTATAGTTGAAAAATTGGAGGTATTTTTGAAAAAGAAAAAAATGGAAAAGAGTCGTTGAACGACTCTTTTTGGCAGTGCCAACGCCAAGGTAACCGTTGGGTGGGCCCCACCCCAGCGGTCCAATCCTTTTAAATAATTTTTTAACTAAACCGGTAATACCGATCCGAAACCGATATTTACCCATTATCGTCCCATTACCCCCTTAATCCGGCAAATACGTAACGATCCGGTACTGAAACCGGGATGGAAGCGGTACCTCCCGGTTCCATTGCCAGCCCTAGTTATACTGTATGGGTGACTGGAAGGATTGATTTGAATTCATTTTTTGTTGCACCAGCCAAATCAAGCTCAAGTGTCAATGCATTCAACAATGCCCCTTGGGACATTCTGTATTACCTTCAGTTCTGCCTTGGATTTCCCTCACCAAACTAACAAGATGTTAGAAATTGTAAGGAGAAGACAGTCATATCAAGCTATGAAGCTGGCTGGAAGTGGTGGAGTTAATCTGTTCGAATCAAATAGTTTATTATAGCAGTGTTCCATAAAATGTTAGGTTCTTCCAAGTAATATGTCGCTTACAGTCCCTGAATTTTCGTAAACTTTCCATTATTGTCGCAGACAAGTCTCAAAAAAAAAGCAAAATTGACGACTGTGGTAAAAAAAAGGACAACTTCATCGTTTTGGACGAACATAGTCTATTAGAGTATGTATGATATAACATTATAGTTATACCATTTGATTACAGTATATAATTCATACTCATTGGTAAATTACTTGTGAAGCTTTTGCCTTAGTTTAGACTCTGTTGCTGTCTGCAGATACCAGTTCATTCGATGAGAGTTCACTAATCATCAACTATCTACCACAAGATCATCTATTTGAGAGACCGAACAACTGTCCCTGGTATTTTCATTCATCTTCGTTCCTTCGCTATGCATTTCCAGATCTTGTACACAATATTAGTTTGGGAAAACCATTCTTTAAATCCAGTAAACTAGCCATGCATATACAATCCTCTCATCAACCACTCTAAATTTACACGGAATACTTATCCTTGGTGTAGTTACAGAAAGAAATCTGATGCGTTGATGCATTCTTAATTGCTTTCGCTGAAGTCTGCATCGATAACTTCTCCATCTCCATCATCTTTGCCAGTGGAACCAGATGCTCCTGATGTACCAGCACCAGGAGTAGGCTCAGAACTGGTAGGACCGGCAGCAGCACCTGGTTGGCTGTACAGAGACTGTCCCAGCTGCATTACTTCTTGGTTCAATGCAGCCATCGCATCCTTAATGGTTTGAGTAGAATCACTGGATATGGCATCCTTGAGCTCTTTCAGTTTGGATTCCACTCTGTCTTTAACATCAGCAGGCACCTTATCTCCCAACTCTTTTAGCTGCTTCTCAGTTTGGTATACAACAGATTCTGCTTGGTTCTTTGCGTCTATGGCATCTCTCTTCTCCTTGTCCTCTCTAGCAAACCTCTCAGCTTCTTGAACCATTCTATCAACCTGAAATTCCATTTCATTAAATGTAAGATCAGTATAGGATTAAATCAATAACCACATTACAAATCTATCCCGTGATTAATATTCACACAGGATCTTAACATGCAACTTCAGAACCCACTTAAACTATTGTGTGATGCTTGACCAAGGTGAGAGGAAAGATCAGGGAATGCAATTTGGATCTCGTCAAGCATTTAATCACCACTAATATACTTGAAAACATGGTATATGTAAGTTGGAAAAACACCGGTATGAAAAGAATGTTTTCTATTCAGCAAGGGAAATAACAGATCTGGCAAAGTGTACCTCATCTTTGGGCAAAGTACTAGCACCAGTTATAGTAATGTCCTGCTTCTTTCCTGTACCCTTATCGGTAGCCGTGACAGAAAGAATACCATTAGCATCAATATCGAATTTCACTTCAATCTGGGGAACACCCCTGGGAGCTGGAGGGATTCCATCTAGACGGAACCTTCCAATAGACTTGTTATCTTTCACAAACTCTCTTTCACCTTGCAGCACATTAATCTCAACACTAGTTTGCCCATCTGCTGCAGTTGAAAAAACTTCTGACTTTGAAGTTGGTAGTGTTGTATTTCTTGGGATGATTTTTGTCATTACTCCACCCAGAGTTTCCAGACCAAGTGACAGTGGAGTTACATCTAATAACACGATGTCACTAACATCTCCAGCCAAGACACCAGCCTGAGAATATAAAGAGAACAACAAAACCATATCACAATGTTCACCAGCAAAATTACTGCACAAAATCTGCTGCAAGATGTTTCGAGAAAGAGAGAGAGAGAGAGAGAGAGAGAGAGAGAGGTGAAAGCCACAAACCTGAACTGAAGCTCCAAGAGCAACCACTTCATCAGGATTGACAGAAACATTAGGCTCTTTACCAGTCATCTTGCGGACAAGGTTTTGGACAGCTGGTATTCGTGTTGATCCACCAACAAGAACTACTTCATCTATATCTTTGAAGTTAAGGCTGGCATCCTTCAAGGCAGTTTCAACCGGAGTCTTAAGCCTGTAAAGACAAAGTTCGATTGGAGTTGTCAAGTCAGAAGGACAAACATGAAATCTAAGAAACAAGCTGATTATGCAAATAGCCTATTATCTAAGTCTATAGAAGCAAGATCATCTCAAAATCTAAAATATTGCACAGCTGAACCTATATATCCATACTAACACCCCATATTTAATGAGAGGTAACTTTGTGGACAAAATTGGTACCTGTCCAATAAGTCTGAGCATAACTCCTCAAACTTGGCCCTTGTAAGTGTTGTGTCAATATGTTTTGGACCATCTGCAGTAGCAGTGATAAATGGCAAACTGCACAAATAGGGAAGGTACATTCAACGAGAGCTTCTTAGAGCAGACGCAACAGTTTCTCCCTCCATTTTTTCCCTAAGGGAAGAGGGAGCAAAGGAGAAAGAACTAGATAGTAACTGACATACCTGATATTAGTTTGCGTCAAGGTCGACAATTCTATCTTTGCCTTTTCAGCAGCTTCAGTAAGACGTTGAAGCGCTTGTTTGTCTTTTAGAAGATCTATTCCTTCCTCTTTCCTAAAAGTATCCGCAAGCCAGTCCACAATTCTCTATTAGAGAGAAAAACGTGTAAGCATTGAACAGAAGAAGCCCCAAAACAAGGAAAAGAACTAGATGCACGCGAGCAAAGAGAAGGTGCTGATGATTTAATACCTTATCAAAATCATCACCTCCCAAGTGTGTGTCACCTGAGGTAGAAAGTACCTCAAATACTCCATCTCCAACCTCGAGAACTGCATCATAGTAGTCAACATATGAGTTATTGTAGATACAAAAGGCACGTTTGAAGTTGGAATTCCACCCACATCATGGGAGCATTCATATCATTGTTTTCGTTCCCTCCCATTGTTTAAGTACATAAATTAAAAAAAAAAATTGATGTAACAGCTGTCAGCATCACTTAGATCTCACAGCATACACAACAGAAGCAATTGGATAAGGCTCGAGTCTATAATACAATTCAAAACCTAGTACCAAGGAAGAAACCCCTCTGGAAAAGCAAGATTTAAATGATCAGGATTTAGTAACAATCCTTTCTATATTTTTGTGTAAATAATAATAGCTATCTAAACTACCAAGGCTTGATGCATTAAGGGCTTGTTTTGGTTGCTGGTTAGGAAGTGAATTGTTCATGAATTAAAAATAACATAATCAGTGGTAGCATTTAGTTGTGATGTGTAAAATTTAGCACAAGTAGTACAGTGTCTGATTACCGGTTTACTATCCACATAACTAAAACATGTATAGAAGATGGAATAACTAATACATAGAATAACTAAATCCTGCATAACTATAACAAGCACCAAAATGACCCCTAAATGCTATATGAGAACAGCATGGATCCAGTATTAAAAGCAGAGATGAGACTGAAGCCAGATCTTGGCATAAATAGTCTTCGCATACCTGATACATCGAAAGTACCACCTCCCAAGTCGAAGACTAGAATGGTTTCATTACTCTTCTTCTCAAATCCATAAGCCAATGAAGCAGCAGTGGGTTCATTAATTATGCGGAGAACATCTAATCCGGCAATGCGACCTGCATCTTTTGTTGCAGTTCTCTGGGAGTCATTAAAATATGCCGGTACTGTAATCACTGCTTTAGCAACTTTATCGTTCAAGAATTTTGAGGCATCGTCAACAAGCTTTCTCAAGACCTGGGAGCCAGAAATGTAGCAATTCCTTAGAATAACAAGAAAAGAAGTACGATGGTTTTCAAATAAGCATCATTGAGAGTTCAATTACTATTGAAATAGATAAACACAGATATGTCTAATGACTCCATCCATCTCAAATAAGTAATCATACTTACTTTATAACCACACCAACTTTCACAGGGTCAGTTCAACAAATCAAAATTCAATAGATAATTTAAGTTTTAACTAAGAAATTATAAGATGATAAAACCAACAATAGCAAACTTCAACTCATCACTGATTCTCCATTCATATTATCAGTGCTGTCTACAGGGAACTGCACCACTATAAGTATAAGCTTTAAGTCGAACAATATCATTTGTATGGTTAGTCACAGTGGCACAACCAAGATCACCGGCCAAGAAATAATTAGAAATGGCCCTAACAAAATATGGTTTCTCATAAATGCCACTCCTCTATTTCAAATTGTTTGGTCGACACGAAATTTAGGAAAATAAGGAAATTCGTGGTCTTAAACAAAGGATAAATGCTCTTTAATTTTATGGTCTTAAAAGATGTCACATGAAAAGTTAGGATCAAAGAATTACCATAAGTGAAAAGATGCGTTTTTTTAAAAACAAAGCAAGACACACAAATTGAAAAAAGGCAGAGATGCTTGAATAAACAGAGACACCAAATTTTAGCTGCAAAGTTGATAAAAACCATAAAAATGTCAAGTAAACTTAGTTCCACGTTCAATTTCAATGTAATAGATATATTTCACCATTCAAATGTAATACTAGTACTTAGAGAAAGAACCATACCTGAGCAGAAATTTCCTCAGGAGCAAACTGTTTACCAATAGCAGGACACTCAAGTTTAACATTCCCATTCTCATCCTTCATCACTCTATACGATACCTGTTTCGACTCTTCATCAACCTCCGCCATTTTCCTCCCTATAAACCTCTTCACTGAGAAGAAAGTGTTCTCCGGATTCACCACCGATTGCCTTTTCGCTATCTGCCCAACTAATCTGTCCCCGTTCTTCGTATACGCCACTACAGACGGCGTCGTTCTTTGCCCCTCTGCGTTTGTCACTATTGTGGGTTTACCACCTTCCATTACTGCCACTGCTGAATTCGTTGTACCCAAGTCTATTCCCACGACCTTCTCGTTCACTACTTTCATGGGTCTGTAACTTTGCCTCACTGCCTTGTCGCTGTACCATTTCTTCCCTGATACGAACCTGATCCTCCCGCCCAAAAATGGAGTCTTGGTGTCCAGCTTATGGCCGGAAAATGGGATTTTCACTTGGTGGGTTGCTGGTGAAGCCATGAAAATTGATAATATCGCAAGTTGATGCTGCTAATTGGGTGATGATCGGCAATTCTTACGTGTTGAAACTGTGCAAGTGAGAGACATGTATATATTGGTAAAGGACAATTCTAGAAGGGTCTAGTTGGGATGAGAAGAGTTTAGGCTGTTTTGGAGTTTGTACTGTAAATGCGATAGATAAAAAAAAGGAGGTCATTGTCTTGGTTATGGGGGTTTCAGGAGAAAATATTTGTAGGAAAATTGTGGGCAACTCCAGCACCTTCTCGTGAAGACAACACTGAACTTCTATTTGGCGTTTTTCCCCCACTCGAAGGTTGACACAAAATTGTGATTCTTCTTTAACCAAGTTAAAAATAACAATTTTTTCAAGAATCCAGGAACAAGGAATAAAGAACAAATTCATTTACGCCCAATATACAGAGCAAGTTATGCACAAAAAGTAGAAGATTATGGTAATTGTGTTATGTATTGCGCCAAATTCGTACACATAAATGGATGTGGTTAAACAAGTAATATAGTGACTTTTATGAGCTAGATTATAAAACTCAAAGGACTTTTGATTAGTAAATATCTAGTTTTGCTTTTAAAAATAATTTAGTGAAAGTGTGTGAAAGGAGTTTGAAAAGTTTCTTTTAACTAAACAATTATAATATACAATTAAGCAAATTAAATAGCAATGATTCGACTTCAACTTGGGGTTGTTATCAATTATTTAGAAAATTTCAGGATTATGATTTTATTATAAATTCATGTAAAATATTTTCACCTTAGAGTCAGATTGTTCAAGTTATTGACTAACAAGTTAAATAATATGATTATGGTCTCTCAAATCTCTAATTGTCTGCCATAATTGATAATGTACTTGCATCGTTGAGAGGGAATATATTGAATCAACTACGGAGCATGACACTCTCTTCTCGTTCCTTAGTCGAGCAATGTAAATTAGGTATATTCCTATCCTAGATATAAAACAACCTTCACTTTAGCAAAGAATAATCTTCCTTTCTATATTTCATGTTCTATCTTCACAATTTCTCTCTTGAGTTCAAGAAAAAAATGATATGTGTATTCTAATGGTTATCAAGCATTAAAAATAATGAAATTTAAAATAAAAGAATATCTTATGATGATAACCATTCTTTGTTCTGAAGTTTCAATGCTCAACAATTATTCGTAGCTGCAGCCCTAGAAAATAAAAAGGATTCAACTACTTATAATTTGATTCTCAGTGTTTGAATTTCCAAATTCATTTAAGAATTAAAAGATAAAAAAGAATTGAAAAGAACTTCAAAATGTTATGTGTGTCGCCCAAGCCTTTTGAGTCTTGTACAATAATTTGAATCCCTAAAATAATCCAAAACACATATATTCATAAAGGAAAAGATGCATGAGAAATGTTCGTATCATGTCTATGGCATGGTACCTATGTAGATCGAGCTACCAGACGTAGGTGGAATCATGTCCCTAGGCCCATGGCAGTAATACTCGAAAATTGAAAAGTCGAAATAAGAAGAAAAATGCAGAAAATATTCTGGTGCACTGGTTCTACGAGTCCATGTACGAATCGTAGAAGGTTCTACAAACCGTAGATCCTGATCATAGACCCATCTAACAATTTTAGATGAGGGGTACTTTGAACTTTTCCTACTTTGATAACTCCTAAACTATGTCATTTTGAATTGATAAACTACTCATAATCATTTTGGCCGACAAACTACCCCATTTTCATTCATTCACCTAAAATTCCTAAATTTCTCTCAAAGTCTTCTTCTCCAAGGATTCTCTTAAGGTCAAACTGAGGGTTGTTCCATTCAAACTTTCTATTTTGGGTTCTAAGCAAGGATTCTACCTGAGGTATGTGAGTATTTAATCATGGATTCCTTTCTTCCATGAAACTAAAGAGTGATCATCTTTTTCAATGATTTTCAATGCAAGGATTTAGGGTTTTCAATAATCTATTAATGGATTTTATCAATTATACTTTTATTCATTATTATTGATTTAATTATGCATGAATTATAGTAGATTGATGATTTTGAGATTTTTCAACCAAGTTCTTCACAAAGTCATCTAGGGTTCATGAAATTTATTACGGGTTCTTTCAATTATGATTTTCATTAATCTTATTCTACATAATTATGCATGTTATCATCAAATTCTATGATATAAAGTTGATTTATTATGAACTCATATTTTTACCCCTAGTTTTCGCTATTAATTGATCATGAATTGATAAGGTTCTCATGCAAAAAAGAATAAAAATAAGCTTTTATGATACTCCCCAAGGAGGTATGAATGATTGTGAGGTTTTCTTACACAAGTATGGATTCGTAATGATGAAAGAATAATGCTCACATTACATGAATCATTATAAAATAAATTATTCTATAATTTGTCTTACGAAATGGATTGATAATCAATTATTACTTTTCCACATGATAAGCTTTATAATTTATTCAGTTGGGATTTGACTTATCATCGAGTGGACTTTAAGATGTCTTTACCTAAGGGGTCTTTACTAGCAATTTCTAGTCCCATAACTATGTGCCACCATAGGATTTTGTCTTGATTTACTTGCTAGTGGATCCACATATAGCCTATGTAATAACCCGTTTAAAAGGTAGAGCCTATTTTGGTAAGTAGTCTCGTGGGCGATATCAGAATTCTATATTATAGCTCAGATGGTCTTATTGTCGATTATGATTGATATCCCACACATGATTATGATTTCTTATGACTTGCACTTCTTTAAAGGTTTACATTATGATTTTTTACTATGCATTGGTCATACACATGTTTCAATCATGCGTTATTTTAAATACTTATTATGCACTTTATTTTGGTCAATTACATTTCATGGCTTAGAGCATATTGTATTCTTACATACTTGGTACTTCAAGTTTACTAGCCACATACTTCTTTTGGATATATTATTTTATAATATAGGTATAGGCGCTTCATCCCACTCTAATCATTAGCTTGGATTTTTGCTTAGCATTACGTTAGTGAGTCCTCATGTTTTGAGGACAAATTTCTTATGTTTGTAACACCTTCGTAAAATATTCTAACTTAGAAAGCCCCAAAAGTTCTAAAATAAGTTATGATTTTGGACCCAGTTGGATTCTACGAGCTGCATTTACAAGTTGAATATGCTTTTACAAAGTTGATGGTTTACATGGTATTTCTATGACAAGCTATCTAGGGTTTGAGATTCTATGGTTGGTTTATTTGCTTACTATGTAAATTGATGAACTTCACTGTAATTAAGCATGATTTTCTTGCATTGCACGATTTCAAGACAAATTAACATTGAACCCATCAAATTTAGCTTATATTTCAATTAAACATGACTAGAATGATAAGGATTTCAACTGAAGATTTATGAAAAACTATAAATGTGATCATGGAAGTCCTTTAATGACTAAATGAATGATTGGTGAAAGATTTTCTCACCTAAATGATGGATTTCTCATGTGATAAGGATGATTCTCACATTTAAATTCTTAAGGTTCATGAGTTATTCTATGAATTTCATTGATGTTATTGAACTTAAAGTTTATGAATGATTACTTTATTATATTATTACTATTCCATGAGACTTGACTTAACACCGCATGAGGTTTGAGGTGGAGACTTGACCTAAGGGGCATGGTAGAAGCTCCTAGTATCATAACTATGTGCCGCCATAGATTCTCTTATTGGCTAGGCTAGTGGAACCATATATAGCTCTAATGTTAATGAATGCATGAATGTACCATCATGGAGTCTACCTTGCCAAAGTGGCCTCTCCTTTCTCAATGTAGGAGTTACATCGGATTTCATATTATAGCTCGCATGGTTTTATTGTCAATTATAATCTCTTTCCACATATGTATGATTCCCTAAGATGCTTTATATTGTTTAACTCATAGTTTTGATGCATTAATCATCCATCTCTACTTATGATCTTACCCTTTATTATGATATGTATTTTGCTTAACTATTTGTACCTATGACTTTATACACTTATTGTATTGCATTGCATACCTACATACTTAGTACATTTCAAATACTAACGCATACTTTATGCTACATTATCTCACAATCTAGGGACAGATGACTATCCTCCTCCTCATCTTTGTGGTTGACTGGCTTGTTGCTGAAGATCTATTGGTGAGTCCTCATGCTTCGGGGATAGACCTATTTCCATCTAGCTTTATTTATGTTTAAGATTCAAGGACTTTTCATCTTGTCTTTTCATTTGAGGGTGAGTGAGGAACATATTTTAGCCCCCGCCTAGTCTATGATTAGAGGTATTATTGGATATATATGAATGGATGTGTGTTCCTATGCTACTCTTGCTAATGCCCTATGATATACCCCTTAGTCCCCTTTCCCTTAGTTTCCGCTATATGATTTTATTCATTATTATGAATGCTTGAATGAATGCAAAGAAGCTTGTTTAAGATTGCTTTGAGATCCTGATTCACCGTGTCACACTTAGAGCTTAGCTTGGATCGTAAAGACATTAACCCCAAGCCACTCTTGAATTATCCTAGACCTTGCATTATTCATATTCTATTTAAAATTGACTCAACCTGAAAATTTTAAATTACTACACAAAACTTTTCTAGCCCTAATATTTTCACGAGGCTTCCCATAATGCTAGAGGAGTCGTTACAATTTTAATAATGATACTTTCTAATCATTCTGTAAAATATATTTATCATCGTGTTATAGAAATGGTACTTTCTATATATTTTGTTTAAGCAATTTCATTATCCAGCTATAGAACGGATACATTACTTACAGTTTCTTAATGTATATTTTCTTATCATTCTATAATGTATGTTTACTTATCATTTTGTAAAAAGTACCTTTCTTACATTTTATTAAATAATTTGATTATCATGTTTTAGATTCTTTATATCTCCTTAAAGTATATTTTATAATCATTACTAGATATCTCTGTCCGTGCTAGTACAGACTCAATATCTGTTATTTTTTTGTGTCAATTTATGTGGTGTGAATAAAATTTAGAAAGTTAATTAAATATTAATATGTTATTAATATTGAGAATTATAGTACTATTTTAGATAATTTTTAAATAATATATGTTACTCTTCTTGTCCCAATTTATGCGGCACTGCTAAAATTTTGAAGGTTAAACTTTTTTAAACATTTTATATGTTTTTTTTAGATATTTTAAGTTATCAATACCTGTGATTTATAACTTTTTTTATTTATTTTTAAAACATGTTGAGTTCTCAATTATCACAATTTATGATATTAATGCTCTTACGTAACCTATTTTTTTAAGACTATTTTTAATTATTAATAATTAAATATACATATTTCTCTAATATCAAAACAAACAAATTAAAATGGAAGAATCATCAAAAAATTACAGATATACCTTCAAGCTGTTGTAATGAACCATTAGGTTATTTTGAAAACTAATCCTCTTGCATTTTAGAAAATAACATTCTCGTAAATTTTAAAGGAGTTTTTTGGACAATTTGATAACTTCTTTTACTGAATTGAAGGATAGTTTTTGATAGTCGAATTAGTTGATGGGCTAAAGTGATAATTTAATTAAACTTCTAGATCACTGATATCATATTTAATTTACTAATTATTAGATTAATATAATTCAACACTTTTAGTATATAATTAGTTTTAAGGAAAAAAAATAATAAGAAGAAAATCAAGGGTTTGAGCGAGAGGAAAGCTACGAGTACTGCAAGTAATCACCTTCTACAGTTACCACTAAGTGGGTATAAAAACTTATGTACAATTAGTACTATACAATTCTTATGGATGAGAAGTAGAACAATTATGCATAATTGTTCCTAATGACACGTTCCCAGATGGTGACAAATAACAACAAAACTAATTGAATTTCTATTGTCGGTCAAATTTCTTGCATATAACTAAGGTTCCAATCAATTATATTAGTTGTTTATGCTTTCTGTTGTATTGATGGTCACTACATTCCTTTTGTAGTGATGCTAGAAGAGCCGTGACGTGTGATCCCAATTAGGTGAGAATTAAGGTTTGCTTTACTTCCAGAATGTGGCAAACTAAGGGTCTTAATTGAACTTCTATTTATAATTAAGAACAAATTAAGAGGTTTGGTGTTAGAAATTCTTTAGGCTTTGAAAAGTTTTGCACTTCATCCAGCGCTTTTGGCTTTCGTCTAGTACTTTTGGTTCTTCGATAGTCGAATTTATTTAAATGTATATATGTATGTATATGTTTTAGTATCGATATTGGGGGTTGGTATTATGTGAACACCATTGGATTTTAAATATTGAAGACATTACAACTTAACTCTAGACTTGAAATTTTGAGAATTTGCTATAGAATTGGTTAGTTTTAGGGTCTAGGCTACACATATAGTAATATGAGTATTGTTAGTTATGATTTCTTATTGTGATAATTTCTTACTAGATCGTGGTGCTACGGATTCTACTCGAAAGGGAAAGGCTCAAGTCCCGCAGTGAGTGCTCAATTATTAAGGTAAGTGAATTTCACAACCTTTGTTAAGTATATAGGATCTTGTGCTTCCTCGTGTGAGGTAGTGAGTATGATTTTGAATTATTGAGTTAATGTTGATGTGGTATCAAGACTATATTGTTATGAATTATGCATTGTATTAAAATTAGTCATCTCCTCATTATAGTGCAAACATGCATATTTGTATTAATTTTGGGACAAGGGTTATGTGAACTGAGAAAGAATAAAAATTAATGAAAATGTACTATTTCGAGGGACATATCGCACACTATGATGGATACTATATTTCGAGGGACGTGTCGCAAGCTGTGATAGATATTATATTTCGAGGATCATGTCACACGCCGTGACAGATACTATGATTTTAGGATCGTGTCCCATGCCATGACGGATGCATGGACTAAAAGTCTCCCATGGGTCCCGGACTGAGAGACAGGAGTTGTGTATCACTAGGCTAGACATGCATCATTATGCCTGACATTATTCTATTGTATTGTATTGCATTGCACATCATATCATTTATGAACTTGTGGGTGCCTCTTGTGAAACATGTGATGGATACACTTGACCCCCCCACTCGTGTGTTGCTGATCTATAATTGTTGGTGTAATATTATTGAGCTATATGATATATACATTGTGAACTATTAGGTTGGGCTGATTTTATGTAGGTTGTAGTTGCAGAGGTTCGGTTAGAGTGTTAGTAGTACCCGTATTCTATATTACTTGATTTTGTGTTTAGTGGTTTCACTTGCTGGGTACCGTGTGTTTGGTACTCACCCCTTGCTACTACATTTTTGTAGGTTAAGAGCCCAGACCTTCGTGATACACTCTATTCTTCCTTGTCTGAGGCTTCTTGTGGAGATTATGTGAGGTAGCTGTTTGCCACCCCAGCTGACTTCTCACTCCTATTTATAATTTTGTTCTACTCTAGAGACAATATCATTTGATACTTGTGTTTTCTTTCAAATCTATTTTAATACATTAGAGACTTGTGCATGTGACAACCAGATTTTGGGGATTTTCAATTAAGTTGACATTTTATCTGCAGTTAAACCTTTATTTGTATTATCCTTCCGCACTTTATTGTTATAAATGGATTTTTGGCTGACTTGTCTTAGTGGGATAAGACAAGTGCCATCACGTCCATTTTTGGGTCATGACAAACGGTATCAGAGACTCGGGTTCATAGGTCTCATATACATATAAGCCGAGTCTAAGTTGAGTCTCAAGGATCAGTATAGAGACGTCTGTACTTATATTTGAGAGGCTATGAAGACCATTAGGAAATTTCTTTTATTTATTCTCTCTTATCGATCATGCGAGATTATCTTCATTAGTACTGAGTTGTGCCCATGTTCTTTTGATAAATGGCATGGACTAGAGCTACTGCTGGTGGTGGTAGAGGTGAGGCAGCTCCTGAGATAGTTGTTGAGGCTCCAGTTAGAGGTAGGGGTAGAGCTTATCGGTTTTCCCTTAGAGCATGAGGGAGGAGAGTCACTTGAGGTTTGAGAGTCTGAGGTAGGACGGCTTACACCGAGTATGAGACCTGTTTCTGTCAGTTATCTAGACATTCTACAGCTATTATCCCAGATGAGACAGAGAAAGTTTGTAGGTTTGTGAGAGGACTGACCTATTCTATTCGACAGACAGTGTTTAGAGTATCTAAAGATGGAGCCTCTTTCCAGTCCATAGTAAGTGCGGCTAAGGAGGCATAGCTGATGGAGAGAGAAGAGTTTGGAGACCCCAAGAGGGCCCGTGCATTCGGTCAGTTTTCTGGTACCTCATCTAGAAGTAGAGGGTCCTATAAAGGGAGTGGTTTATTCCAGCGTCGAGGACCAATTCATGCATCATTACTGACATCTAAGGGTGTTCATACATAACGTGGATCTTATAGTACAGGTCATGACTTGTATGGTTCGCAGCAACGGCCTATAGGGTGAGACAGTTATAGTAGTTCTTTTGGATTAACACATCAATCCCAGAGTCAAAGGTTTTGTTATGGTTGTGGAGATCCTGATCATATGATATGACAATGTCCCTTATTGAGGGGACAAGGAGGGCCCCATCCCAGTTCTTCAATTCAAACTAGACCACTGGCACTACCTTTATACAGGGGGTGAGGTAGAGCCCAAATAGATAGAGGTGTTCGCACTTCAGGCAGAAGGGCGAGTGGTGCCATAGTTTCGCAGAGCGGAGGTAAAGGCATTGCTTAGACAGGTGGTCTTAGGGGATCATAATGTTATGCATTTTTAGGGATGCCCGAGGTAGAGGCCTCTAACGCGGTCATCACAGGTATTATCCTGGTTTGTCATCGATCTGCATCTGTATTATTTGATCCTAGATCTACCTAATCCTATGTGTCCTCCTACTTTTCTTCTGGATTTGACTTTCTATGTGATCGTATGCATGTACCATTCATGTTTCCACACCAGTAGGTGAGCCTTTAGTGGTGGATCGAGTGTATCGATTATATCTTGTTTCTTTGGCTGGGTACGACACTTGGGTAGATATGATTATTCTGGAGATTGTAGATTTTGATGTTATCATAAGGATGGACTGGCTTTCTCCATATCATGCCATTCTATATTGTTATGCGAAAATTGTGACCTTAGTCATTCCCTGTGTACCAAAGATTGAGTAAAAGGGTGATAGTGGTTCTTATCCTCGCAAAGTTATCTCCTACATCCATGCCCAGAAATTGATTGATATGGGGTGTTTGTCTTACTAGACTTTCATTTCAAGATACTAATATTGAACTACCTTCTATGGAGTCCATTCATGTGGTTCAGGAGTTTGTCGATGTGTTCCCTACTGACCTTCCAGGTGTTCCTCCCGATAGGGATATTGACTTTCCTATTGATCTAAAAGCAGATACTAAGCCCATCTCAATCCTTCCATATAGAATGACTCCATCTGAGTTGAAGGAATTGAAGGAGAAGTTCCAAGACTTGTTGAGCAAGGGATTTATTCGTCCTAGTGTGTCACCTTGGGACGCCTAGTCTTGTTTGTGAAAAATAAAGATGGGTCTATAAGGATGTGTATTGATTATAGGCAGTTGAACAAGGTGACAGTCAAGAACAAGTACCCTCTTCCCTATATTGATGACTTGTTTGATCAGCTTCAGGGAGCGGCTTTGTTCTCTAAGATTGACTTGAGGTCTGGTTATCATCAGCTGAGGATTAGAGCATCAGATATTCCTAAGACAACCTTTTTAACTCGTTATGTCCACTACGAACTTTTGGTGATGTCCTTTGGGTTGACTAACGCCCCTGCAACGTTCATGGAGTTGAATAGGGTGTTTCATCCGTACTTAGATTCTTTTGTAATAGCATTCATTGATGACATATTGGTGTATTCCAAGACTGGTTGATCATGTTCGTCACTTGAAGATAGTGCTATAGAGGTTGAGGGAGGAAACATTATATGCAAAATTCTCCAAGTGTGAGTTCTGGCTTGATTTGGTGGTATTCTTAGGGCATGTGGTGTCCAAGGAGGGGATTAGAGTGGATCCAGCTAAGGTTGAGGTAGTTAGAGGTTGGACAAGGCCTACTTCAGCTATTGAGATTCACAGTTTTATGGGGTTAGCTGGATATTATCGGTGGTTTATTCAGGGTTTTTCTTCCATTGTATCCCATTGACCAGATTAACTCAGATTAATGTAGCCTTCCATTGGTTTGATGAGTGTGAGGCGAGTTTCCAAAAGCTCAAGACTTTGTTGACTTCAGCTCTCATATTGACACTACCTGAGGCAAGCGTGGACTTCACGATATATTGTGATGCTTCAGGAGTTGGCTTAGGTGGTGTATTAATGCAAAAGAGGAAAGTGATTGCCTATGCTTCTAGACAGTTGAAGGCCCATGAGAAGAACTATCCTACTAATGACTTAGAGTTAACAACAGTGGTTTTTGTGCTAAAGTTGTGGCGTCATCATTTATATGGTGTACATTGTGAGGTCTTCGGTGATCATAGTAGTCTTCAATATATTTTCAGTCAAAAAGATCTGAACTTGAGGCAACGTAGATGGATTGAGTTGCTAAAGGACTATGACTTGACCATCTTATATCATCCGGGAAAGTCTAATGTGGTGGCCGACGCCTTAAGTAGAAAGACTTCTAGCATGGGGAGTCTAGCCACCATTCGAGTTGAGGAGCGACCTTTGGCCAAGGATGTTTAGCGTCTAGCTAATGGCTTAGTCAGGTTACAACTTTCTGATGAGGGTGATGTACTTGCTTTCATTGAGGCTCGTTCCTCCTTGATGGACCAGATTCGAGAGCGCCAGTTTGAGGATGAGAAGTTGTGTCTCATTAAAGAAAAAGTGATCAGAGAAGAGGCCAAGGACGTGGTGCTTGATCCTAATGGTATTTTGAGGATTAGAGGTCGAGTCTGTGTGCCTAAGGTGGATGACTTGCTTAGATTGATTCTTGAGAAGGCTCACTGTACTCGTTATTCAATTCATCCAGGAGCAGTGAAGATGTATCATGACCTGAGTCAACACTATTTGTGGTGTTGCATGAAGAAGGATATTTCAGGGTTTGTGGCTAAGTGTTTAACTTGTCAGCAGGTTAAGTGTGAACACCAATAGCCTGGACGTGAGTTTCAGAGCATGCCCATTTCTACATGGAAGTGGGAGTGGATCCCCATGGATTTTATGGTGGGTCTGCCCACTACTGTGGGTGGTTATGACTCTATCTGGGTAGTTGTAGATCGATTGACTAAGTCTGCTTATTTCATTCCTATCAAGGTTAAGTATATAGCAGAGAAGTTGGCTGAGCTTGCATGGTGTACCTATCTCCATCATTTCTGATCAAGGTTCACTTTTCACGTCACATTTTTGGAGGGCCTTGCAGCATAGTCTAGGTACTTAGCTAGATACGAGTTCAGCCATTCATCCGCAGACAAACGGACAGTCCGAACGGACAATTCAAGTGTTGGAGGACATGCTTCCAGTGTGTGATCAATTTTAGTTCCCGTTAGGACGAGCATTTTCCCTTAGCAGAGTTTGCCTAGAATAATAGTTATCACTCTAGTATTCAGATGGATCTATTCAAGGCCTTATATGGTAGTCGGTGTAGATCTCCGATTGGTTGGTTTGATTCCGCCGAGACAGACTCATTAGATGCAGACTTTCTTTGAGATGCTATGGAGCAAGTCCATATGATTCAGGGTAGGTTGTTGATCACTCAGAGTCAACAGAAGAGTTATGCAGATAGGAGGGTTTGAGCGCTAGAGTTTATGGAGGGAGATCATGTTTGGCTTAGAGTGTCACCTATGAAGGATGTCATGCGGTTCAGTAAGAAGAGAAAGCTTAGCACACGATTCATTAGCCTATTTAATATTTTGGAGCGAGTCGGAGAGGTGGCCTATAAACTAGCCTTCCCACCTAGCTTATCCTCCGTGCATCTGGTGTTTCACGTCTCCATGCTCTGAAAGTATATGCCAGACGAGTCTCATATGCTTTCATTTGATTCAGTGGTGTTGAGTCCAAACTTGTTATTTGAGGAGGAGCCTATAGCTATTTTGGGTAGACTGGTTCGAAAGCTTAAAAAAAAAAAGATTACTTTAGTGAAGGTGCAATGGAGGCATTATCCCGTTGGAGAGGAACCTTTGGAGATAGAGTCCGACATGCGTGCCAAGTATCCTCATCTTTTCGAAGCTTCGGGTACTTTCTTCTACCTTATGTTCGAGGACGAACATGATTTTTAGTGGTGGATGATGTAATGACCCATTAGGTTACTTTGTAAACTAATCCTCTTGCGTTTTGGAAAATAACATTCTTGTAAATTTTTAAGGAGTCTTTTGGACTATTTGATAACTTCTTTTACTGAGTTGAAGGGTAGTTTTAGATAGTCAAGTTAGTTGATGGGCTAAAGTGATATTTTAATTAAAAATCTAGACCACTTATACCATATCTACTAATTATTATGTTAATATAATTTAGCACTTTTAGTACATAATTAATTTTAAGGAAAAAAAATAACAAGAAGAAAATCAAGGGTTTGAGCAAGAGGAAAGCTATGGGTGCTGCAGATAATCACCTTCTGCAATTACCACTAAGTGGGTATGAAAACTTATATATAATTAGTACTATACAATTCTTAGGGATGAGAAGTAGAACAATTATGCATAATTGTTCCTAGTGACACGTTTCCAGATGGTGACAAATAACAACAAAACTAATTGAATTTCTATTGTCGGTCAAATTATTTTCTTGCATATAACTAAGGTTCCAATCAATTATATTAGTTGTTTATGCTTTTTGTTGGATTGATGGTCACTATATTCCTTTTGTAGTGATGCTAGAAGAGTTGTGGCGTGTGATCCCAATTAGGTGAGAATTATGGTTTGCTTTACTTCGAGAATGTGGCAAAATAAGGGCCTTAATTGAACTTCTATTTATAATTAAGAACAAATTAAGAGGTTTGTTGTTAGAAATTCTTTAGCTTTGAAAAGTTTTGCACTTCGTCCAGTGCTTTTGGCTTTCGTCTAGTGCTTTTGGTTCTTCGATAGTCTAATTTATTTGAATGTATATATAAATGTATATGTTTTAGTATTGATATTGGGGGTTGGTATTATGTGAACACAATTATATTTTGAATATTGAAGACATTAAAACTTAACTGTAGACTTGAAATTTTGAGAATTGACCATAGAATTGTTAGTTTTTGGGTCTAGGCTACACATATAATAATATGAGTATTGTTAGTTTTGAAATCTTATTGTGATAATTTATTTGACTGGATCGTGTGCTACAGATTCTACTCAAAAGGGGAAGGCTCAAGTCCCGCAGCGAGTGCTCAATTATTAAGGCAAGTGAATTTCTCAATCTTTGTTACGCATATAGAATCACGTGCTTCCTTGTTTGAGGTAGTGAGTATGAATTTGAATTATTGAGTTAATATTGATGTGGCATCAAGACTATGTTGTTGTGAATTATGTATTGTATCAAAATTAGTCATCTCCTTATTCAGGTGTAAACATGCATAGTTGCATTAGTTTTGGGACAACAGTTATGTGAATCAAGAAAGAATAAGAATTAAAGAAAGTGTACTATTTCGAGGGACGTGTCGCACACTATGAGGATACTATGTTTCGAGAGATGTGTCGCACGCCGTGACAGATACAATATTTTGAGTGCCGTGTCGCACGCTGCAATGGATACTACGATTCGAGGGTCGTGTCGCATGCGTGACGGATGCATGGACTAAAAGTCCTCTTTGGATCCCGGACTAATAGACACCGGGTGTGTATTTCTAGGCTAGACATGCATCATTATACCTGGAACTATTCTATTGCTTTGTGTTGCATTGCACATCTCGTCATTTATGAACTGGTGAATGCCTCTTGTGAAATTTGTGATGGATGCACTTGACCCCCCTTGTGTTGCTGATCTATAGTTGTTGGTGTGATATTATTGAGCTATACGATATCTACATTGTGAATTGTTAGGTTGGGCTGATTTTATGCAGGTTGTAGTTGTGGAGGTTCGGTTGGAGTGTTAGCAGTGCCCGTATTCTATATTACTTGATTTTGTGTTTAGTAGTTGCACTTTCTGGGTATAATGTGTTTGGTACTCACCCTTTGCTACTATATTTTTGTAGGTTTCGAGCCCGGTTCTTATGGATACCATCTATTCTTCCTTGTCTGAGGCTTCCTGTGGAGATTGTGTGAGATAGTTGTTTGCCACCTCAGCTGACTTCTCACTCCTATTTATGATTTTGTTCTACTCTAGAGACAATATCATTTGATACTTGTGTTTTCTTTCAAATCTATTGTAATACATTAGAGGCTTATGCACGTGACAACTAAATTTTGGGGATTTTTAATTAAGTTGACATTTTATCTGCAGTTAAACCTTTATTTGTATTATCCTTCTGCACTTTATCGTCATAAATGGGTTTTTGGCTGACTTGTCTTGGTGGGATAAGACGTGTGTTATCACGTCCATTTTTAGGTCGTGACAACTGCTCAAGCAGGCATGTCAACATGCTACTTGCTTCAACAGCTTAGAAAAGACAAAATAAGGACGATGAATCAGGCAGGTGAAGCAGCTCAGCCGTTGCTTCTAATATACGAGAATAGTAACTTTTAAATATATTAAACACTAAAAATAAGACAAAGAAATTAAAACAGAAGGACCATATGAAAATTACAAATGTACCCTCAAGTTGCTCAAGCAGACATGTTGACCTGCTTCCTGCTTGAGCAGCTTATCTCCCTTGTATCGAATTTTTATTTGTTTTTAATATATTTAAAATTGTCAATTATAAGAAAATTATAGATATACCATCAAGCAGCTCAAGAAGGCATGTCGGCCTGCTGCCTGCTTGAGTAGCTTAACTCCCTTATATCAAATTTTTAATTTGTTTTAAAAATATTAAATTGTCAATTATCATGATTAGTAGTATTTTTTCGTAATTTTTAAATATATAAAACACTAAAAATAAGACAAATAAATTAAAATGGGAGAACCATAAGAAAATTACAGATGTACCCTCAAGCAGCTCAAGCAGGCATGTCAACCTGCTGCCTGCTTGTGTAGCTTAAATGCCTCTTATTATATATATAAGTAAAGTAAAGTAAGTAATGTAAAGTATAATTTCTTATCTTGTTGTATAAAAGGTACTTTCTTTATATATTGTTAAAGTATATTTTCTAATCGTCTTTTCTAATGGGTATTTTCATTATATTTTGTAAAAATATGTTTGTTTACCAGGCTGTAGAAAGGATACTTTATTTACATTTTATAAAATGATATTTTCTTATCATAATGTCTTCAGTGTACGCCACTTTATGGACCCTATTACGTTATTTTTAATTTTCAAACCATTTGTAGAAAGGGTATTTATTTGCATTTTGTTTAAGTAAATTCCCTTGTTATATCGTAAAAATATGTTTCTTTATATTTTGTTACGTAATCATGTAGTAAAAGTGTTACTTTATACATTATATTTTATTAAATAATCATTTTCATAAATATTGTACAAAGGGTACTTTCTTTACATTTTGTTAAAATATATTTTTTTATAATATAATATTAATTTAGTGTATGTGCTTTGCACGTATATATCTCATCAATGAATAAAAATCGTATATAAAATGAACAACGTATTACATGTATAGTAACTTATGTTATTGGGTTCCCGACTTTGAAAAATTACGTATATATTTACTAACCCATATCATCAAGTGTAGATGCGTTAGTTTTCTATTCCTATCCCTTTGTACGAAATATTAATCAACTATTTTTGTCTTTTAAAAGAAATTTAATATTAAAGTATATCATTTAATTATTTTACCTATACTTATGACTTTAAAACTAATTTTACTTGACAATAAAAACACGTGTACATATATATATATATATATATATATATATATATATATATATATATATATAAAGAGAGAGAGAGAGAGAGAGCCTCGATTAAATTTAGATCGCATTGCAGGGCCTGTTAAAGTTGAAGCAATCCCACCAGTGCACCACAACTATCATGCCTGGGAGGGTACACTTGGTGTGGCCGGCACTTGAAGAACCATTGCTGATTCCCCAAGAGAACCACCTGTCTTCATCGTCACATCAACTCGACAACGGAAGAAAGTACTCAAATAAAAAGACATCATATGAAAAGATATAGTTCTACTAGAACATAGTTTCCGATGAATAAGTTTTGGAAATAATAATACTCAACAAATCCTTTACTCAATGTCCATGAAGCCTCTACTCAACAATCTTGGTGGTGCCAAGACAGGCTATGGACACCCCAAATCAAAGAAATAAACTACTCAATGAAAGTAAGAAGATCAAAAGGGCTCCTCCGGAAAGCAAGGAGGGTTCACCAACTATGAGGATGCACTGATCTAGACCTCAACGATACACGGGCCAAAGTCCTCTATCACTTGTGTCTGCATCATGAAATAGATGTTAGTACATGGAATATACTGGTATGTAAAATAGCTCAAGAAAGTAAAACTCGACTCACTCATCTCAACTCAACAACTTATATTCAACTCAATATATGCAAGCTCAAAGTAAATCATGCTTTTCAAATAGAATCAGTAGTAATAACTCAGTTTTAAAATATTATGCTCAATCAGTGCTTGCTTATGAGTTTCTCTTAACTGACATCCATTCTCATCACCTTTAGTTTGGTGATGCACAGCAAAGGCGACGTCGTTGCCACACTTGTCCTAAACTTGCCACGGTAAAGGACGATCAACTCTCTTATGGATCCATATTGAATGTCCATCTTTTGGAATATGAGTCGCCAGAACATGTTGTACGACTATCCTACACTGGCGACATAGTTATGTGGGTTAGAGTAGATATTTACTTGGTCCCAGCTCGGTGTTCGATACTCCTCCCAAGACTAAAATATACTTAACTCATCAATCAACTCAATCCTCAATGCTCAGTCAATCACATCAAATCTCAACCTTATTTGGTTTTCTAATCTTAACTTATCTCAGTTTCTCATCAACTTAGTCAATCAATAAAGACAATCAAACTCAACTCAGACTCAAACGGTTATTCAAACTCACTCAACAAGACTTATCATGTAATGCAAACAAGATATATAGTAGCATATGTGACTAGATGCAACATGCTTCTCATGCTCGATAATATTCAAGTTACTCAACTCATACAATCAACTCAAATCCCACTCAATCCATGCATAAGTTTTATAAAGATAATTCAATTTAGGGTTCGTGATGCCAAGTATAAAACATTTATATTAATCTCATATCAGTAGTCATGTAACATGATAATTATCTCATATGTTATCATAAGAACTCAAAATAAATGCGGTAACTCGATAATTAGATGGCAGGGATTCCAAAACTCAAGTCTTGTTCTAAATTTAGACTCAAACAGGTGAAAAAGACGTGTGAACGAATGTAAATACACACTTTAGTAAGCCTTACATAGCTGAAAATAGAAGAACCAACAAACATCAATCAATTCTCCCATTTTGAATTGAACCCCTCACTCTTTTCCCTCCTTTGGTGTTCTCAAGATATCCTTAAGCGTAATGAATAGTGAAAATACCCTTAGGATTTTGTTTTAGGACTTTAATTAAGTCTAAAACGTCCAAGGGTTTAATTAAAAGGGACAGGAATAGACAAAATACCTCTCTTAAAAACTATTGAGAGGGTCTATAAGACCCTGTCTATGGGCCATAGACCAAATCTACGAACTGTAGACGACCTCTCATAAATGAGGCGTCCAAAAATCTGAGTTATTAGAATTTGGCATGAAACCTCTTCTACGAGCCATAAAAACTTCTACGGGCCGCCTGATAACTCGTAACTTAAGATACTGAAAAGTTGGTATCTGGACCACCAATTCACGAAACCAATCTACGGGTTGTGGAATACTTTACCGTTTGTATGTTGTCTCGTATATGAGCTTCAAACTTAGAAAATTTTACCAAGTCATCTGGGGGGTTTAGGAGGCCTATTCTATGGGCTGTAGATCTCTCTACGAGCTGTACATGGCCCTCGTAGATTCTCCTTCAGTAGTTTTCTCAGCCATTCTCTCAGTTTTCTCTGTGCATCTACTCAGGCTAGGTGGAAAGAATTAGGGGGTATTACATTATTTCCCTCTTGGGATCATTCGTTCTCGAATGAAGAGAAATCTAGGAAACATGGTCAAGGCATGAATCTTTCTACGGGTTCTAACAATCAGACAGCTCTCATCTTACTCATGCAGTCAATCTGTCAAGAACTCAGCAAGTAAAATAAATAAATAATCAACATATCAAGTCAATCCTCACTTGGACTCTAGAGCTCTAGAGCTCTATCATCTGTCAAACTCCGAATGGAAGAAAAACTCAAAGAATAGGAATTCAACAATTTAGAAGGAAATCATTACCTTCAATTCTCTCATCATCAGCAAGTAGGAATAAATGAGGGTACTTGGCCTTCATGTCCTCCTCCACCTCCCAAGTAGCTTCTTCTACAAATTGGTTTCTCCACAACACCTTGACAGATGCAATTTCTTTGGTTCTTAGCTTACGAACCTGATGATCAAGGATCTGGACAGGGATCTCCTCATAACTCAAATTGTCCTTTATTTCAATACTCTCAATAGGCACAACCAACTGTGGGTTTTCAAAACACTTTTTAAGCATGGAAATATGGAAGACTGGGTGGATGGCCTCTAACTCCGATGGTAGCTCTTAAATCATAAGCCACATTATCCACTCTCTTTATGATTTGACACGGGCTAATATACCTCAGAATCAACTTTTCTTTCTTTCTAAATCTCATCACACCTTTCATGGGAAACACTTTCAAATATACCCAATCATTGACCTCAAACTCCAAGTCTCTCCTCCTAACACCAGTGTAGGATTTCTATCGACTCTGTGTAGTCCTCAACCTTTCTCAAATGGTCTTGACTTTCTCCATAGCCTGATGTACCAAGTCTGGCCCAATCAATTTTTCTTCACCTACCTCAAACCTTCCAATCGATAACCTACACCTCCTTTCATAGAATGCCTCATATGGGGCCATCTGAATACTCGAACAGAAGCTTTATTGTAGGCGAACTCAATCAGAGGCAAATGGTCATCCCAATCACCTTTGAAGTTAATGACACAGACTCTCAACATATCCTCCAAAGTCTGAATCATCAGTCTATGGGTGAAAAGAAGTGCTAAGGTGCACCTTTATACCCAAACCTTTTTGAAATGATCTCCAAAACTGGGTAGTGAATTAGGATCCTCTATCTGAGATGATGGACAAGGGGACTTCATGCAGTCTAACAATCTCTCTTATGTATAGTCGAGCATAATCCTCCACAGTGTCAGTCCTCTTTACCGCTAAGAAGTGTGCAGATTTTGTCATCCGATCAAATATCACCAAATTGAATCATGCTGTCTGTAGGAGCTCAGTGAATCAGTGACGGACTCTGGAATCTCAAAATTCTGAGCTACTCCATGTGGCCTTTGGTTCTCAACTTTCACTTGTTGGCAATTCGGGCACATACAAACGAACTCAGCAATGTCTTTCATCATCCCACTCCACTAGTGGACTTTTCTCAAGTCATGGTACGTCTTGGTCGATCCTGGATGGATGGAATATCTGGAATTATGGGCCTCTGCCATGATCCGCTCTCGAACACCGTCAACATCTGGGACACACAATCTACCTTAATACCCTATCTCTTCCTTTGGAGAAAGCCATCACTTTCTGCTTATGCATATTCGCCTTCAACTGTAATAAAATCTTGTTTCTACTTCACCTCCACCATTAGAGATGATGCAGGCCCATTATGCACAAGGACTCTCCTCCTTCGCCTGATTCATCTAATTGAACTCTCAATTGTGCCAGTCTGTGAACTTCTTCAGCCAACCGCTTTTTCTCTCCCTCGACATAGGCGGTGCTTCCTATAGATGACCTACTAAGAGTATCAACAACTATATTAGCTTACCTGGATGGTAGAGGATGCTCATGTCATAATCTTTGAGTAGCTCAAGCCATCTCCTCTGCCTCAGATTAAGCTCTTTTTAGGTGAAGATGTTTTGCAGGCTCTTGTAGTCTGTAAATACATCAACATATGCCCCATACAAGTAGTGGCGCCATAGTTTAAGAGCAAACACTACTAATGCCAACTCCAAATCATGAGTGGGATAGCTCTTCTCATGCACTTTAAGCTATCTAGAAGTAGAGGCAACAACCTTCCCCCTCTGCATCAGCACACATCCCAATCCCACTCTCGAAGCGTCGCAATAGATGACAAATCCATCCGTTCCATCAGGCAAGGTCAACAGTGGTGCAGTATTTAACCTCGTCTTCAACTCCTGAAAACTCCTAAGACTCTTCAAACCATTAAAAATTGACCTTATTCTTAGTTATTCTAGTCAACGGTGTGGATATGGAAGAAAATATATCAACAAATTTGCGGTAATAGCCAGCCAATCCAAAAAGCTTGTTATATCAATCGGAGAGGTGGGTCTAGTCCAGTTCTTAACTGCCTCAATCTTCTGGGTATCCACTCAAATGCCATCACTCGAAATCACGTGGCCTAAGAATACCACAGATTTGAGCCAAAACTCACACTTGGAAAACTTTGCATATAACTCATTATCTCTAAGTGTATGCAAAGCGATTTTGAGGTGATTGGCATGCTCCTCCTCTTCTCTAGAATACACCAAAATATCATCAATAAACACGATCACGAACATGTCAAGATACTGTCTGAATACTCTGTTCATCAGGTCCATGAAGGTTGCAGGTGCATTTGTCAACCCAAAGGACATCACCAAGAACTCGAAGTGACCCTATCGGGTTCTAAAAGCCGTATTTGGGATGTCATATTCTCTCATTTTCAATTGATGATAGCCTGATCTGAGGTCTATCTTGGAGAAAACAGTGGCACCCGGAAGTTGATCGAAAAAGTCATCGATCCTCGAAAGGGGATACTTATTCTTGATTGTCACCTTATTCAACTAGCAGTGGTCAGTGCACATTCTAAGGGAACCATCCATATTTCGCACGAACAATACTGGAGTGCCCTATGAAGAGACAACCAGCCTTACGAATTCTTTTTCTAGAAAATTTCTGAACTGCTCCTTCAACTTTTTCAACTCCACAGGGCCATTCTATATGGCGGAATAGAAATAGGTTGGGTGTCAAGAAGAACGCCAATTCCGAAGTCAATCTCCCTATCAGGCGGGACTCCGAGCATATCCTCAGGAAATACATCGGGGAACGCACTCACAATTGGGACAGACTCAAGAGTAGGGGACTCAACATCATCAGACTTGACTTGCACGCGGTGATAAATACACCCTTTAGAGATGAGTCTTTGGGCCTTGAGGTAAGAAATAGACCTACCCTTCGATACAATAGAATCTCCTTTACACTCAATAATAGGTTCATTCAGAAACTAAATTTGATAGTCCGGATTCTACAATCAACAGAGGCATAGCAAGCGTGAACCCAGTTCATGCTAAGGATCACGTTGAAATCGACCATCTCTAACTTAATCAAATCATCAAGATTATCCCTATGATAGATGGACACCACACAATCTCTATAGATTCTCTCGGCTCGAATGGACTCACTAATAGGAGTAGAAAATGAAAACGATTCAAGCAAGCACTCAAGAAGGACCTCAAATCTAGCAGCCACATATGGCTCCACAAAGGAGCAAGTCGCACGTGAATCAAGTAAAGCATAACAATGAAAGGTAAAGACTCGAAGCATACCCGTCAAAATATCTGGTACAACCTCTTGGCCCTGTCAGTGCCCCATTGCATATAGACAGTTTGTCCCACCACCTGTCCCTGATGCAGCACCTCTTTAGTTACCCCTCGCTGGTGGTATTGTGGTAGAAGTCTGGGTCTTATTCCCTGATGCAGCACCTCTTTCGTTACCCCTCGCTGGTGGTATTGTGGTAGAAGACTGGTTCTTATTGTATCACATCGGACACTCTCTCTGAAAATGGCCCGGCTGGCCACACTTGTAGCAACCATTCCCTCCATCTTTACATTCTTCTAGGTGCATCCTGCCACATTTCTCACAAGGTGCCTTCTCTTTTGAGACAAGGGCAACACTGGTCTGAGATTATAAACCCTGTGCTCTAAAGTTTGGTTGACCTTAGGACCTCTGATCATACTTGGTATTCGGGGATGGTGAACTGCCAGAAGATGGTGCATAGCTATAGGACCTTTTCTGGAAGTAGGACTTATCTCCCTTACCTTGCTTAATCTGATTAGGCTTAGGCTCTTCTGACATGGCCTTCTTTCTCAGATGCTCCTCCCTGTCTTTCTTCTTATCCTCCTCGATCTGCTGGGCACATACTATAATTCTGGAGATATCCATACCTGGGATTGACAATGCCGCCTTGCACTCCCTCTTCACATGTCTACCCAACCCAAATATGAATTTCCTCATCCTCTCTCTCATATCCTGAACCATCTCTGGGGCATACCTAGATAACTGGATGAATTTCAGGCTATACTTTTTAACAGTCAGTCCCTCTTATTTCAGATTCACGAACTCCTCAACCTTTGCCTCTCTCAACTCCTGAAGAAAAAGTGATCGAAGAAGGCACTCTTGAACTTATCCCAAGCAGCGGGATCAATATCCTCATCTCAACTTTCTTCCCACTGATTGTACCAAACATTAGCCACATCCTTGAGCTAATAGGTAGCAAGCTCAACTCCTTCATTCTCGGTCGCATGCATAATTTTCAGCACCTTCCATATCTCATCAATGAAGATTTAAGGATTCTCCTCAACCTTTGACCCGGTGAAGACTGGTGGGTTCATCCTTAGATAGTCTCTCAGTCTGGTGGCAGTCGTTGGCTCTTGAGAGCTAGAACTAGGAGTCTGTGAACCCTAGTTCCTATTCTTGGTAACAATCAACTATGTGAACATGGTGATAGCTCCTCTAAGGTCAACCTCTGTGGTAGGAGCAGGTGGAGCAATGGGTGTTAGCACCTAATTTTTTACCAAACCTAAGTTATGTACCTTTTAGTATTTAAATATTTATTTTTTGAATCTAACTTAGTTATTTTTTTAATCTTATTTATAATAACTTTATTTGAAAACAACAAAAGTAGAATCACATTTTAGTGTAAGTTTTGTCTTAGAGAAGATAAAATTTCTATAAATATATGCTTTCTTTTATTTTCTATTCTAATAAATAATCTAGAACTGTTAGTATTTTCTCAATTATATCTTAGTTTTAGCTAGTTAACTTTTTTATAATTTTTTTAAATTTAAAATAGTTTTCTTACATTTTTATTTTTTTCTTTTCTAAACAAAAACAAAACAAAAATGAAAAACTAAAATAAACCTAAACTACCTAAAAATCCACTACGCACTAAACTACCCCACAATTCCCCCACACTACTTCCACTTTTCCACTCTCACATATTCTCTCTATATACTATACACAAAAATAAAAAAAATACAAGATATTCTACACACATGGTTAAAAAAAATTCTACACCACATTCTTTTCTTTTTCTCACATACACAAATACACGTAGAAAAAATACTACATTTCTTTTTCACACATACTTCATAAACAAGAAAAAAACTGCACAAAACCAGAAAAAAAATCCTCAAAAATACACCTAGA